>JANCRC010000010.1:32915000-33572500 GCA_024362995.1 Heteromeles arbutifolia | reverse complement strand
AAGCCAATCCGGAGTAAAGCCTCCGCCAGCTGTCCAACTACTAGGTTGCAAAGGCTAGCCTGTACAGTACCTTCTGGACCACGTGATGTGTCAAGCGGCACAGTCTGGTGCAACCACTCATCCCGCCCACGATGGAGAAGAGACAAAGTGTCCTCCAACGTGGTGTCTGTGTCAGAAAGATCTCCTTGTCAGACTCTTTATTCTCGACCACGAAGGAGAATGTCAGGTGACGCGGACTGACTATGCAGAATGCCTATAAATATACCTCATGGCCTTGCCCAGAACACCCTATACTTAGGCATTAAAGCCTCCACGTCGAGAACCACCACACAACACCCCCCCCCCCCCCCCCCACCGCCTCCAGAGCGCTTGGGCTCACGATGTTTCCTTGTCTTTGGCCTATGCAGGTTTCACTCCACGACGGGTCAAAATCTGCTCCAACTACTACTAATTGTTTAGATAAATACGAATAAAATAAATGGAAATAGCATAAAATTGTATGGCCGTATATGACGTTTAGGCCTTCATCCTCTTGGGCCTTGCATGAAATTTTTGGGCCCTAACAAACAAGGAAATACTATCACCTTCGATTACATATGATACTAGATTACAGATATATATACATCGTACTGATATGATCCACATTACAACTTTGTCGCTACAATAAACAAGATGTGTCTCTCCTCAACCACCCCCCGACGATAAACTACCAACTGCACAACCTAACGCGAGCTTAAATCCCAGCCTAAGGGAAGGAACCAATTTTTTAAGAACAAAAAAGATTCTTTTGAGAAAATACCTACTGAAGGAAAAAAATATTCCCAATTTTCAACAATATCTGCCTTTCCTATGTAAAATATTAGAACTCTGATTTCATGAGTTTTACTCGAGGTCCTATGTAGACGTTGTCAAAAGGCTTTGCCTGTTCCACATGGATGTAATCCCTTGTCTTAAGCACCTGCAAAAGAGTGAGTAGAACCACGAGTGAAAGATTATTAAGCATTTCAAACTACACACGCACAATTTGGACAAGTAGGCTAAAGTATACCAAAACAGAGTACTAAACTTAATGGCTACTAAAACCCTATTTTAGTAGTATTTACATGGGATAAATGAGAGATGATGAGGCGCCGAGGAAGAATGGTGAGAGGGTTGTGGAAAAAATGCATAGGGTATGGTACACAGTTCTAAGTTGTTTTCCCTTTCAAGTTTTTGTTTCATACATTATCCTTCATTTCTCCCTCCTCCCACCTATCACCCCTTGTCCCTCTCTTCCCCCATATGCGCTCTCTCTCTATCTCTAGCACAAAAATAAAAAACTAAAAACAAAGTTTTATCAAATGGGCCTAAACTAGTTAGACAGGAAATTACTTCCCAAATACTTTTCCAAAATACATTCAATAAAAGATAAAAATTAAAAGCTTAAAGCCTTCCATTGGTAGTTAGTATCTTCCTTCTCTTGTAAAATTAATGATGTTACATAAAAGGCTGCCTCATGAATTGCTGCTGCTCTAACCTATCTTCAAAGTTTTTGCTTTAGCTCTTTCAGGACATGCTTTTGGAGTCCCCAACATTGTACTACATTCTATATATGCATATATAAATATATATATATATATATATAGAGAGAGAGAGAGAGAGAGAGAGAGAGAGAGAGAGAGAGTAAGAACACGCTACATCCTCATTAATGAAGGCTTCTGACTAATTTAGCAGATCACCCAGATATAAGAAAACCTCAGCATAACATTCGATTATAACACTTACCAATGTTTCAAAAAACATCCTTGATGCTTCCTTTCGAGTTTTACCATTTAATAAACCGTCCATGCCAAGAACCTTTTTCCCATGCACAGGTTCCTTATAAAGTAAAGTCTGGAGATACTTGGCAACAGCCCTATAAGAAAATCAAGAGTTGGGTCTTAATAATAATAGAAAACTAATATCAGAATGATAACAAATAATTGACAATCATCACTAAAGAACAATCAGCAATTTTGACTTAGGAACTGTGACTAAAGGAATTGTATAGCATAGGAATTATGAAAAACACCTATTTACAAGTACACAACCATTTTCTCAAAGTGGAGAGAGAGAGGGTTTAGGGTTTTTCCATTTAAAAATTCTTAAATCAAAATGTAGCAAATTATTTCATATTGTAAGGCTTCAAAACATAAACTTGTCAGTATCACCTTCAACGAGGTCATGCAAACCAGAAAAAGCAATTCCACTGACTTACAATAAAATGAAATTAGCAGCATGCATTAAACATAGAACTGACCATATTAAGTACACATACCTGGTGCGGGAAGACCATCCACTATTCTCAAGAAGACGAGTATCTCCAGCGCATGGCATGTCATCGACATCTTCAGCTATTTCATCATCATCTACATTCAAAAATTCTGAGAACAACAATAAAATATGTTATTCAAAGGAACTCCAGCACATAAGGGCAGGGGCAATAGAGTATTTTACTTAAAATAGATGTGTAGACACTAGTATAAGAAAGCACATAGTCATCAATTATGTATGCACAGACAAATCTTCATTTATCCTTTAGGTGTTTCACAGCATTTAGTTGTAGCTAAAGTCCAACAAAGTTTAGAAAGGAGTTTGGAAGTGCCAAAAACGTACAAAGAGTACATTCATAAATGCATAAATAGTTCTGTGTAATGTGGATAGTCCGTGTACATCAAATCTTCATACTAATAGGTTCTAAGCAGGATACATAAGAAAAAAGACAGGCCAAGAGATATAAATAAGAAGTCAAGAAGGCAGGAAGAAGAAAAGGTCAACCTGTATCATCTCCAAAAGCTACATCTTCATAATCCTGCACAATATAGCCAAAATGTGAAGTTAAAAACACATATTGAACTTTACAGAGAGACAATGCCTATAAAACAAAATGACATGATGCAGAAAAGAGCCCTGTTTCCAGAAGATAATGCCTATCCGCGAGGCAAAAGCATATATAGTTTAGGAACAGCATTACAATGTCACTTCATCTTTCTCTAGTCATTATTAGGGAACTTAAATCAAACAATTCTCAAAGAATCCGGGGTAAAATATGGCAATCATAAAATGAAAAGGATGGCTGGGAAAGTAGTTTTGACAGGCAAGGGAATGGAGCATATACTTGTTTGAAGAATAAAGGTTTTATTTAGTTCTAACGGAAATAGGGCATCACCAGCATGAGGGTGTACCATTGTAACAATTAAACAAAGCCAAATATACACGTACATGTGTACAAAATGTTTTTGTCCCCAAGAAAAAAATAAAGAATACATGCATTGGGTTTCCTTTTTCCTTTTTAAAGGCTTACATTCAAAATAACTCTTTTTTTTATATAAGAGATGTTCCAAATTATTTTCAGAACCAACAAGAAAGAATGTTAACAACTTACACCACGATCTTCTGGAGGGGGGTCTGCAGTGACTTCTGCATCAATACCACTATGTGGACCAACCTCCCGGCAACCTAGATTCTCCTTACCATTCCAGGAAGCATTCTCGTTGTCTTCACCATGAATACAATAAGAGTTTGGGTTGTCATCACAATGCAAGTTTGCCTCCAGGACCTCAGTTTCATTCACAGTATGTTGCTCACTGTTTTCAATTTCTCCCACAGACTGATCAGTTGAAAAACTAAGGTTTTTGCATTCCCCAGTTGCAAGCGTAACATTTACACTGTCAGTAAGTTCAGATGCACCTATCTGAACATCTGCTCTGATTTCGACACTGCGGTCAACAACTTCAATGGCATCAACTTCTTTCCGGATACTTGACTCCACTATCAATGCGTCCACCTCCATGGGTTGGGCGTCCAACTTATTGTCCAGTGACCCACATAATGCATTGATCTGCAGTGACGCATTTTCCTCCTCAGTTTTATCCATAAGCCTTGACCGGACGTTAACTTCAGCTGACACCTTGTACATATCTTCTAAAACAGGATCAGCAACTTCAAAATTTTCTTTGTCAATTTCCATTTCAGCTATCTCTCCCAAGGGTTCATGTTTGGAAGTATTACGTTCTTCCCAGTCACTGATCCTTTGTTCTTCAGCATCAGTATGGTGAGAATTTAGGTTATGATCTTCCTTCTGGTTTTCGTTCTCAATGTCAGCAGGCTGTGCTGCTGTGTCATCTCTCGCTATTAAAGATTCAGTGCTTCGAAGGGGTTCAATTTCTTTAGTAGCATTTGGATCCAGAGAGGATGCTACATCCTTCAATGGCTCCATAGAAGCATTGTTTTGATCATTTTCAGAAACCCGGGTTGTACTCAGATCAAATGCTTCAGTGTGCAGATATATCAGTTCCGCCGACATGCCTGACAAACATCAAACGAATTCAGGTGGCTTGTAAAGATTTTGTGAAGTATATCAATCATTCACATGGCTACCAGTATTCCTAAATAAACCAATAAATGATAGGCAGTAATTGTATACACACACATCTAATTATATTTAACTTACCAGTAAATATGGGTTCAGTGAAAATTGCATCTTCCAAAAATTGTCGCTGAATCATTGAAATTTCTGGGCAAGTACAAGGAGCCTTTTTTCGCACACGACGTATGTCTTCAGTATTTGTCAACTGCTGGCGTATTTGACTTCAGAAAACCAGCAGGCAAGTAGTTAGCATTGAGAGAGAGAGAGAATAATGTAGCATGCAACAACTTATACAATCAGATAGGCCTAGCATGCTTAGTATGTTTATTTTCATCTCAAAAATTTACGGAGTATCTAAAGTAAATTACCAGTCAGTCAGGTCCCACTCTGCTACAACTACCGAATAATATACTTTTAAGGAACAAAATGCCAAATTCTCATGGAAAAAACAGTCCCCCCCCCCCAAAAAAAAAAAAAAAACAAATTAGCTTCTATATGCAGCTAAAATCTCAATTATACAAATTTAGTAGTACAGGCTTTTTATGGTCCTAAAACAAGAAAACATTATTTTCAAAAGGAAGAACTTTTCTTATGCTTGATCAAAATTAGTTGGTGTCCGTTATCACATACTCGCCATGCAAAACCATTGTATCATCCATTAGCACTTTCCTCTTTGAAGAGGTACCACGGACAGCAGTTCTTGAGCGTTTTGTGCACATTATTTCAAGTGCAGGCAGAGTGGGTTTCATTTTTAGAACTGAAGACCTTCTTCCAACTGAAGGCAAAAAAAAAATTCAGTTCAGTCTTCATCATATAAGCCTTATAACTCTATCAAACAAAGATTCAGGGAAAAAAAAAAAGATACATGCCAGAATGATCTATCAGCACAAAATGACATGTAGAAATTTCTGATGGCATGAAGAAAGAACCCATTTGATACCTAAAATAGAAGACAATAAATCATCATCATCAGGGATAGATTCTGCGGTTCTCTTTTCTCGGGCCACCCCAAATGATTCAACTGAATTTAAACTCTGCACTGTCATTGTACTTTCTGTGGAACTACGTTTTTTCCCTGATATGAATTTAATCCCATCACCATCACCGGCATCCCCAACTATGACTTCTTTTTCAGGCGTAGTTTCCACTATAAAATCACTTGGTTTAGAAGTGAACCCCTCTGGTACAGAGAGCAACTTTTCAGGTGCAGGCAAGTTAGAAGTGGCAGATCTATCCAAGTTCTCCCATTGAGTCTCCAAAGATGTTGCATTGTCCAATGAACTTGGCCCTACAACCTCAGATGGTAAGTTGCAAGGGACTTCCGAAATTTTATCGGTAGGAGATAGCATATCATGATGACTTGGAAGGGAGCCGCATGCCCGGAGCACAGGCACTTCAGCAGCTGCTGTGTCTTCATACGTAACAGGCTTCAAAGGATCTGTAATGATAGGTGTGCATGATTCTCCCATATTATTAGCAATTTCAACATCATTCTGTATTTCAGGCTTTAAATATGTCTGTTGATCCTCCAAATAATCCTCTGATACTCTCGGAAAGTTACTACTTGAACAAATCTTACGAGAAGGGTCGTCCAACTCAGATGTGACCTGGGAGCAGCTAGGAGATGCATCGGTTTCATCCAACCTAACTCCAGCAGGTTCTACATGTTGGTCATCCTTTTGATCTAGGCAGGGCATAAGTGGTTCATTGTTGATCACAATACCATTTTGTATATCTTCCACCCTGTTTCGGCCATCCAATGCACCAACTGTCCCCTTTGAACATTCCAATACTGGAGAAAAGGGTTTAATTTGGTCATGCTCCTGTGGCTTTGCTTGTTTGATCTCTATATCGCCCAAATGATAGCCATTCTCCTTGGTACTACCATCCCCACAACGCGGACCTGACATACTACCGGCATTTTCTGAGCTGCCCACGGATGCTAAGTTTGATAAATTATGGTCTTCAAAATCCAACTGATCATTGCAGGCCATAGGTTCCTGAACAGCAAACAGGTTTGGCTCTTCAAATAGTCCAGGAGTTGATGGAGCCTGAGCATATGTGACAAAATCAGTATTTGCAGCCAGGACTTCATTCTGTTCAAAAGGGATAAAAAAATTATTCGTCACTGAGGCAAGAATTGTATTATACATAATATTACATGAATCACACCTCCGTCCACCCCTCAACAATAACGAAAAGAAACAGAATAGAACCTTGCTTACACATCGCAAACGACGAATGATTAGGACAAGACTTAAAACAGAAGAAAATAAGCTTTTGGGTGGTATTAATAGACCTGGCCTTCAATCCCATTCATTTGCATGGTTTCTGAAGTTCCAGGTATCCCCTCATACATATCATGCTTTTCCAAAGGTGTTACTGATTGGCCCAATGTCTGAGGATCACCACTGAAATAGTAGAGAATGAATAGGGTACATCAGAAAAGTTGTAGTGCCCTAATGATTCCATGGATCAAAGAAATAGAGAAACCACAAAACCATACACAACACCGCCTAACAGGGACCAACCTCATCAACATGAAAAAAATTCCAAAGAAACAAATAAATGCATTGAGGGCAAAAAACCCAACTTTATTAGTAGATAACAGCATACCACTCACAGTTTTCTTCTGCAGCTTAATGACGGGGAAAAAAATATACTTTGCTTAAAAATTAAAATAATAAATCACCACCACCACCACCACCATTCATACTTACAGATTATTGAATTCCAGACGCATAAATTACAAATTTCAGCGTCCAACTTTACCATGAAAATTGGAGCTAAAACATGAGAATCTACAAATCCTAACACTTCAAATTTGTAGTCTCAAATCCTGTGATTTAAAATTTATTGGATACTTCAAGTTTACCTTATCCAAACCCACGATTATTATTTTTTTCATTTATAATTAATCTTAAGGATATGGTGGTAAAAAAGAAGATGGGTGAAAGCAGAGGCTTTGTTTACTTGAAAAGAGGTAGAAACATAGGTCTAAACAATCCAGCAAAGAAGTTTTTTTTTTTTTTTCAGATTCCAACAAAGAAGTTGAGATGCTCTAATTCTAACTTATAGAACCCTCTTTGTGCAATCAAACAATGTGTGAAAGAATTAAAATTGTAACCCATGCTTGACACTTTTGAGATATAGAGTTTACTCTGAAATTCCATCATTCCCTTGAGCTGAAACCTTGCCAAAAAACAGGTCCTGTTTTCCATCATTCAAAAAACAATAGCATCTATAAGTGACAAATATACATACGTGATATAATAGTTTTGTATTGTAGGAAACATAAAGATTATATTAGTGAAGACTACAAAGGAAGTAAAATCAAAGTGGACCACAGCCTACGGAA
Source organism: Heteromeles arbutifolia (assembly GCA_024362995.1). Lineage (NCBI taxonomy): Eukaryota > Viridiplantae > Streptophyta > Magnoliopsida > Rosales > Rosaceae > Heteromeles > Heteromeles arbutifolia. The sequence continues at coordinate 33,564,755 of JANCRC010000010.1, read as the reverse complement.
AACAAGCCACCATAAACAAGGTAAATAACAAATATATCACAGTTAGGCCACTATATTCTTGCATAAGCAACACATAACACCAAAGAGCACCCAAAAAAACAATGAAAGCTACACATAGCCCAAAGGACTTGACGACATTAAAAATTGGTGAAACCCTACAATTGAAAATCAGCCCAAGCTGGCTTTGTGATTATATAAGAGATTTAAACAAAGACATCAGAGAGACGGGCACGTATGGTTTCTTGAAGTGGTTATAAATTATATACAACAGTCAGAAAAAACCCACTAGCCCGCTTTTTACTTTTTCCAAGCCCATATGAGAATATGAGAGCTTGCACATGTGAACTTTAGCCACTCCAACCAACTTGAAGCATTCTAAGAAGGCTTTCGTTTTAGTCGGTGAGTGACACAGGTAATGCCAAACCCTATAACAATCAATTAGCGAAACCATAGTAACAAATCAATAAAAGCAGTGGCAAGCCATAATTTCACTGCAACAACACAAATTTTAAGTAAACCATGCATAAAGAGGAAAAAAGACAAATTTTCCATGTATGCAAAGGAAAGGAAGTCTTGTAATTCCATACTATTCAACTATCCAGTCCATTACCAAATTCTTCCACTTAAAAGTTAATACTACAAAGCAGGAACAAAATATTACCTCATCAAATTCCAGACCAATTTGAGAAGTATCGCCATCACCAAACCGCTCTGAAAATAAACCAGGAAATATTGGACATTTAAGTTAGCTCGTACATAAACATCGTTAAGTTTTATCCTAACCATCAAATTTAATTCAATGTACAATCATATCACTCATGACAGTGAATTGATGAGTACTAACCATCCAATCCAAATTGAGATGTTGAGTAAACCACACCCTCCATTGTATCTTGGAGAGTTATTTGCTCCCTTGTACTGACATGATGGTCAACATAGTTACTGCAAAACAACTAAATGTTAAAACCAACACAAATACAAATCTTCATATCCAGCGTCTCTACAGCGAACGCTTTAGTCCTAAACATAATTGAACATACTAACCCCTGAAAAATTTCATTATCTGGTAGCTCAAAATCATCAAGATCAAAAGTCTCAGGCAAGGTTATGGAATGATACGGAGCAGTAGATTCTTCTGGAGGTAAATCGACTGCAGTGGAGCGAAAAGCTTGCTTTATCTTAAGCAAAGCCTCGCTACAATCATCAAACAGGTAATTCACCTTTCTAGAATATATCCGCACCACACCAAGCAGAAGATGGCTGGACAACCGGAGAGCAATCGGAACTTCAGGAAAAAGAATAGAATCTGTAACCAAAGATAGATCATCAAAGTTACATGAGTGGATAGATGAATTGGACATTAAGAGAGAGAGAGAGAGAGAGACTACAAATTGAAAAACAACTGAGCTTACTGAGTGCAACTACATGCCCCATGAAATTTAATGCAAGAATAAGATCTAAAAGAATTTAAATGCGTGAATTAACTAAAAGTGCTCTGCACTTAAAGAAATTTTCTTTTTCTTGAATTTTTTTTTGGCGGAGGAGAATGAAACATTAAATTAGAAACAGTAAAAGATTGAAAGCAATAATTAGTGATACAATTACACCATAACCATACATTATGACATGCATGATGCACCATAAGTCAAGTCTGTCTGATGAATTACAAAGCCTTAATTTATAGAACAAAAACCAAATAAGAAGCCCTGTGTAACTAAATTACTAAGACATCTAGCTTTGAAAACCCTGAGATAATTATACCACGAGCATAAGCAAAGTTAACGCATAAGTAAAAATATTTGAGAACTAGAAAACCCTAAATTAAAATAATCCTGGTCTATTCTGCATCAGGTACACTTCTGAGCATCATTACAGCCTTCAGTTTCTTTAGAACTCATGGATAAGTAGCTTTGCCACATCTGTTGATGCATTCGGTGAGTGTATTCAGTTTTTAGGTTTCTTAGCCCAGTGGATATCTTATCCACTGCACTGTCCACCACCTGTTCTTTTAAAGAAGATTTGTTTTCTAGTGAATTAATAATAAAAATAACTGGGGAAGGAAATTCAGAAAAGAAGAAGAAAACGTAGCTCTTCTTGGAAATGTTTGTGGAGATTCCCTTTCAAATTTAACTCTTTTAGGTATGATGTGATTACACGCAAATACGGATAATATGTCAATACTATGGGATAAGAACATTGTGGTTAATGGCTCACTGCAGAATAATATCAATGATATTATTATTTAGTTTCCTATATCATCTATATTCCTATTTATTATGGAATTAAGATTATTTTCCTACTTCTTGTAGATTTACAATCTTTCCTGTTTGTTGTATGATTAGGTTATTATAAATAGGTGCTTTGTTCTACTTCTTGTAGATTTACAATTCTTTCCTGTTTGTTGTATGATTAGGTTATTATACATAGCTGCTTTTTAATTCAATATTGGTAGACTTGAATGATTGATTAAAAGGATTTTCTCCCTGTTTATCTTCTTTTCTCTAAATCTTTATTCTATCTTGACCTTCTTCTCTAGAGTCTAATCTAATCCTCTGTCTGATTCTTCTAAATTCTCTTCGGCCTATCCCTTTTCTTTCATCTAGCTCCAAACCCTAATTTCTGGTTACTCGTTCTACATCACTCCCATCGTTGTCCTTGGAAAGTCATTTCAGACCGCATGAGTTCATATTTCCTAATATTGGGTTGTGCAAATCATTTCCTCGTCTTTATAGATTAAAATAGAGTATGGTACTCTCGTAATGTATCCATGGCAGTGTAGGTTGGTTTTCTTTTCCATGGGTTGATATCATAAGTTTCTTAGGGTCCCTTTGACAGAAAAATATATCCTTACAATCTGCTAGATCGAACAGAAGGTCTTGGAAACTTAGAGGTGAGACACTTGGGTCTTGTGCAAGTCTTATTTCAGCAAGTTAAGTGATGAGCCATCTTCCAATGGTTAATCATCCTCCCGTGATTTGAAAGGTTAAAGTAGCTAAACATGGTCCTTTTTGTATTGAAAGGTTGTTGCATCCCAAAATGCCCTATGTTATCAAGGGGTTTATGCTAGTTTTTCTTCTTCTGAGTATCAATCCTAGTGGTCATCCTCTACTAGATCGAAATCCAGAAAGAGTAAAAGAGTTCCGAAATGGGCAGGCATATTGTGATATCATGCAAAAACAATGCCTAATTTTGTATTATATCCACCCCCCCCCCCCGGGCGCCCAAAAATGGGAAATGGTGTCTTGATTCATTGGGTAGCTTTTCCATGAAATTTTATTGCTGCTTTTTGCTAAAAATGAATGCAGATATCGCTTTTCAGCCTTATGGTTTGATTTGGAAAATCTAAAGAGCCCCGTAAAGTGAAAGTCTTTACTTAGATAGGGGCTCGTGGGAAGGTTAACACTTGCGACATGCTTCAAAAAAAAGACCCAATTCTTACATATGCTCTTAGTGGTGTATCCTTTGCAAGAATTGTCTATAATCTGCTGATTGCATCTTTTTACACAGTCCAGTGGCTTTTAATCTATGGCTGCATTTGTTTAGGGAGTTCGCGATTAATTGGGTTGTATCCAGAGCTTGTTCATCTTTTATGTCAGCGAAGCAAAATTTACCTGCAGAGGTTTGGTTATGTTCTAGGTAATATGGATGGAAAGAAATAGGATAATACATGAGGATTTTGCAGGCAGTAGAGGAGAGAAGTTATGGGATGAAGTTCGCTTAAGGTTTTCGTTAAGGGTTTAGGTTTCTACAAAATATAAAGATTTATCCTTCTGAGTTATTTGGCTTGATCGGAAAGGTGCAATAGTTAGCCTTATAGAGTTTTCGTAACTGTTTCAAATTCAGAGGGACTTTATTTGTTGTCTCGGAAAGGTGCAATAGTTAGCCTCATAGAGTTTTCGTAACTGTTTCAAATTCAGAGGGACTTTATTTGTTGTCTTGATTTTGCATTCTGTTTTTCGTTGTGGACATTTGTCTACTTGTGTAAATTAAACTTCGTCTCTTTCTCAATTATGGCAGTTCGTGGAATACAGTTTTGTGGCTATTGTTTGGTGGTTTGGATTAAAAATTGAAAGAAAACAATGATTTATCAAAAATAAAAAGTGTGGGAGGATGTGTAGTTCCTAGCGGATAAACACATTTGGAGCATTCTTGCAGGCTTTATTATCTCTAAATCTAGGGACAAACAAAATTTTCTTTATTCATGCAGATTATATTTTCTCCAGGTTAGCTGTTCTGTAATCATTATATTGCTATCTGTACATTTGGTTTCCACTGTTGTAGTTGTATTATTTCTGTTTCTTTTAAAGGAAAATTTTTCCAGCGTTTACAAAATTCAACCAATTCATAATTCAAGCTGAAAAATTGCTGCTATCATTTTCCTATATTTTCTCGAGAGAAGAACTCATAAAAACATGGAGCACAGAAGGTAAAAAAATTGAGAACTGACCTACGGAGACGCCAATATCGGTGTCGGCGACCTGATTCTTGCGAAGCTTGCGCTCCAAATGTGCCGCTATCCATATCGTTCCAAGAGGACCTTTCTTGGCCAATATAAACTGAGAATAAAACATTTCTCTCTGCTTTTTTTTCCTTCTCACCAGATTACATACAACAATCTTTTTATACGGTACAGGTGAAGCGAAGCCCCAATTTTTACGCCGGCCAACGCAGAGTTAAGAACATCAAAGGGAAAATACTAAATTTACATGACAAGACCTAACCTCCAAAACCTAAAAACTTGCAATCGTTTCCTCAACCTAACAGTGAGGATTTAGGAAAATCCCAAATTAACAAACAAGAAAACCCTAACAAGCCCTAGCGCTATTCTACCCTTTCAGAAAGCCCAACACTTATCATCCGCGACTATTTGGCCAAGAATTTGGAGCTTTGGGAGAAAGAGATACAGGAACCTTAAAGTAGTTGGAGTTGACGAAGCGAGCTAAATTGGAGTTGGAATTTTGAAACCCAGGCGTCGTAAAACGACGCTGTGTAGATACATGGACAAAATTATACAGCTTGGAGTTGGATTTGCAAAGGTGCCAAGGACTGAGTTTGACCCAGTGAGTCAGAGATCGGACCGAGTCGAAGCGTTTATGGAGAGAGACTATGTGGAACAGATGAGAGGTAGCGCCTCTGGATTTTCGAACTTGGTTATGTTATGGTGTGGGTTGGTGCACCTTTGGTGATGCATTTTGGATTTTGGATTTTAGGTATAAAATAGCGTGGAGCACCAAAAACGAAAGTACGTGGAACAATATTTTCTCTCGTTCGAAATGACTTTACCGTCTCAATGAAAATAACTTACAAATTGATATACACTAATTCTTTTATTTGAATTCATAAATATTTTTCACATGGAAAAAAAAATTTGAAATTTGAGACCTTCAATTCTCAAGTTTAAATTCTATATAAATATGTGTCATTTTCTAATTTCTATGATTAAAAGATTAAAAATAACAAATTTGTATTCAATTCCATTATTCTTTTAGGTTAACCAAACAAAAAATTTCACAAATTCTAGAAAATAAAATCTCATCATTTCAATTTCTGTCATTTTAAAATTTCTCCAAACATAGTGTTTAGGGGCGTATTCAACTGGAAATTTGAGAGATTTTAACGGATTTATAAATTTTTATAGAGTTTAATTGCTTTGTAGAGATTTATATAAAAATTATGATTCAATTCCCTCAAAATCTCATGGGAGATGTGAGATTTGTTAATACTTAAAATACATTAAGAAAACTCTCAATTCTCTCTAATTCCTTAACTTTTCAAATTCTTTAAAATCAATTTCTAACTTAAAACACTTGAAATGTTATAAACTTCTTTAAAATTCTAATTGAATACACCCAATTTATAAGGATTTTAATAAACTACCTTAAAATCCTAATTGAATTTAAAATCTTAATTGAATACCCCTAAATTTATTAAAAGAATTAAAATCTATTAAAATCTCAATTGAATACGTCATCAATCAAATGTTTTTGGTATGGAGTTTGCTCATCAAGCCAATAATGGGGTGGAAGATGTAGTTGGTGCATGCTGAGTAGAGGTAAAGGGAGGCGCAGTAAATTTAATCAAATGTTTTTGCTGTGGAGTTTGCTCATGCGCTAGGTCAGAAAAATTTAGGTAAATAGATAAAAATGATCCCTTCTTTTAATTTTGTGACAGAAATAAGATTTTTCGAATATGCACAGGCCATGCACAACAACATAACAGAAGTAGAATTTTTTTTACACCTTAAAATGACTTAATTGCCCTCGTATATAAATGGGTTATTTGACACACCCCGACCCGAAAGTGGGGCATGCTGGCCGTCACGCGAGAGTGACGTAACCATGTGCACAGTGCGGAAGCAAAAAAGAATAGAACTTACGGATCAATTAAAACCGAAACGCTAGCAATACTAGTGTAAAAGAAGTGTGAATTCCACTAATACAAAGCATAAAAGTCTACGTTCAGTCAAGCAGAAGTACTAAATAGAGATAACACCCAAAGGTGGTCCTACATAAGTGAATCCTGTCAGAACGTCCGATGAGCTCCTCGTATGCCACCAACGAACATTACCTAATACCTGGAGGGGCAAAAAACAAAGTTGAGTGGGTCAGAAACAAATCTTTTCAAAACCTTTCTTTTCTCAAAAGTTATAACCCTTCGCCGTAAAACCTGTATAATTTCCCAGAAATAAAGTATATACTCATATATATAATTCTCAAAATCCTGCTGGAAAATATGTATGTATGAATGAATGTATGCCATGCCAAAGTATCATAACTGAATGCCAAAACATAACTCTGTGAATGTGATTAAATACTAGATAATCATCTCAGCCCTCGGCTGTATATAGCTCATAACAATCTCATCATATCATATAGCTCATAATCATCTCAATCATATCGTATATATCATGCACACACATCAATACCACCTCTAGTGGTATGCACAACATCACTGTATATAAACTAATATGCTCTAGTGCTACAATCACGTGAAGACTGTGCGAAAGATTCGCGGGTCACCTACAAGTTGAACCCACCTATAGTGGTCCTATTCGACAGGACTGAGCACCTAACTTGGATCCAAGGCGAACATGCGGTGAGGGAGGTGAACATCACGTGAAAGACTGAGCCCCTATCTCTGGGCGGGAACACTAATATCAATGTGCAAGTTTATGAGCTCTAATCATATCACATCACATCACATTATTCGTTCTCATCATAACTAGTTACCTGCCACTTACCTGTGCGTCCGCAGCACCATCATTAATATATGCAATCAATAATGCATAATAAAATAAATAGATACTTTGCATGGCATTTCATATCACATTTCACTTAAACTGATTTTCTGGGAAAAATCTCATTTATATAGGTATATACAGAAAACAAAAGCCCACTCACTGATAAGTAGCCAGGTCGTAACCCCCGTGCCTAGCCTGGCTACGCTCGTCCTCCGGATAGGTCTCGCATATATGAGAAATAACTGAAATAACGTTAATTAACGCACATAATCGAAACCTTAGAAATAACTCCTCATACATTGCTCAAATTGGGTATATGAATATACCACCGTGATCTACACAATCTCACGAACATCCCCATATTTTTAGAAAAAATTTCCGACCACCCACGCACCAACCAAGGCACGGCCAGACGCGCCCCCATGTGCGGCCACGTGACAAGCACACTGACGGCGTCAGTTAACGCCGTCAGGAATATTCCGTTAAAACCCAACGGTAATAGTTAAAGATAACTGACGGCATTAGCATATTCCGCCAAGACTGACGGAATATTCCTTGTCTTCTCCAGCGAGTCGCTGGCGACTGTTCGCCAGTTTCTGGAAAAACTTGCAACTATGGTTTCTTCTCCATTTTTGCACCATCTTCTACGTACTTTATACCAAAATGAAGATCTCACAAAAATGAATATAACCATACCTGACTCGAACCCCAACTCGTCGGGGATTCGCTGGAAAATGCCTCGATAATTCCGGCCAAAATGAAACTCCCCGATCTTGCGATTCCGACGTCCAAATTCTTCCAACGAAGCACTCCGAGCTTCGTAAGGACCTCCTTAAGCTTCCTATAAGCTTAGAATTTCCAAAAACACAACATTTTACGTGAGCATGAATAGTACCTTAAATCGGAGGTTATGAGAACTAGGGTTTTCGAATGTGTCCTTACCAGAAATGGGTACCAATGTGTTCGTATGGACCTCAGGAACACAATTGGGTGCTTCACACCTTCAATCTGTAAGGTTTACAAGGGTTATGGGTGTGTCCGTACAAAAGCTGAGAGAGAGAGAGAAGGCCTGAGAGATAGAGATAGAGTGCGGGAATGAGAGAGAGAAATAGTGTGTGAGTGTGTGTGTGTGTGGTCCAAATACAACCAAACAAACATTTCCAAACTTAGACACACACACGTACCTTAATTAATGCCCAAGGGCATTTTCATCTTTTCACATCCATCATACAAAATTTCCAGGACGGGCCGTTACATTATTTCCTCCCATTTTCTGATTTCTCTATCTCTACTCTCTTTCCCTCCCCCTCTCTCTCTAAAATTGATATTTATTGGTTGTTCTTAGATTAATGAAAGATAATGAAAAACCCAGTTGGAGTATTTGATTATATATGCTTTCGCTGGAAGTGATAATTTTGAAATAGAAATTTGTTGAAACTTGTAAGAATTTAAAAATTTTATAAATGTAAAAAAAAAAGGTCTCTTTAATGATTTATTTGGAGATTCTTTGTGTTTGTTGATTAGTCCTTTTGGAAAATGAACACATTTTTGTACTTGCAGTTGCATATTACAAATTGGAAACTTCTTCCTCAAATCATCTTCTCTCCAAATTCGAAATCCTATTCAAAACTCATCTGGGTCACAACCAATCTACGGTCCAAAAAAATTTCAAATATCGAAGAAAATTCATTATGAAAAAGTAAAGACACTATTTTTTCTGATGCAATCTCTCTCTCTCTTCTCTGCCGATGAAAGCCTTATCCCTTTAAGTTCGAAGAAAATCCTCAATTTGTTATATGTATCAATACGTACAGCGACGTCAGTTTTGTTGTGGACGTGCATCGTGCAATTAACGGTGTTGAGGGATATGTGAGGGCCTAGATTCTTGAAATCCCTTCAAATTCTGTAGTTTACAAATCTTTGACATGAACCTAGATTCTGGAAATTCCATTAAAAATCCTTTTTTCCCAATGACATGCACACGACATGCATAGGACATGCACATGATATGTTCACAAATCTGAGCCAACCCAAAAACCCAAAGCTCATAAGTCTCTCTTCGAAATATAAAAAAATGATGGCATCACATGTGACGTCACCACCCTATACACTATGCACATGATATGCACATAATTGGAGATTGAGCAACGAGCTTCTTTTTGCATTAATAAGAAACTTTAACGGCAACCTATTGGTATAGTAAATACAGAAACATAATTGTTACGTATACAAGGTCAAAGTGGCATTTTGAAAAGTCTTGTTACGTATATCAACCACCGTTTAACCGTGCATGTGGAAAACATGTTACTCATTGTCGTTATTTCATGGACACGCATGACCCTTAACGTCTTCTAAGATTTTTCTTAATTTTGTTTTTCGCCGAGGCCAGCTAAGTTGTGGTTATACTTGCTAAATTTCAAGGCACAACATACGTGCATCATAACTAGCGAATATTCTCACTTCTCATATTAAGATGTAGTCATGCACACCATATGCACACAACATGCACATTACGGGAAAAATTTCACAAATTTCTGCAACTGGACACTTAAACCAGAAATTTTTCCATCCCGTTTTGAAGCACGTCAAAACTTAAAATTTATTGCACAACCCATAAGCCCAAACATGAAACACAAACCCTAATTTAACTTCTAAGTATTAATTCATCTTACGAACAACCCATTTATTCCATAAATCATTGGTGAAGGAACTTGGAACTAAACACCCTACCTTACTATGTCTGCCGAAGCTTCAGTTGCCGGAAAAAAATGGAATTTACCAGCCAAAACATAAAATATGGTATAAACGTCATATCTTTAATGATGGAACAAATTGTTGTGTTTGGTTATGGAAGAATAACACACATAACTCACAGATCTAATCTAAAACCCCAAAAACTCCGACCTCACTCTTCTCACCTCTCTCGACATCTTTGTGTTCGAAATCAAAGATGTGAGGTCAACCCAAAACCTATCTTACTCTTCTCACCTCTCTTTGGACTTCTCTTTTTGAAATCCGAGCTCAGAGATCTGAGCTCAATGATGAGTTGATAATATACTATATATTTTACCCTAATCTTAATATTAATTTATTGGTTATTTTGTGAGAATTTTGATACTTTGAATTATATTTTCAATATAGGACATTCAATTTCCTCTTGAGCAAAAAGTTATCAAACAGATGAATTTTGGAGTGATTCCAATTAGAGGATGTCTGTGAGTCTTTCAAGATGATTGTACCAAAGTTTCATATTTTTGTACTGAGTCGTTTGATTGTGGTAATGAAATAAAGGCACAGCGCGCAACTTTCCCAGATTGACATTTTTGGACGTTTTTGGTATTTTGGAGGTCAAATGGCATATTTTATGGAAGATTCCTTCTGTGGATTTGTTGGGAATGACTTAAGCTTTCAAAATAGACATTTTGGGACCAAATCAAAGTTGATTTGGTTGGTCAAAAGTCTATTTTTCTGAGAAGTCCGAATTTCAGTGCAAAGAGGAAACCTTTTATTTGCTGTTTTATTATTTTATTATGTTTCCTTGTTTTATTCTAAGACCTTTTCTAGGTAGGGTTTTATTTTGTAGTAGTATAAATAAGGCTTTTTAACCATTAGGGTAAGAGGAGAAGGGGAAGAACGCATCAATACTGTGCTAGGCTTTGACAATTTGTGTTTTTCTTTCAAGGTGTTTTCTATCTTTTTTCTATTTTCAATAATATTTTGTTTTATGATTGTTCATAACTAATTTCCATTTGCTAGGGTAAGGCCACGAGCCTTAGCAAGAATATGTAGTTTCTTTTCAATTTGCTTATGATATTATGCATGTAGGTTTTGAATTATTAATCACCGTGTTTGAAACTGATTGGCCACCATTAGGATATTTAGAAAAGTTATTTGATGCAATTTTGGCAGAGGGCTGTCCCTGGAATTGACTAAGGCTTCTTGTGGTTAATATATGTAACTTTTTAGAATGGATGACAATTCTTAAGGGTTATATGGTCTTTCAAAATGTTTTCACATAACTTTGTTCACATTCAATCTGGACACCATGGACCGGTTGCATGTTAGATATACGTTATATGTTGGAGGTTCCAAGTAGGATATACTTTAGGAAAACCTAACCTTCAAATATGCATGTGTAAGTCATAAATAATTTGAAGAACTACGTAGGATTGTTAAGATGACGGCGAAACCCTAGTGCTTAAATATATTTTCAAAACTATTTTCTTTTGTTTTCTTTACTTTCCCAATTTATTTAATTGTTTTTAATTAAATTCGTTTTTAATGTTTTAGGTCATAAAATCACCATTTTTCAAACTTTGCTTTCAATAATTAATTAAGATTTGGTTAACATAAATTATTCATTCAATCCTTGTGGAAAATGATCTTGCTAGAGCCGACTATACTACAATTACTTTGTACTCTTGCAAGTATTTAAGTGTTTTTATCCCTACTTTTGTAGGTGGTAAAAATCCTATCAAGAAATTGGCGCCGTTGTTGGGAATTGTTTTAAATAAGTTGTGTTTATCATATTCTTAGTTAATTATTTTTGTACATAACTTTTTATTTACTTGATTTTATTTTATTTTTTTTAAGTTATAATTTGTGCAACGATGGAATTTGTTCCTCTTCCTGGATTCAATATACAATTAGGAGGACTACCTTTATGGGTCAACCATGCAGAATGAGGTTTTTATGGATTTAAACCCATAATTTGTGCACTTTGTTGTTTGAAGACCCATGATATTTTGCAGTGTCCGAAAGGGAATATTTTCCATGGTTTGTCCAAGAGCATATTAATATGAGAAACGACTCAAAAAGAAATTGGAACAATCCATATTCAGAGTTCTATACCCCAAGTTTGCAAAAGCATCTTGAGCACTATTTTGAGCAGTCTAATGTGCCACAAGAGCTTTCGGTAGAGGACAAACTCTCTAAATTGTTGGAATTAACTGAGTTGTACATAGAAATAATCAATCATGGATTTCAGATTCAAGCATTAAACTGTGGGAAAATTTTGATGATCAAGAGGATATTAGTGTAGAAATTGAGGAGCAATTTGCCATTTATTCACGCCTAAGGAAACAACCCTTGATGATCTTGAAATTTCTCCAGAACTTGCTTTAACTCAAGTCCATATGGCACACATGCCCAATCAAGAGGCTGCAAAGAAACCAACCACGCTGCCGGAATTCATCATAATGGACGTCTTGCAAGGGGTTGTCCACACCAAGTTAGAATTTGCTAAATCACATGACAGTGCACCAGCAAAGCCAATCATAATTGCAGAAATTAAATGCAAGTCCATCAAGCAGGCTACATTCTACAACGGGAAGAAGAAAAAGCTTAATGGCAGCCCAATTCTTTGTCAAGACATTCGGCCTATATAGAAATTGTGGGTATTAAATACAAGATTGAAGTCAGTTCAAGGGAAACACAAGCATTGATGGAGGGGACCCTATTTGATCACAAAGATTCATTCACATAGAAGGGCAATTATGAAGGATTCAACCACTGATAAACATCAACTCATTATGTACCTATTGTTGTCATATGATGCTATCAAGGAGTGGTTGACTCTAAGAGAACAAATGACGTAATCACAAAGGTTTTCATTGGAAGAATTGTTTTTCCCAGTTGCAACACATAGGTTTTCATTGCTTATATTTTTTGAGAAGGGAATGCGGTCACCGATAAATTAGTCAATTTAGGGATACTCTCGTCTTTACTTGTTTGGCATGCGGCTCCACCCTTAGCAACTCTTCCTTTTTTACATTCGGATTTTTTAGGCATTCCTGCCTACATGTTTGTCTCCCCTTTTTTATGTGTGTTTTTAATTTCCCAATCATTTTGGCTCTTTGTTTTGCAGCTTGTTTTGTAGGTTATGACCTTCTAGGTTTAGTTTTAAGGGGTTTGGCCTTATGTTCCCTCTCTTCTTTTGTATTTTATTATTTAAGAGGGGTCAAGTTTTATGTCCCTCCCTCTTTTATTGTAATTTGTGTTCTTAATTTATGAGGAATAAGGTTTATGTCTCTTTGGACCAGATATAATTTCTTATTTCATATCAACAAAATTTCCTCGTACCATTGATGTTTAAAAAAAACAAAAATCGCCTATTATTAGCTGTTGAATTTTATTACAAAAATGCTAGGTGATCTTAGGGTGGAAATCCTATTTATAAGTTGTGTGGTACTTTGTCATATGCCTGATGCGGGACTTTATTCTCCAACACGTCTCCTCATGGGTGAACCCACATAGAGTCACAAGGGAAATCAATTCCGACATCGGGAACTAGTCAAATCGATCAGTATCCACTCTTTGGAGCCAACACCAATCTTTTCAGATGTGCAATCATTCAGTAGGATGTTCGAGCCCATAACTCTGGCACATTCTATCTAGGAAGAAAATTCGAGCGCAAACTGCTCAATTAATCAAGCCCAAGACATGTCGAAATAATAACATGTTCTGATATCATGATAAACTTTTCTGGGCTATGCAGGTCCACCACCAGTATTATCTATATTGCCCTCAACTTAACCACATTTTATTACGTCCTAAGTTTTATCACAAAATGGCTTAGTGATATTAGGGTGGAATATCTCCTAGATAAATTGTACTATTTTTTGTCATACGCTCGATATGGCATGTAGGACTCTATTCTCCCACAACGTGCAACTTAAAAATCGTTATAGTGAAAGCACAATTTAAGGTTAAATCACATCGAAAATCAAGGAGGACATTAGATTAAAACTCCGCAGTTGGTCATACACAAAGTTCAATTGCCACAGCATGAGCAAGGTGACTTCACAAACTTTACAAACCACATTCAGAAACTCAAATTATTTATAACTATCCAATTATTCAAGGCTGTACGTAAATTGCCTCAACTTGGCCATCTCTCTCTTATAACAGTGCAAGCAGCAGAGAGAGGGAGGCGAATCATTCATTCGTGGGCTACATGAATAACTTGCTTACCAACATTTGTTCCCGCAAATAAGCCTACAAAAGCAGATGGAGCACTTTCCAAGCCTTCATTCATGTCTTCAATGTAAATAATCTTCCCTTGCTTGTAGTAACTAATGACATGTTCCAAGAAGCGTGGGTACAAGTGTATGTAATCACTTTGCAGGAATCCCTGCATCCTGATACGCTTTGATATCAGATTGAACACATTGCGGATCCCTCGGGGATCAGAGAGGTTTTTCTCGGACACCATTCCACAAACAGCAATCCGACCATGAATTCTCATGTTCATAAGTGCTGCATCAAGCATGTCCCCTCCCACATTATCAAAGTAAATGTCAATGCCTTGTGGAAAGTACCTGTAACAACATAACATACTGAGTGTAAACATCTTCATTTGACAATGGCCCAAAGTCTCAAATATCGTTATGCAAGGCTTAAAGTCTCAAATATCGTCATGTTCACAAGTGTAAACATCTTCAACATAACACGCCCCCTCACCCTAGCTCAAGTGCAACTAGGCTTGAACAAAAATGTGGATCAGTTATATCGAGGGCTCATACGTGGATTGCCTATTTTATGCCAAGTTAAAAGTAAAGCATCCAACCCAAAACCTTATTTCATTGTATCATTGTATCGGAAGGTTTTACATTCGCAACATGGGTTATACTCTCAATACAACATAACTCAATCACTAACCTTTTCAAAGCTGCATCCAGGTCTGCCTCTTCTTTGTAGTTAAAAGCTTCATCAAACCCAAGCTTATTCCTCAGAAGATCAACCTAGTAATAACATGTCCCAATTAAACTCTATTTCTTGTCAGCGCTATTTTATGAAATATGATTCAAATATGTTGTCTCAAACTATCGACGTAACTAACAGAGAAACACAAATGAGACCTTACTTTTTGGCTTGAGCCACAACTTCCAACAACATAACAGCCATGCAATTTAGCAAGTTGGCCAACAAGCTGACCAACAGCTCCAGAAGCAGCAGAAACTAAAACACATTCCCCCTTCTTAGGGGAGCAGACCTCGTAGAATCCTGCATATGCAGTAAAACCTGGCATACCTGTAACAAGACATTCTTGTTTGGTTACCGATTTAAGAGCTAAACAAAAGATTTTTTTTTAATCTAACGAAAACAGTAATAATGTAATACACTAGTCTAGAAGCAGGGTTGATTTGAGTCCCTCGCATCCTCCCTCATTGCTGTCTAAGGGGGAAAGGAACAATTGGACACAGTTATACAACACTCAAAGCTAAAGCATACATTGAATAGAAAAATGGAAGCGTCTTAAATCTCCAGGAAAACAAGCGGGACTCTGAATGACTAGAATGCTGAAATTGCGGCCGGTTGTTAGAAGTGATCAAATGACTCAGAATCCTTCAAGAAACTATCATTAGTTAGATGTTAATGCTTGATTCTCTAGTGCAGAGTAATAAAAAAAATGAATGGTTCCTACTTTAAAAAAAAATTCTCTTGCTTAGTCAGTCAGCATTACATAATCAGTGATTGACCGGACAAGTACATGCGCAATCCAATCTTCATAAGTTCATAACCATAACTAAGGTCTTCAACTATTTACAATGACACTTCAGAGATAACGAAGCACTTTACGTTTATAAGTTATCTAAACAATATCGTCAAAGGTGTTTCTAGGTCAATATCCAGATGATTTACAAGTGTTTGATATTCTGATGATAGTATTCTTCTCCAGCGGAGATATACATATATGCTGATTTACAAACGAGTGTAGGCATAAGAATCGAAAGATGAGATTGAAGAATAACATTACCAAGAAGACCCACATGGAATGATAGAGGGATGTCGCCGTCTGGCGTAACTTTTCTCAACTGCTCAGTTCTAGAAATCAAACTGTATTCTTCCCATCCAGTGAACCCAGAGATGAAGTCGCCAGGCTTGAAAGTCGGATTATCAGAACCCACAACTTTGGACACACCAAATCCTTCGATTGGCTGACTCATTTATGTGTGCGTATATATAAGAGGAAGGAAGAAAAACACAAATTAAGAATGATTGAAAAAATGAGTGAAGTGAAATGACAATTGTTAGGTAGGTAAGGTAGGTACCTGGCCAGGAGCGAATGGAGGAATATAGGAATCACGAAAATCGCGCATACGGCCTCTCATGTAAGGGTCGCAAGAGAGGTAGAGATTCTTGACCAGAAGAGCTCCGGAGCCTTTAGGAGGCTTGAGCTCAGTCGTGGCGCCGACCACCACTTGCAAGTCCGTCTCCTTTGGAGTTCCCTCTACGAACCCCTTGAATATCACTTGCTTGTTCTCTACTACTTGTGCTTTTTCAGCCATTCAATTCAATAACACTAGACACTCACAGCCTGCCTCTGGTTTCAACGCTTCTTCCCTATCAAAACAATGTGACTGACTGACTGACTTTCGTGACGAGGGAGGGAGGAGGGGTTTAGGGACACTGAGTAACTACTCCCTCTGCCTGCCTCTGGGACTGGGTCCGCCCGCACCCATCATTCCAATCACCGTGTTCGTTACCACTTACCTACCACCACCGTCCACCTAATAGTCTAATTACCTTTCGCACTGGTTTCTATCTACACATCCTGCCTACCTAGGAAGGTAAGACCAAACCGGCTCTCTTATTTTTCAGCTATTGGATCGAATGGGCTGAAAAATATAAATTAACAAAAATTAACAAGAATGCGTAAGACATAAAAAAATGTGTAAATAACACTACCCTACAATAATGCCATAGAAAGAGAGATCATCTGCAAAACCTAAAATCCACCATTTGAGAAAGAAAAGGAGGAATCCATGTTGTCGAGGCCGCCAAGGCGTAAAATATACAAGGGAATTGATCTCATACACCACTTTTCTCTTTGTTACAAACCCCTGTTCATTTCTCAGGAATAATGAGAGGTGAAAATCACTTCCCAATATAAGCACAACAATTGGCCGGTGAGTGCAATTTCCACGGTACGAATTTAACAGCAACCAACAGCAGCATTCAATTATTAACATCCCAAAAAAGGGATCAAAGGAAAATTCGGACCCTCATATATCCCGCCTTTGAATTCACTATACCTGTACACTTCGGAATTGAAATGAATTCCATATATTATCAGTTGGACTGATAATAGCGTAAACAGGAAAACAATGGCTCGTCGCTTGAACTGAAACACAACTCCATGGACACAAATCAAATTTTGTAAAACCTTACAAATTCAACAACATTTCTCGGTTATTTACAACAAAATCCTTGACGAATTGGTTAATAAAAAAATATAAAAAAACTCATTCTGCCCATCAAAGAGCCAGTTTTAGTGTGCTGCTTTAAGGACTAGGCGAACTCCAGAGATGGTCAACCACATCATAGGAACTGATCAGGTGTTGAAAATCAGACCGGCGAAGAACCGTCCCTTGTGCTTGTCTGGTGCTGTGTCCAGTGGGTTCGTTTTGATTTGTCTTGGCTGAACAGCATTGGCGCACACAGATACGGTGATGTCTTGTGTCAGTACTGTAACTGCCACGCACCTTAACCACCAATATGACTTCCTTGTCTCTGGTGTCACACCACCAATTCTGTGGAACACCATCAAGAAACTCATCTAGGGTTTGGTGCTCCTCGTGATGAACTGTCACCTCAGCTATTTGATCTGGTCTGATAATGCCAGCTGAAGGAGTAACCTGGTTCAGAATCAAGACTAATTATCTTTGGCCAAAAATTAAAAATTACAACAAATTATTTTCAACTAAATGTTGGAGAGAACAAGATTTGACCAAGGTACCACGTTACATCCTGATCCAAATGGAAACAATTTAATTATGCAACAGACGAATCAAATGATCAATAATAACACGACTTCTACTGCTACAACATTAGCATGTTATCCTGAATGTACAGTCTGGTGTACAGATTTAAAAAACAGAAGAATTTCCATATTAACAAAAATAACTTTGGTAAACTTTGTTCCTAACTTGCGGATAACAATGAAACATGCCCAGAAGGAACTCATTAGACTCTATCTATATAATGCACAAGTTTCCAACATTGGTGCAACTCTGATTTTAACATCCATATCTTAGTCTTAAATTCTCAATATAGAACAATCCTAACTTTCCTCACAGAAAAAGGAAAATGGCAAATTCATAAGCACTTTCTGCGGTCTAATTCACCTTTCTAATGGCAGAAAATCACTTTCTTTTCTTCCTCCCATCTCCCCCAACCCCCAAAAATGTGCAGCAGATCACTTTGACATATGGATATTGCAAGGATAGAAACTGCATAGTATATTCCAACTCATTTCTAACAGCTCCAATCGTTGAAACTCCAATGCCTACATGCATTCCTTGTCCTAATGGGTTATTGTAGCTAAAAAACGCATACAAACAACTTTTCACTGCAAATTACCATGTTGACTAACACCCTCCACAACCAAAACACTCAATTATTGTAATGAAAATTGGGCCAAAAACAATAATTGGAATGAAAAGCACATGTACTGTTCCAAAGCTTGGGAAGTTACCTCAAGCCATCGTGGAAAGCCAAAGGAACAATAGTCTGATGTGGGTCCATCCTCCTTAATGATTGACTGTCCTTCACAAATAATATCAAAAAAAGCATCTTTATCGCCACATTTATTTGTAATACGCAAAATGGAGGTGTCCTGGTTTTGAAGGATTATGTTGTTTGTACTGACAATAGTTTCTGGAATCTTGCATTGTTCTTCAATAATACATTTGATTTTCTCATTTGATTTAAGGATTTCTCCAAACTCTTGCCTCCTTAGAGACTCATCAACTCGAGCAATATCAACAGTAAAAATGCAACGGACAGGCTTGTGATCACTGTCTGTCACATCCATGCAGGCCTCATACCTATAAAAGAAGATGTCAGACTTGAAACACATTTTACTCGTGCATTCATTATTCCATCACAGATTTCACTGCCACACAATCTCATGAACTTTGCATATTTCATAAAACAAATTTATTTCCAATAAAGTTTGCCTCTAACAACTAAAAATCAAGTCAGTGTGACTGCTGGTGAGCATGAAATGCATAGGAGATGAGATCCTCAGGCCTCAATAACTTTTTTTTTCTTCCAATCCATAAGTTACACAAGGCACAACATATAACAATAGGCCTGTAGGAATTACTTAACCCTATTCCTTTGAAATTTGAAATGGCCAAATACTTCATGGTAGGAAAACTTACTGTGAGATTGAAGACACTACAGGGCATTCTAAGCTGCACTCTGATACTGACACCGAGCGGCTGTCACGGTACAAGATTCTATCGCACCAAGCTGGAGTGCGCTTCTTCTCACCAGAATCATATCCTATAGGGATGCAATTAATATGAGTTTAGAGTTCAGAAGAAAAGCAACGCAAATGGCTTACATTGGAAAATGTCTTGTCTTTTTCTTGCAGAAGAATAAATGTCCAAACAGCACAATACAACATAAAAGTGAAATGATCTAGTAATTCAAAAAACAGAAACATTGTCACTGGTCTTGACAGACCACCTAACACACAAGTTATAACTAAATACTGCTAAATGACCTAAATAGATTACTCAGCACTCAGTACAGAATCTTCAACCAATCCCTTTTTTTTCTTTCACTTTTTAGTGCCCATCTAAAGCAATGAATTTAGGAATCATATGTGCAACAGTAAACTGTACCTGCTAAACCAGCTTGATGCCTTTCAAACTTATACGTGGGAGGAAACTTAATATCTGCCTCACGCATTCCTTGGAAGACATTTCCAGCTTCCATTTCCACTCGGAGCTGATCCCTTTCTCTAAGCCAATCAAAACATCTTTGAGAAACAAAATCTCTAGCTTCATCGTAAGATATACCATCAAGTCGATAGTTAAAATCGCCAAGAAATATGACCATGTCTGCCTCAGATAACTCAGGCATCCCTTCTGCAGAATTGTTACCAATAGCCTGAAAAGGCACCAGCAATGGTTTATCAGATGGCTGGAACAAAATTGATCCTGTAACAAGTAACTTAAAAACCAAAAAGGTGCTTCTACCAATTTTACACATACATGTGTGCCACGAAGCATTTGAACTGCAGATGAAGCACTAGCTGCAATAGAATGGATCAATGGCAAGCCAGATCTATAAACAAACCAAAATAAATATATTGAGAAGGCAAGGGAACAATAGAAGAAAAGTTAAGTGTTGTACCAGCTGCACAATTGAGAAAGTTAGGTCGGCAGAAGGTCATTGTTCGATATACATGATCGAAGTCTGCATTGCGGCGATTAACGGCTTCTAAGTGTGCAGCAAAGTGACAATTAACAAAGCACATTACCCGGCCATATATTCTAATCCTCAAACCAACAGCTCCCTGTTTGAACGACCTTTAGCCAAATTAATAATGGTCATAACCAAATGAAAATGACAACACAACAGTAAATGAACAAAAGCATAGGTGTACCAGTGTGTATGCAATATGCATGC
This sequence comes from Heteromeles arbutifolia, assembly GCA_024362995.1. NCBI lineage: Eukaryota > Viridiplantae > Streptophyta > Magnoliopsida > Rosales > Rosaceae > Heteromeles > Heteromeles arbutifolia. The sequence goes on along the minus strand of JANCRC010000010.1, from coordinate 33,544,087 downwards.
TTATGAAAACACAAGGGAGACAGAAACCCCCCAAAAAAATTCTTTTTATAGAAAACAGAGTACACGTATTAGTTAAAATGTAATACAGCAGAATGAAGGTGAACAAGCAGTCCAGGTCAAGTCAAGATAAATCAACATGCACAATATGGGCAAAAATAAAGCAATCTCGTAAGTAACCACAGCCTTCCAATCCAAGAAGATAGGTTTTCTAAAAAACTCAAAAACTGATCCCACAGATGCCCAAAACAATATTTATCCTACTAAAAATTCACCTCCTCACATTTGTTCTCAAAAAAATTTCTTTTCATCTCCATCCAGAAATTGAGACCATCTAAATGACTACTAGAAAATATATGAAATTAATTGACCACCTCCTGATCTATATTCATCAAGTTATGAGCAGAAACTTAGATTAGAACCAGAATACTGATGTTTCTACCCTCTATGAGTAGATTAATAAATAAAGTTCACCAAATTGAATAATATCATTAGTACAGGGGAGCACTCATAGGATAAGCAAGAAAACTATCAAATCTCATTTGTGACGTATAACCAGTATTAACACTAATTTTTCCGTGAGATTATTAGCGTGTGGAATTGTGAACTTTGACCTCAAAACAGATACTGGGACAAGCACAGAGCTATTAAAATTCACTCACATGCAAAGCACTAAAGTTGATCCTTGCTTTAATATATTTCATCTTTCCTTTTCCGTTTTCCTTTTATATCTTTGGCAATCATTTTGTTAATTATCGCAACACAAACACAATTTTTATCACAGTACAAATCAGCATAACAGAGGTAGCCCTACCTTGTTACCAATGGCACGCCCAAAACCACATGGAACTGCTGCAGCATCAACATCCCCAACATGAGTCCTAAGATTGTTTCTCACCCTCAAAGACAAAAAAACTGAAAAGTTAGGATGACAGACTTGCAAGGGTAAAATCTATACAAAATGGTAAGAAAATCAATTCTAGGGCCCGTTTGGATTTAAGGGTGAATTTGGACTTGGATTTGAATTTGCCTCTCTAAATCCAAATCTAGTCATTTGGGCTGCATTAATGAGAACTAGTCATTTGACAAATCCCTCAACCTCTTCAACGTCCTCGATGACAAAATCGCAATCCAACTGTCTCAGAACTCATGCCCCCATCTAAACCTTCACCACCCTCGATTAGAGGTATGTTCCTCACGATCTCTCTCTCCCCTCCGCTGCCTTCTCTGTCATCTCTCAGTATTTCTCCCTTTCTTTCCTTTCTCCACTTGCGGATCAGATTTCAGTTTTTATTTGCAATCGATGCAGAATCATGGATCAAATCTCCATCTCTCTCTACAAAGTGACCTCAAGAAGTGGGAGACATATGAGGGATGTAGGTTGATTTGTGGGAAATCAACAATCAAATCCCACAAATCTCCATCTTCAGTGTTTGGTTGTTGAGAAATTGAGGGAAAACGAAGGAAAATTCTGAATTGCTGAGACAGTGAATCACTGTTCTTTTACTAAATTTCAGTCTATATATTTAACATTTTAATTAACTGATTATATTTTTTATATTTTTCTAAACCTTGAGATGAAATCTTGGAGCCAAGAATTTTTATCCAAACAAAAAAAATTTCAAATAAATGAATTTGAAAACCAAATTCAAATCCAAATTTTAAATCCAAACAGACCCTTAATGATAAAGAAATAATCAATCACCGAATTAGGGAGCTTCCCGTCAAAAGATACTCACCACACGGCAATGAGCAATCCTGCCAATTGCCTAGAGCCAACGCGCTCAAATGTCGAACCTTCATCCAATGTTTTTCCGATCATATCCAGCCACCACTGCCCAACAGAGCTGCCCTCAAGCCCTACCTACAGATGAAGGAGAGTCATGACCAGAGGTGATTTAGTCAACCATACAAGTGACAATACTAACATGTGAGAAAATATCAAGTCACAGCCATTCCATTGCTTTCATTGGAAAGAGAATTGTGGTTAACAGGTTAAGTAAAGATATACTCAAGCATCGCCTTATTAAAAATAAAAACATTACTATTTGTGTTTGGTTGCATCATAGAAGATACAGAATGCTGCCCCAGAGGTCCACTTCACCAGTGGTATGTGTGCTCTAAACAATGCATGGCATTTGGGTGATGGAAATAGATTCTTTGAGTTTCAGCCCAATATTAATAATTTAAAATGATTTTTATATAAATGGCTATAACCTTAACATCCTCATCGTCTTAATTCTAGACCTAGGCTTCCTGAACTAAATGACTGATGATCACACACAATAACATACATCAGTATTGTTCTTCATCGAAGGCAGTTTGACAAGCATTTCAAAGATAAACTCAACACATGCATATCGCCATCATTATTATAATAACAATAATCTTCGTCTAGGCTTGTTGTATCAATTGAAACTTGCTCATATGCAAAAGAATGCATAAGCATTGTCCTCGATGGAAGGCATTTTGATGAGCATTCAAAGATACTTTCGGATAAGATTGACCTTAAGGCATTCTATGTGGCTCAAAATTTTCTTGCATCGAACCTTTTTCCTCAGGCACCAAGCAGCAATTTATCAACTCTCTAGGCAAGAAAATTCATTAATAAAAAATAAAATAAAAAATTACAGTTTCTTTGGCTGCAGACATGGCAAGAAAACCAGCGCCCATTTCAACTTCTTGCAACCCAACAACAACAATTCCAACAGTAGCAGCAACAGAGCCCAGCCAGGATATAAGTGAGTCCTGAGATGCTCTTCCCTGTCCAACATTCCATGTACCAGTCAATATTTTCAAATTTTCTATCCTTGTATATGTAAATTCTTTGCCGGCTAATTCTGAGCACAATATATTGTCAAGAGGTCCAGGGGAAGTGATATTCCATCCACATATACCACCTTGATTAGCCAAGGTAAATATAAAACCCGCTCCTGCAGCCATTTTTATGACAGGACTGCTGTGAGCCACCCATCCTCCAAGCAGATTACCCTCAAGGTCCAATACGTGGACAGTACCACTTGCATAACCAACCCATATACGTAGCCCAAATGTACAAAAGCATTGGACAGCAGAAGAATGATAGTGGTATTCTTGTATACGATTGCCATTTCTATCCCATTGTACAAGTAGGCCATTTGTACACCCACTCCAAATCATTCCATCAATTGCTATCACCAGTGCTTCAGTTCTTCGATTATCATCTCCAAAGGTACCCTTCACTGCAACTCGACGAACAGCATCTGCTGCTCCCATTATGGCATTACGTGACCGCTGAAAGAAACCAAAAGAACCTTGTGTTTTGTCTTTCTTTGATCCAGCAATAGGTTCAGCTGAGAAGTCCTGTGCTGACGAAATGTCTACTCGATTCTCAATCTGACCATCTGTACTGAACAGCTTCAATAACTCCCTTGTACGAGCATCCCTGTAAATGAAAACTACTAGCATAACTTAAATACATGACTTTATTTTGCCTGCCCTTACAACTGTAGGTGCCTACAGCTTACTCTATAAAAATGTGAAGCGGGCGGGCGGGCGGGCGGGCGTCAAACTTCAAACTTTGAGCAAAATATTCAACAACAACAAAATTCAACATTCTCCACTAGAAACGTTTGCCAATTTGAAAAAACAAAGAGAGGAAGAAAGTCCTCCACACGTGTAATCATTCATACAGTAAAACCTCTATATAGTCATAATGCTGGGACCAAACCAATTTATTACTACAGGGAGGTTATTACTTAATAGAGTTGCCGTTACAAAACTTATTCTTTCACTTAGTTATCTAATGAAAGCTGTATAGATACAATAATCTACATTACTATAGAAACATGTCAATTCCCAAGATGCAGACATTGGAAAAAAAGAGAAACCTAGTCTCTAAAATATCTAATGCATGTATGTCTGTAGTGATATCTTTAATGCCTAAAGTTTCATGCCAAGAAGCTGTAAACATGCTTGAGAAGCTAGAAACATTTTGGCTTCAAGAACAAGATGTCCATGTTGACGAGTTATTACATACACGGAAGCTCAAAGACGTAGCAACAATTCTAAAGAATAACTCATTATCTCAAACAACTTTAGAGAAAATATTTCATTTCATCTTAAATTTTTATTTGTGAATTGCATATTTTTGGACTTACTGACAATTATTACCATGTGGAAGCAAGTTTCTTAAGACAGAACCTAGAAAAATTATAACTAATTAAAATGTGGAGTTTATTCCTATTATAACTGGCCCAAGTTGGAACTGAAACTTTTCATGACTAGATAAAGGTTGTTCCAATAGAGTATTGCTATAGAGAAGTCTGAAGTCACAAAAGGTTAGTAGTTTCTGCAGTTCTCATTCACTAATAACTCTAAAACATCTCATACTGCATAGATAATTCAAAGGGGCACTGAAAAAAAACTTTAAACCCATATGCCAAAACAATACTCCCTTACATTTTACACACACAAAAATGATGAGTTCGCACCAGAAAAACCAAAATAAGAATGGTTGAATTCAAATTGATTACTTTTATCAGGAATGGTAGGCATTATTCTAAAAAAAAATAGAATATTGAGAGTGGTGACGTACCACAATGCGAATGAGAGATAACCAGCAGTCCAGAGCTTGGCTCCAGAACAATCAGATAATAAGTAGCGAACATCTGAAGTTAATATGTTAGTGAAACCATTGACGGCAACTTGGGTCCAAGGTTCAATGTGAGATCTCTCGACCAACAAAGAAGACATGTGCCTTTCTTCGGCAGTTAGGGAGAGAGCTTTTTCAAGAGCTTCCCGTGGCCATATCTTGATGGAACCACCCTCTGAGCCTGACCATAGATCCCCTAGATGGATCAAAGTGGTAGTAGCAGCAGCATTAGCAGCAGCACTAGTAGAATAAATAAATAAACAAACAAATAAATTTACCATAGCAGGAGATGACAATTGAAAGAACGGGGCCTCTGTGAGCCTGCCAAGATAAGCCCTCCTTAAACGGATTCGTCGGAGTAGGAGCCGAATCCATCTTCCAACACCTGATCCTTCCATCCCTATGCCCGCTCCACACCACCTTATTCCCCTCATCCACAACCAAGCATATCACAGCCGATGTGCATACCGACTCCCTATACGGCACCGCCTCCTCATCCCCTGATTCGCCTTGTCCCGCCGCCGAGTACAGATCGCTCAAGTTCCAAACCCTAACGGCGCACTCCGTCCCAACCCACAATTGGGACGCGGTGCTCACCATTGTCCGCAAGAAGCACCCTATCTGAGTCTCCCTCAGCGGGTGGGGCCTCACTTCCAGCCTCGGCGGCCGGTTCGGATGGACTGCCGCCCGAATCGGGACTTTGAAGATCCCAGTCCCTCCCCCACTGGCCACGAACTCCGGAAGCGAAGACGAGCAGTTCCTCTCGGAGGCGTTGCTCTTATTATTATTATTGTTATAATTACTACTGCTGTTGTTGTTCTTGTTGTAGTCGTCGTCGTTGATGACGGAGAGCTTGCGGTCAAGGAATTGGAGCATGTAGTCGAGGCGTTTGGAGGTGGAGTGGAGGGAGACGACGTTGTCCTCATCTTCCGATGAGGAAGAGGAAGAGTCCGGGAATAGCTTTGGAGCGGAAGGAGTAAGTGTGTCAGTGCGAGTCTGGTCGAGGAGGCTGAATTTGCGGAGGTCACTTGGTGGTGGGTTACCGGAGAAGCTTGGGGACGAAAACAGGTCCTCGTTTTCATCCATCTGTGGCCGAATCACAAATTCTGATTCAGAGATTTTGGACTGTTGAATGTTGAAGGCGGCAGCAGGAAGCAGAGCCAACCCCCGATATTGGAGCTTTCCAGAGGATCTATGTCTACCCACACCAAACAAGAAGTATCATTAACTGACAAATCGTCCGTGACCGTTAACTATGGCTTAATTCCCAAATGGGGAAATAGCTGCAAATGTAAATCCTCCGTCACTTTGAGCGTCAGCTCAAACGTTTGTGTTTTCTTTTCTTTTTCTTTTTGGTCAACTCAGCAGAAATGCCCACACGTCGCTAGTACCCACCGTCGATATTTGTAATCAAATTAAGAGATTCGTGTGTTTTTTTTTTTAATTTTATTTTATTTGTTATGAAAGCGAGAAGTATTTGATTATCAAGAACAAATAAATATAAAAGATACCATTTAGTAGTATTTTTTTCACTTGTAAATGAGAGATTTTATGTTTGATTATCACCAAGACGAGTTTGAACCACATTATTGCTATTATATTGTGATGTTAAGCCGTCTACTTCTTCGTAATGTAGATAATATTGTTTATTAAAATATATATAAGGTATTCCATAGGTACACATTTTTCAATGACATTTTTTATTTGGAGATATTTTGCCCAAAATAAAAATGATTCTAAACCTATACATGCTACACTAATCTACACTAAAAGGTACTTTCTCAAAGAAGGGAAGGAGGGTTGGATTTGGATTCCATTTAGATTCAAATTGTGGGGATCCTAAGGATCCTCACATTCTAACCGTTCACTTAGTGGTATTTTTTTTCATTTGTAAGTGAGAGATCTTATGTTCAATTATCATCAAGACGAGTTTAAACCACATTATTGCTAGCATATTGTGAGGCTAAGTCATCTACTCCCTCTTAATGTAGATAATATCGTTTATTCAAAAAAAATATAAAAGGTATTCCATAGGTACACATTTTTCAATGACATTTTTTTTTTGGAGATATTTTGCCCAAAATAAAAATGATTCCAAACCTATACATGCTACATTAATCTACACTAAAAGGTCCTCAAAGAAGGTAGGGAGAGTTGAATTTGGATTCCATCCGGATCCAAATTGTGGGGATCCTAAAGATCCTTACATCCTAACCGCTCATCATACATCATACGGTTAGAAATCATTTTGAAATTTTTTATTTAAAATTAAACACAAATAGTACCTAACAAAAACTGACCGCACAATGTACTGAACTTTTAGGATGTGAGGATCCCTAGGATCCCCACAAAGAGGATCCGGAGAGGCTCCTCATCTGGAAGAGTTTAAACTCGGGACGCAGTGAGTTAAAGAGTAATACCTAACAAACAAGGCAATCCATTGATTAAAGAGGGTTTGAAAATTGTTAGACCAAGTTTAATGGTTAAATATGAGTAGCACGCGGCTTCGGGTAGACCTTGCAATTTTTTGCACGATAATTGGACCCGAAATGGTACTAAAATAATAGGTTTTGAGTCAACACGTTAACTATTATGATCATTATCGTGTCACCTGTTAAGAAAAAAATTAATTTGATAATTTTAAACTACCAAAGAAAAACCTTTACTAGTTACTACAATTGCCATAGTAGTGTATAATCTCCCATAAAAATTCCAAATCACATTAAAAAAAATCATAACAATGTACTCATCGTCAAACGGTAGATGATGCAATCGCGAGCGATTGCATCATCTACCGTTTGACGATGAGTACATTGTCGTTTAAGTTTCAAAAACCCTACAAACCCTTGTAAACAGTGTTTTTAAGGAGAATTCAAATAAATAAAAATTCATAATTACAAAATTCAAATAAATAAAAATTCATAATTACAAACCTCCGTCAGGTGTGGAGTTTTATCACAAAATGCCTCGATATTAGTTGGAGTAGAGCAATTACATTTAAACTCTTCTTTCTTCTTTCCTCTGGCTGATGTTGGATGCTCAATAAGAGAGTTCATGCTTGACTTGACTGTTATCCTGAATTGTGCCGTGAAACGGTGAAAGAGAGACCAGAAGAAACAAGAGTCATGGGAATGAAAAAGTTGAAATATGATGGTCTGTTGGAAACTAGGAAGGGCCGAATATGATAAGGAAGTTGGAATGAGATTTTTTATTTTTGTTTTAAATAAACAATTAATTTTAATATTGGAGAGAGAAATAGAATTGTTAGAGAGAAAATGATCATCGCCGGATTCTTTTTTTAGAGATCCTGCAATCATGTCCATTCATCGTACATCATGAGGTCAGAAATCATTTAAAATTTAAAATTCAAATATAAATAGTACTAAACGAAAACTGACCGCACGATGTACAATGAACGGACACGATTGTGGGATCCCTACGAAAATGATCCGTGCCGAATCCTTTTTCTTGTTAGAGCATCTCTAAAAGAGATGTTAAATTCTAGGTGAAGATATGATTGTACATATTTGACATAAAAAATCCTTCCAACCGATGTGCTATTTGCTAACTAGATTTGAAACTTTTGTGTTAGACCATCTCTAAAGGAAATGTCAAATTATGAGAGTCAAATTACAATTGATGGATGATGTGGATAATCTGAATTCTTATGTAATATTTTGTACTTCTCCAACCGAATTGTCAAATGTTATTTTATTATTTAAATAGAGCTTTCAATAGTTGTAATTATTAAAAAAATGTTACAACAAAATTTTTATTAGTTAAAATGTTAATGGAATAAGGGATCTACCATTAAAATGAATTAAAAATAAATTTGATATTGATGTCAAATTTGACTCTAAAACACAAAGCCTTCAAATCCAGTCAGCAAATAGCACTTCGATTGGAGAGAATTTTGATGTCAAATATGCACAGTGGCATGCCACCTAAAATTTTGACATCTCCTTTGGAGATGCTCTTAAGGAGTCAAATTTGACAAAGATATCAATTTTTTTTATTAATTTAATGGTATGTCCCTTATTCCACTAACCTTTCAAGTTTCAACTAATAAAATTTTGTTTCAACAAATTTTAATAACCATTTAAAGCTCTACATTAATAAAAAAAATTAATATTTCACAACTCGGTTGGAGAAACACAAAATTTGACATAAGTCTTCAAACTACCACATTAGCCATTAATTGAAATTTAACTCTAATAATTTGACATTTCCATTTAAAATGGTCTTAGAAGTTGAAATAGGTAGGGTTTAAGTTATGTACATTTCTTACTGGAATATTATTTTAATATTGCAAAGAGAGCCACTTAGTACTACGGTCTAGTGGTATTCCTCTTCACTTGTAAGTAAAAGGTCTTAGGTTCGATTCTCGTCAAAGATGAATTTAAACCACATTATTGTTAGCCCATTATAAGGCTTAGCTCATTCTCTTTCCCTTAGTATAGATAATATCGTTTGTTCACAGTATTGCAAAGAGAGCCGGATTAAAAATTCTAATTGAAATTGGAATGGTCATGGCCAAATTGGCCGATTGTGCAGACTGATAGTATTAAACTAGCAAAGAAGTCCGCGCTCCGCTACGGGTTTGAAACCGTAACCAAAATTTAACACTCATTTTTAAATTATTCAAAAATAAATGAAAGCAACTGAATCCACATGATATTTATTATTCATCTATAATGTTGAATAAATCACTTATGGAGTCAATGAGTTTATTATATTCAGCATTTGAAATTATCATCTGATTTTTTTTTATTTGTAGTTCTTGGTAATTAAACTTTATGTGTATTGGTTATAATTAGTATTCAAATGTAAAATTGTTGGTCAGAATTATTTTACATTTTACAACAAATATTAATTACTAGTTACCAACTCTCTCTCTATTTGTGCGAGTTCTCTCTCTCCGTTTGTGAGAGTATTTTCTCACTCTGGTTCTCTTCTGCTTTCTTTTTTTCCTTTTTCTTCTTCTTGTTTATTTTCTTTCCTTTCTTGTTTCTGCCCAGTTTTTCTTCTCCTGCCATCAACATCACTCTGTTGCTATGTTTTCCTTTTATTTCACCATCTTTAACCTCAAATCCATAACACCCTGCCATCAACATCACTTTGTTGCTATGTTTTCCTTTGATTTCACCATCTTTAACCTCAAATCCATAACACCCGTTTATCTATCCATCATTTTCATCAATGGGTTCCATCATCTACAAGTTCGATCGATTACCGTCGATGTTCTCCGCAATTTGTCGCGGTATTTTGGGGGGGGTGTGTAGAGCTTTCGCTCTGGTGTTCGCACCACCACCCTTGTGGGCCCTCGTTGGTCCTTCCCGCAGTTCGCCCTCGTTGGCGATGTTGCCTATGGGATCTGTTTTCCCACGATCTTCCTTTAGCTACATGGACAAAAGCTTCTGTATTTTGTGGTGGCGATCGTTGGTGTGGTGGTTCTGGGAGGATGTTGCAACCTCTCTCTTACACAACTTTGGGATTACTGGTGGAATAATTGTAGGCAGTCAAGGGGCCCGACAGTCTGTGGTGGTCGTGGCGTGGAGCAAGTTCTTTGAGGCGACGACTTTTGCTACTGGGACTGTAGCTTCTCTAGGTTTTTCCTTTTTGTTGTTTTCTGTGTGTTCGGCTTCAAAATTGTTTTTGGACCCTTTTTTTATTAATGGTCCACCTTGTGCTTACTTTGTATTTGAATCATTACTTTCTTTGTAATGTGTGTTGTTGGTAATAAATTGTCCACTTTGTTCCAAAAAAAAAAAAAATAATAATAATAATAATTGATATTCAACGCTTATCTACATTGACAAACACGTATATTACTATACACAAAGCAATACATTCATTGCAAAACATTTTATAATTTAATAGAACAACTAAACAAATAGGGTAAAATAGTTTTTTAAGTTACATTACATTCTATTTACTTTAGATCAAAAGCATATTTGCAATCCAAAGGGAATATTCCTAAGTTACATTATATACATTTCCACAAGTCTCCCACATTGTTTAGTCGTTTGCATCTGTATTTTACTAATTCTATGTTAAAAGTTCTATGTACAACCAAAAAACTAGATTTGAACGACTAAAAGGACGGACTTTCAAGTCCTAAATATATACGGTTTCAAAAATTGCCCACATTATTTTATTTTTCATGTTACTTCTTTGTTCTTGGGCTCATCAAAAAATTTCCCATTTGTTCTGTATTGTCACAGAGAACTTCAGTCATCTTTGCACTTCTTCTTGCTATAGATTGGAATTAAATTTTTTGTATAAGAAATATGATAAAATTTGAGTTACGAAAATACATGTGTTAATAAACTCAATTTTGATACAGAACCAGACTTTGAAAACCAAGCACAAAACTTGAGGCGTAATGCGAAATTAGAAATCTCATAAATAAAAACCAAATGCTCGCATAATTCCTAGTCTCTCACAAAACCCCCAAAATCACGTACAGATAGACATACCGGGTATTGAGCAGCGTTTCACCTCTTTTTGACGGAACTCTTTCAATCAAACTTTTTCACAACCAAAAACAATCCTTAATACCCAGACCTAAATTTCTTGTTCAGATTTTTTTATACCGTATAACTTGCCAATTTCCTTTGTGTTTGAGAAGATAAAATGCTTTTGTAAAGAACTTTTGAATTCTAAATTAGGATAAATTGCTGACCTTTAGCAAAATGGGTTCTACTGCTGTTCTTCCCAGGTGACGGTGAATGTTTGGGTGCCGCTGCTGGTTGAGATTGTGCTAGTTGTTGCGCACGCGGCGTTGAGGTGGACCGATGAGTTGTCGTGGACGAAGAGAGCTCTGCGTTGTTGATTGGTTATGTGGCGCGATTCTGCGAATTCATGGATTTGGATGAATCAGTAGTGGCGATGTTCTGGGTGAAGCGGTGGAAATGCTAGGCGGTGAGCTGGGTGAAGTGTTAGAGCAAGTCCACTGGAGGACTTATTGCCCAGCACCCAGCCGAAAAAAGGGGCTAGCACCCAGTGAATCCCCTCCAGCCGATCCAATTGACTGGCACCCAGCCCAAGCTGGTCTCTAGCCCAGTCCAAAATTGACTGAGGCGTGGCCCGGTCCATCTGACGCCATGCTGACGCCAGCGTGGCGTCAGATGGCAATTTAAATTTTTTTTGCGCCAGGCGCGTGCAGTTGACGCGCGCGTGGGCGCGAGTGGCTGACAGGCGGGGCCCGCGGCGCAGGCGCACTCAGTTTTCACCGGGGAGGCGACGTGGTGCGCTATGTACCGTTGGATTTCCAACGGCTAGTTTTTCTAGACCGTTGGATTTCCAACGGTAAAAAAAATTTAAATTTAAATTTTGATCTGGACCGTCCGATCACAGATCAACGGTCCACGTTTGTCCCCTAAAAAAAAAAAAAAAGGGCCCAACGGTCAGAATTATGACCGTTGGCCACATGGCACTTTATGGGCTATTGGATTTGAATATTTTTCAAATCCAACGATCCAGATTAATTAACTAAATTAAAAATTATTAAAAATTACAGAAAATTGTGTAAAAATTACAGAAAAAATTTAAATTTTTTTTTTCTATAAATACCTAACCCTCATCTTCCACCTTACACCACATTTCAATATTTTCTACACTTCCTATACTATCTACATTTCAATATTTTATACACTTTAAGAGAAAAAAATGTCTTCGTGGAAGCTCATTGAAGATGTTACGTTGTGTGAATGTTGGGTTCACACTACTCATGACCCGATTACGGGTAATGAGATGGATAAGCGAGAAATGTGGAGTAAAATTACGCAAGCGTTTTGTGATGTACATGGAAAAGACGCCAGATCTAGTCAAGGTCTTCAAGGTCGTTGGAAAAAACTCAACGCATCCTTTACTTGTTGGAAAAACGCCATCTCTCATGCTTCCGGTAACCTGCGTAGTGGGACAAGTTTAGCGGATCAGGTGACAATATTTTTATTTATTTATATGCATTCCACCCACATCAATATTTTAATTTATTTAATTTCGTATGTAATTTTTATGTTATTTCTTATGTTATTTCGTATGTAATTTTTATTTATTTATTTTTATTTCTTATGTTATTTTTATTTATTTTTATGTTATTGCTTATGTTATTTCGTATGTAATTTTTATGTTATTTCTTATGTAATTTTTTAACACTACCTTATCCCACATTTTTATAGACACTACAAGCTCAAGCATTCTACAATTCAAAAAACAGGAACAAATTATTCAACAGATGGGAATGTTGGGAAATTGTCAAAGATTGCCCTAAATACAAAATTGTGGCAACCGGTCCAGAAGTTGTCATGCACGGCATGGGTCTACATAGTTCGCCAGAACTAGACACGGCCGAACAAGAAGCCGACACATTTGAAGACACGGAAGGGACGCCTGAACAAGTGCTCGAGACCCAACCGACTCGTCAGTCCCTCAGGCCTCAAGGTAAAAAGGCATCAAAGAAAAAAGGTAGTTCTTCCAAAAATGACTACACTAAATATATGGAGGAACTTGCCCGCCAAGGTGAACTGACCATAGAGCGGGAAAAGGCTAGAGATGAGGAAAAAATTGCTGCAATGGCAGCAATAATAGCAGCTACTGAGGCCCGTGATGCGGCGGCTGAGAGACAAAGAGAAATAGTTAATCGAGAGAACGAGCTGGTTAGAGAAGCACTTCATCGAGAAAATGAAATGCTTAGAAAAGAAAGGATGGCTCAAGCAGATTGTGACACTATGAGCAAGTCTCTACTAGGATTGTCTCTGAATTCAAAATATTTTTGGAGCTCGGAAAAAAGAGATGTCATGCGAAGGAGGCGTGCAAGAGATGCGGAAATAAGTGAAGGGGGTTCTAGCTACACAAATCATAGCAACCAAGATCCTAGCACCACATATCCTAGCTCCAGAGACTTTGTATAATTTCCTATTTATTTGTAGTACTTTATTTAATTTCTTATGTAATTTTTATGTAATTTCTTATTTTTTTTAGAATTTTATTTAATTTCTTATGTAATTTTTATGGTATTTCTTATTTTCCTTTGAACTTTATTTAATTTCTTATGTAATTTCTTATGTAATTTCTTATTTATTTTTAGAACTTTATTTATTTTTATTTTATTTATTATGCAATTTTAATGTAATTATTTATTTATTTTTGTACTTTATTTAAACACATGAAATAAGATTACATAAACTCACCAAATAAACTTAAAAAACAAAACACACTACATAGAATTACATAAACTTAAAAAAAAATACACTTTATTCTTCAACCACAAGCCTCATTTTAATTATCTTCACCTTCTCGCAATCCCCACTGGTGCTCAATCAAGTCATTCTGGCGGGTTACGTGCCAGTATGGCTCTTGCAAGTTCGTGTACCGTTGAACGATCAATTCATTGTAACGTCCATCCCGTTCCAAGGGCTCGTGTTGCATGGGATCTTCGGTATTGTCATGAGCACAGTAGATACGTGTTCGTGAGTTGTTGATCGGATCCGGCTCGTATTCATCAACGGCATCATAATCATACTCATCTTCAACAATCATGTTGTGGAGAATAATACACGTCATCATGATGGATCGAAGAGCCTCGACATCAAACATTCTAGCTGCAGCCCTGACAATCGCCCAACGAGCTTGCAGGATACCAAAACAGCGCTCGACATCCTTCCTACACCCTTCTTGACATTTTGCGAAGTGTTTTTCTTTTTCAGTCTGTGGATGTGGCACTGTTTTGACAAACGTTGACCACCTTGGGTAAATGCCATCTGCAAGGTAGTATGATCCCTCGTATTGGGTACCATTAACCCAATATGTGCATTTCGGGGATTTTCCTTGCAGCAGTTCGTCGAACACTGGGGATTGGGCAAGGACATTTAGGTCATTCTGAGCTCCTGGAACACCAAAAAAAGCATGCCAAATCCATGTATCAAACGAAGCCACCGCTTCCAAAATGATGCTTTTGGCTCCTTTTCTGTCGCCATAAGCTCCTTGCCACGCACTTGGACAGTTTTTCCAAGTCCAATGCATGCAGTCGATGCTTCCAATCAATCCAGGGAAGCCTCGCATCTCACCCTTCCTAAGAAGTCTTCGCATGTCCCTTGGCGTGGGTGTCCGGAGGTACTCATTGGTGTAGAGGGCTTCAATTGCAGAGCAAAAACGCATCAGGGACTCTAGAACAGTTGATCTTCCCATCCTCGTGATCTCATCCACTTGATCTGCAGATGCTCCATATGCAAGCATTCGAAAGGCAGCCATAATTTTTTGCTCGGGAAGAAGACCTAGAACATGAAAAGCATCATCTTTTTGCACAAAGTATGGATCATGGTTGCAAATAGCACTCAAGATTTTTTCGAACAAACTTCGTTGCATTCTAAATCGACGTCTAAAAACATGATCAGGGAATACGCTGTTGTGAATAAAATAATCTTCCAAGAGATCTTTACCTCGTCTTTCCCTTTTTCTATCGAGGTTTGCAGCACGTCTGGGTTTGGATATCTGACCCACGGCTTCCATGACATGGCGAGAATGTGAGGCTCTCTGCCTTCTATGGTGATCATCCTCATCCTCCTCTATGAAGAAAGCCTCATCTCCACCTTCACCTTCATCGAGATTGGCCAATTCTGCCTGTTGTGCCAACAACCTTTTCTATTGCTCCTGCAACTGTTTATACACTCTCCTTGAAGAAGACATTGTAATAAGATTTCAAGATTTGAAAACGATGAACAAGGATTCTGAGCTAAAAAGAAGGATTGAGCTTGGTGTGAGGATGAATGTAGGGATGTAGGGTTTATATGGACAAAAACAGAAAGGATGAGGTTCTGGACAATGCCACGTGGCACTACGTGATTGGTTGAAAATCTTATCAAAATCTTGGCTAAATTATTGTAAACCTAAAGTGACACGTGGCGCGTCGGGATTGGTTGAAAATCTTATCGAAAATCTATCCACAAAGTAGTACGTTCGGATAATGACACGTGGCATGACGTTATTAGTTGAAAATCTTATTGAAATCTTGGCTAAATTATTGTAAACCAGAAGTGACACGTGGCGCGTCAGGATTGGTTTAAAATCTTAGCGGAAATCTATTCACAAAATAGTACACTCGGATAAGGACACGTGGCGTGACGAGATTGGTTAAAAATCCTATCCGAAATTAAAACTATTTTAATTTTTTATTCGTATTTAAAAATATTTTAAATGGGCTAGGTGCTAGCGCATTTTCTAGGGGTGGAGATTGTTTGTGCCAGCGCATTTTTTGACTGGGTGCCAGCACATTTTTTTTAGGGGTGGAGATGCCTTGGCATGTTACTGTTCACTGGGGTCTATTACTGTTCACTTGAGTGGATAAATGCGCTGGGTGCTGCCGAAAATTCTACAGATAGACATACTGGGTATTGAGCAGCGTTTCACCTCTTTTTGACGGAACTCTTTCAATCAAACTTTTGCACAACCAAAAACAATCCTTAATACCCAGACCTAAATTTCTTGTTCAGATTTTTTTATACCGTATAACTTGCCAATTTCCTTTGTGTTTGAGAAGATAAAATGCTTTTGTAAAGAACTTTTGAATTCTAAATTAGGATAAATTGCTGACCTTTAGCAAAATGGGTTCTACTGCTGTTCTTCCCAGGTGACGGTGAATGTTTGGGTGCCGCTGCTGGTTGAGATTGTGCTAGTTGTTGCGCACGCGGCGTTGAGGTGGACCGATGAGTTGTCGTGGACGAAGAGAGCTCTGCGTTGTTGATTGGTTATGTGGCGCGATTCTGCGAATTCATGGATTTGGATGAATCAGTGGTGGCGATGTTCTGGGTGAAGCGGTGGAAATGCTAGGCGGTGAGCTGGGTGAAGTGTTAAGAGTCCTTTCAATGACTCTGATTGAAAGAGTTGAAAAAGCAAGTAAAGAGCCAAAGCCTTTTTCGTCATTTAACTGTGCAAATGAGGAAAATAAGAAGTGAAGTGTACAGTAAAGTAAGGATCTTTTCGCCAATTCACTGTGTAGGGTTTCAATTGGAAGCAACTAGAAGCAAATAGAAACCCTGACCAGATCAACACGTGTACAGAAGGGTAAAACCGAGATTAGAGTAAACATGGGAGCGCAAACTCGGTAGAACACTGTGCTTATAAACAATGTTTCAGTTCATTTTATCTTTTAGTATATACATAATTTATATTAAAAAAAAAGTAAAATGGGCCTAGGACTATTGTGATCCCTTCAAGAGAGGATCCTCGCTGGATCCTCTTTGTGAGGATTTTGAGAATCCTCTAATCACATCCGTTTATCATACATCGTAAAGTCATTTTTTGTCAAGTACCTTTTATATTTAATTTTAAATAAAAAAATTTACAATGATTTCTAATCGCATGAAATACAATAAACAGATGCGATTGAAAGATCCTCATAATCCTCACAAAAAGGATCGCGTCAGGATCCCCCTGGGATCCCTTCGTTCCTCCGCCCTTCTTCTTGCGTACGTGCACCTCTCCGCTTTATGCGGGACACGTTAGCAGCACGAGCAAAGGTAAACTTTGTCCAGAAAGTGCAGGCAGATGTAGTGGAATTCGAATGAATCCTTCATACAGTGGCGGATCCACAATGGGGTCAATGGGGTCGCATGACCCCTTGGAAGCCATTGAAACAACCTTAGAGACCCCTTGGAGCTGCTGGTGCGACCCCTTGGCTGCACACCAAGTGTTCGACGAAATGTCTAAAAGAACTCTTCGGCTGGGCTGGTTGAAGACGAAGGCGCGCACACCAAGTGTTCGACGAAAGGTCTGAAAGAACTCTTCAGCTTGGCTGCACATATGATATGTAACGTTCCATTCGAAGTATCGGTAAAGGTCATCGGCACTGACAAGACCCAAAACCAAAACAACAACAGCTAGAAACTTGAGCAGCATTTCGGAAAAAGTGGTGGTGATCGAAAAGAGAAATCGAAAAAGAAACAACGGGGGAGAAGATGAGTGCTCGAGAGCCTAGTGCAATTACAGAAAGCGTTACAGAAGAAAACACTTCAATATGGCCGCGTAGGGTGTAGGGTGTTTGTACGGAAACTAATCCTGCATTTTTTGTATACTTTTTATAGTATAATTGTGTCATCTTTATGATAGATTCGATGATTTTGGAGTAGCTGGTCGTGTTATCCTACCAAGACTCGATGAAATGATGATATGCATGCCGTTTCTATTAAAAAAAATTTGCGCGCTGCGCGCGCTATCCTTATTGACCCCTCTAACATTATTTCCTGAATCCGCCACTGCCTTCATATGAAGGCAACACATAATGATGAGACATTGTAACAGAGTGTGGGGTTGCAAGTTTGAGGGGTAATTTGTTGTGCGGAGTTTGTAAATTTTTTATCTCCGGTCATCTTAGAATTCTACACACACAATTCCCAAACCCTGAAATTTGTAATTGTCGGGATTTTAAATTATGGAAATTTAAATTTTGTAATTTAAAGTTCCCATTAATTTACAATTACTTCATCATAATCTCTTCTCTATTAGAAAGCAGAAGTGAGTTTTGGTGTCTCAAGACTTCATAAAAAATTATTGGACTAAAACATCCCTAAAAAAACTAAAACTAGCCGAAAATAATGAAAACAAATTCGCAAGGATAATCTTGTCATAAAAATATGAAAACCTAGAAATTAAAAAGTAAATCGTATTTTTTTTTGTCAAATAAAAGGTAAATTGTTGGAAAAGTTTAAAAAAGGGTGAAGGGATGAAGACGTGATGAACCTCCAACTGCATTACACTACCACTTTGCGAAACAAACAGTTTTTCCTCCTGATAAAAAAAAATTAAAAAAAAAAAAAAAACTGTTCTTTTCTGCACTACTTCGCCAAACCGACTCCACTACAGTACCACTTCGGATGAAATCTTCCTTTTCTTGCTTCAATTTTCCCAAACAAAAATATGAAACTGCACGCCAGGAAAATCATGAATCCAAAGTTCGGAATTGGATTGGTATTCACTCTATTCTCTCTCTATTTTAATGCATTAGTTTGGAATTGGATTGGTATTCGCTCTCTCTATCTCTGGTTTTATGCATTAATTTTACTATTGGATACATTAGGTTCAATTTTATGCAAAATCTTCATGGAATAGGGTGCGCAGAAAAATAGATGTTCACATTTCAACAAATTCCACAATCTGCAGACCAAGAAAAATGGGTATGATGTACGTTCTTTGGCTTCATTTGGTGGTTTAACCCATTTACTGTGGAATAGAAAAATGGGTGTGAAGTTTATCAGTGAAGGGCTTTTTTCGATCAATGAAGGAACATAAGTCTTCTCATTTTTCTCTTTAGGCTAACGGAGGATATTTATCTATTTGTTAGTGATAATTGAGATGAAATTATGGTTGTTGTTGCCGGAAAAGAATGAATGATGTGCGACACACTCTGGTTGAGACTGACTTTTTCCCGATTCAGTCCAGTTGGAAAAGGAAGGGCCCGCTGTCTAGGCTGCATTTCAGGAGTTTGATCACCATCCCATTTCAACCAGAAATACAACCCTGTTAAAGGTATCTAATCTTCCTTCCTTATGAGGGGAAATCCAATTCCATTTTGTCCCTTTTGCAGTTTCATCCCATGATGCCAGCGGAGGCTAAACCAAGGAGGGTGGATATATTTGTCAGTTAGCACGAGGAAAATTTTTGGGTAAATTACATTTTAGCCCCTTAAGTTTGGGATCTATTGCAACTTCTTATAACATCTTTAAAACATTTCAATTTCATACATTTACTTATCATTTTATTTCGATTTCATACATTTGTTAGAAAATCCGTTAAGTAAACTGTTAAGTGATGACGTGGCAAATATGGGATCCACATTTATGCTGATAGTTTTTTTGGATGGAAGGGGGAGGTGAAGAGAGTGGAGGGAGAGGGAGAAGGTGTCGGGGAAGATGGTTTTTTTTTTTATAATTTTTTTTAAGGGTAAATTATTATATTTTAAATTTCTAAAAAATTATTTTTTTGCCACGTAGCACAAATATGGATCTCATATTTGCCACATCATCACTTAACGGTTTACTGAACGGATTTTCTAACGGATGTATGAAATTGAAATAAAATGATAAGTAAATGTATGAAATTGAAATGTTTTAAAGATGTTGTAAGAAGTTGTAATGGACCTCAAACCTGAGGGGGTAAAATGTAATTTACCCAACATTTTTTAATAGAAGGGGATGATTAGTGTTTCTCTTTTGTTTAGGTGGGAAGATGATGGACGTCTTCTTCCTAAAAAAACAATATATTTACTCATAGTAAAGATATGTGACCAAATATGTTTGATGATGCTGTCATTCGTCGGTTACCAAGAAGGGGTTCTTGATTTACAAGAACAAGGTGTGGTTTATTTATGAAGAATATTTTCCTGATTGGTTACGGTGGTTTTGTAATTGTTTGTGTATGTCTTTCTAGATTGGTTGCGGTAGATCTGTCAATTGTTTTATTCTTTGATAGTATATGTCTCAATAAATTTTTGCTACTATTTTCTCAATTTTCTATTTTCTATTGAATATCTTCTCCTCCACTTGCAATGTGTGTAAAGTTTTGTACTGATTTTACAGTGCCTATTGGTGGTGTTTGGTTACTCATTGTGCATGACATTAAAAGTGACGCATCTACAATGTTAAGGCCTCTTGATTTTTTGTTTACATTGTTTTGGAGAAGATCATATATGGTATGTGCAGTTTTTCAAAGTATGGCTTGTTTCCACTAAAGTGTATTGGTGTGTTTTCACTGCAGTTTCACTAACAAAAGAAACCCTTAGAGCGTTGGTCAGCACATTCGTTGGGGCATGTTGGCAATGAAAACAATCAAAGCCAAATTTATATCGGTAGGTGGGTTAGTTAAGAGTGTAGGGAAAAGAAGATTATGTAAAATTGGACTACCACATTACCACATATTTGGGTACTCCATAGGTAATTCCTAAACTACAACATATGAGTTATTACATATTGATTGCATACCGTACTATACATTATGTTTTGTATTAAAGTTGTACAGTTCACATTGCTTAATGCCGTTTGTTTGTAAACCCTGCGTAGAATAAATCCATTCATTTGAACTGACTTGCATTTCTTTCCTAACATTTAATTTCCTTTTTTTTTATTTTTCTTGGTACCAGACTTTTAATGAAACTTACAGTTTTATGAATTGATTGTAGAATGTTAATTATACTGTTTTCTTAATTTCTACAGTTATAGAATTTGATAATCTATTGCACTTAGGTTTTGAAATTATAAAAACCAAAAAACAAATAAACCAATGATGAACTATATGAGGCCATCGAAGATAAGGACTGTAGTTTTGAAGCAGCACTATACCTTTGTTTGTTTTTATTTGATTTAGGTGTTATCACGATACTTTTAGAATATTGGTGTTAGTTTTTTTTTTTTTTTTTTTTCACTCTAATGATTCCATTTACTTTGCTTTATATTAATTGTTTTGGATTTATACTTTAATTGTATTACTGAAAGTTTGATTACTAAATTACTTTGCTGACAGAGAGTTCACAAAAGTAAAAAAGATACTAAGGAACTATGACTTACAACATACTTAGTGACTCAAAATAATCTTACTATTTTTTCTCTTTTGTTTCTCTCCATGTTTTATTATATGTATTTAACCATTCTTTTGTGTTAGTAAGTTGTCTACGTGCATATACATGTTGGAATTAAGAGATTGTCTACAATTAGTGTTTTTGTATATGTATGTACACTATTTTCAAACCTTTTCACAATGCAACAAGATCGTTTCATACTTTCTGGAATAAAAATTGATCCCTTAATTCAAAAATACGCTTGCAGACACACATAAAAATATAACAAATGTTTGTAAGAAATAATGAAACATAAAAGTATTCAATACCAAATGACATGGTTTGGACATATATAAAAGATCTTTAGGGGTGCATAAAAGTATTCAATACCAAATGACAAGGTTTGGACATACATAAAAGATTTTTAGGGACGAGTAGCGCTTGTGATAATAAAAAAGGCATCTCTCATGCGCATTAGCACATGAGAGAGGCTAGTACAATATAAAGGGAAAAAAAATTCCAAATATTTTAGGTTTTGTGCCTTTTTGTATTCGTGTGTAAGCATAGTTTTTTATGTTCTTTTTAATCAAGGTCAATTACATATAAATCTCTCAGGTTTGAAGTTTATTACAACCCCATACAACATTTTTAAAACATTTCACTTTCATACTTCACGTACTATTTTATTTCAAAATAACACATCCGTTAGATTTTTCATCCAATGGTTTGTTAAATGTTGATGTAGCTACCACATTTGTGCTGATGTGGTTGCCATGTGGCAAAAAAATAATTTTTTATACATTAACAATATTATAATATTAACCCTACTTAAATAATAAAAAAAATCTGAACCCAACCTACATCCCCTTCCTTCCCCCTCACCTCTCTGCTACTCTTATTTACAAAATCCATTCCCCCAGAAGAAGAAGAAACTCGTCCGTTCCCCGCCCCCCCCCCCCCCCCCCCCCCCCCCCCCCGATGACCCACTTGCCTTCCCCCCCCGCGACGACCCACCTGCCGTGACTCACATCCCCGAGCGACGACCCACCTACCTTCCTCTGCCCTTCCCGTCGACGATAAGCTCCCGCGACCCCCCTGGCGACGACAAGCTCCCGCGAACCCCACCCCCCCCGGCGACGATTGCAGGTATTTGGGTTATGGGTTGTGGTTTTGCAAGTAGTGGGTTGCAAGTATTTGGGTTGCAGGGGTTTCTAAGAAAACCAGTGAAAAAAAAGCAGAGCAGTGATTAAAGGTAGCGCCTTTGAGGTGGGAGAGGTGGATGGGGGATATGGGTTTTGGGGGAAGGAGACGCGTGGAGGCGGGAGGCGGAGGGTGGCGGGGGAAGAGGCGGGAGAGGGGTGGAATTCGAAGTTCAAACCCTAGAGAGGGAAAGGGAATGAGGGAATTGAAAAAATGGTGTCAAGGAGTGTGTTGGGGTTGGTGTGGAGGAAGAAGAAGAGTGGGAGAGATGGGTAAGGGGGTGGGGACGGACGGACATGAAGAAAGAGATGGGTAAGAGGGTGCGGGCGGACGGACGGACGGGAAGGAAGAGATGGGTAAGGGGGTGGGGCTGGGATGTGGGGTTGCGGGGAAGGGGATCTGGATTTGGGTTTTTCTGGTTTTTCTGGTTTTTTTTTTTTGTTAAATAATGTTAATATTATAATATTGTTAATGTATAAAAAAAAAAAAAAAAAGCCACGTGGCAGCCTTATCAGAACAAATGTGGCAGCCACGTCAGCATTTAACAGACCATTTGATGGAAAATCTAACAGATGTGTTATTTTGAAATAAAATAATACGTGAGGTATGAAAGTGAAATGTTTTAAAGATGTTGTATGGGGTTGTAATAGACATCAAACCTGAAGGGTTTTTATGTAATTTACCCTTTAATCAATGCCCATTTTTATGTTTGTGTGTGTTTTGAAGAGTAAGAGAAGAAATAGGGCATTAATTTGGTAATTTTCAGTGGCTGGACAAAACAACTGAAGAATTAAGAAATTCATCCGAGCGATACAAATCTAAATTACCTATTAAAAAATATTCTTTATCAATCAAAAGATGGTAAAAACTGTCACAACCCATCCCATAAAGGGTTGTGAAAAGACCATATTACCCTTGGCATCGGTGGTAATGTATGTGTATATGACTTAACGTTAGGTCCAAATTATTCATTTTCTAAATAGTTGGACCTATTTTGGACTCAAGACTTTGTTAAGTGGGTTATGTGGTAAGTTGGACCACACAAAACACACATACACACCCACACCCACACCGTATACCTCTCTCTCCTCCCTTCGAATTTTCTGCACTTTTTCGTACAAGTGTACGGACGAAGCTTGAAACAACCTTTCCAGTCACGGATCGAGGATTCAAAGGTGATTTTTGGAATCCTTGCAAGCTTGCGAGTTTAAATATACAATTTTCAGGACCTGAGACCTTTGTTTTTACGAGAAACCGTAACCCCAGATTTGGTGCACTGTTCATGCACACATAAATGTGGGCTTTTCAGGGGATTTTAAGGACATAGGAAGCTTAAAGACGTCCTTGCGAAGCTCGGAGAAGAAAAATGGAGTGAATTGGTCGTCGGATGACTAAGATCGAAGCATTTCAAGTTTTGGCCAGATTATCGAGCTTTCTCTGATGAGATCCCGTGGATTTTAAGGCTTGAAATTGGTAAGGTTTTGTTCCTCTTGTTGTAAGCTTCAATTTAAGACCAATTTCATAAAATTTGGGTTAAAAACGAAGAAGATATGAAGAAATGAAAGATTACCCAGTTTCCGGCGACGGCGACGGTCACCGGAGTCGAAGGAGGAAGACAGTAGGATATTCCGTTAAGTTTAATGGAATATTCTAACGGCGTTAAGTCACGCCGTTAAGTTTTGTTAAGGAACAGACAGAATATTCCTAACGGCGTCAAAGGATTCCGTCCATTGTGCCTGGCACGTGCCCGCGTGTGGGAGGCGCATCTGGCCGTGCCTTGGCCGGCGCGTGACGGCGCGTGGGTGGTCGGAAAATTATTTTAAAAATATGGGGATGTTTCTGAGGATAAGTAGGTCTCTGTGCTATATTCATATATCCAAATTGAGAAGTGTATGAGAAGTTATTACTTATTGTTGGTTATGTGCGTTAAATAACGTTTATTCAGTTATTACGCATATAGGTGAGGCCTATCCTGAGGACGAGCGCCATCGATTGAGGCTCGGGGGTGTTGACCCTTCGACTTATCTGTGAATGGGCTTTTGTTTTCTGTATATACCTATATAAATGAGATTTATCCCAGAAAATCAATAAAGTGAAATGTGATATGAAATGCGATATGATATGACATGCAAAGTATATATCTACTTTATTCATGCATTAGTAGTTGTATATAATGGTAATAGGTGCTGTGGACGCACAGGTAAGTATCAGGTGAGTATACAATGATGATAGAGAATGATTAATGAAATGATGATTATGTGAAATGTGTTGAAAGCTCATAAACCTGCACCCCAGTGTTAGTGCTTTCGCCCAGGGCCAGGGCATAGTCCTTCACGTGATGTTCACCTTCCGCATCGTACGTTCACCTTGGATCCAAGTTAGGTGCATAGTCCTGTCGTACAGACCACTATAGGTGGTTCCGACTCGTAGGTGACCCGCGATTAGCGCACAGTCTTCACGTGATCGTAGCACTATAGCGTATTTATTTACACCCAGTCTTGTCGGTTAGACCACGTGAGGTGGTTCTGACTCGTGTTCAGGATATTTTTTATATATGATGATGAGATTGATTATGAGCTATAGTTCAGAGCTGATCACTCGGTGAACATGTTATTATCTTTAATGAGATTTCACCTGATACAGTTATGTAATTTGATGAGATATATTTGGCATGGCATATACCTTGCATATCACTACTTTTGGCAAGATTTTGAGTTTATGAGTTGAGATGAGTATATATGTATATATATTTATTTATGGGAAATTATTACAGGTTTTACGGCAAGGGGTTATAACTTTTGAGAAAATAAAAGGTTTTGAAAAGGATTTGTTTCTGACCCACTCAACTTTGTTTTTCGCCCCTCCAGGTTCTAGGTAGCAGTGCTTTGGTGGCCACGAGGGATTCAACGGTGTTCTGACAGAATTTACAAAAGTAGGATTCACCTTCGAATGTTATATCTTAGTATTTGTCCTTGACTGCAACTAGACGTTCTTATTGCTCTGAATGTGTATTTATACACTTAGACTTTCGCTAGCATGTTATTTGGATAGTACGGCTAGTAGTTGGTCTTTATTTGTTCGAATTTCTATTTATCTTTTTAGCTTCCACATTATGCACATGGTTACGTCACTCTCACGTGACGGCCAGCACGCCTTTCTTGGGACGGGATGTGTCAAAAACACTATTTACTTTTTTATCACAGAAAAAATGATGGACAATAATAAAAATTCACAAAATCAAATTTTACTATTTTTATTGAAACATAACCTATATATGATTTTAACATATTTCTAATCTCTATTCTCAGTGCTGCTCCCACGATCTCTCCCCTCGCTTCTTCTCATTTTAAAAACAAAAATAAAAAATATTCACACACATTGTGTGTGGGCATATGCTAGTAAAACAGAAGAAAACCGGTTGAACGAAAAACAAAAAAAACCGAACGGATACCGAATCAAACCAGCCTGATCCGATTTCGGTTTTGATTTTGAGACAGAATCTAAAAACTGGTTTCGGTTTTGTGATCTATGAAGCCCAAATTTATTTTTTATAAAGCCCAATTTCGATAAGCCTAATTTCCAATCCCTAATCTACTACCCTCCCTCACCTCAATTCTCAAAAGAGCTACCTATCACATTCTCCCTCTTCCTCCCCCACCACTCAACCAACTGCCATCAACTTCCCTCCTATATCTTCATCTCTCTGTCTGCGTCTTAACCTCTCTCTCTCTCTCCTTCTTCTCTCTCTCGGGATGACAATTTTAATCGTTAAACTCGACAACCGTGGATAACCGTCCGAATGGATTTGATTTGGGTATGGAAATTCAGGTATATTTTGGGTATGAGGAAAAACCGTGAATATTATTCTGTTATGGTTTTGGATATGGTTATAGGGACCCCAATCCATATCCGTACCCGAATCCGAACCGAATAATATATAATATAATTATATATAATATTAAAGTATTATATAATATATGTATATATATATATATATTCATTATCCACCGAATCTATTACCTTGAGAATACAAAAATTGCATTTTGTGAGTTGCATTTTATGGCAAAGTTCAATAGTTTTGATATGAATCAAAATCTATGAGAATTTAATGGTATTTATGGGCGATATCAAAGATCAACCAACATTATCAATGTTTAGCTTTAATTTTCATGTTCCATAAGATCCATTAATTAAATCATTTTATACATCAAATATTTAATAACGAAATTAATATTTACTAAATAATCATGCGTCAATTGGATGAATATATTTTTTGTACTAACGAAGATGGATATAATCGTTAACTGATGGGGAATTCGTTATCCGATGGGTATGGTTATGGATAATACCCGATGGTTAATTTGTGGTTATGGATATGGTTAATTTTCATGGTTATGGGGATGAATATAACATTTTCGTCCCCAAACCGACCTGTTGTCATCCCCCCCTCTCTCTCTCTCTCTAATCCCGCTGTTTGCATCTCACTCTCTCTTCCTCTCTTACCAACTCGACTGAATTGACGATATTATCTACATTGAAAGAATGAGGTGTGTTTTGCCTCAAAATGGGCTAGCAATAATGTGGTTCAAACTCGTCCTTGGCGATAATTGAACCTAAAATCTTTTACTTACAAGTGAAGAGGAATACCACTATACCGTAGTACTAAGTGGCGATCAATCCTAAGTTTTAAGTTTTAATTTATTACCAAACAAATTATTAATTCCTAATTATAAAATTGCCTAGTTGTTGACCAATAGTAGCTTATGTGTAATATATAATTTGCTCCTATCTTATGTAGATCAATCAAGATTAAAAACACCGCCTGCAACTCCCCTACATTTGATATAATTAAGCAAACTTCGTCGCTTTGTGATTGTGTAGCTTGGACTCTGAAATTGCCGGCTAAGATTCCACGTGGCAACCTCTCTTTATGCCGATGCTATGGGGGTTAGCGTATAACTCGATTCATCCATGTTTGATCGATGTTTATAAATTATAAGTTAAACCTCCTCCTCTATCGGATCGATCGATCTCCTATATATATATATGTTGTATCTAATTGCAAGAAGCATTTTGCAGCTGCAGTTAATCAAAACCAAATGAGCTAGAGGGACCTAACCCTCAAAACCCTCAACGTGCCCGTAGATATATAGAAATAGTACCATGAATTCGAATTCTAAACCGAATGGCGCAAGCTTAAGGGGTGGTACCAGGAGGAGAGTTCCCGGGATGCCCTTGATCAACGGAGGACGGAAGGACGACAGAGATCATGATCAAGATCTTATTCTGTTCCAGGAGTTGCAAAAGCGCGAAAAAGAATGCAAGATCGTCAGCCTCCTCCAACCCGTTTCTGACGAGTTTGAGCTAAATGGTACGTACGGGTACTGCTGCATATTATTAGCACGTGTATATATACAAATATTAACTGTATAATAATTATTACTATATATATATATTAAGTTTTAGAGACAAATTAAAATCATATTTTTAGAACTATATGTGAATATTTCATATATCCTTCATCGGTTTCTTAATTTGATTCATTTACCATAGCTAGCCCTAGCTAGCTGTTTGTTGCTTTTTAATTATTCATTTACTATAGCTAGCACTTACTCGTCTACATTTGTTTGTTTGTAATAAAATTTACCTTTTTATTTTTGAAGAAATAGTACAATATTCATGATTGGAAAAGAATATGTACACAAGTAAAGATAGCGTACATGCAAGTGCCCGATAAAAACCATTTTAATTTACCTTTGAAAACAAAAAAACTGCACGCAGGAAACTATCAGCTCTACAGAATTGCGTCTGCCAAGAAGGGATCTGAAATTTTTGCCGAAAACGACAAGAACGACTATGACTGGTAGGCCTTCTTTTTTTATCCCTTTTTTTATCCATTAATTTGATATCAACCTAAATTTTATTTTATTTCTAGTTTTGTTTCTAGTTTTTTGTTAAAGAGAGATACGACATACTTTGTCCAAAAAAAAAGAGATACGACATAAAATAAATAAATCAAAGCGAGAAAATGAGTGACTAATTTTAAGTTTCTAAGCAAGTGATCATTTATTACAGTGGTGAAAAACTCTGTTGATGATCAATCTAATATTTAATTTAACAAAAAAAAAATCCTAAGTTTTTAAGTTTTGATTTACCAAAAAAATAATGAGTTCCTAATTATAAAATTGCCTAGTTGTTGACCAATAGTAGCTAATATATATGTTGCTCTTATCTTATGTACATCAATCAAGGTTAAAAACACCGCCTGCAACGCCTCTTTTCCCGTCTCTGGAAATGGACACAAATGGCCCTGAATTTGTCGTTCAAAGGGAAATACCAATCTTCCAACCTCTTTCGCGGGTATGTATATGTTTTTTTTAATACATACGATATTATTTATACTAAAGTGTGGATGAGTGAGCTAAGTTTCATATTAGACTAGTCATAATAATTTGATTCGAACTCTCCTTTGGCGAGAATCAAAACCTAAGACCTCTCGCTTACAAATTAAGAATATCACTAGACTTTAGTACTGAGTCGAATTTGAACCACATGCCATGCATGTAAGCAGAATGAGCCACTTAGTACTGCGATATAGTGGTATTCCTCTTCACTTGTAAGTGAAAGATCTTAGGCTCGATTCATGCCAAAGGCAAATTTGAATCACATTATTGCAAGCCTATTGTGAGGCTTAGCCCACTCCCTCATGCTTAGTGTAGATAATATCGTTTGTTCAAAAAAAAATTTCTAATGTCACGCACGTAAGCAGAATAACAACAAATGTAACAGAGTTTGGATGAAATGACTAATTCTCTCCATTTTGTTAAATTCAAAATTTCAAATACCATAATTAACACAAAATCAATTCAGAAACGAAATCTAAACTATGATGAAAATTTAAGGACAAATTCTATGGTTTACTCTTTTTATCAATATTCATAAAATTCATATATCGAAATGATTGTGTTTTTTAACCAAAAGAAAATTAATGACTTTTTAGTAAGCTATTAAGAATTTAGAAATTTTTGTAATTTCTTAGTCAGTAAAAAAGTGAGACCTAATTTCATTAGACGATTGAAATAACGATTTTTGAACTATGGTCGAATTGAAGTTCTAGATTTTGAATTAAAAATCCGTAACATTCGATATAATAATTTGATATATGTGGAGAATGGGTTCTTTTAATTGAAGTTCTATTTTTAAGTCAACACAACCTTACTTTAAAAGTTGATCACGTGCTTCTACGTTTGCAATTTAAGACAAAAACATGAAGGTAATTGGCTAAAAGAATTAATGCTCCACATTAAGGCAAAAATATCACAGATTTCTAATTCTAGAGACAAAGCTCCGAATTGATCATAATTTAGAGGTCATTCGCATGCCATATTAACTAATGAAAGGAATTACTAATAACAAAC
Organism: Heteromeles arbutifolia; assembly: GCA_024362995.1. Taxonomy (NCBI): domain Eukaryota; kingdom Viridiplantae; phylum Streptophyta; class Magnoliopsida; order Rosales; family Rosaceae; genus Heteromeles; species Heteromeles arbutifolia. Next base: position 33,514,293 of record JANCRC010000010.1, on the reverse strand, counting down.
ATGGATGAAACCAGTTTGCAGGTAGCAATTGCAACACAGAGGCAGTTGAGCCAAGAAATGGGAGACCAAAATCTCCAAACCCAAAACCGAAAATCCCGGTGAGGAGAAGTGTCACCCCGAGTCAAAGACGAAGCATCTGCAGCAGCACAGGCACAATTGTGTCATCCAAGGCTCAAACAAAAAACAGAACGACACCAGTCGCAGTTGATCCTCGTCTGAACCAGAAACCAGCAACGAATGTTAATATTATTAGGTCATCAGCATCCGTTGACACAAGAGCAAAAAGATCAGCAAATAATAACGTGGTCGGTGAAACATCAGCTCCAATAGATTTCTTATCCTCGTCGGGCATGGCCATGGGATTGGGAGGAGTACTGAAGATGGAATATTCAAAAACAAAGCCAACGACGTCAACAACTACTACTACATGTGTCTCTGCTGCCTCCCCTGATCATCTAATTGTAGCTGGATTTTCTAACGAGAAACCAGCTAGTGTGAGGACAGAACAACGCTCGACTTCTGTTACACGAGGAGGACGAGGTCGAACCAGTACGATGCCGACTCATGTGATCCCGACCAAAGCAGCTGCACCAGAAACTGCTTCAAAACCAATAAGGAGGCAGTCATGCTCACCAAGCGTCTGTAGGGGTCGGAAAGTACTGGAACGCACGATGCAGGTGCAGGAGATTACTACTACTGCTACTACTACAATAGCAATTCACGGCAGTTTGAATAGTACTCCAAGTCTAAAAGGAAGAATTCAAACCGGAAACAACGGAACCCAAGTGCTGGGAAGCAGAATAGTGCAGAGAGTGATGAATGCTAGAAAAGAAGTTACTCATCATGAAGAAATAAAAAATCATAAAAAACCCAGTGCGCGGTTTCTGATTAATGAAAACTCTGGTCTTCGAAGGATGTACGGTACTCGTGCTAGCTAAGACTACGTACAATGGGCAATGGACCTCCAATTCTCAAACATGCATGCATATGAGACGTACTTATATATGTTGGAAAATTTATTATTATCTTAAATTTATTAATTGAATGGAAATTATAAGTGGTGTCTTTTAGTGAAAAATATGTGTCTATTCTAATGAAGAATTACAATTTTTGACTCTTCATGAATTATCACATATTTTCAAAGATATCTCAACTTCTATAAATAGGGAAGCCCCCTATAATTGTAAAACAACTTTTTATCATACATGTAATTATACATATAGTGCAGTAAATATTAGAGAGTCTCATTGAGTCCACATGAGAGAGTTTTCAACACAATCGTGATTTATAGAGTTTTGTGATTTGGGTGTTACTATTACAGGGACATGGTCGTTGTATCTTGGAAGACACCGTAGTGGAGCGTAAACCTGTCTTAAGAACAAAGTGTCCAACACTTACCTCGACCGTATTTTCCAGATTTTTCTAGCTAATCCATTATGTCATGTTCATTTAACATTGGTTACTTATGTGCATGCATTATTTTCATATGTAATTGCACAAATTATTTCTTAATTTTCTATGTGATTTAATATAGCAATTAGACCCTATTTTTTCAACAATATATGCTTCTTAACTTTTTCATGCTTTCCATTTCATATCCAGTAATTGTATCCTAGAATTAGAATTGTTTATTTATCTCCCATTCAACCGCTAAATAATTTTACTGCAGCCAACCAAATGATGATGATGTAGTTGTTTAGATCCATAGTAGCTTGGTAGATTTTAAGTTGGGTAATGTTAGGGAGACCATTTATTTTCAAATAAAAAAATTCCAAATAATGGTTGAAAACATCGAAATTTCCGTGAAATAAATGTTCACAAACATATTAAAGTTTTGACATGTCAGAGCATACACGGTATACACCATGCATCTCACATATCGTGTGAATGTGACTCATCAAAATCGGATGAGTCATCAAGAATGATACGTGTCAACACTTGGTGGAAATGAATTATTTGATTTTAATTAAATTAAATCAAATGTTAATTGATGGAGTCAAATCATGAACCGGCCCATAAATCGAGTCCTGGTTCTTTTGTCAATTAATCAAGCCCACAATCAACGCCAAATCCATTTGTAGACAAGGCTTGAAAAGTCTATAAATACGAGGATCCAAGACAAAAAATGGGTCCAGAAAATCATTCACGTAGGACAAGGGGCGGAACGACCTCTCAATCTATTTACTGCAGCCCAGGAATAAAACCATCATCTTGGCGTTCCCTGTTGCTTCCAGACGTTGAAGCTCTCAAGCATCCAAATTCCCCAAACACTCAAACACTCAAGAAGACTAGAAAAACTCTCCGCGTTCTTCGTCAAACCCGTGAAGAATCATCAAACACTATTACCCATGGCGGTTCTTCTATCGCCACAAGTCAAATCCTTGTGGCAACCGTTCATCCGAGATCAAGTCATCGCGACCTTCGGATTAATAACACACGTCTACACATTTCGGAGATCGAATCAGAGGATTCAAGTTGTAAAGAGATTGTATAAACTGATTAATATAATACAATTATTCTGTACACGTGTTGGTTTATTTGCTACAGGATTTTCGTGTTTATAAATTTGGCACGCCTGGTGGGACAATCTCTGCCTCTCATCTCTTTCTTCGTTCAGGAAATCTAAAACACTTCAAAATCAATGCCTTCCAAGAAGAGTCAAGTTGTCATCACCACCAAGGCAAAGAGTGTCATGAGCGCCTCAACTGCAAGTGGAGAATCCGTCGGCGTCATAACTCGAAGCAAAGCCAAGGCAGTAACCACACTTCAATGCTCCCTTTCCAAGTTAATGTCATTGAGAAATGGGCGGCTGAGTGTGGTTTGAGCAAGGTTTTAAAAATCCCTAAGTGCTAGTCGGGCAAAGGGTTGAAGCCTAGCGGCTAGGCGGGGCCTAGGCGGATTTAAGTAAATCAATCATATTTCGTGTAAATAAGTGTCTGCTTATACTTGAAATATATATAATTTCATCATAAATTACAAAATAGAATGCATATATATTATGAAGTATTGGAACATAATGAAAACATGTGAAATAAGGATGTAATTTGTGTTCATTTAAGTATGCAACAAGTCTCTTATAATTTATTGGAAAAAAAACAAAATGCAAAATGAAAGTTATCAATTTTCTGTCTAAGTGAGTTGCAACCTAGGCGAGTGTTTAAGCGGGTGCCTAGGCAGTCTAAGCGGTGCCTCAGTAGGTCTAGGCGGCCTTAGCATTAATCGGGGCGGTGGCCAGCCACCTAGCGCCTAGGCGGCGCTAGGCGGGGATTTTTAGAACAGTGGGTTTGAGCAATAATGAGTAGGGCTGGGCATGGGTCGGGCAGGGCCTAATTTTGAAGGGACCGGACTGGACCTAGGTTTAAAAGAAACGGGTCGGGTCGGGCCGAGGGTACATCAAATTTTAATACAAGAATCAAACCTAACCCAACCCGTTTGAAATGAGCCGGTTCTGGTCGGATCCAACGGTCCAATTCCTTTTTTTTTTTTTGGAATTTTGGATTGGTGTATGAGCATTCAGCTGCAGTATCAGATTATTTTTGTTTGTAAGAATGTTGCACACTCAGAGTCCTAGCTTATTCATACAAGTATTCAAGATTCAAATCCAAATAAGCCAAGAAGCAGTCACCAATTTAAGCCAAGCTCTAATATTTGGAGCAAAACCTCTACGAGCAGAAGTAGCATGGAAAATAAAAGTATTATGAGAAGACAAGTAATTTCTGGGCTAATAAGTTTGGATGTTTAGAGCTAGCATTATGAACACATGCCAACAAAAGTTGCAGAACTGCTAAACTAGTGTAAAAATACATATACTAATACTGCTATTTACAAATATATATATATATATATATATATATATATATATATATATATAGTCCAAATTCAAATTGAGAACCCAGATTCTAGAACCTAGAAATTTAAGAACCCAGAACATACCAGATTCCGTAACCCATAAATTGAGAACCTAGAAAAGCATACCAAATTACAGAACCTAGAAATTGAGAACACAAAAGAGCATACCAGATTCTAGAACACAGAAATTGAGAACCCATAATAGATTCATCTTTCCAAAAGCAATCTCGAACTGATTCTTAAAACAACATTCTATCAACATAAGTATTCATGCTAGAAAGCAATTTTCACAAATCCAAATTCAAAAACTTAAATCCCTAAAATAAAAAATCCTATTTCAGAAATTAATTAAATTTTTGCAGGATGATGGTGGTGTTCTCGACGCGGTGATGGGGAAGTGGTGGTGGCGACTCGCGATTGGGAGTTAGGAGAAGATGATGGTGAATCAGTGATGATGGCAGGTTGTGTGGTGTATAGGATGAGGAGACTTAGGACTCTGGAAAGGACTGGGAAAAGAAAAGGTCGAATCGAGGTAGTGAGCGGATCCAATCCATTCAATATTAGTTACGGGCTGATCCAGGGCCCCGTGCTTCTTAAGTTTTGGATTCGCCCCGCCCCCCCCATTTCTTCTTTGATAAATTTGTACCCGCCCCGAACCTACCCAGAATCGCAAGTACCCGCCCCGACCCGAGGGTCTTGGACCCGTTTGCCCACCCGTAATAATGAGAATTGGATAGGGTATTTTCTATAGTTATATGGATAGTTGGGATGGGCTTTTGAATTAATGAGATAGGTGCAATAAAAATAAGGGTAAATTATATTTTGCACCTTCAAGTTTTGGTGTATTGCATCTCACACAACATCTTTAAAACAATTCAATCATATATATTTACTATTATTTCATTTTACTGTCATACAACCGTTAAATAAGTTGTTAAGTTAACCATTAAGAAATGACATGATAACAATGAATTCCACATTTATACTGACGTGGCTACTAAACTTAGACCACATGACCAAACAACTAATAAAAAAAAAGGAAAACTAATGAAAATGACTTGAAAACTTTGAGTTTTAACTATAAGGACAAAATAAAGGGTAAAATAAATAGTATCAAGATTGATTTTTAGTGTAAAAATGTTCCCTAAAAAATTTTTAATTAATAAAAAATTAAGTTTTTTTAATAATTAAAAACTTAAAAATAGAAAATGAAAACTCTAAATCTTGAGGCCATTTCCACCCTGCAAATGCAAAGCCCCATCCCAACGTCAGCGTCTTCCTCAGTGGGAAATTTTTTATTTTTTTGGTTTTCGGTTTATAGGTTTAGCTGGGTTTTTAAGGAGCATTTCCTTCTTTGAGCTCTGTGATAAAAACCCGGACTGGCGTTAATCGAGCGGAGCTCGGTCGTGGAGAGTCCCAACCCCAATCCCTATCCAACACCCAGTCACCCGCTGAGTCCCAACCCTAATCTCACAAAATGGCTCGTCGGAGTCGACTGAAAGCAGTTGGCGAACAACAACCGTCATCACTACAAAGCCGCCACCACACCTACCGGTGACGAAGCGGTGATGCTCTTCTTTTTGGGCTTCCTGGAAAGAAATTTTTCTGTTTGTTTCTCAGGAAAATTGGGATGGAAATTTGGAATTTGATCTTCTTCTTCTTGTTTGAAATTTGAAGCTTTATTTATGTGCAATTTAAAGTGTGGAGAGAGAGAGAGAGAGAGAGAGAGAGAGAGAGAGATGGAATGCGGGACGAGGGACTGGAAGAAATGGGTGGGCGGAGCATCTCCTCCTTTGAGGTTTCGTTTTTCATTTTTTTAGGAATATCAGGAGAAGAAGAGTGGGGGTTTCATTTTTTTCACCTTAGTTTTTAATATTAAATTATTTTTATTGAGAAATTTTATTTGAACTCATATAATTTTTTTCTACATTCAATTTATTCTTTACACCGATATTAGTTTTAATTAAACTATTAATATATCTTTAAACCCAAATTTACTATCTAAACTACCCTCACAAACTCAATTTAATATGTAAATTGTATTTGCACCCATTTGAAAATTAATAAATCAAAATCAAAGCATTCTCTCCTGGTACGTTCTCTCATTTTTCAACAATTGCTTTTGATTCCCTTATAGTGTTAGTCTTGGTAAATTTCAGGTTCCTTTGCATCAACTGTATAGATTCACACTATTTCCATTAAGAAATAACCACAGGCAATCAAATAATTCATTTTTGGGGAAACATATACTTGACATCTGATGGTATGGAGTAATCTGCAGTACCATGAAACAAAATAATAGGAGCTAAGAGAGAAGCATCATTTCGAACATTCTAGTCTTGAATGCAAAGATTGTTCTTCTTCCATTATACTGTGAGAGGTTTTGAAATCATAAAAATTAAATGCAATTTTGACTTCTTCTTTTTTGAAAGAAAATGCAATTCTGACTAAAACTATGAAATTATAAGATATTATGTAGGGCCAACATTTTAGGAGACCAAGAAGTCTATACCGTAGAAAGATTTAACAATATATACCTCGGCGATGGAATTGATCCACTAAAGTTAATCAAATTGTATGTTTGAAATCAGAAAACTCAGAAGTCAACTAAATACATGAGAAGCAATTCGAAGGAGATAGAAAATCTAGTTGAGAGCAATTCTATTTGGTGAGAAAACTTCTTGTTCATTTGCATTGGATAGACATTTTTTTGTGTAGGAGAAAGAACCATGAACATAAACATAAAGACTGTAATGCTGAACAATTTTTTAGTAACATGATTTGTATTGGGGTGCTGCCATTTTTTGTTAGGGTTTGATTAATGGATGTGAGTTTATTGATAAATTTTAATTTTATTGTTAATTGTATCCTGTACTTGATGGTAATTATGCAAAAAGATAATATTGACGTTTCATATTTAAAATTTAAGTTGTGTGTAGAAAGAGGTTATATGAGTTCAAATAAAATTTCTCATTTTTATCTGTCACGTCATTAAAATATAAGTGTTTTATATATGTCACCTCATCATTTAATGGTCAAATTGACGATTTGATTAATGAATGTATGAATTTGCAATGAAATGAAAGAAAATGTAAGAGGTTGAAATGTTTTAAAGATGTTGTATGAGGTTGCAAGTGCATCAAAACCTGATGGGATAAAATGTAATTTACCTGAAAAATAATTTGGGCTTAAGAAAAACAAGATGGACTTTGGACTTGGCAAATTAGTGGGTAAATAAAATTGGGCCTAATATGTAATAAAAACAATATAAATATCCTCATGGTTCAGTTCGGTTTGAACTGGTTTTTTGAAGACCAAAACCAAACCGAAATCGGTTCAAAACGGTTCGGTCCAGTTCTCAGTCAAAGTTTGACCGATTTTGGTCAGCATGTTTTTTTCGGTTTTTTTCATTCGGTTTGGTTCGATTTCATGGTTTCCTGTTTTTTATGCCCACCCCTAAATGAGATCACAGTTGACGGAGCTGGTTACGATCGGAGCCAGAGGCTCCACAACCACAATTGTTGGATCAAAATCTTCGAATAGCATCTTCAATGCCACATCTCCGTTGTTGTGATCCATGAAATTTATAATGTTGAAAGATCAAACAGTCGAGAGTTGGACGAGCTACAACAACACAGAGGAAGAGGAAGGGGAGAGTTTGTAAAGAGAGAAAGCTCTGCGCACACCAAAAGCTTGACATTACAACGAATTCGTAAGTCGATGTATAATATTGCAATGTTTAAAAGATGAGGTATGAATTTGTTGTGTGACCCAGAGTTGAGGTGGTAAAATATAATTTATCCAATTTTTTAGTAAAAAGAGATTAGTTAAGTAAATTAGTAATGATAATTAAGGGAGTGTATAAAGAATGTATTATCCGTAAGATTTTCATTTCCATACGGAAAAGAGATAAAGATGCTATAACTTGTATCTACCGTACTGGGGATGAGAAGATGGGTCATGTCACTCCCAATATCACAGACTCCAATCTCTGTGATTAATACTACATATATACACACACACACTATAGCATATAAAAAGAACAACTGAGAAATAAATAAACTCAAAGGCCCAACGGACTATTATAATTTACTTAATTATGCAAGGACAGACTAATACCCTCAAACTCATTATATATATTTTGCATCACCTGATCGCTCTCACTCACCAACCCCAGCTCAACTCCAGTTGTTTGATTTTGTCCGGGTCTTCTTATAGTCACTGATTCTGGGGGATATTTTCTTTTTCTTTTTAGCTTCTGGTTCTGCTGGGGGTACATTCCTAGATATTAATATCAAAGCGGATTCACAGCTGATTCACTAGCAAGTGAAGTGAATCCTCTCTCTCTCTCTCTCTCTCCACGTAGTCACGTACGAGTCATTTCCTTAGCCTTAGGACTGCCTTGCGAGCATCATCTTTATATGCATATTCCCTGCCATTTGTTTTCCGGCGAATAATTAGAAGTGGTCGATAAGAAAAAGAGTGCCAAAAGAAGACGACATTTGCATGAACCCCTGAATATAATTATATATATATATTTATATATATGTATTCCAACCGCTTCCTTCTCCTGATTAATAGTAGATTGCTAGAAGGGAAAAAATATAGAGAGAAATAGCAATAAATTAAGTTGAAACAAATAAATTAGCTAGGATATCTCTATCCAACACCAAGAGAGATCGAAATATACACCTAGTATTATCACCATATGTGGAAAATAAAGTAAACGTTTGGAAGTGTAGGCTTTGTGTTTGTGGTCCTGGAGATCCGGTCCTCCCCTCCATTTTCACACTACACCGACTGCGCTAGTCTACTAGTCTGGTACAGTAGTGGTAGTCCTGGTAAAAGTTCTACCGAGAAAAAAAGGTTTGACCGTAGAAATCGAGGCCACCGCACGCACGCAAGACTAGAACTAGTACTACTCTTACTCTCCTTTTCCATAAATAAATATTTACATATCTTTAATTTGATAAATACTTATATTTATCGTTGTTTATTATTCTTGCTTTTGCTAAACTTTCAGGACAGTAAAAGGAATGGAATTGGATCCTCTCCTGAGCACAAGGAGCGGATTCTCCTGATCAACATACGTGGATCGTTGAATTTTCATCTAATGGTTATAATTATTATAACTTTAAATGAATCCTCCTGTTTATATCACGTTGGATGAAAATCTAACGATCCACGTGTGTTGATCAAGAGGATCCACTCCTTGCGCTAATGAGAGTCCAATTCCAAAAGGAATAAGAGTAGAAATTGAGAGAGTTGATAATCTTCCCTTCCACCCACACGGTCAGAGTTGTCCAGTCACATCCTCTTAATTCTTATTCTTTTATCTCATTCTTGTCCTCAATGAAGACCCATGGCCTGGACGCAATTTGTTGTTTTTTCCTTTCCATTTTTAACACTTGGTTCAACGTTTTACGTTTTTATTGGACATTATTATAGCATGTTACTACAGGTAAGTAAGTTGGACCTTGGTTCATCCCAATAAAGTCTTCTTAGTTAATTAAATTTTATTTAGTCCCATACAAATCTTCCCATAGAAAATATATAATTTTTCTAGTATGAAATTCAAGCAAGATCTGCTTCCGAAGCCTTCATTGAGAACGGTGAAACATAACCCCTTTTTCTTGAACTCCTTTCCATCACGAGATCCAATCTCTCAGGCTCAAACCCACGGGTAAATAACATTTCTTTCTTTTTTAGTTAAATATTATTACTACTGTATGCTTCCTTTCTTCCTCCGATTAAAACCCTACACAGAGAGGGAGAGAGAGAGGACCCTGCAAATTAAAGTCCCGATCAAATAGTCTCTTCTTCTCTTCTTCTCTCCTTCTCTCCTTTTCTCTAGCTTGCTAGTTGCATCTTATCTTCTCTCAGTGTTTATCTAGTGGTCGACTATTCCCTACAAGAGGAGATCTATATTTTTGCACCGCTACCCGCAGCTTAAGGTTTCTGGAGTGGTGAGAGATATAGCTATTTCCATCTTATCTTGTCTCCGTGTTTGTCTAGTGAATGTATCAATGTCTTTACTTTTACTTTCTTTTTCTGGCAAATAATACCATATACCAATTTTAGCTGACCATCGCGTTCACGCGAATTTTAAATCTTTTGATTACTTAGTTGGTTTTATTGGGGAATTATTCAAGGCCATAATTAAGAAGGAAATTCCAACTTTGATTGGCCGGCGCTGCTCTTCATATGGCAAACCGCCATTATACCATAGATTTCGCATTTTCTCTCTTTTCTTGTTCCAACTCGTTTCTTTATTAAGTCCCATTTGTTTGTTTAATTTCTTTTCCACTCGGGTTGGGTCTATTCATTCATCATGATTCATTGTTTCCTTTTCTGCCGTACGTTTCTCATCCCTTTTGCATCATTTGTTACTCGGTGCAAGAATTCAAATCAATGTTTGGTGATCATCAATAACTACTTAATTACTGTCCGTCATGGTAACTGGATAAGTTTAAAGATACTGATAAGAAAACTAAACATCGACCAAAAATTTATTTTTCCATCTGTAATTCTGTGAATGTATAAGGTTTTTTTCCTTCCATTTCTTTGTAGTTAGACTTTTTTTCTTTTTAATTTTCAGTTTATTTCTGGAAATGCCATATGAATTGAATTTTATTTTTTGGAATTTTCACGATCTTTTTATGCTGATGCTGATGGGTGATGGTCTTATTTAATACACGTATATTATATATGTTATATTAATGACTGTATAGGTCAAAATTATTTACAGAGGAGGAAGAGGTGGAAGATGGCATCATCGTCGACGAATTCGCCATGCGCCGCGTGTAAGTTCCTGCGACGCAAGTGCCAGCCAGAGTGCGTATTTGCGCCATACTTCCCACCGGACCAGCCGCAGAAGTTTGCCAATGTTCACAAAGTTTTTGGGGCCAGCAACGTCACTAAACTGCTCAACGAGTTGCACCCCCACCAGCGTGAGGACGCCGTCAACTCTCTCGCCTACGAGGCCGACATGCGCCTCCGCGATCCCGTCTACGGCTGCGTTGGAGTCATCTCTCTCCTCCAGCACCAACTCCGCCAACTTCAGATGGATCTGACCTGTGCTAAATCCGAACTCTCCAAATATCAGAACCTGCAGGGTCTCACTGCCAGCCACGGACTCATAGCCGCCGCAACTGCCACTGCTGCCAGCCACACCCACAATAACAATAATAATAACAATCACCATCATCCTCTACATTTACAGTCCTCTTCACTCAACAACTTGGGAATGGGGATAAATCTCATTTCAGGAGGCGGTGGTGGCCGAGAACACTACCCCCACCAGTTTTTCCCCAGAGATCGAGAACGAGACCATCATTCCCATCATCAGCAACAGATGATGATTAGAAGCTTTGATGCCGGAAACAACTACGATGCAAGCCTTCTGTCCATGAACGCTGCTGCAGGGGGCATTCATGGCCAACTCAGTAATCAGTTCCAGCAAACTAGGGCTGCTGCTGGCGACGACCGCCGAACCATTGATCCTTCTTAATTAGGATTTCCTCTTTTCCTTATTTACTCACAACAACTTCAACCAATTCCATCAAATTAATTAAGGTACGTTTATTAGTTATACATAAATATATAAATTACAAATTTATATTTCATTTCCACAATACTAACAGTTTGGTTGTGATCCATTTATTAGTTTTATTGTCGTTGTTCTAACTCTTGAGGGTTGGATATATAAGTGCCTTTACTTAGTACTGTATGATCACTGTTTTAGGTCAATTATGCGCTAATTGACATACAATGAATCAGGCCAAATGCTGATCAAATAAAAGTTTTCAAAATTTTTAATTATGGTGAAAATTAATATTTTTTTTAAGACTGAAAATTAATTGTTGAAGTTCATATTTAGTTATTTAAAAAAGAGTAATGCTAGGGAAATTAAATTTAGAGATTAAAATTGTAAATTAAATTATGTGTCATCAATAAAAATGAGAATGTCTATCAATGCTTAAGTAATAAACCAATTATCAACTTTCATGTCCTTTAGTTTTCAAAATTTAGTTTTCAAATTAAGTAATGCTAAAAAGATTAAATTTCTAGACTAATTTAGTCTCATATATGTATATATATATATATATATATTTTTTTTTTTTTGGCCAAATGTAGTCTCATATATATGATTGCGTACTATTACTCTTTAAAAAAAGTAATATATTATTGTTTACTATTAAAATGATCAGTAAAATACTCGAAATTAACTATAAATACTAGAGTGATTTGATTGACATCCTACATTTGTTAAGTACACCTTATCTACCGAAAATACTCTAAATTCTATTTTTCAAATAAAAAATTATCATTTACACCCACTTAACTTAACCAAACTATCCGTACACCCTTTTACCCAAAAAAAAAAAAAAACTATTCGTACACCCGCACAGTATCCCAACTCCCAAGTAATACATTGTTTTAAAAGTCAGTAGCTTCCAACCGAAAGTGAGTTATGCGAAAGTCTTGAATTTTTTCGCAAAAATCTACTGGGGTAGTGGTTTGGAAGGTGCTTACCGAAATTGTTTTGGGAATTGTTATTGGCACTTCAAAAATCTTATTCTACACTCTAAACTTTCTATATTTGGAAAGAAAAATACACTTGTAAAGAGTGTGGAATGAGATTTTCGGAGTGCTAATAACATTTCCCATTGTTTTAAGGAAATGATTCACACACACCATTATCTTCAATTTTTTCTTAGATGTCTATAGAAATGTCTTCACTTTTTCGGTACCAAAATATCTCCATAATAAAGAGAAATATCTAATTAATAAAAAAAAACTCTCGTCGGTTTGACCAGAAGTATGACATTGTTCCAATTGCAAAAGAGTAATGTTACACTTATCACCTAAGTGTACCATTATTTGTACCATCCTCTAATTGAGATAGGGTTTACCAATACATATAGGTTTCATCTCTATTAGAGAGATGATACTACTAGATGGCAAGAGTAGAATTTTTTTATTGCAAAATGAAAAAAAGAGTTATACCTTATATGCAGTAAAAATAATCAATTTTATGTTCAATTTGTCAAATTTAACCTTTTTTTTTAAACCAAAGTGTATGAGTGTTCACGTCACTAGTGTTTGGGGTTTATTTGATTCCACAATAAACGGTGGGAGCATGTCTGAGAATTTGAAGAAAAAGATTTTTGGTGTGTAGATGTTATTTCACGGTAGACTTGGGACTTTGAGAATCCTTCCTCCAAACCTAAACCCTTTTATATTAATACATATAAATTATTAGTATATCAACAAAATGTGAGTGCCAATAACCCACCCTAAGCAATTTTTTTTTTTAATTTTAGAAACCCTAATATTTTTCAAGCGAGCACTTTCGAAGAAGAGTCCAACTTAATCAAGGGGAAAAAGAAGACGACGCAAATCGCACTGCTGAATGTTTGAACAAAATGCCTACGTACCTACATCAAAGTACTTTTATCAATTCTTTGTTCTTCCTTTTTCCATTTAAAACAAAATAAATTCTTACCGTGAAAGAAAAATGATTATACCCAAAACAATGAGAAGTATAGTCACTTAATATTACAATCTAGTGGTATTCTTCTTTACTTGTAAGTGATAGGTTTTATATTCGATTTTCTTCAAAAGCGAATTTGAACTACATTATTGTTAACTCATTGTGAGACTAAACTCACTCTCTCTCTTAAAGTAAAAAATATCGTTTGTTAATAAAAAAATATAGTGAGGAGTGTATATATAGCACCCGATGTCCGGACTCAGATTTTTCGCTATGCTACCATACTTACACTGCGCACGGTTGTATTGTATGACAATCTCAAGTCATGGGAAAAGCTAGCTAGTTAGTATATGATTAATTAGGTTTTGCTTTACAAGTCATACAGTCCCAGACTCCCATACACTCATGATTTTGTTAACTCTTTCTATCCATTTGTTTTGGTACACATGCAGGGTTTCAAGTACTATCAAGAAACAAAGTTGGAAAAATTTCAAAAGCCAAAATAAACAGCGATGAGAGAGAGATGGGTGGAAGAGGTTGACGGTTTTATATAATTAATCAAATACCTCTTTTACAGACAATTTAATTATATCCAATTTATGTCTCTTTGAAATTGTTTTCTCATGCACACATAGTATATCAACTGTATCTGTTTTCATGCATATAATATTATTGCGTATCCTCCTCCGTCCTCTAAGGAGAAAGAAAAATGGGGAGAAAAAGAACAAGAACTTGCACAGAAAATAAAGGAAAAGGGAAAAACAAGTTTGTCCAGAAAGTGTACTTGAACTCGGAGCAGTCTCACAGTATAACACCACAAGTTCGTATCCGCTTATGGAGCTGGCACAGTGCATGGGTCTGGATTTGTTTGTACTCTTTTTGCACTCTTTGTCTCAACAGTAAAATTAGGAGACAGATATATCTATTTGCAGCAGTCCCATATATATGATCCTATTCCTATGATAGCTAAGTCACTTCTATAATATATATACACACACACACACCCCATTAATTAGATGATATGGTAGTTCTGGAAAGATGGATGCTGGATGCATGCGTGTATGCATGCATCAAAATATGATTACCACAATAATTATTTAATTAGTATAAAAAATGACTAATGACCATTTTAGTTTGTACGGGATTAGAGTTTACATAAAATTTCTAAAAGCACACAGAAGTCATTTGACCAACTGGTGAAATCAAATGTTGTAAGTCACTCGACAATATTTATTGCAAGTGGAGAAATAATCCAAGTTTAATCGATCATGTGTCCTTTTTCCAATAGTAGGGTTTATCTGTGTTTGTCCTCATAGTTTAATTAGACTGACGCGGCAAAAGGAATAATTTAGCCATCATATATACGCATTTTGAAATATACATATATATGTATATTTATACACACTGTAGAGAGTATATACCTATACAGATACAGATGACAAATGCCTGGGCAAAATTAGTTTGGAAGTCATGGAGACTGTTAAGCAAGCATAAGGCATTTCTTCCGTTCCCGGACAAAGGCAGAAGACAACGAAATAAGACAAAATGACTGACTGACGGATAGGTGATGGGGAAAATTAATTAAGGCGACCCTCAACCTCAAGAGAGAGAGAGAGAGAGAGAGAGAGAGAGAGAGAGAGAGAGTTAGCCTAGTTTTTCTCCTTCTGCCAGAAACATGAAAGGCCATTCCAGAGAAGATGTCATGACCATTTACCACCCTCTGTACAGAATACTCACTTTAATATATGAAAAGAAAGAAAGAAAAAAATCCTACTCAGAATCCGATGTAAAACAACGGAAATCAAGCACAGAAAAGAGATTAGCTAGCTAGTTACATTGATCAGAAATATGATGTGGCTAGGCCGGAAGGAGAAGAAGCAGACATACAGATCATAGGGAGGTAAACATGAATTTAATTAATTGAAATTTATATTAAAGGCAGGCAGTGTTAGAATAGAAATGTAAATATTGTAATTGATATTTCCTAGATTATTTCCTAATGGGTCTTCTTTTTCTTAATAGGTCTTCTTGATTATTTCCTAGAGTAATTGTGATTTGGTTTGTATAGTTATATATTTCCTCCTCGCGAGATGCCAATGTGATAAAAAGAGATATCAATGGTTGATAGGAAGATTGATGTATCTGGCTCATACGCATACATACTTGGCTTATGATTTAAGTGTGGTAAGCCAGTTTATGCATGATCCTAGAAAGCAACATATGGATGCATGGATGCAAATTTTACGATATGTGAAGTCAGCTCCGTGTAAAGAGATCTTGCTCTCAAAGAATGGTCATTGGAAAGTTGAACGTGTAAAGAGATCTTGCTCTCAAAGAATGGTCATTTGAATGTTGAAGCATATACAAATGTTGATTGGGCAAGATTGGTTGATGACAGGCGATTAACACCATGTTACTTCACTCTTGTGGGAGGTAATTTGGTGACGTGGAAATAAGAAACAGAATGTTGTTGCTTGCTCAAGTGTCGAAGCAGAGTACAGAGGCGTTGCTTTGGAAACTATTGAAATGCTTTGGTCACGAAATATCGTAGGAAATTTAGGATATGGTCTGAGAAAAGGTTATGAAGTGGTATTGTGACATTAAAGCTGCTTGTCAGATCAAAGCTAATCCAGTTGATCATGATCAAACGAAGCATGTTGAAGTATATCGGTTCTTTATCAAAGAGAAGCTAGACCGAAAGATTATTGAGATACTCAAAATCAAGTCGGAAGGTCAGCTTGCATGTCTTAACAAAATTTGTGTCGAATAAAATATTTGCAAAACATGTGGCTAAATTGGGCATGTTTGAGATTTATGCACCAAGTTAAAATGGAGTGTTTAATTCAGAAATCATAGACAAATAAACATGCATTTAATTAATTGAAATTTACACAAAGGCAGGGAGTGTTCGAATTAGAATATAAAATTGTAATTGATTGTACAGAGGATTGCTTTTCTTCAATTAATTATGATTAGGATTGTACATCTATATATTTTCTTCTAATATTCAAGCATTAACAGATTCTTAAGTTGCAGATGCTACGCATACGCACTCTTAAATTTGATAGCTAGCTAAGCCAGCTAGTTCGTCACGCAGCAGTGAAAAAGATAAGTTAGTAGCTCATCCGTCATCTTTAATGAAGAGGGTTAAAGGTTCAAAAGAAGAAGAAAAAAACTTGATTTGTTTAAAAAAAATTATCTCTAACCGATAATTGAGTTATAATTCTATAAAGTTTACCAGACCATTATTTGATGAAAGGGTTATCATACTGACTAAATGTAACTCTCCTCTTATGCCTCTCATGGGTGAAAACTGAAAAATCCAATCTTCCCTTGCTCCCTTCCCTTCATTGTTTGGTTCCAAAATCAAAACAGACGTAGTCAAATCAAGTCAAACCAATAATAAGAAAAAGAAAAAAAGAAAAATGGTTTGGATGACAATGATGACGTACTATTGCAATGATGGCTTTGGCCTTCAAATGCAATTGGCATTTGCCAGTGTCATTTGTCTCTCCTCTTTAATTCTCTATCTCGCATGTCCATATTTCTTCGTATATTAGGTAGATCAAATGTACGGACTGGTTTGGTATTGTAATGTTTTTAAAAAAAACTGCTTCTGTTATACTGTGAGAATAAGCTTATTTTTACTGCTTTATTTTTAGTTTTTTTTTTTATCCAAAACTGTGAAAATAAGCTGTTTTTAAGTGTTTACAAAATATTTTTTTTAGCTAAGGTTTTTTTTATACCAACTGTTTATAAAAGCACCTTAGTACCAAACTAGTGCTAAGAATTTTAAATTATGTAATATTATCACTAATAAAAACAAAATACGTTAATCAACATTAAGGCTGTAACAGCCCGTTCTGAAAAATTATTCTCGAAGGTGTGAAAAGACTAAAATGCCCTTGGACGTTAATTAAGGTACGTGTGTGTTTAAGTTTGGGAGTGGTCCAATTCACTTGGTTCCTAAATTAGTGGACCCAATTAGAATACAACTTATCCTTGTTTTTTTGGTTGGTTGTATTTGGACCACATACACACACACACATCCACATTACTTTCTCTCTCTCTCTCTTCTTCTCTTTCATACGGACAGCACCCATAACCCTTGCAAACCTTGCAGATTGAAGGAACTAAGGACACCATCGTGTTCCTCGTGGTGTGGTGAGTTCAAAGGTACCATTTTCAGGTACAAATACGTTCGTTTTCACGTAGAAACCTTACCCTCCGTACATGCACTACTCATGCAGTTTTTAATGCTTGATTTTTAAGGAATTTCAAGCTCATAGGGAGCTTAAGGAGGTCCTTACGAAGCTCGGAGTGCTTCGTTGGAAGAAATTGGACGTCGGAATCGCGAGATCGGAGAGTTTCAATTTCGAACGGAATTTTCGAGGCTTTTTCCGGCGAATCCCCGGCGAGTTGGGGGTCGAGTCAGGTATGGTTGTGTTCATCTTTGTGAGATCTTCATTTTGGTATGAAGTACGTAGAAAATGGTGCAAAAATGAAGAAGAAACCATAGTTGGAAGTTTTTCCAGAAACTGGCGAATAGTCGCCGGAGAAGACAGAGAATATTCCGTCAGTTTTGACGAAATATGCTAACGCCGTCAGTTAGTTTGGACGGATTTCGTTGGGTTTTAACGGAATATTCCTGACGGCGTTAACTGATGCCGTCAGTCTGCCTATCACATGGCCGCGCGTGGGGGCGCGTAGGGCCGTGCCCTTGCCGGTGCGTGAGTGGTTGGAAAATCTTTCTAAAACTATGGGGATGTTCGTGAGGTTGTGTAGATCACTGTGGTATATTCATATACCCAAATTGAGCAATATATGAGAAGTTATTTCAAAGGTTTTGTTTATGTGCTTAAAATAACGTTTATACAGTTATTTCTCATATAGGCGAGACTTATCCGGAGGACGAGCATAGCCAGGCTAGGCACAGGGGTTACAACCTGACTACTTATCAGTGAGTGGGCTTTTGTTTTCCGTATATACCTATATACTTGCTTTTCCCATAAAATGAATTTAAAGAATTATATGGTTTGAAATGCCATGCAAAGTATCTATTTATTTTATTTATGCATTAGTGATTGCATATAATAATGATGGCACTACGGACGCACAGATAAGTGGCAGGTAAGTTTATATAATGGTTATGATGAGAATGAATGATGTGATGTGATGTGATTAGAGCTCATAAACCTGCACCTTGATATTAGTGCTCCTGCCCAGAGTTAGGGGCATAGTCTTTCACGTGATGTTCACTTCCCGCACCGCATGCTCGCCTTGGATCCAAGTTAGGTGCACAGTCCTGTCGAATAGACCACTATAGGTGGGTTCGACTCGTAGGTGACCCACGAATCATTCGCATAGTCTTCACGTGATTGTAGCACTAGAACATATTATTCTATATACAGTGATGTTGTGTAGACCACGAGAGGTGGTATTGATGTGTTTGCAGGATATACGATATGATTGAGTTGATTATGAGCTATATGATATGATGAGATTATTATGAGCTATATACAGCCGAGGGCTGAGTTGATTATCTGGAATTCAATCACATTCACAGAGTTATGATTTGGCATTCAGTTATGATACTTTGGCATGGCATACATACATTCATACTTACATATTTTCCAGCAGGATTTTGAGAATTATATATGAGTATATACTTTATTTCTGGAAAATTATATAGGTTTTACGGATAGGGGTTATAACTTTTGAGAAAAGAAAGGTTTTGAAAAGATTTGTTTTTGCCCACTCACGCTTTCTGTTTTTCGCCCCTCCAGGTATTAGGTAGTGTTCGTTGGTGGCATACGAGGAGCTCATCGAACGTTCTGACAGAATTCACTTATGTAGGACCACCTTCGGGTGTTATCTCTATTTAGTACTTTCTGCTTGACTGCACGTAGACCATTTATGCTCTGGTTGTGTAAACCATCTTAATTCTCGTACTAGCACACTATCTTGATTTGGGTTGTTGGTTGCATGGTTTTAAATTGTTCGTATCTTTCTGATTAATCTTGCTTCCGCACTGTGCACATGGTTACGTCACTCCCACGTGACGCCCAGCACGTCCCACTTTCAGGTCGGGGTGTGTCAAAGTCTATTTCTAACTAGAAAAATTAAATATAATCTCATTTAAAATTATAGCTTCTAAAAAATTATTTTTAAATAAACTATGTCAAGTCATACTCATATACCATCTTTAACCGATTAAGCTAAACATGGCACCAATTTTTAGTAAAATGCACAACTTAACTTGGCAAAAATTTATTAGTTTAAAGTTTATACCTTAAATTTATTTGTTAATTTAGTTAAACTATCGTTGAATGTTTTCAAATCTAGTCGTTGAATTTGAATAAATTATTGCAGCTGAAAAGTTGGGCTACAAAAAAAGGCTAAGATGGGGGTTACATATGGCCAACATGATGCCCTTTTGGCCAAATAATAGCTTGATGGGCTCTATAAAATTATAGTCTTCCCATCGGTTGAAGATGAGTTTTTAGACAAATCAGACCATTTTTTTTTGCTTTCGAAACTTTAACCTTCTCTATTAGAGATGACCTAAGTAATACTTCAATCGTCAATAACCATATCATATAGCTTATAATATATGATTTAAATAGATAGACTATCCGTCATTAGCCTATGTGATATATATATATATATATATATATATATATATATATATATATATATGAGGTTAGGATTTAAGAACATCAATTATGATAACTTTATGTAATGAAAAAGACTTATAGTTTAATGAAAATGATTTAAATTTTAATGAAAATGACAAAAAATAAATATAATAAAAAATAGAATAGAAAAAAAAAGACGTGCACGCATCCATTATACAGACTATTTATGAAACTGAACAATGCTACACTATTTATAAAACTAAATGGTACTATATTTCTGAATTGAACACGGGTACTACACTATATTTGAAATTGAACATGGACACTATTTCTGAAAGGTTGTCGTGCACTGACTATTTTTAAAACTGAATATGGTATTATCCAGGAAGCCTCATAACCATTATTCTCTCATCTTCTTAAATTTTGTCGGCACTTTCTCACATTCCAAACACCTTTTTTTCTTCTAATTTTCTTCGATTTTCATCCTACTTTTTTGAATCACAAACCCAAAAAAAATGTCTTAATGTTGTAAAATGATACGAAAAATAAAGATGTAAGCACCTACACGCACAGCAAAACAAGGCCACGTTCTACTATTACAAACCTATAATACCAAGAGAAAACTCAATAATTACATTTAGGACTAGATACCTGTCGATGTCCGTCAACGTTCCTAGGGGAATTCTGTCATCCGGCCCAGTTAGCATGATCTGCTATATCAAGCATTTAGTATTAATAGTCTCTTCATCAATCATATAAGATATCAGAGGGAGAATTCTACATACATTACAATTGCTATAATGGGAGAATTTTCTTCGATTCTCATTTTTTTTACTTGGGTTTGTGAATCTTATTAGGTTTTATTTTATGGGTTTTTTTAATAGAAGCAGGCTTCCATTTGCTATAAATGGCGAGTGGCAGATTTTGTTTTTTGTGTGTGTTTGTTTACATGAAATTAATGGGGTGTCATTGTTGATGGCCGTATAAAGAGAAATTTTTCATTGTGACAGAAACATGATGGTACATTATGTGTATTTATATAAATAGTGAAATTTTTTATTTTTTAAGTTATTAATTTTTTAACACACATATACCACTATTTATATAATACTACGTGATGTGCTACCTCGTGTATCGGTCACATTGAAAAATCTCTCTTGCATAAGGGCTTTCACTCTGGTGTATGTGCTGCACTTAGGTGCAGAGTCAAAAGCAACAAAGGGATGTTGCACGCGCCTTTAGTTAGTATTTTTGTTTTTTTTTTCTTTTGTCTCTATTATTAAATAAAATTATAAGGTGATTCTTGGATGAAAATCAAAGTTTTGAAATTTTTTTCATTAGGTTTCCTTAATTTTTAACAATCTGAACCGTTCATATTTATCAACGTGTGTCTAAAACATATATTCTCAAATTCTAACTCATATATATAATTATATATATAATTTATTTTTTCATCAGCGATTGGTAGGGATGGGTTCAAAAAATCGAACACCGAACCGAAATAGGAAAAAAAAATCAAAAGGGTCTGTTTCGATTTTGAAGGTTCAAAAACTGAACCGAACCGAATCTCTTTACACTTTATGAATGTATGCCCATGATATTTCTTTTATGAAACTTTGTTGCCAAGTTTGAAACTAAGCCTAGGGCTTTTTCAATGAGCATACTTCATTCAATTAGGGAGGATATTTCATTGGTTATAGAGAAAAAAAATTTGGAAGGATTTGAAATTTGGAAGAGCTTCTCTATTTGTTTGCTTTTTAAATGGATACGATGATCATTTTTCTTTGCAATTGAGGTTGTTGATAGAATATGACTAGTTTATATGATCTTGTACATGTAGAACTATCTTCCCACTTTTCTCATTTTCTTATTATTAATCTACCAATGCAAGCCTTTTTTTAAAATTCCATATTAAAAAAAAATCAAGTTATATAAAATAAAATAAAAACCGAAATCGAATTGAACAAAACCAAATAAAAAAAAAAACGAAAAAAAATTAAATCGAACCGAATGAAACTGAACTCACCCTAGCAATTGGGGTACGTACTTACCAATCCTCTGACGCTTCTCGCACGCATGCTATTGCAATACTGTATTATGTTCGGATGCATTCATCATATTATGTATATTATATATATCCTACATTAGACGCACTGCAGTACGCATTTGATATTTCTGTCATATATACGCGCATTCAGCATACGTAGCTGCTACATATTCGTGGCACTATTTTCTAACATAATTTTTTACACAAGTTTTATGGGGTTCATTATGTAATGTATTTTAACAATTCAAATAATTTATTTTAGGTATTTCCTCTAATATCACGTCCAAAAATTACCCAAATTCTATACGACTATTGCTTAAGGGTTTATGATTTTTTGTAGAATCGTATTCGTTCATTTTCTTCACTACAAATCAATGTCTTAATGATTTTGGATTTGTCTAAGTTTTTGCAATGATGGCTTTAGGTAATGTTCTAAAAGATAAACCTTTTGAATATTTAAAATGCATTACGGAGTGGCACACAAAAACTTGTGCTAGCAATAATATGTGCTATCATAATGTGGTTTAAATTCGATTTTGATGAAAATTGAATCTAAAAACTCTCACTTACAAGTAAAAAAAAATCATTAGATAAAGAATCGAACCTAATTTTTAGATCTTAGACTTCAAGAAGCAAAGTAAAAGATCCAAAAAGGAGATTAGAAGTCGTCTAGGTTGAAAATAATACGTGTGAATGTGATGGTACGAGACTCAAGCTCAAAATAGCTTAGGCGGTGGTGGCCTGATGGGTGACACGGGCTTTTTTAGGAAGGAAAAATTCGTATGCTATGGGTATACTTAATAATTTTTGTGTCAATAATATAAAAATATTTTATAATTTATTTTACATGTTTTTGTATTATTAACATAAAATATTACTGTAATAGTATAACTATTTTAGAAAAAATATTAGGAAGATAACATTACATCATCTCTTCATAAAGATAAATATACTTCTATTGATGAGCTTTATTTCTATCACAAAAGATGATTGGCTTACCAAAATATAATTTATCTAACGTTAGCACGTCTATTTCTTCTTTTCAATGTCTATTTTTTTCCTAGGGGAGGAAAGAAGCAAATCATATCAGTATATGAGCATGCAAACAAATTGTAGAAAGATGTAAATATATTGCATTTATTTCGGGTTGTACCTCTGCCTCAGGCTCCGCGCAGTGAAATAATAAACCCCCACAAAAGCACCAGGGGATCCCCGTTGTGTCATTCGAGGACAAATCCATGCAGTATTTACTACTCAATGCCGGAAAAGGATCCGTCCAAGTAATCATAGAAATCTTATGATCGTGATCGTTTATCGTACATTATACGATTAATTTTTGTTAAATATTATTTATATTTAATTTTAAAATTTAAAATTTAAATACTTTATGACCGCATAATGCACAATGAACCATCAGAATCACGGAATTCTAAAATCTTCAAGAAAAAAATCCCGCGAGGATCTTTTTCCCTCAATGCCTAACACAACCCTTTTGCATTTATGGGACACTGCCAACTCCAACACTATTCTCTCTCTCTCTCTACAGGTAGGCAGGCAGGCGGGCATGAATACGAGATGACTAATCCTCAGCCCACACTGATCAATTAGTAAGTATTATTCGAGGCAGGTCAGGCAGGCATCAGCAGGGCAGGGCCTTGAATCTTGACTATTCTCTCATTTTCTCTTCTACCATTTACTTTTTAATTCAACAGCCTCCCCTTCTTGGAATTTGGCCTCACACTCTTTCCAATATTTATAATAATAAAAATCAAACTTCCATTACAAAACAAACAACAAGAAAGAATAGGGGAGAGAGAGAAAATGGAGAAAAAGAACGTTTCATCAGGAGCAACACCTGTTACATCTTTTTATTTCCCCTTCTTTAATTACGTGCCTTTTGTCCCCCTCCAAACTCCCGACTTAACCTTGCCGTTGCCCTCACTCTTCAAGGAAAGTAACGACTTAATATTTAACTCTCTTTTCCGCTGTCCTTGCACTCCTCAGATATACTACCCATAGAGAGGTTCTCTGTCCTCCCACTTTTCATACATTTTCATCCTATTCTGTTTATGCGATCACGGTTAAATCACGTTAATATTTATATTAATATTATTTTTTATCTTATTATCTCTATAAAAAAAATTAATATAAAATGTTGACGTGACTTAACTGTGATCGCACAAAACAGGAGGGGATTAGAATGTACGGGAAATGGGAGGGCAGAGAATCTGCCTCCACTACCCATATACATGTTAACTATGGCATCCGCAAAATTAAATTGACAAACTAAAGTATAATATACACTGAATAGTTTTACTTTTAATTGCATGAACACTTTTGATGAACAACATTAGTGTTATTAACAGTGAAACATTAAGCCATCTCTCTCTAATTTTAACAGAATATCATAGCGGGTTGATTGACTAATAAGTTTGTGAGTCTTTACTTTTTTTCCCTTGCTTGAAGTATTGGGGTCTTGCCTTGACTTCCTTTGCTTTGAATTACAAAGGAAAAAAAAATCATCACCGAAGTGGAATCGGTTGCACTTATTATGGCTCACTATGTGGTCTCATGTGAGAGGTTTTGTTGAAGAATTTAAAAATCCCACATCGAATTTTAGCATAATAAAATGCACTATACAATGAAAAGTTCCAATCCTAATTACACCAATGTTCTTTTATGATAAAAAAAATCTACGCTTGTCAAGTTGTTCATATGGTAAAATTTAAGTGAAAAGACCATATTAATGTGCTTTGTAGTGAATCAATGACACTCTTTGAAATCTTGAGAATGACTTCGAAAATAATTTTATAGTCAATTTGACTAAAGTTTAGCTTGAATATAAGAAACATGGTTGGAAATGCTCATATTCTAATTAAGTTCTATCGCTGTCAATTTTTTTCCTTGATTCCTTGAAAAAGAAGAAGAAAGAATATAAAAGGCACTTGCATGACTCAGTTGAGCTACAATATATGCGCATGGATCGTAGTGTAACTTAATATTGATAGAGGATAATGATTTAAGTTACGCCAGTTGCTGAAAATAATGGGCTTCCTTGTATAGTCCTTTGTGTTTGGGCTTCTTGCGCATTTGGGCTTCTTTCGCATGTAGTTCAGTATCTTAGTAAATAGGGTGCTAGATTTCTAATGTAGTTCAGTAACTTCTGACTTTGCACATTTGGTACGTTTAGCCTTAGCTCTCCACGCTTAAGTTCGAGTTCTGTGATTTCATTTGTTGGAGAAAGTTTAAAGCTTTATATTGCCAATGGTTGTGTAGTTCTTTTCAATTTGTATGGTAGTGATGATACAGAAATAATGAGTTTAAGTTCAAATTTTCCAAGATTTTAGAGGTAACCAAATCAACCATTTAATTTTTTAAGTTGCCATTGCATTCAGATTATTTTTTTATTTTAGCATGCGAAAGTTAGGATTGTTATTCTCTTTGATTTTGTTAATTAATGTTGATAATTTTTGTGTAGAAAGGGTGGGAGTCTCTCGTGCGTCAAGGGAGGAGTTATTTGTTGTTGGTGATGTTGTGCGCAACCAGATTTTGAGAACAACTAGTAAGATGCTTGCTTGATCTCTTTGATTTGTTGTTGGTGATGTTATCTGTGCATGTAATTTTATGCATTGTTTTATAAGTGGGGTTCAGTACCTAATATATCCTTAAATTTCTAATACTATCGTTCAAACTAATTAATTGTTTAATTGCTCTACCCTTGACAGCTAATTGATTTTGAGGTTCAATGGAAGTAGAATTCACAAGAAATATTGCTGAATGATTTTTTAAAAGTAGCCATTGCATGCGGAGGGACTTGCGGAGGAAGCTGAAGATAAGCACCTAGATATTCTTCTGGCCA
The DNA here is from genome assembly GCA_024362995.1 of Heteromeles arbutifolia. NCBI lineage: Eukaryota > Viridiplantae > Streptophyta > Magnoliopsida > Rosales > Rosaceae > Heteromeles > Heteromeles arbutifolia. Next base: position 33,488,404 of record JANCRC010000010.1, on the reverse strand, counting down.
TTTTCGTTTCTTTTATTCATCAAGGTGGTAAGCCTAATGCATAATTTTTTCTTCTTCTTATATGTATAGTTTCTATGGCTTTCACTCTTTCTTTAATTTGTCAAATTTTAACATATTGAGAGCTTTAGCAAAGCGAATCGATATTTTAATTTCTTATGTATCAATCCTCTTGGTTTTTATGACCACAACTTATGCCCTTCGAAAGCATCAGACTCTTAAGCTTAGAAGCCCTTGCTTGCTCTCTCACAATTCTATCATCGTTAAAAAGATAAGTTGAGGAAAAGTAAAGAAATTGAATTGCTGGGGTACTGACACTATCATAAGATTAGAGTAAGAAAAGTATAGCTTTTATTGTAAATAATTGAAAAAATTAGTAATGTAAAGAATGTTTGGCACGATTTTATAAAAAAATGTCTTTATGCATGCTCAAGTGTGAAAAATTAAAAAGAATTTCATATGCCATGATGTAGAAAAAGACTTTTCACAAGAGTTCAAGATGGCTAGTAATAAATTTTTTTTTTTTAAAAAAAAGAAAAAAAAGGGGCAACTTAAAGTAGCAGTGGGGGAACTCATTGTTTCAGAAATTCTCTTCTGCACACTTTTTTTTTTCTCACGAGTTGAGATTTAGCTAAACGAGATTTAGTTAAATCCCAACCCTACTCTTTTGTCCTCTGATGCGCAGGAGAGCAAAGCTCCTCACTGTAATTAATTTTCGAGCCCCAAATGACATCCAATCCAGATTCATTCCAGAGTAGTGTCATGTCATCCAAATAGAGCTTCATGCTGCTGATCATTTATGAATGACATTCTTTATTGCAACGCTTATCAGCAGTGAATGACACTATCTTGTTCTGCTATACAACATTCAAAGCACATGACCAGGAAAAATAGGTTATCGATCAACAAATCAGCTTATATTGGACCTACCTAGCTACCTCGCTTGAACCTACCTAGCTTTGCAGAACATCTTCCGCCCTAACAGAAACATTTATCTTCTCTGCTGTATGACGAACGAACAGTTTGAATGCTTTTCAGATTTCAGATCTTCAAGAACAAAATCACGTAAATAACCTCTTAGGGTAAAATTGGCTATTTCTAAACAAAACGCCTGAGTCTGTAATGTCTTAGATTAATACGTGTTTTCCATTGTAATTATTTTAGTCTAAGTTTATTTCACGTGCTCTTGATCACAAAAATGACAAGCGTTTCAGAAACATCCACTCAAGTAAGTTTGGCATACATATGCATTCACATGATATAGGTTTATGTTCAATGGGCTGTTTAGCTTTGATGTTTAACAATTGAGATATGGGCTTTGCTTTACATATTAATTAATTTGCTACGAGTTCGTTTAGCTTAATTAAAGGCCCACTTATTAATATAAGATTTATTTGGAGTCAGATGCTATGCATTTAAAATGAGGATAAATTCAAATGGTTTTAGTTTTTATCTCTTCACTTAGTGATCACTGCAAACTCTATTTGATTAGTTGTTTTAATCAATTAGGTTGACGAGTCTGATCTTTCCGTTTCTTTGACCACCTGATTGATATCTTTAATCTAACAGACACATATTTATAGGTTCATCAGGTTAGGTTTTAAAGTTGCACCGTACATGCATGAGTTGAGTTTTAGGCTGCCGCATAACACAGAGCATCAGCACCGAGTGAATATGTTTTTATGTTTTGGTTGCCGCATGCGTTAGATCAGTTTAGGGTTTTTCCTGCTGCTGCATATGCATTTAGGTTGTTTCCGTATGATATAAACACTAGCAGCAATGCATTAAACAGATAGAAAATTCATGTGCCGCATGCCCTAGGGTTAAGTCAGTCTATATTTTCATCTTGATGAATCAGAGTATGTTTTTAGTTTGCTTTTACCACATGACATATCATTTGAAAGCAAACGTTTGTTAGCAGCCCTACGTGCACCGAGAGTTATTTTCATGAAGAAAAATCAGTTTTGATTGTAGGTGTTTTCAACGAGAAAAATATTAGTTTTGGTTCACTGATTTTTCATGCGCTTTAATTAGAAATCAATTATGAAAATGTGCCTTGTGATTTTCATAATTGGTTGATTTCCAAAAATCATTTCATTACATACATTCTGCATGATCGCGTTAGTATCCTGCAAAGTTCAAGGCAACAATGATTGACGGCCGCGTTAGTGTCGTGCCACTTCAACTCGAAGGCTGAAGAGAGATCGAGTAGCAAAGCGCGGAGACAAAACTGCCTACTAGTATGTGTGTCTGGTTGATGAGTTTTGTAAGTCTTTATGTACTTATTTTTCTTAGTGTTTGTCCTGGTTTGGGAGCCCGAGGATTTTCCTAGTGGTGGGTTTTGCCTCGTAAAATCCTTCATCCTGTGTGGACATTTTATTTATCTTTATAATTGCATGTGTGTAGGATAGTTTATATGTGATGTGAATGTGGAATTAATTTGAGAACTGAAAATTAAATTGAAAATTGAGTTGGATTTTTAAATTGGAACCTATTCACCCCCTCTAGGTCAAACTAGTACCATCCTAGAACTTTCAATTGGCACCATAGTAGGTCACTAAAAATACCTAGCGAGATCCGTGGGTAGTCTAGGATGAATCGTGCTATGGGTTCAGTTTCTCATCCACCACATTTTGATGGTGACAACTATGCTGCGTGGAAGGCGAAAATGAAATCGTTTTTGTAGGCACAAGATGACAAGGTGTGGCTTGCTGTTGAAGAAGGTTGGGAACCTCCGACGATTGAAGAAACCAAAGGTAAAAGAGAGTCCTCTGTGGCTATATCGAAGCTTAAGCCTAGGAAAGAATGAAGCAATGATGAGCGTAGCTCTAGCACTTTTAACCAAAGGGCTTTGAATGCTTTATTCACAGCCGCTTCGCGTAAACAATTCAATTACATTAGTGTACAATGGCGAAAGAAGCTTGGGACATTCTTGAAGTTACTCATGAGGGTAACTCAACTGTTAGAGAATCCAAACTTCAACATCTCATCACAAAATTCGAAAATATCACAATGTCTGATGATGAGAGTTTCTCTGACTTTTATGCTAAGCTTAGCGTAATTGTCAATGGTTGTCACAATCTTGGTGACAGTATTCCTGAGCATAGGATTGTGAAAAAGATCTTAAGATCACTTCCTATGAGGTTTCATGCTAAGAGGACAGCGATTGAGGAATCAAAAGATCTAAACACTTACAAGCTTGAGCAATTGATTGGGTCTCTGCAAACATATGAGTTAGAGCTTCATGATTCCAAGAAGATGAAATACATTGCTCTCAAAGCTGTCAAAGAAGAAGAAAGTGATTGCTCAATTGAAGACTTGTCCGAAGATGAATTGGTTGAATTAACCATGCAAATTAGAAGGTTTCTCAAGTCTCAGAATTCCAAGGGTCGTGAGCAACGAACCAACTCACGTTTGAACTCAAAAAAATTTCGTTCTCTAGATGTCTCACATGACAAAACATCTAGATCATCTAGAACTAGTGAACATAGGAGTTTTAACAATAAAGTCCAGTGCCATGAGTGTCAAGGCTATGGACACATTGCTTTTGAGTGTGCAAACACTTTCAAGAGAAAAGAGAAGAAGAATAAGGCAATGAATGTCACTTGGAGCGATAATGATTCAGGGGATGCATCTACATCTGAAAATGAGAAAGAAATGATTGCTTTCATAGGAACTGTTGATGGATATGACACAGAAAGTTCATTTGTTGAAGAACCCGACTTGGAAGAAGTCTTGCGAAAGTATTCGGATCTCTATGACATCACTGTGCAAGTTAAGAAGGATAACTCTAACTTGAAAAAGAAACTTGCATTAGCTGAAAGTGAAAAGAAAGAAGCTGAAGTTGAGCATCAATCTCAGTTGGACAATGGAGAGAAATTGCGCGAGTCATTGTTAGAGAAGATACATATTCTTCAAACCACAATAAACACTCTCACGTCTGATAAGAAAGCTCTTGAGGATGAACTGGTTGAGATGAAAAACAAAGTTCATGAATTTAGCATAGGTTCGGGAAAATTTGACAAGATGCTTAGCTATGGAAAGAATTTTGGAGATAAAAGAGGTCTAGGATTTGAGTCTGAAAAGACTATTAGTTCTTCTTCCATCACAAAATTTGTCAAAGCGTCTGATATTCCTAGCTCGAGTGTAGGTGTCGATCAAGGTTTAGGTCTTACTTCTGAAACATCTACAATCTTTGCAAATGTGTCAAATCCTGTCAAGACTTCAGTTAATCCTAACAAACCCAAACAATCTAGGAAGTTCATTCCTATATGTCATTTTTGTGGGATTCCTGGTCACATCCGGCCTAAGTGCAATAAGCTTAAAAAGAAAATTTCTTCTCAAGAAAAAGTATCAAGGAACTTTGAAAAAGAAAATCTTAAGGAACAATTTGTGACTTATTTGAAAGAGATTAATCGGATTGCAAGAATTATATCTGTTTCGAGTACGGTAGTTCCAAAAGTGAGACAAGTTTGGAGAAGAAAAGAGAATCAAAGTGGTGTACTTGTCAATTTATCTCCACCTCCAAGTTGTTTATATTGACTGAGCTCTTTCTTTGCATATGCTTTCATTCATGTATGCTTGCATGTTCATATAGTATATATATTACATTTTTTTTCTTGTTAAAAAAAAAAATAATAATAATAATTGTGTGAGGTGAAATTGAAAAGTATGATTTCATATGAGTTCTAGCTTTGTTTACTTGATAGCATGACCCTGTTGTGGACAATAGCCTCTTGTTGATAATATATCAATGTTAATGAGTTGAACATGTTTAACTTGAGTAAAACCCGCACCCATGTGAGCTTTTGTGCCTAAATATAGTGTGTGTGCATTTTTCATACACTTATTTTTTTCATGTGTGCGATCTTATGTGTTTTGCTTCTCTAGAACTTGCTTTGAGACCTCTCAAAACTTTGTATCATATATTATTCTATTTTGGAGACTATAGTAGGCATTAGGACTTACCACCATTGCCATATATGTCAGTGCCTTATCTATTTTTCCCCTAGTTAGCCATTTTGAGCCTATATGTAAGCCTTTTGTTCTTAAACCTACATTTTCCTAACCTAGCCTCTTATATTAAAAATTCCCTATCCTACTAAGAAGCTAGTAGAGTACGTTTTTTGAAGGAGAGAGTTCAAGGTTCTTTAAAAGTTGAAGATGCAAATTTTGTGAAGAAAGCCAACTACAAATGAAGAGCAAAAGAAGAAAAGAGGAAAAGAAGTCACTATGAATCACAAGTGAGCTGCCAACATTATAAGAAATCAAGTGTGTCATTGTAAATGAAAAGGAAGAATCATCAGAAATCAACTGTGCAGTTATATGTCGTTCATCCAACCACTCAATTTACTGCCAAGTTGCTTGGTTAATTATTGCATGCTTTTCTTGGTTTCATTTCCAACTACTCTATTAGTTTCTTAGACTTTGTGTTTCCTATATCCTTCATTTCGTTAACCGAGTACCCCAAGCCCCATTGCAACCCTTCACAAAGACCTACTTGATCCAAAGAGAGTAATTTTTTATGTGTGGAGATAAGATCAATCTGCAAGCCTATGGTAGAGCATTCATGTAATGATCTTTTGAGCGTATACACTTACCCCCAAACACTTTGAATGAAAATTCGAGCATATATCTTGTGAGCTTAAGGGTTAAAGTTAAGTTGGTCATGTAAGACTTAATTACATTTGTGTAGTATCAACTTTCGGCTATACTTGCAACTACACTCATACATGTTATGTTTTAGGGACAATGTTAGGTTGTGAATGAGGATTCAGAACTACATGTGTTTTTGCATTCTTTCATTCTTGTTGGAACAATTATATGCTTCTCATAGAATTTTTTTTAAAAAAAAAAAGAAAAATCATATCATTTGTGTGCTGCATTTCATTATTTTTTTAAAGCATTGTTTAGGGGGAGCTTAACAATTTGAAAGATGCATTTCTTTTCATGTTTAGCTTTTTGACTATTGCACCGGTATTTTTTTCCCTCCCGATTTCGTCCCCACTTTTATTCTTCCGACGAGGTTCTAGTTCACAGAAAAGAAATCATTTTCCGTCACATTTTGTTAGGTTCCACTTATCTTCCGCTGACTGCACCTGATGGTTACCTCTAAGGCCTTTGACCTTTCTAGACAAAAAGGGGGAGAAGTAGGAAGCTTATATTTAGGGGGAGAAGTAGAATTATATACCTGGTTGTTTTTGGTTGCTTGCTTTTATAGATAAATGCTTTTATTTTTAGCAACGTATATCTTTTGTACGTCACATGTTTTCTTGTTTGAGTGTGTGCAGGTTACAGACTTCAATGTTATGCATGGTCGTTAATTTTATTAGTTGTTTGTAATATTGTGATTGAGGGTTTTGTTTAGGAAATGCCAAAGGGACAGATTGTTAGGGTAAAATTGGCTATTCCTAAACAAAACGTTTGAGTCTGTAATGTCTTAGACTAGTACATGTTTTCCGTTGTAATTATTTTAGTCTAAGTTTATCTCACGTGCTCTTGATCACAAAAATGGCAAGCGTTTCAAAGACATCCACTCAAGTAAGTTTGGCATGCATATGCATTCACATGATATAGGTTTATGTTCAATGGGCTGTTTAGCTTTGATGTTTAACAATTGAGATATGGGCTTTACATATTAATTAATTTGCTACGAGTTCGTTTAGCTTAATTAAGGGCCCACTTATCAATATAAGATTTATTTGGAGTCAGATGCTATGCATTTAAAATGAGGATAAATTCAAATGGTTTTAGTTTTTATCTCTTCACTTAGTGATCACTTCAAACTCTATTTGATTAGTTGTTTTAATCAATTAGGTTGATGAGTCTGATCTTTCCGTTTCTTTGACCACCTGATTGATATCTTTAATCTAACAGACACATATTTATAGGTTCATTAGGTTAGGTTTTAAAGTTGCACCGCATATGCATGAGTTGAGTTTTAGGCTGCCGCATAACACACAGCATCAGCACCGAGTGAATATGTTTTTATGTTTTGGTTGCCGCATGCGTTAGATCAGTTTAGGGTTTTTCCTGCTGCTGCATATGCATTTAGGTTGTTTCCGTATGATATAAACACTAGCAGCAATGCATTAAACAGAAAGAAAATTCATGTGCCGCGTGCCCTAGGGTTAAGTCAGTCTATATTTTCATCTTGATGAATCAGAGTATGTTTTTAGTTTGCTTTTACCACATGACATATCATTTGAAAGCAAACGTTTGTTAGCAGCCCTACGTGCACCGAGAGTTATTTTCATGAAGAAAAATCAGTTTTGATTGTAGGTGTTTTCAATGAGAAAAATATTAGTTTTGGTTCACTGATTTTTCATGCGCTTTAATTAGAAATCAATTATGAAAATGTGCCTTGTGATTTTCATAATTGGTTGATTTCCAAAAATCATTTCATTACATACATTATGCATGATCGTGTTAGTATCCTGCAAAGTTCAAGGCAACAATGATTGACGGCCGCGTTAGTGTCGTGCCACTTCAACTCGAAGGCTGAAGAGAGATCGAGTAGCAAAGCGCGGAGACAAAACTGCCTACTAGTATGTGTGTCTGGTTGATGAGTTTTGTAAGTCTTTCTGTACTTATTTCTCTTAGTGTTTGTCCTGGTTTGGGAGCCCGAGGATTTTCCTAGTGGTGGGTTTTGCCTAGTAAAATCCTACATCCTGTGTGGACATTTTATTTATCTTTATAATTGCAAATGTGTAGGATAGTTTATATGTGATGTGAATGTGTAATTAATTTGAGAACTGAAAATTAAATTGAAAATTGAGTTGGATTTTTAAATTGGAACCTATTCACCCCCTCTAGGTTAAACTAGTACCATCCTAGAACTTTCATAACCAGGCCAAGCTTACTCATACATGCACATTTAGAACACAACAGAAGAACTGAAACCCACTTGAGGACAGGGTTGCAACTGAAATAACAGAAGCTGGAGGCACAATTAAACAAAATTTCCTCATTCAGAACAAATACTGCAACTTGCCTGAGCCTTAACTGCATCTACACAAGTAACATTAACCTTCGAATAGCGTTTAAGAACATAAACCACATCAAAATTCAAACAAGAAAAAAATTAAAAGGTATAAAATTCATAGTAAAAACGAAGCCAAGGACTGCAGTTATTTTACCCTGATATCAAGATGGAGCAAATGGGCACCCCGAAAATAAGAGCAAACTTGAATGTTGCAAGGAAAGGGACCTAGTCCCCACTTTTCAGGGGCGTGCCTCTGGCTTAGCTGTGAAGTTACCCAAGTGACCACTAAAAGATTTGAAAAAAATACCCAATCTTCATTTTCTATATGATTGAGATGTGGAGATTTTTAACAAGCACCATGAACAAAACAAACTGCAAAGCTTCACTTTATTTTGCACGCCTTCATTGGAGTATCCGCATACCAAAAACCAGATAACCTTTTTAGGCTTCTGCAATCTCTATTTCTCCCTCCTGCAGTTCCTTGACTGCTCTTATAAGACCCCTTGTAATCCCATTGAGATGCAACCCGTTATCCTTCATTTCTTCAAGCAGTTTCTCTGCTGTTTCCCAATCCAGAGCCTTAAGACAGAGATTGGACCAACTTCTTGTACTCATCAACATTAGGTTGGACCCCAAAATGTTTCATCTCGCCCAACAACTTCAAACCTTCGTCAAAATCTTCCAGTTTGCAAAATCCACGGATGAGTGTATGGTAAGTCACAGGACTCAGTTTAGGATGCTTCTTTTTGGCCTGGGACAATATTTTACAAGCCTCCTCCATCTGACCCCCATTTACATAACCACTCATAAGAACAGTGTAAGTATACACATCTGGTTTCAACCCCCTACTCTCCATTAGCTTCATCATCTTCATTGCCTCTCCCATATCCCCAGCCTTTGAATAACCATTGATAACCAAATTGAAAACTGTATTTCCTGGCGGCGGGCCCTCCCTTGTCATCCCAAGAAGCAATTGTTTGGCCCCATCAACATCTTTTATCCTGCACAATCCTTGAACAACAGCTGAAAAGGGCTTAATCCCATATTTCCGTGCCTCTCCCGATAAATCACCCAACATATCTAGAGCTAGTTTGATGGTTTCATCCTCCCTACAGAGTGAATTGATCAAAAGATTAACCGGCGAGCGTGGCAGGTCCTGCTTCTTCACCTTCACCGACAAATAAACCAAATGGGCATCTTTAGCATTTTTACCCTTGCAAAACCAAGATATGATCTTACCGACTCTCTCACCATCAGGCAAGGCTCCTGCATCAAGCATCTTCCCGCAAACAGACTGAGCCCAAACAAAAAATGAACGCCTGCAGAGTGCTTCAATTGTAAAGTAATATGAATCTGCATTCGGGACACATCCAAAACAAGCAAACTTGTTGAACACCTCAAAAGCAGCTTTCCCTTTACCCAATTTTGAGAATGAGGATATCAATTCATTGAGAATTTCCAAATTCAATGGAGTATTTTCTTTCTCACCAATCTGCTTAACCAAATCCCACAAAAAGTATACATCTCTCTTCCTAACAAGGCCACTACATGTAGATCGTACAAGAGCATCGAGGACATGGGTAGTGACTCTAAACTCGGGTTTCTCCTTCAAAGCCCACTTAATAAACCTAATCAAATTTTCACCCAAAACAAGCGGTGTTTCAACTAGTTTAACCACAAACTCAAGATGCAGAGTCAAATTTAAAGCATCAAAACTAGACTCAAGACTCCCATCAGCACTACTCTGAAGGAGAGACAATACACTCTCCAGCTGCTGCAAATCAATCTCATAAACCTCTTCCCCTTTCCGCAAATCTGCATAACCACCCTCCGAACCCTTTTCGTCCCCATCCCCATTCCCAGCGGCAAGATTGTCCAGCTGGGAATCACCATTTTCACCAAATCCCACGGGTAGCTCTTCTCCTGGAGCGGAATCAGAATCGCTATGGATTTCTGAGAACTGAGAGAAGAACCTAGGGCTTTGGAATCTAGTCTGAAAATGGGGGGATTGATCAACAAGAGGAGGGGTTAGGGTTTTAGAGGAAAGCACCTTGTGGTTTGGATGAGCTGCGCACAGCTTCCGTGCCGCCGCCTGCGTCGAAAGGGACGCTGCTCTTGCTGTCACTGCAGACCTCCACATCTTTGTCTATGGGTCTGCTCTGCGTGCCTAGTTTACTCAACTCAAACAGCGAGTGACTGTAGCGTATAACTAACTGCTCCTTCGTCAGGTTCTGGACTGCTAAGTTTAACGTTAATCTCTTTGAAAACATTGTAAAAATTGTACAGAAAATAATATCGACAAATAGTACATGGAGAGTAACATTATGAGAGGGCCTCCTCAGCATTTCTCCAAGTTTAAAATGCTTGGCCCAGCAATAATTAACGTTAAGTTTTCATTTTTTCAAGTCCGTTCTAGAGAACATGGTTACAGCAACATCGACGTCCATCATCTTTTGGACGTCAAACCAGCAAAATCCGCGGCAACAGTCCTAAACTCCATTCAAGTTGGGAAGATGATTCTCACACACCCTTTTTTCTTCTCCACGCCCCGTCTTATTTATCTCTTGATTCTTAGGTCAAAGCTCCATAACTGTTACCCCGAAGTTAACCATTTTAGGTCAAGCTCGAAAGGCTAAGATACAGGGTTCCATGGTGGTAGGCAGCTTGAAAGAAAAACAGGGCGAGAAACACTAAGGTGAAAGTTTTGGGGTTGGTGTCCATACAACCACTCGAAACACAGACCTTTACAGACACAACAGTTCTTATCGTGAACAAAGAAAGATCAGAAACAGTTAAGTAAATTGAAAAATGACAACAAACTCGACTAGGTATCCAAGTTAGTAGCAAAGACCTTAATTAGGCAGAATATACAACATTACTTGCAATTTCAAAAACGCTTCTTTGCTTTCTAAGCACTAAGAGTATATTTCAACCTACAAGATCCGACTAAAACATCTTCACAATGGCCCTGTTCCAAATTCATAAATCCCGTGACAACAATTTCTACAAACAGTACCGGATCTTTTTACAAGGAATATTAATTCAGATGTATGACTAACATAACTATTGAGCATTGATATAAAACTCATTCAGCTTCAAGTTCGGCGCCAAACTGCTCTAACCGTGCAGCATCCTCATCCAGATTCCGGACAGAAGCATGGTTAACTAAACCATCATCCTCACTTGCATGTATTTGCCTGCCGCCAAACCTAAATGAACATATGAAAAATAATAGTAATAATTAAATGCAGAACCAAAAGAAAATGGGAAGACTAAAAAACATTGGAAAATGAAAAAAAAGACAATTAAGTTCTTAGCAGTGAGAAATTTTTCAGTGTCATCACACTGAAAAATCTCACAGCAGCACCATCTACCCAGCCTTACACAATAACTGCAATTGTAATTTACTAAACACACAATATTAATTACCATCTCCCATTCATCATTTCTATGCACTTTTGAGCATCATTCCTATCCTTGAATCTGACCAAAATAACTCCCTGGGGATGATTCTCACAAACCTACCAAAAATAAGGGAACCTGAGGATATTAGGAAAGGGAAAAGAAAAAAGAACATAGATAGACATGTATGCACATATCACGGAGAAATTCTGAATACCATTCTTCATCACACACACATGAAGGGTATATTACCTTCACTGAGTCCACTGGACCAAGCTTTGCACATTCCTCTTGAACGTCTGCCTGTAATTCTGGACCTAAATTTTCATCTGCCTGTAAACATTAAGAGAAGGGTAACCAGAACTGGATCAGAATGACAAAATAGCCTTCTCGCACAGGCTTTATATATTGAGAAAGTTGTGCGTGCAAATAAACATCAGCAACTATTGATCCGTCGATACGTGTTACGCAGAAGCAAAAAAAAAAAAGCTTTCCAGTGGCATAGACAGCTATGAACTTACCCTCATTTCAGCAGGAGTGAACATGTAGCGAAGAACAATAGTAGCTGGAATTGACACCTTTTCATCGTCACGGCCGGCTGTTCAATAAGAAGAAAATGTGATCATATTATGAGTGTTGCAGAGCACATAAGGTAATTCATGCCAAAATTATGACAGAAAATGTCCAGCAGGTTATGACGCATAGGCATATGCTAATTATCCACAGACATCCATATTACAGATTCACACTATGCTTCACTGTAAAACCAAAACACCAAGAAACTACTTGTGAAGCATAGGAATATGTATATGATCCGCAAACATTTCCTCATGACTAAAACAATGAACACACTGAGGGTAGAAGAAAACGTAGTTTGTATTCTAAAGGGGTGTGCTATACACACACCCTTTTAATTTTCAGCCGTCAGATCAAATGAATTGAAGAAGATCAAAGGACAGAAATTAACAAAGGGTGTGAGAAGTAAAAAGGGATGTGTGGATAGCACACCCCATTTTAAAACTCAAAATGTAGAAGAACTTCTATAATATATGTCATATGATAAAACAAAAAAGCATATTATTATTCACAAAGAGAGGGAGCAACTAACTACAAAAGCTACGCATACTACATTTGAACAACAAGACTCGAAGCTTTAAGCATAAGTGCAAAGTAATCAAAATATAAGGTATTCCTTCCCCAGAATTAAGATATCTAATGCAAGAAGACTTCTGGTTATCAATCAGCACGAAAAATAAGGTTAAGTAAGAAAATGACTAATATTAAGATAAGAACCTACCCCAGCCAAGCATCTTCTCTTCCACCTTCTTCAGTTTCTTTTTCCTCTTGTTGTCTGCTTGTTTGGCAACAAATGTGTCCCCTGGTTACATAACAAAAGCTCATAAATAAAACAGAACACAATTGAAAGCTCATAATCTATGGCATGCTGTTGAAAATGTTTCTAATACTGTGTCTATGATGTTTTTAAGTAGTTCTCTCATTTGTCTATAAAGTAGCAAAAATGTTAAAATCTGAAACTAAAAATACAAAGCAAAAAACAGTTCAACCAATATCATCTGACTACTACGTATTAACAATTACCTTTCTGCTGAAACTTAGCTTGGGTGACTGACATAAAAACCTTGCCACCAGGGCGTAGAGGTGTTCCGTCCAAAATTTGGGTAGCCAAAACAACCGATGGTTCCTATAGTACACGTAAACACAAATAATAAAATACGCAGATATGACATGTTACAATCACAAAGACAGCAGAAGTAATAAAAAGCATTGTTACCTTCATATATGTAACAAGTGCGTCACCCTTTTTCTTTCTGGTCTCTTTGTCAACATACAGCTTCACACGAGGCTTTTTTGTTTCAGAATCCTATAAATTTCATTAATGAGTATCGAGTTTATAAGGTGTTAAGTATGAGAGCAGATATTTATCCATTAAGCTACGCAGTGCATAGATGTTCACACTTAGTATCATGATGCGATAACAAGGCCACTTTCCAATATCATTTGACAATAACTCTTAAGAAAAAGTCTAAGAATTTGATTGCAAACAAACACTGGACTAAAAAAAAAAAAAAATTCATTATGCAAAATATGATTTAAAGCTATATAACCGATTGTTTTTTTACTCTAAATCTCAGATAAGTACTAGCATCTTTAAAAGTTTCCATTCCAAAAAGATTAATTCAATTCTGAGCTCAACTTTAAGCATTATTTAACCGTCAGGTACTAATTAACAAAGTAACAACATGAACTTTATGAAAAAGAAGAAGAAAACTTTACCTCCCTTATAATCCCACATTTGGAAAAGACCTCTACCACCTGACAAATATCACCAAAATTAGTAACATGCCCCAATAAATACGGAGGATGAAATCATGAAACAATGACAGTGACTTACTTCGTCGACGTTGACGTCATCAGGCAATCCAGTTACATAAACATGTGTGTTGATCTTCAGCTCAAACCAACTATCAGGAGGTTTATTAGCTTCCTGAACATACGAGGAAATAAGACGGGGGAGTCAACCGGTACTGCTACATAAATCCTATACACATAGATCATTTCCAGTCTAGACTGGCGTAACCAAATTTAATAATAGGATCCAATCACACATCCCCAGAAAATACAGTTTGATTAGCAGACTTTGATAATAATAAAAAAGGCAAACCTTCTTGTCAGCTTCCTTATCCGACAATTTCCTCTTAGAACTTTGATTGCCTTCTAACTCACTGCTACCATTGATATCATCTTCTTTAGAGGGATCAGAAGCCTTTACAGGCGCATTAACCTCTTCCCTTGCGGTGGCCTCAGAAATATTGGCAGCGGGGAAAACTTCCTCTTCTTGCAAAAATGTCATATCTTCTACCCCGAAAGCACTATCCTATTAGATAATAGATATTAAATCAGTCAAATATAAATTCAACAAATACAAGACAAATTTTCAAGTTTGATTTCAAATTTTTCCTATTTCATAAAATTGGAATAACTCTTGTGTGCGTTCATTGGCAGGCTACCAGATATACCATGAACAGAAAAACCACCACAAACAATAAAATAAAATATAAGAAAAGCATAAGAAGTTGTAGAAACCATGAACCAACCTGAGGAACCCAGGCCCTAAGACCTCGATCCCACTTGTATGTAGTCCCATCATCATCGGTAAATTCTTCCTCACCCTCCGGGGGTGTGGAAGGTCTGTCACTATCTGCTTGTTCTGTCTCACTAACCTGCTTCTGCCATTTGTCAAAGTCGTCCTCATCATAAGTTGGGATTGGGGGCACTGCAATGGAAATGAATAAATTGTAAGTATTGTAATTCATGGAAGTGATAATCCAATTCCAAAGAAGAAGAAAAATGATTGACCTGCGGTTGAAACATGAGGTACTTGGTCGTGGTGAGATATTGCACTGACGAGGTCGGGAATGGAGGAGAGTGGCTGCCATGCGCATCTTCCTTGAGCCCAGACGAGCGTATGGAGGGTGAGGTAACCATTTAAGAAATGCTCTGTCGCAAAGTAAGCAAGCAAATTAGAAGTGAAATTGAACATGATAAGTGAGACTGAAAGAGTGCTCTATTCGATTGATTACGAGTAGAACTTCTAATTGAAATGTGCCAGTAAATTCAATTTCCATATTCAGCATTACATAGCAATAAGGGTGAATCACTATTCTTCATTCTGCAAAGACAATTGAATGTTCATGTTCATATTCATATTCATACTATATATAATCTACTACTACTATTATTATTATTATAGATTGTAAATATTATAATAAAAGGTGCTGCTAGGGTAGGGGTAGGGGTAGGGGTAGGGGTAGGGGTAGGCAAACAAAACAAACTCACCCCGCAGCTCCGAGAATGCGTAGGGACCAACATGCTGTTGATTTTCGCCCAGAATGAACCATCCTACTTCACTCAACTCTTGTTCCATCCCCAATCTTTTCTGCTCCCAACCTGCTGCTGCTGCTGCTGCTGCAACTCCAACTCCTACAAATCAAACCACTTCAAAAACCTTTTCTTTTATTCTATTCTTGCATTGTATTTGTTCATACAACGTTAATTATATGTATATATTTATACAGGTTCCAACTTCCAAGGGTTTTTTGCTCAACAACGAATAGGATTGAGGTGATTTTGCTAAACAACGAAAATTACAAAATATAAAGAACTAATTGCACGCCACGCACCCGATTGAATTTTCTGCGCTTGCTCTTCTTCTTCTTCTAGCTGGTGATTCTGCGAGCCCTCCTCCAACGACATCGTTTGCCTGCGACTCCGACTAGCACACAAAATTGGAAATGTAATAGTGAGTAATCATACACTGATCGGAAAAAAGAATGGGAAACTTTGGGCTCTTTCCCATCACTTGGGCCTAATTGGTTCTTGTGGGTCCAAAATTTGCTACCTGACCCGTCTAATTCTAGTTGAGGTCCAAAGCCCTTCTACCCATAAACCAAATTCATTTACGGCCCATTCCTACAAGGCATTCTGAGTTTTAAATGCTTTTTTTTTTCGCTCAAAAAGAAAATTTCATTCAAATTGCCAACACTCTAGTACATCCAATTCCTCTTACAGTCAAAAGACAAGGCATTCTGAGCTCCAGCCGGGATACAAGAATCCCAAATGTGTAGGTTTTCAAACCAATATAAGCTAAGGCATCGGTCATAAAATTGGCTTTCCTAAGTACATGATTTCATTTGGCTTACTAAAGCGAGGCAATACACCATCGAACATCTTCCAAGATGGACTTAATGTCCCAAAGAGCATCACAAAACCCTTGGATAACATCAATAATAAGCTTGGAATCTCCTTCCGCGATAATGTGGTTCAACCTTTTCCTTTTAGTCAATCTCATAGCCTCACCAAGAGCCAAGGCCTCCGCCACATAAATAGTGTTTTCTCCTAGGTTCAACGCACCAACAATTGTAGGATTACCTTAAGCATTCCTTATAATAAAGCCTCTCGCCGCAACCTTGTTGACAACAAAACCATCAAAATTTATTTTAACAAAAGGGGTTTTGGGCAAGACCACTTAATCTGGTTACTTATTCCCTCATTTCTCTTCTTGTTATCTTCTGTATTAGCTTTAAAGTAGGATGACGCAGTTGTCATTGCGTAGTTAAAAGACCTATTTGCATTTGGTTTATCATTCCTAAACCCTGTTTTAAATGTGTGATTACATATCCTTATGTTTTAGTCAATTTTATTGAATAGATAAATTTTTGTTTACAAGTGGAGAAAAATATTACTCGATTTATACAATCATGGCCGTTTACAATTTTATTGGTAATTAATGTGCGTTGATGAGGTGCTTTTGATTTATATTGGGGTTGTCATTTTTTGGTTGAAGGAGGAGTTACAACTTTGAACGCAGGTAACTCAAATACATAAATAAGTTTGCTTTCATATGTATTGATCAAAATTACTAGGGTTCGATGAGAACTGGAAATAATGGGATCACTTGTCCGAAAGTGGGGAGTACTACTGTTTGCAGGAAAAGCTTTCCCGATAGTGCGACCGAATCATAGTAATAGTTTCATATTACCCCTTGAATCCTAGTCAATTAAATATTAAAAGAGCATATGAATAATATGAAGACGTGACAGAATAATTGAATCAGACAAAAACAAATAAAGAGCAAAAATTAATCAAGTAGCCGTTACAAAAGCTTGGTAATTGTAAACGTTGGTCCCAACGCCAACGGTCATATTTCTGATCCTCACGAACAAGAAGTCACATATTTGATTTGGGAGCCTCTCACATCACACTTGACAGCCAAAAGAAAAGTTGACCGTTAGCCCTCCACTCCACTAACCCCATTTTTATATATAAATATATAGGGATTTTCCCCCACAATCTGAATTACAAACCCCTCTCTCTCTCTCTCGATCTCGATTAGGAAAAGGGGAAAATCAGCTTTGAGAAATCCCAGATCCATCTAATATTGTATTTAGTGGAGACAATCTACAAATTAGGCACACATATACATTCGATAATTGTTCGGAAATGGGTGGCATGTCGATGAATGTGGCGAAGTTGGGAGGAGCAAGGTCAGAGTCGGAATACCACACCCACAAGGTGTTCCTGCTGAGCAACTACATATTGCTGGGAGCAGCCTCCAGCTGCATCTTCCTGACGCTGTCTCTGCGGCTGCTGCCGTCGGTGTGCGGCTTCTTCTTGATCCTGCTCCACGTGCTGACAATTGCCGGGGCCATATCGGGATGCGCGGCGGCGGGGAGCAGGTCGAGCTCCAAGTGGTACGGAGCGCACATGGTGTCGACGGTGCTGACGGCGATATTCCAAGGGTCGGTGGCGGTGCTGGTGTTCACGAGGGCGGGGGACTTTCTCGGGGAGCTCAAGTCGTACGTGAGGGAAGAGGATGGGAGTGTGATTCTGAAATTGGCAGGGGGGCTGAGCGTGGTGATATTCTGCTTGGAGTGGGTGGTGCTCACACTCGCCTTCTTCCTGAGGTACTATGCCTCTGTTGAGGGAAGTGGTGGTGGTGGTGGTGGTGGGGCTGGTATGAGGAGTTCCAAGGTGCAACAAGCAGCTAACGAGGATTTGAAGGACTGGCCATGGCCTTTCCAAGTATAGCATGGAACGTCAAACATACAACAACCGCCTTCAGCTTCGGCAGAGGCTCCTTTGATTTCATATTATAAATATTATTCTATAAAATATCCCCTTTATCATAAAATGTATACGTGCTGCTGCTGCTGCTGCTTATTATTATGTAGTAATTAATTCGTTGATTCAAATTCAATCGCTCTCTCGCTCGCTCGCTAATTAGTAATTGCCAGTTTTGGAATTGTTGAGGCTGGCAGTGCCTGGGTTGGGACTGCTAGTAGTTTATTATGTGCGAGTCCAATTTCGAATTATTTACAAAATAAAATCATTCACCCGATATCATCACAAGAGAAGGCAAATCGTTCAATTACTTCATAAACTGAAGTGAACCCCAAAACAACCAACAAAACAAGAAATAGTCATCATTCACTCTCAAGGGAAAAGGGAAAGCAGAAGCAGCAGATAAACAACACAATCCTTACTCTCCTTTTTTTTGTTCCAGTTTCTAGGTAGGATGACAAATAAAACAAAATACTCTAGTCACTGCCAATACAAGGAAGAAAAACAAAACAGTGCATCAACAAAAGCCCTACCGAAATTACTCCAGACACGATATGGGGATAGTTGGGGCGGGGGCGAATTTGCACAACGCACCCACCCACCACCCACTTAAACCTTTACTTCCCTACCAAAAATCCAGCTAAATGGAACAAGGGACGAAGCCTTGGCCCTTCCCTGTGCTCTTTCCTCCAACCTCCTGATTCTCTCTGGCAATTTACACACAAAATCTTGCGCCCTGCGTCCCTCGCCAGAAAGACCGGTCAACTTCTCCACATTCCATCTTCCAACCAAAAACTCCAATATATCAGCATAATCCCTGGCAGTATACACCTCAAGCCTCTGCGCAACAGCTGAGAAATGATCAAACAGATTATCATCCTGACCATCGTACATCAAGTGGGCAGGCATTGATATCTTTTTCTTCATCATGTCAGCTAAGGCCAACACAGTGCCATCTGGATCAATCTCAAACAACTTTTCCACAATCTTTGTATATGCAGTTTCATGGCGCTTTTCATCTGAGGCAATGGTGCCGCATATCTGAGCCAATTTCAGGTCCCCATGCTCTTTGGCATGCCTGGCTGTGTTCCCATGGGAGATGAATGTTGCCCTCTCTTGGAATGAAGTGTAAATGAACCCAAGGTAGGGATTGTTCTCTGTTTTAGGATCCTACAGAATATGCAAAATTGAAAACCAAAATAGTATAACTGTAATACTAATATTTATAATAATAATAGTAACAATAGCCATGGTAATAACAGTATAAACAGAAAATTTCAGCTATGCTTAAAAAGCGTAAGCTGTGCAGAGTTTAAATCAAGCAACCAAAATTGGAGAGGGGGAGAATGGGGTAGATGTTCTTTCTTAAGAATCTTCTGTCAGCGTGTGTGTGCTTGTGTGTCTAAATCATCATAGTGATGACTCGTGAGATTACATCCATGAAAATAAGTGACAATCATGCAGGTACATTCTAATCAAGGTAATCTCTTAATGGCTATTCCTCGAAATAGTTTGTTAACTCAATAAGTCACACATAAATGCTTCATTTTCCAAGCAGACATGAGACAATAGACAACCATTTGTTCATAATCATCACCAGAAATTTAAACATCCCATTTTTTACATCAAGGAATTGATAATTAGAGATGACCCTTAAAAACTCGAGCATCAACTAGACTAGAATTCCACAATGGTTACAATGCAGAGGTTCTCTGAGGTGTCGTAAGCATAGTACTATAAATGAACATAAAGAAAGTCTTCCATATACGCCGGAAATTTAAGACATCATGTACTATTAACATTTCATGACTTGTTCTCATCTTCCCTACTGTAATATATTTATGACCAGCTGAAAGGTTTTAAGCATCCCAAACTCCAGTCAGCAAATAATGTAAAAGAAAAAAAGAAGATAACAATTGCATTGCCCCTTAGTTCACAAGTTTGTATCCTTCAAGATTAATATAACTTTAAAATCTTAGCTACAATGCTGAAATTCCTAGGCGTGGACTCAGAAAAGTCACAAAAAATAACAGGGTCCAAAAAATAACAAAAACAGACAAAATGAGAGGAAACAAAGAACTCACCATTCCAGATCCAATAAGGTACTGAATTGTTTTCTCGATTTGTCTCATATCTACTCGTCCAGAGAGATAAAGATACTTGTTAAGAAGATCACCATGCCTATTCTCTTCAGCAGTCCACGCCCTGGTCCAAATAGCCCAGGAAGTAAGGCTTGCACCAGTCTCATCCCGAACTCCGTCTAGGGTATTAAGCATTGTCTGGTACGTTGGAAGGGCTTCTTCTGTGATCATATCACCAACCAACACAACAAAGTAATCATCAGGAATTTCCCTTGCTCTTTCTCTCAACTCCTTAACTTGCTCCTCGAATCCATCTGACTCGGGAAGTGGAAGAAAATCTTGTGGTTGCCAACATTTCTCAACAGGCTTTAGGTGCACCAAGATGTTATTCTCAGCCCAATCCTCTAATGACTTGAAGATCTCGATCTGTTGAGGAGGCATTGAATGAGTCACCTGAACATGTACCTCACGTGGAGGGCCAAAAGACTTCTTCAGACTCTCAGTCTCTCTGTAAAAAACAGAAGAAAAGATCTAAAATTGGTATGCTTCAATTACTGAATCTAACAACCTCATAGTTCTCTATATAACTCTATAGAGGTGGGAGAAAGAGCGTACATAGAGTAATACAAAGTTAACAAAAACAATAACCGAGCAAGAGACTAAGATTGCCGATTCGGGTGGGTGGAGAGGAGAGGGAGAGAGAGAGTGAGAGAGAACAGAGATGTAAGCTCGTCTAAGAAGACACGAACAAACATGACCAACCACAATACAGAACAGAGAAATCAAATATACAGGCAGCTATCAAATTCAGAAGTGAAACTGAACTGAAGAAACCGTAGTTGTTGCTCACGGTGTAAGAGCTAAAATTGAAAACTTGAGAACATGGACATAGTGGATTTCATGAATACCACTGCAAATCTCAGTAAGAATACCACTAACCATATCAACAAGTATGACACCTAAACGCTTGAAAATATAAGGAATAATTGTCTGCACAATGAAAACAATGATCTGACAACCTACATTGCACGAACCCATAAAATGATATATAATTGACAAGCAAGCAAATGCGTAGGCTCAAACATTAAGCACACAAAAAGGGCCATTTAGTTTTTAGTTTTAGTTCACTTTTTTTGTGCTAGAGATATGGGGGAAGTTTATGGGGGAAAGAAGGATGAAGAAGAGTTGTCTGAATGAAGTAGAGAAAATGTATGAGGAAAAGTACACAAAATGAAAAATAAAAACCAAAAACTATTTTAAAGCTGTTTTTATTTTCAAGATACTGTTTTCATTAATTATTCTTTGTTTCTTCTTCTCCCTCCCACCAACTTTCTTCATTTACCCTTTCTCCCATATACTTTCTCCATAACTCTTTAAAAACAAGTACTCGGAGAAATACAAAACAACAAATTGCACAAAAAGAATAAGAAACGGGGGAAACTGATACATTATACTTGTATATGAAATAACATATACTGAATAAATCGATTAAATAAATGAAACTAGTCAACTTACAGGACACAGTTCAAAAAGAAAGAGAAACCCAAGAAATCAGACCTACCTCTCAACTAATGTAAGAAATAGTTAAATAACACACGCATGCCTTCAGATTGAAAATAACAAACAGAAAACCTAATAGCGATTTTCATAAATAACAGAAAAACTTTTAAAGTATCCCAGCAAGATCAATAGAATATATTCAATAGCAATAAAAGCACAAAGAGGATTTTATTTTATTTTTTAGAAAATAAGATTCAAAAAGCATCCAATCATCAATAGAAGTTCTTTTATATGTCCTGCAGCAAAAATTGAACTGAGAACCATGCATGCAGGTGAAAGAAAAGGGGAATTGGCTAACAACCAGATCCCAAAAATTAGACAAAAAATAAAATAGGAATAACATGAATTTCAGTTACGTTCACTAACCTCAATAACTACATAATATTTCTCAAAATGTATACAAAATGATGAGTTTAACGCAAAATAGAAGCCCGGAAATCCAAAAACAGCCCCCATTCAGCTGAATTAGCATAAAACTTTCGTAAAGTAAAAACCCAGATCAGCAGAATGGTTAAAAATTCGTTCTTGGCGATACCCATTTGCATTTTCGCCAAGTGGGCATCCGAGAACGGAGAACCCAAGATGATCAGCCGCGCACACATGCGATGAAAATGCAGAAATGAATTGAATAGAAGGAAACTCACTTGGTGGAGGAGTGAAGAGTGGAGGCCATGAAGATTTTGGGAGATCTGAGATTGTGGGACTTGGCAGTGAGGCTGTGAGACGGGAAGGTCAGCATCGAATTCAGACTCAGAGCCATTGGTTCTTTCTCTATCTCTAAGCTTTCTTTCCCTCTCTCGAGCTTTCCGCTTTCGTGAATCTCAGAGAAGTGCTAACTGCGAGAGTTGGTTTCAGGTTATGTGACGTGAAGCTCTCAGTGGGAGAGAAGGGGAAGGCAACGCGACGAGAGGACAGCCGCAACCAAACGAAGAAATGTTTGGCGAGGGAGGCCGCGAGTTTCTTTATTTAAAGTTACCTTGTTTCGATAAGGGCCACTCATTTCCCACCAAATTACGTCATTGCCACTTTATTTATCGGGCGGTCGGTTGGCTTTGGCTTTGCTCTCTTTCACTCCTTCCACTTATTATTACTATTTTTTTTTTTTTTTTTTTTTTGAGGAATTTGACGAATTGTGAGATATTTTTTTTTTTAACAAACGATATTATTTGTATTAAGAAGAGAGGAACTGGTGGGCTAAACAAAAGTATAATTCCTCCTACAAACATCTTACAAATTTTAATGTACAATTCCACACAATTATACAACGTTTTTTATTCACGTGGCATAATATAAATGAATATTATAAATAATATTGGTCAGTGAGTGCCAACACTCACACCTATCCATTTAACCCGAATCCTCGTATATGAACATCTCGATGCATCATCCCATTACATTACATGTAGAATACTAACTAAACTACAAATCGGCAAGGAGCACCCTAGTGGACCGATTGGTAAAAGAAGTCCTCATCTTAGCAAGGCAACTCAGGCGAACCATATTAATAGGGGTTTTCACGCTAATGATCGACAGGAAAGGATCTCGTATGGGAAAGTACCATTTCTTTTAGATTAATAAGGAAATCTGTCATTTTTCTGTTCGGTCTAAAAGTTCTTTGTATGAACAAAGGCCTCTTGTACGAATTGGAAAATCGCCTTATAAAGAGGCCTAGTGTCAAGAACAGTCATCGTAACCATCGATAAGCAAGACACTCCCCATGAAGAGCCCTCATGTGGCGATATATCATTGGTCCTTCGAGTAATTAATCAATGCAAATTCCTCCATTCAATGGCGTAGCCAGGATTTTCAAATAATAGTCATAATATCAATAAAAAAAAACTTCATTGAGCCATTTCGTCGAGCACCTTGTAGGCACCTGTTAATTCCTGTCAACATATGTCCAAAGTTTATGCCAACTTATGTCAACAACTACTATTATTTGTAGAGGCTTGTTTAGGGTGGATACAGATACTGTGGAACAATGTTGAAGACTGACAAGGCTTTTCAACTAAAGTATTTCATCGAGCACATTATTTCACAATAGAGTCGAACACAAGAAGAGAGAAAATGAAAGACAAATATGATGGAAGAAAATAGAAGAAGTAGGAGGATGAAGTTGTAGTTTAGTTTGCTTAGTTATTTATAGGAATCAAATACAATACATAAAATATACACAGATTTTCAAAATTGTTGAGGTAAAAAACAACTAATGACTTCATACTGGCTCTGCTACACATTTGTCCCAACTTGGAGCCCACGTGCTCGGTGATAGATGTCACCACGGTAATCATGTTTCTAGAGTTTCATATCGACGAGAGATGAGAAATTATCCCAACAAATCCATAAAAAGAGTTTATTATTCTCCTTGAGAGTACTCACAATTTACCTGGCCTAAACCATGTCAACTTGAGTATTCGAGACTCCCTTGCATACCCCAAACGCCTTCAAGACCCAAGTCCCATAGAGGTTGATTTCGAACACGTGTATGTATATTTTGCATCGATAGTTGTTATAATACGAATCATGATATAATATAAATAGAGGTGTGTTATCCACACATCCCATTTTACTTCTCATACACTCCTTGATAATTTATGTCCGTTGATATTTTTAATTCATCCGATGTGATGGCCGAAAATTAAAAAAGTATGTGAGAAGTAAAATAAGGTATATAGATATCACATCCCTATAAATATATATATGGTAATACTTGAATCAGGATCCTCGCCGAATCTATCCCCTAGGGATCCTAGGGATCCCACAATCCTATCCGTTCATCGTATATCATGCAGTCAAAAATTATTTAAAATTTAAAATTCAAATATAAATAGTACCTAACGAAAACTGACCGCACGATATAAAATAAACGGATATGATTGCGGATCACTAGGATCCCTAGGGAAAGATCCGGCGAGCGAGGATCCTGATTCGTAATACTTAGTTGTAACACGATGTGATGGCCAAATTGCCGAAATTTTTTTCGAGGTGATGGGACCACACATCTCACCATTACAAGTGGTGTTCCGGCCAAATCAAAATCAGCCACGTGACTTTCTATTCTATGGTTAAAATAATAAGCCTAACTTCAACTCCGTTCAACAATGGCAGTGCCTTTTCTCTCCCCCTCTGTAAATTTGTGAATCTGCCCAGAATTAATTTCTACTCAAATTTAGTTATACTAGTATCAATATAAGAAACAAATTTGATTTTGGGTTCTTTGTTTGAAAAAATTAATTCCTAAATCCAACCGACCGACAAGACCCATCATTCTCAAGAGGTTGAAAGTTATCTGAAACACCACAAAGTACAAGCCACAAATAAGAAACCCAGAATCCAGTTTACGTGGGAGGAGGAGGAGGAGCCGGCCATCGCCCATCTCAGGCAACCTGGACAATTATGTCTAAGTCTTAGCACAGCGATTTAAGACGATCAAAAACTTATAAAGGGGAAGAATTTCAATTGAGCCTTCTCTTGATCTTTGTGTGTTCCCGTCACCTCGAAAAATTTATCCAAACCGCCACATCCAAAACCTCTCGACTCAAAAACTTCAAAAGTTAAAAGTTTTTAAGTTTTCAATTATCGAATGAAAATCACTTTGATTTTCTCTAAGAAAAGAAAGAAAAAAAACCTACGCACGCATACATATGCTCATCACCCAATGGTCTCGTCTGTGGAGAATTGGATTTGAATGGATAGCTTTGTAAATCCAATTATTTTGATAATAGAGGGGAATGATTTTTCATTTTGAAGAAATTAAAAAATCATTAGTCATGAAGAATATAACTTTTATTATTGAGTAATACATCTCCTATTTTCAAATTGACCACATATTTTTAATTTCTTAGCCAAACAAAGGGAGTGCATGCTTATATTATATTGAAAAATGAGTGCGAAAAGTATTTTCCATATACATATACATTTGTGTGGTTGGTCATTAATTAGGTTGCTAACAATAATTAGGGTAAAATTTTTATAAAGAAATTTGTAAGTGATAAGTTTTAGGTTCGTTTCTCGTCAACGGTAAATTTAAACCATATTATCGCTAGCTCATTGTAAGACTTAACTCAATCGTTCATCTCATAGTGAAGATAATTTTGTTTGCTCAATAAAAAAAATAAAAAAAATTTGACCGGAAGAGTTTAGGATCTACATGTACCTGTAAATTGAGCTGGAATTAGGGATAAATAGGTATGTGGTGAACAATCAACGTAACATGCAATTTGTAACGGCGAAAAATACTCATATTTATGTAATCTTGTGGAGTTTTAATTCTCAATAATTATCCTTTTTAAATAATTAATAGTTTAACGCACTAAAGCTATCGTTTGTCAAAAATAAAAAAAAACAATGAACATAACACAACCGTTGGGTCATGACGTTGTTTTTCATGTCAACAAAATCTGAGACAAGAAAAATCATTAACTTTCATTTCAAGGTGAGGTGGGACCCAGTCTATACAAAGATAATCAAATAAATGTAAATTATCTATATAGACTAGGATTCTTTGCCTTCTTAATTCACTTCTTTCATTCCTTCTTTGTTTCCAACAAGTTTATTCTATTACAAAAATGATTCAAAGCTCAAGGTTAAGCCACGTTCCCACAACAACAGCACAAGAGCAATATCCCATGGTTAATTGCGTTGATTATGCACAGACCAGCTTTGTATCATCTCCGTATTGTCGCAAAGTGAACCACATGTAAACATATACAACATACAAAGTCATCGTACAAGTGTTACAAATTGATGGGTTTTTCTTTTGGTAAACAAAATAAAAAATGAAATGGTATTAAGGAGCGAAACTATAGAGAAAGAAGTAGCAGCCAGCGTTGGACTTGGAGGAGTTGGATTTGGATTTGGATTTGGAGCAAAACAAAATGATAGACTATAGAAGATTGAATCTAATCCAGTCTAATCATTGACAGAAAACAAAATCATACAATATAAACAGAAAATTGCAGCTCAAATTCATGAAGAGGCACTTCCATTTTAGGCCTTGAAAAGGTTGACAATTCCAAAGATAAACAAGTAGTAGTAAAACCAATCGGCAGCAATGGGTCGGGTCGGTTAACAGTTGCCTGGTACTGGTGGACTGGTGGACTGGTAGAATGGTGGACTGGTAGACTGGTAGACTGGCAGACTGGTAGTGGTGGGTAGAGAAGAAGAAAAAGGCCACAATCTCCCACCTGTATTTTCCTTCCAATTCAATTTTGTTGTCGACGACAAGTCAGTCAGTCTACAAAGCAAGCAAGCAAGCAAAATTGGTTTGACTTCTGCTTTTGCTGCTTTAAAGCTTCTGGGACAAAAAACATCCTCAAAAATTCATTCATTGTCAATGCTTTTCCACCAATAACCCAGCCAGCCACTACCCATTACGAATCCATACATATATGATATGCCTCTTTCTTAATATACAAGAATGATACTCATTAATTACTCACTCACCACCCCAAAATTACTTATTATGTTGAAAAGTCAGTCACTGGTAGATACATACATCTCTTCATTTCAACCAGCTTAGTTCTCCTCCTTAAACTTTCCTCAATAGTCCCAAAACAAGATTACCGGTAGGAGGATTACTAGTATTATCAAGCTGTAAATACAAACCCCGTAAAAATTTCTACCAACGCCAGTGAATTCTGCTTTACTATCTGAATTCTCAGACTAAGATTTTACATCAAACCCCATCTATACTACATGGGATTTCAGAGATAAATGCCACTAGTAAATAGTATTAGCATATATGACATGCCACTCACCAAAACACAGCCATGTACCCCGCCCCGTATATTACATAACGGGTAACTAAAACAAGAAGCTACAGATGTTCCTACGTGCAACTCTGATGCCCTTCTGCAGAACTTTCCTTCCCAGCTAGCTGAGGTGAACTTTCATTACGATTAAAGCTTTTACCAGTAGGCGGCAAGCACCTTTTTGAGAAAAACATAGCTATACTCTTGCTCCGCCCACCACTCTTTTCTGCTAATCACAGACGAATATTAGTCTCAAATGAATAAATTAACCAGATTCATGATGGTAAACACCATTCATCTGAACACGGTTACACATACCCGGAGATATTGACAAGCCAACTTTCTCCAAAATTTCTTTCTTCACCTGCATTAAGATGACCGTATATTAGCAAACCATAACTTCTTACATATATTAGACTGAGCCAAAGAGGCATATCTCACTCCCAAGTCACAAAACTGCAAGATCTCAAATATTCAAGACTTCGCATGTGTGTGCACGAGTGGGTCTTGAGAGGAGTGGGAATGGCACTCAACCGAGTAATGGGTCATTAACCTGCCAGCGGTTATCCACAAAATCCGATATCTCGCGCACTTTATTCCTTAACTGAGACTTCGATACAGCTGGGAACTTGTGTTGCAAAGTTTGTAACACCTTATTGATGCTCTGTGAGCATGATTGAATGACAGACACCTGAAAATTGCAAAGACTATTCTTAGTAGCCAACCGTTGGCACCATTAAGAAAGAGGT
The DNA here is from genome assembly GCA_024362995.1 of Heteromeles arbutifolia. NCBI lineage: Eukaryota > Viridiplantae > Streptophyta > Magnoliopsida > Rosales > Rosaceae > Heteromeles > Heteromeles arbutifolia. Next base: position 33,460,236 of record JANCRC010000010.1, on the reverse strand, counting down.
TTAAACAAAGCAAAATTATTTATGAAGCTATCCCCAACCACTCCTAATAGTATATACTTTATACTAATACTAAGTTTAGGATGCAGTACCAATGAAACAGCTCATGTAAACTGGAAACAATCTCATAAAAGGTTTTCTAAATTAAACTGTAGAAACAAATGCACTACTTACGATTGTAGGCAAATCTGATTCTGGTATAGCTGTCACAGCAGAGGTTGATTTAATACAGCGACTGCCACTTGAAAGACAAACTTCTTGGTTGTCTTCTTGTATGCCATCAACTGATATCTCCACAGGTGAGCGACCAGGAAATACATGCATACTCAGAGCTTGCAAGCACATCTGTTCCAGCTTAAGAGTACCATTAAGATCTTCAGCCTTTAACAAAGAGACCTTGTCATGCGCCAAATTTGATATAATTAAAGGCTGATTTTTCTGAAGAGCACGTTCTGTCAAATTTCCTAAATATTTTTGCTGTCGAAGCAATATAGAGAATTTTTCACTCTCCAAATCTTGCTTAATACTGGGTGAGCTTCTGGTTTCATCAAATGTGGTATCAGTTTCCATCCTGTCCACTTGTACACCCTGCATGCATAAAATAGCAAGTTTCACAAATAGATACATTCATATAAAGGTATTTTAAATGAGGAGAATGGACAACATTTCACTCATCAATAACAAGTTTCACGAATTACTCGATGGCAACGGCTTTCATACGGACATAAGCACAACCACCAAATTTTGGTGGACATACACAATGATCATCCAAAGCATTATCATAAGGGTGAAAAGTAACTTAACAACGTCAACCAATCACAATTTCTCACCTCATTTTCCGAGAGATACCCGTCAGGTACAAGAAAGCCGTCTTCACTTTCATCTTCATCATCAGGTTTTGAACACCCCTCTTCCAAGCTTTCTTCATCGTCTTTATCACAATCTGAGAGGTTTTCACCAGGCTCCTCCTGGATAATGACAAGGTCATTACTGACAATCATCTCCTACATATCAACTACATTGTATGAAAAGAGTCATATATTACCTCTTCCCACTCCTCATCGCTATCAACGTCATAATCCAAGTCTGGGTCCTTCCTAAAAGGGTGGCATGGTCCAACAACACGACTGAAAGACAACATTACAATAAAAATGATCAGTGTCATATTTGAGCACACAGCAGTTAAGCATTCTAGACATCACATAAGACATAAAATGTCATGATTTAATTTCATTACTGCATAAAAAGACAACAAAAATGAAATTTAGAAAAGGGAACTTTTATTAGCACTCCAAAAATCTCATTCTACACTCCTCACAAGTGTATTGTTCTTTCTAATTATAGAAAGTTTGGAGTGCAAAATGAGTTTTTGGAGTGCGAATAACGATTCCCTTACAAAATATACACTATGTAAATTTAGATGCAAATAGACAAATAAAACATGTCCAGTACTCAGATGATGTAATTTCTTGCTTCCCTTTTACTGTTGTGCCCAAGAATTTCCAGTTAAAAGTGTTCAATAAAAATGTGATACCAACTAATTAGGGTCAGCTACAGAAAGACACAAATATAAACAGACTATGTGCCTGCCTGTGGGTTCTATGTCAACATTGGCATGTTCCCAACAAATTACTTGACGATTGACAAACGATATGTGCTTTCTGAAACTTGAAGCAGTCATTAGAGTTAAATGATCAAAAAGTGGAGACACTGTGCAGGTTGACTGTTTTAGACCTCCATTGAGTCATACAATATGTGCTTAAAATATCTCACGCAAGTCTCACACTCCAAAAACTAAAAATCCATGAAGGAGATTAACTCACCTTTTCTTAGGCCATATACCATAAAATGAAGGTCTACAGCTTTTATCAAATTGTAACAACTGTTTTCCCCTCTTGCATAGTTTAACAGCAGCAAGAGAATAATCTGTATTAATCTGACATGATTTATCATTGGAAACTTGTTCTCCCCATCTATCAGCTAGTTTCTCCGTGTTTAAATCGTCCCCATGAACTAGCTCTTTACTGGTTGTGAGCTTAAGTTCCTTAACTAGTTCAGTCTTAGGCTTCTGACGTCGGCCCCAGTGTTGATTTCTGTTTGAACGAATATAATGACCAACGTGACGCCAAGAAGACAAGTGTGACCTGCAATGTGTGAAGAAACTATCTTACTTTGAGACGAATACATCTTTAGTGATATATGGTTTGAATATTGATAATACCAACCTGCGCATATCCTCAGCATTAATCTCTACATTAGATGAAAGAGCGTTGTCCATTGACTGAGTGACTACATCAGGCATATTTTCACTGTTTTTACTCAATGATTCAGAGACAATTGTTTTAGTTGGGAACTGGTCATTCTGGCACGCTGAGCTGGTTTTGCTTCTTTTGACAAACCGTTCCATAATTGAAGCTTGTTTTTTTATGGAAAGTTTTTTTTTCAATTCAGCTTCTTCCTTTTCTCGACGGCGTTGTTCTCTTTCAGCATCTTCTTGCTGCTTCCTCTGCAGTTTCCTCATTTCAGACTCTTCTTTTTCACGACGCTTTTCATCTTTTTCTGACTCCCCTTGCAGCCGCTTTAACTCTTTCTCCTGAAATACTTGTAAATTTCATGACACTACAACTAGGAAGCACAAAAGGTATCAAAAAATAACCTACACTTTGCAACTCTTCCTTTTGACGGTCACGTTCCAATCTTTTTTTCTCTTTCTCAGCCTCTCGTTTATCCCTCTCCATTTGTTTAATTAGTAGTTTTTCTTCTCTTTTTGCTTCCTTCTTTGCCCTACTACAAATAGGTAAACAAAATAAAGACCTTAATGAATATAAAATGTAAAATAGAAACGCTCTTACTGATACTCGCAGAATATACATACATGTCTGCACCATTTTTCACTGATAAGCGATCAATTAACGATCGAATCTTTTCCTCAGACAGTGATTTATCAAGCTGTTCTGATGCCTTCATCAGGTCATGTATGTAATTTTGATCGCTCTCTGGATTTTGTAGCGCCATTGTCATTGCTAACATAAACATATATGTCAGTGACTCATCTTACAATAAAAAACGCAAATGAACTTAATGAAGATGACAGTGTAGGAATTAAAGGTGCACAACGGTTCAAGTCATCCTGGAGTCATGTACAAAGAAAAACCAACTTTTATTTCTTTTCATAGCCACGTGAAAATGAATTAGATAAACCTTCTTCAGTGAGCTGAGCTGAATTCAAGTGCACACAGTGTATAACTAACAAGACAATAGACGAGGGTTCCCAAAGTTGAAGAAACATGATCAGCAGGCACAAAAGGTTGGTGCGTACTACTTTGCATCAGTTTTAATTACTCTACACTCTTATTCATTTTATTTCTCAGTGGTCTATCAATACCCTATTAAGAATAAAGAAATAAAATCTTTAATTGGCAAAGATAATCTATATAATATGGGACCATGCCCCCCAAGAAGCATTATAAAATTTTATGATAGTTAATTCGAAACATCAACCTAAAGCAGATAAATGTAAGTAGTCACTTCCTGTCTTTATTGTCTGCATCATCCTCTTTTCTAGTTTCCACTTTGTTTCCCTCTTTTCGGTTCGGGTACAAGCACACTTTCTCTGATCTTATCCTTGTCTGACCCCAAAATCTGTATTAAGTAAATGAAAGACTACCCCTCAACCCCAGAACCCTTCTTCTCTCTGTTTAGGTTAGAAATCAAGAAGTGTTTATGCATGGCTAGTCACGTCACAAGTAGTCTTCAAGCCAGATACATTATGTGCATATGAGAAAGCATAACATGATTTTTCCCTCGGTATATATATAGCCTCAGCGAGCATTTAAATTACAAAAACACAGAAGACAAGGAATACAACTAGATCAATTATCCAAATTCCCCTATGCTTGAAAAGTCTATTTTAACTTAAAGGAAGTGAAACCCAACTTATGCAGTAAATTGCTCTACGCATTGCAGACTTCCGTTTCTGCCTAACAAAAATGTATCAGATTACAAGGTTTTAAAGAATATATTGGTACCGCGGCGACAGAGAATGCCGCTGGAGACAATAATTACGTTGACAATAAGAATTAGATGAAGCAATCTGTTTTGTGGAGACAACCTTCATGTGATTCATGTATTGCAAAACTAAACACAACAAAGATAAAACACATTGCATCCTTGCTCATTATTAGTAAGGACTGCAAAAGCAAACCAAAACCAGCCATCTATGTAAGGAAGCATATATATACCAGAAACAGCAGTAACCCTCTCATGGATCTTTCTTCGACAAGTACGCCTAATATTCAATACTCCTCGCACAGATGCTGGCATCAACTTTACATCTCTTGTCTATATAATACATAAGAAAACATAATAACTTGTTAAATCAAAGATAAGATAAATACTGCAGCATAGAAAGTTGACAAACAACAACAATTAGTAAGCGGCCCAACAATACGCAAGCAACAAGCAAGCAGCAGCTATAGGCAACATCTCAAAAGAGAAAAAAACTATGGGTGAACATAGAATTGCCAAATATTCAGAAACAAAGTTAAACTGCCAGGGTATGCAGTTTTTCTCTCCAAGCACCAAATTAAAATGCTCACAATGGAACAGCAATTAAATTAAGACCTAAACAGCAATCTAAATACAATTTCACATGAACAAAATCATACCCAATAAGAACAACAATCAAAACTAGATTAACCAACACGCAAGTTCATAAATATATCACCACAAATTCAGTAAAATACACAAAATTGAACAAACCAATACACAAAATAGATGGGCAAATATTGAATCTTGACAAAAAGTCAAAACTATACAAACATTACCTCCCAACACCAAAGACAGGACTCGGACTCGTCCTCCAACACATCAGCATCAACATTTGGCACGCCGTACATCACTCTTTGCCCAACAAAGAGCACAATGCTCTTCACATAGGCCAAAGTCACATTCCCAAGAACCTCATTGCCGTTCTTGACCTTGTCGAAGACCTCCTCAACAAGCTTGGACAATGGCAGGCCACTCTCTTCGATCAAAGCCCCAATGACCGAATTCACATTGTTCCTATACTGCTTCGGATCTAAATCTAATTTCTGACCCATCACTTCCTTGTAGTACCCAAACAACCCATCAAGCTGCTTGCGAAAAGATTCAATCTTCGCCCTTTTCGCCTCGACGCCCAAACATTCTGGGTCCAAACTAGCCCTCTTTCGCTTCTGGGTCTTCCTCACCTGATCTTGGTTGGTAGATTTCTGGCTGCTCGGGTCATCTCCGCCGTCGATTGCCGCCACTTCACACATCATTCTTAAAAGCTTAGAGCTAGAACAGTCCGATTCAGTCAAACCCCAGATGCAATCCACAGATACGAATCCCGAACTCCCACGGAATTTGGACAGGACGGGTAAAGGCGCTGTTTGTGTCAATTGGATTGGGGATTAGGAAGAAAAACGAGATAAGACTCCGAAACCCTAACGAGAGAGAAATAATGGCTTTTTGGAAAAATATTCACAAACTAAAAACCTTCTTTGAGATTTTTTTTGTTTTCTGGAAAAGAAAAGGCAACGGTAGTGGAGGCAGACAGCGGCAATTAGATAAATAGATCAACAAGTTTTTGATCCAAGAAGCTAAAAAATGATTTGGAAGAACAAACAAATTTCTTTTCTATAAATAGTGTAAAATGATTTCGAGAGCGATTTAATTTCATCTTTTTCTGCTTTTTAGGATATAATTTCTTTTTCCTAATTGTCATAATTCTTGTTTCTCCCGCCAAATTGGTTTGCCTTAAAATTCCCAAAATAACGCTTTGGGCGGATTTCGATTTTCGCGCCCGAATGCCATTGCATTTGAGCGGTAACTGGAATTGCCGCGCCGGGACGGATAATATTTGGGTCCTCAAGGGTCACGAGCCTTTGTTCTACGCGGCACAATACAATATCAAAACCTGTAAAAAAAAAAAAAACTTGAACTAAAAAACCTGTATTTTTTTTTAACTCAACAACACTTAACTAAAATTGATTATCAAACATTCAGTATTCTAGTATCCAACGCCCTTCTTCTCCCTCACTACTGGCGGAGCGGAGGCACAAACCACAAAGGGTTCATTTGTTTGGCCTCACAAACAGTCTTTGGACTGGACTACATATTAATGTATTCATGTGTTTGTTAAGTGGAGAGTCTAAGTTAAATGAGACTAAGGGGGACATGCAAGGATTAACTCCCTCACTAATGGGACCTGTCGAGAACAATGGGATTCGCGAGAATTAACTCCCTTGCGTCTCTCTCTGCTTTATTATCTTTCTGCTCAGCCAAGATCTAATCCGACAGGAGCCAATAATCTCCTTCGACGAGTTCATTCACCCATAAGGGCTGTTGGATTTCAATGTCTCAAAAATCGCCTCTTGGATCTTCCGAACTTGGATCTAGACCTATCCAAAGTTGGGTTCCTCCTCCTCCAATAATCTCCTTTAGTGTTGATAAAACTGCCTAACAAGGTGGATGGCACTGGTGACCGAGACTTGTGATGACAAGATGACTAACAAAGAGGGAGTTGTGGGAAAGTAGACATATTCTGGGAAGTGGTCCTTGTTCCTGGGAAAATTAGGATTAGGTTTTGATGTCCATGCATTTTATTTAACTAATTTCTAGATATCTATATATTCTGATTAGATGGTTGTATATGTGACATTTTGTTTAGTCCGGTCAATTGTTTATGTTTATGATGAATAAGGCCTCACCACTTGTTTAATTTCACATTTATTTTGTGAGGTGTAGGAACATAATGTTCCTTTGGGAATTATGTGTAATACGTTGGGACTTAATTCTAAGAGATACTCTGATATTATTTTCAGTCACATTTCGATTATAAATTATTAACTAGAATTGAGATGTGATTCACTTCCCAATATGAAATTTGAGTTTTTTTTTCAATGTGACAGACGATGATTATGTTTTTGTTCAATTAGATTATGCCGGTTACGATGATCAAGACCTTATAATGAAACTATAATTGAGATGTAATTCGCTTTCCAACTTAAAAATTCAGTTTTTTATGACGTAACAAAATATGATTATGTTTTTGTTTTTTCAATAAGATGATATCAGTTATGATGATCAAGACCTGATCATTACATCTCATATATAATAATAACTAATTATATATGATATTTTCATTAGCAGTGAACACCACGATTGCAATGCACTCGCAATTCATAGAAGGTGTTATTCTGAAGAGAAGGACAGGTGGCCGTGGCTGTATGAAAAAGAATATTTAATTGGCAAGGTAAAAAAGTGCGTTTGAATGGATGGACTGATAGGAGGGGGAAGACGTGTGGGTTACCACACATCCTCACAGATGCCACAGAAGCGAATAATTTCCGTATCGGGAAGGTTCTCAGGTGACCAATGCTTTATTATCTGGAGAAATAAAAGTGAGTGATGGGAGGCAATTGTTAATTTGATTCTGTATCCCCTTGGCTCTGGCTCTCTTCCTTTCTGTTTGTTTGGACAAGCAGTCTTTGTCCAGCTTGCTTTTGCTTCTCACCTCATCTCATGTCTATCTTATTCTCCTTTTTCTATAAAATAGTATCTAATTTTCGTTTTCGGTTGGAATGAATGATCCCTTCCCTTAAAGACTTCAATTTCATCAATTAGCTAGCTAGCTAGCTCTTACTTATCAGTCACTTTCCCACTGATGAATTCCATCCTTTCTCTATCTTTCTTCGTGTAGTGAATATTTTTCTTTCTCTTTCTGTGTAGTGACTAGTGAGTCAGTTGCCACACACCCATCCTCTCCCTCCCTCCTGCCCAAAAGGTACAAGCACACACCAAAATATCAATCTGTTCCATATTCATATTAGAGCAAATGGTAACCATTAACCGTTTTATGTCATCATTACGTGTCATTGGTAACTTGGTATCTAACTCTACATATACATGTGGTTCTTGTTTTCACATGAATCAAACATAAAATTTCCATGCAACAAGTAAAACCAAACAACCACTAAACTAAATAGACCCTAAATTCAGACCTAGAAATTAAAATAAAATCATAAAATCCAAGCTAATCAGTACACTGGCTATATATATTTATATATCTAGCTAGATCAATAAGCTCATTATAAAGAATGAGGTTCCTCTCCGGAACCTCTTTATGAGGATTCCGGAGATCTTCTAATCACATCCATTCATTATATATCGTGCGACCATAAATCATTGTAAATATTATTTTTTTTAAATTAAATATAAACAGTATCTGACGAAAACTGATCTCACGATGTACGATAAACAAATGTGATTGAATGATTCCCATGATTCTCACAAAGAGGATCCTCATTCCATTATAAAAGCCTAAAGGGTGCATGTTGTATGCCCACGTATCAAAGTCCGCCGTAGTATCATCTGAAAAAGGGACCTGGATTGTCTGCCCTCCCATCCAATACCCTTCTCATCCCCTCCTATTTATGTGGTCAAGGTTAAGCCATATCAACATTTTATATTCCTATTGCTTTTTGTCTTATTATTTATATAAAAAAATCAACATAAACTGTTGACATGACTTAACTGTGACCACATAAATAAGAGAGGATGAGAAGATGATGGGATGAGGGAGGGCAGACAATTTAGGTCCCTGAAAAAAAAGGTTATAATCATTTCCTCATTTCCAAAAGGATGGGAAAAAAAGGAATTGGATCCCCTCATGAGCATTAGGTGGGGATCTTACTGAGCAAGAAGTTTGGGCTGTTGGATGAAAATCCAACGGCTATAATTATTATAACTTTAAAGGGACCCCCCTGTTTATAACCGTTCCAACGGTCCATACTTCTTGCTCGGTAGGATCCCCACCTAATGCTCAGGAGGGGATCCAAGTCCGGAAAAAAATGAAACGGAGATGAATAGTTGAATAAATAAAGTAATGAAAATATCTGCATCGTACGTGATCTATTGATTTTTAGATGGGAAAAGGATCCTCGCCGTATCCTTTTCCTAGGGATCCGGAAGATTCCATAATCGTGTCCGTTCATTGTACATTGTACGGTCAGTTTTCGTTAGGTACTATTTACATTTAATTTTAAATTTCAAATGATTTATGACCGCACGATGTACGATAAACGGACACATCATTTTCCTTTTAGATGGACTTGTCTAAATGAGCAGGGAACTCCGATGGAGACGGAAAAGGATCCTCGTTGGATCCTTTTCCTGGGGATTTGGGGGATCCCGTGATCATGACTGTTCATCGTACATCGTGCGGTCATAAATCATTTTAAATTTAAATTTTAAGATTAAATATAAATAGTACATAACGAAAATTGATCGCACAATGTACGATGAACGGTCATGATCACGGGATCCCTCGGGTCCTTAGGAAAAGGATCCTAACCGGATCCTTTTCCGATGGAGACACATCACTAGGGGGAGAGTGGCAATTCATATAGGCATATTTGTCGATTTGCTCTCTGAACTTGTATAGAATTGTCAATTTCTCCCTTAAATTTTAATTTTAGCCGATTACTCTCTTGAACTTTTATAATTAGCCAATTTTCCTCTTGAACTTTAATTTTAGCCGATTATCCGCCTGAACTTTTATAAATAACCAATTTCCCCTTGACGCTAGATTTTAAAAAATTTCATCAAGTTTTCCATCAATCTTGATCACGGAAACAACACATGACAATTGCATGAGGGAAAAAAATGATGAAAAATTGGATGGACGGAAAATTGAATGAAAGTTTTTAAAATCTAACGCCAAGGGGGGGAATTGGCTATTTACAAAAGTTCAGGGGGTCATTGGCTAAAATTAAAATTCAAGAAGCAAATTGGCTAATTAAAAAAGTTCAAGAGTATAAACGGCTAAAATTAAAGTTCAGCGGAGAAATTGGCAGCTCTATGCAAATTCAGGAGGCAAATAAACAAATACCTCATTCATATATGGCATGTTTAAGTACTCATAATCAGAATTAAAATAAAAAATTAAACTTCAATCATAAACCACTTGTGTGTTTACTAAATTTTAAGGAATCAAAAGAATGGTGAGACCTACACAAGTTTAGAAATTCAATTCCTCATTTTTGAGGAACTAGATCCCTTAGTTATAGGTGGTATTTGAATTTCGAAAGAATGAGGGAATAGGAAATTCATTTTCCATACACATAATGCCTTGACATAATCACTGAAATTCCAGAAGAAAAATCGTACCCGTACCCAGCGCTAGTCTATCTCTCTCTTTCACCATCGCCCAACAAATATCGAGCTTTCTCCCTATAATCTTTGTCAAGCATAGAAACAGAAAAGAAAAAAAAAACACAAGGGCTTTCCTCAATAGCTTTTAGCAAGAGGACCACAATTAAGGTTCTCTTAAATAAAGTAAAACCAAGCAATATACACACGAGAAGTATGAGAGGGAAGAAAGGGAAGAATCTTAGAGGGATCATATACTTACAGGATTATCGCCAAGTCCAAGGCCAAAAGCAGAGATCTACGGTGAGACAATTTAGACTAAAACTTAATTAGATGAGAGGATCTCTCAATTGGATAGGTAGAAAATAAATAAATAGATACATAGTTAATCAAATATTAGAACTCGCCTGCTAATTTTGAGTTGTTGATGTGTGTAAACAATATATGCATTAATTATGTAGTATGTACAACACATTAGCAGTAAAAGAAAAGAAAAGAAAAGTTGATGAGGGCATGCAAATGTTGGTAAAGTGGTGAAGACGCAACTAGCTAGCTAGGGTGGGCCTTCGATGGACCAAACAAACAAGTGGGGTGTAATGTGCTAGTTCAAGTTAACGATGACAGACTGTGTGTGATGATGAGTAGACAGTGTTTTAAGTGCGTGGTTGGTTAGTAGCGCGCAGCAGGCACATAGTACGCTCATCACTCACGTACGAGTCATGATCTATCTATTCTGGTCGTAATTACACCGACTGTAACTAGTGCATGTATACATTAATAGAGGGAGGAGGATTGTCTGGTCTCTCATTTTCGGTGCCCTCCTATACTCTTTTGTTTTGTGTGGTCACGGTTAAGTCACGTCAACATTTTATATTAATTTTTTAATATAGATAATAAGACAAAAATTAATAGTAATATAAAATATTAACGTGGCTTAACCGTGACCACATAAATAGGAGGGCATGGAAGAGCACTGGAAATGAGAGGCCAGACAATCCTAAGGAGAGTGGTTTCGGTCCTTCGCTGTTGAGCTTGAGCTTATATATCTTGTCAATGGCTAGCCAATGACGTAATCCATTGCCATTTACATGTATGAGGAATTAGGATGCCTGCTGGTAATAGCATCTCTATTGATGTCGGCAACAGAGTAGGCAAATCCCTTATACCACCTCCAATGGTGGGCTAAATACTAAATTCCTCCTCAAAATTTTCCCCCAAACTCAATCCAACCCAAGGGGAAAATGTGAGCTAAATGTTAAATGGGGAATTAAGGCTAGATTCCGTCCAAAATTTAGCCGAAAAATCGGTGTGGGCCCCACCGAAGAGATTGGTTTTTAGCGTTTGGGCTCCAAACGCAGCCCACAGCCACGCCCAACGCGCCTAATGCGAGCGCCTTCCGATCGCCAAGGACCCACCCACGTGGGCCTGTCGGCCACGTTCCCCAGAGGTCCAACGGCTCTTTCCATCCAACGGCTGTGATCATCAGGCCGTTGGTTAATCTAACGGCCTAGATTCAATTTTTTTTATGTTTATATATTATTGAATCTAACGGCTGAAATCGAATATAATCAAATCTAACGGTAAAAAAAATAATCTAACGACCCAAATTTAAATCCAACGACTAAAATAATTATAAAAAATTATTTAACTCAAAATTCACCAAAAAACTCTATAAATACCTATGTATTTGTTCAAACATCCACACAAAACTCAATTTTCTCTTACAATTCTTCCAATTTATCTTTCTACCATTTCTGGTGAAAGTTGAAGGCTTGTTTTGTGGAAAATTTAGTGATTTTTCAATATTTATCGGAATTTAAATTTTTTTAGATTAAAATGTTCATAAAATTAATTTACAATAGTCTACATACTTTTTTTTTAAATTTAATTTAAGAAAAAAAATTAGCCTAAGTACATTATTTAATAATTCCGGGCTAAAATTTTAGACCAGAACGGTTGGAGCAGAAAAGATGGTTTTGGGCTAAAAACTAAATTTTTCAGGCTAAAATATTTGACTTTTAGGCCAACCATTGGAGATGGTCTTATGACGAGTCACGTAAGCAAAAATTAACTCTAATAATATAAGCAATTTTGCATCTCTCCCAAAGTAGACGCCTACAATACCATAGCCAAATGCCTCTCATTTCTTTTTATAGTAAAATATTCTACGTGGAGGAAGAAGTCAAAATTAAAAGCTAAAAGTAGATGTTATAAATGAAAAAAAAAAGAAATATAATTTTGCTAACTTGGTTGGCTTAATCCATTTGAGTGTCAAACTTTTTTTGTGAGACAATTAGGTAATGAACAATGCTTCATCGGCCTTTATAGTACAATTTAACCTACTTTTAATTGCTTATACCATTGAAGATGTTGTAAGGAATCAAGATCCTCGTCGGATCTTTCCCTAGGGATCCCGCAATCATGTCCGTTTATTTTATATCGTGCGGTCAGTTTTCGTTAGGTACTATTTATATTTGAATTTTAAATTTTAAATTTTAAATTTTAAATAATTTTTGACCGCACGATATACGATGAACGGATAGGATTGTGGGATCCCTAAGGAATGGATCCGGCGAGGATCCTGATTCGTTGTAAGTGGCATGACTAGCTCTAGAGGTAGCGCGCTAGGCACATAATAAAAGACAATTTGATCCTCAAGTGTCCTATATGGTGTTTGGAAATCTCTTCTTAATGTCGACATGCGTAAATGACAATGCGATTGATCGAGTTTGTTTAGTTCATCGTATTCACACATACCCGGTTCACTCCGCAGTCTCTCTCTACACATATTTGAATCAACCAGATTCCTTGAGAAAGTGATGCCTGCAATTCCTATGCCATACAAACCTCACAAGCCAATAAAACATTGATGCTTTCTAGTTTGTATTTTAATCACAATTGACTTACTCAACTCCAATGCATGCACCGATTTAAGAGCAAATCTGTGATTATCTCATTTCTCAAATAGCACTTATCAACATATATATTGGATCAATTTAAGAATCATTCAGCATTTCGTCATATATATATATATATATATATAGAGAGAGAGAGAGAGAGAGAGAGAGAGAGAGAGAGAGAGAGAGAGAGAGAGAGTAAACCCCAAGCACTTCCGTCTTGAAGAAGGTTTAAAATAAATTGCAAGTTCAGTTTTGAAGCACTTCCGTCTTGAAGAAGGTTTAAAATAAATTGCAAGTTCAGTTTTGAATTTTTACACAAAATTTTGGAATCAGCTAGACTAATTAGCAATTTGTTTTAGTAGGGTTGTAGCTTATTTGTAGAAGAATGCTTTCATGCAACTATAAATTCTTTATTTCTGTTATACATACATATATATGCTTTGTCATTATCTTTATTGTGTATGGATATGAAGTTTGGAAAAGGATCTCGCCGGATCCTTTTCTTAGGGATCCAGCAATAGTGTCCGTTCATCGTATATCGTGCGGTCAGTTTTCGTTAGGTACTATTTATATCTGAATTTTAAATTTTAAATGATTTATGACCGTACGATGTACGATGAACATACATAATTATGGGATTCCTAGAAAAAGAATCTGTGGATAATCCTTTTCCATGAAGTTTAACATAGAAAATCTAAAGTAATATTTTTTTAATTAAACAACGATGTCAATTTCGAATCAGGATCCTCACCGGATCTTTCCATAGGGATCCTAGGGATCCCGCAATCTTGTCCGTTTATTTTATATCGTGTGGTCAGTTTTCGTTAGGTACTATTTATATTTGAATTTTAAATCTTAAATTTTAAATAATTTTTGACCGCACGATATACGATAAACGGATAGGATTGTGTGATCCCTAGGATCCCTACGAAATGGATCCGGAGAGGATCCTGGTGGGTCAAATTCAATCCTACATTTCTTTCATGAAAAGACATTGTTGTAAATATATTAATAAAATAAAAATTAAAAGTACAATAAATTAGGGGAGACAGTAAGTGTTGAGAATGAATCAACATTGATGAGATAATGAACTTTGCATTATGACACTTGGTGCTTGATGCAGTGTTCTCGGTACATTGAAAAATCTCTCATTTGCATGGATTTATAAGAAAGTTAATTTACTCATCATATTATCTAATAATTTTATGGTAGAACTTCAATTTCTTCAACAAGCCTAACCTAATACAATCTAAAGTCTAAAGTAATAATGCAAGACTTTCCTTTGTATACTTGACTAAATAAGCTGTTGTTAGTAATGAGTTGAGATTTTTTAATAGTTCTTGTTAGTTTTAGTGTATGTATATGTATCTGGAAATTAAATGATAACTTTATAGAATTTTTTTTTTTTTTTTTTTTTGGGTAAAGTTATAAAATTTTCTTTCTTTGGGAGGGAAAGAGAAGATTTTAACAAGGTGTACGATGATGAGGGAGCTTTTGGACCGACAACGCATAGACTGATCAAATGGGAATAAAAACTGGTGGTCCTACTTGACTTTACAGTGGATGAAAGAGCAAGGGCATATCGCCAATCGCCAATCGCCAATCGCCAATCCCCGTGATTTCGTATCAGAGGAATTTAGTAAGAATCAAAAGAACATAACAAAAATATCAAGAGAGCAAAAGCCAAAAAGGAAAGAGCGATTGATGCATGGCCGGAGCAGAATCTTTCATTGAGTGCCCAGAAACAAAAGCTAACTGGGAAAATAGCAATATAACATGCAATGCAACAGAATATAAATAGTCAATAGGCCTCCTGATTTTGATCACCAAACTCTCAATATCTAAAGTCACAACTTACTTGGATACTTTGAGTTTTAGCTACATATACATATACACATAGATCTGGCCAGATAGCTAGTAGTACAAGTATTTTTTAATATACATACATACATACATATATATATATATATATATATATCTCTCTCTCTCTCTCTCTCTCTCCAAAAGAAAGAAAGAAAATGCCTAGGGATAGGGACCCCCTTGTTGTTGGACGAGTGGTTGGTGATGTTTTAGACCCCTTCACAAGGTCTGTTTCTCTGAGGGTGACCTACGGTACTAAGGAGGTTAACAATGGTTGTGAGCTCAAACCTTCTCAAGTTGTCCAACAACCTAGAGCTGATATTGGTGGCGACGATCTCAGGACTTTCTACACTCTGGTAAGTTTCCATCTTCCATCCATCCATATATATAACATCCATCACATATAATTGAGAATATATGAAATTAACATGCACGGGTTTCATTAATTAACTCCATTAATTGCAGGTCATGGTGGATCCTGATGCACCCAGCCCAAGTGACCCCAACCTAAAGGAATATTTGCATTGGTGTGTATTCTGTAGCGCGCGCACTCTCTCTCTCTCTCTCTCTCTCTCTCTCTCTCTCTCTGCACAGGGATACGTATATCTTTCCTTAGCTTAACTCACTTCTTAATACAGTACGAAGAGTTATTTGCCAGCGAGGTTTCAACTTCTTCTTTATGCGTTTATCTTTCAAGAGTGGGGAAGGAGTGTAGTACTGATACTTCTGATTGCACGAATGTTTCAGGTTGGTTACCGATATTCCAGCAACAACTGCGGCAAGCTTCGGTTAGTTGTCTCTACTGCATCTTCAGATCAGCTTTGAAATTTGACTATATATGGTTCTTTCTTATTTATGTTTATTTTAGAGCAATCTATTGTAATTATACTTTTTTATTTCTAACCATTAATTTTGTTATATTGTTAACAATAAACAAGGCCACATATCTTAATCATAAACCCTATATCATGTTAAGAATTAATCACACATTGATTTGATGAAGGACATTGCATGAGCTTATAAATAAGTTGGATCTCTCTATATTGTTAATTGGTTTTATGGTGGAATCTCAACTTTCTTCATAGTATCAGAATCGGTTGTTCCACGTGTGAAGCCAAACGGCCACGCGTACTCCATGTTACCCTGTTGTATTGTTCACTTGTTAAACTTGAAAAATTCGTCATACGTGAGATGATGTGTTGAGAATGAATCACACATTGATATGAAATGAAGGATATTGCATGAATTTATAGGTAAGTTGGGCTACTCTCCATTGCCAAAGATATTATTCTAAACCCTAAACCCTAAACCCTAAACTCACTTTGACCACGTCCAAGTATGCAGGAACAACTTAAAATAAATCTCATATAAAAAAGAGTGGCAAAAGACATCAAATGACGTCACACATGATGACGAGGAAAATTGGGCCTTTTTTTTTCAGTCGCAAATGTCCCTTTGGGCCTATAAGCTCTATGGTAAAGGTCTTTTCAGGAGAAGGCTTTGTTATTAAGGATCTCCCAGGGTAATAATTTTACCCAAACCCTAATTGTCTGCCATGAAGGAACCTTTATATTCAAGCATGAACACTGATAATGAAACCCATATATATATTGATCGTGCAGGGCAAGAGATCGTGTGTTATGAAAGTCCACGGCCAACAGTGGGGATTCATCGCTTTGTTTTGGTGGTGTTTCGCCAATTAGGTAGGCAAACAGTGTATGCTCCGGGATGGCGCCAGAACTTCAATACCAGAGACTTCGCCGAGCTTTATAATCTTGGATTACCGGTGTCTGTCGTCTATTTTAACTGCCAAAGGGAGGGCGGCTCCGGTGGAAGGAGAAGATAACTTTGATAATAAGTAAGGGTATATAATCTATAGATCACGTTGTCGAAATTAAACGATAAAGAGATATATGTAGTCCGCAAAAATAATGATAATATATCCTACTACTACTACTACTACTACAACTATAGTAATTAATAAAAATAATTTAGGTAGCTGGTTGGGGATGTTACTAGCTTAGCTAGTCCATCGATGTGTACGCACAACTGGTAAAGCATTTCGACATGCTTGTTTGGCAATACATACTTTTCTTTTCAAGAACTGCAACAACTAGCTATCAACGTGCTTGTGTAGCTCGGACTAAAAACTGATTATTTAAGTAAATAATAAAGTGTTCGTCTTCTTCGCTTCAAGGAATGAATTGTTCTAAATACAAAAATGTCGTGTGTAATTGTCTACCTAAGATCATATGGATCAAAATATTCATAATATACATAGGTTTTGTCCAATATTAATTGTTCACTTCTTTTAATTGTAGCTTTTCTGTGAATGAAATAATAATTTATTATAAAATCAAGAAAAATGCTAGCAAGATTCGCTCAAAAAGCGAGTCTCTTACGACTCTCTTTCTTAGGCTTCCACGTGGCTGGGAAAACGAAGAAAAACAAGAACACTAAAAATACTTTTTCTTTGAGGTACGTGATGTCATTGGCAGTCAGCCGGAAGATATTGAAGTCAAGCTCCCCTTGGGTAGCTTCAAACACTGTAAGGTGTGTGTCTTGGCCGCCTACCTCAAGCTCAGCCCTGTTGCTTGCGCTCCAGGGTGGAGATTTTCTTGAGCTCTTGTAACTCAGGGTGGGTGAAGGTGGGGGATCGAGCGGCTAAGATCTGACGTCATTGTAAATGATGACTGCCAAGGGCCTGTTCGCAGCCAGGGCAGCCAGATTGTCCAAGAACAATCCGAAGCTTATACCGTCAAGTGTTGCATGGTTGTTTGATATGCCCATCGCGAATCCACCACACTTAAATATTGTCACCAGTTCAGTTATTAGTTCAATCACACGAAAAATTTTCTGACAATTAAACCACTCTAATTATTTCACCCTGTGTGTGTGTGGTACATAGCTAGTAACTGCATATATCCATCTAGCTATATTAAGTGATTAAGCACCGTCTTTGGAAGGAAACATAGAATAGAAGTCCAATCTAATTGATTATATAGTAGCTATGCATGGTTTTGTTGTTTAGATGCACGCTGCTCCATTGTAGTGATATTAAGATATAAGTAAATATGATCCAAATAGTAATACTTCAGCAAAATTATGTAAGGGTTTACACGTGGTCAATTTGATGCGAAATTCATGTTTAGGGCAGCACTATGCGGTAATTTTCGCATTAAATAATAGATCATGAGTCTCTACATTTACCATCCGTACATTTACATGCCTATAGACAAATTTTAACTATTTAATTCACTTAATGAGATTAATCAAATCCACATCATTTATAATGAATTTAGTGGTTAAGAATTTCGCATAAAGGAATAGGGTTTGCATGTTGGTACGACACTCGTGGGCATAAAGGCATCACACTCTTTTATAAGGAATGCGTATGTTATACGTCAATGTGACATCCTAATTTAATAACACAACGCCATATAATGGACGTCACAATAATAGTGAGCATGTTCACATTTTTTACTTCGACCATCCCCTAAATTTTTCACTAATTACCTAAATTTGATAGTTTCATATTTGCATAACCTTTTACTTTTACATTACTTTTGCTCAAAATTTTCTCTCATGTCAGCATCTCTAAAGGGCTAGGCAATTGTTGGAGGCAAAATTATACTTTTCTGGCTGATGTAACTTTTGCCTAGTCTATTTGCTTAATTAAGATGTCTACCTCTTTAACGAATAAAGCAAAATAGATAAGACAATTCTTAAAAAATTTAATGTATCTAATATAATTTTTATTTTTATAAAGTATTAGTGAGTTATTAATTGGTATTCTAACATCACCCCTCCCAAATTGCGCAACATTACTAATTGCCTGTTCGGTGAATAATCTACATTCGAGTCGATAGTTGTCACAATCAAGTTAATCAATCAAAGGGATGGGAATGGGCCTGCCGACCTTTGCTCGATACAGATGCAAGGGAGCTGTCGATTGGCATCAACTTTCCTATCCACTTTCATCAACTAATAATCAATCTTGCTACCTCTTGACCATTATCACTTGTTTGGGTTAATACTTAAATCTTGGGTTGTCAGGAAGGGAAGCCCAAAGAGAATGCAAGAAAGAGGTTCAGCCCGAAGCCCATCGCCTAAGCCCAGCCTATCAATTTCAAGATTTATGGGCACTCTCCCATTAAATGCAAAAACTAGTGGCCTGTATAAAGTGACAAGTGATGGAAATCGACCTACTATCAGCCCAAAAGCACTTTCTGAATGACAGAGCATGTAAATTGCTGATGAGTCACTACCCCTCGGTTGCTTTCGGGCAAGAACAAAGCTGCAAGCAGTCGGGCTGATTCGCCTATAAAAGGAAGAAGAGGGCCCAGAGACAAGGATACTCAACCAATCAAACAAACATACAAACTCTGCTCTCAAGCCAGATTTGCATCCAAAAGTTGTAATCACCTCAGATTCAGTTCCCCTTGTAGCGACAAGCTATCTCTTGTCAAGTTTAAAAGCTCTGCTACTTTCTCTAAACACTGTAGTATCGATTCTCTTGTGAAAACTTGTTTACCATCCATATTTCCTTAAATCCCCAAATCCTTGTAGTTGCAAAGAAGAGAAACTGCAAGAGGTTCAGCCTTGCCCGACAAGGTTACATCTTGCCTGACTCTCCTTGTTTTGTCTTTCGGTCAATAGATATGGCGTTGTAATGCATACCTCAATATATATTCAAGTCATTTCAAGTCCTTTAATGATCCATAGTTCAACTTGCCCTCAGATCTGGTTTGGTTAATGGTTTTACCATCTTGAAAATGAATTAACTTAATGACTTGATTAGATATGGACCTCCGCCCCTTTTACCATACAAGACAAATAAAAGTCCTTGGTCTCAAGGCATAGAAAAGAACCTAATATGGACTTAACCCATCCATGACAATCCTTTGATAATAAGCAGTCTATTTTAACTTGGGGCGCAAGTAATCGGCTTAAATCTACTTATTTTACATCTACCATACATAGATGACAGTGGCATGCCTCTGCACTTAAGCTAGTTTTGATTGCGAGCCTCATGGCCTATACCTAAGGCCTGACAAAGGCACATTTCAGAACTAACTCTGTCATCTTCTTGTAGCCCGATGAACAAGCAAGAGCCCGACAGCCAACCAAAGTGCCAACTCCGCGGGGAGCTGTGTGCTCGAGGCAGGAACGCCCACCAACGAAATTCCTACCCGAACATCACTTTTAAGAATCTTATGATTCACCCCAATTTTAAAAGGAAGTGTGCACTTACCTTTATGTATCTCAGTATTAAGATGATCAATAATTTTGAAGTAGTAATTTGTTATTTGTGCATATATGTTGAAAATTTTCAAATCTAAAGAAGTTATTGACCGCGGGTATTGTAGGTGATGCGTCATTTTAATCTCATTAACATATGATCCATCTTTTTGCATTTAAACATAATTTAAATTTGTCACCGTTTAGTATTATGGTTTAATGGTATATTTTTCTTTACTTGTAAGTGATTGGTTTTAATGAGATTCACGAAGAAAACTCATCCATTCCAATCTTCTCCAAGATGGTAGGATTAGAAGGGATAGTTTTATTCATGTCGAATCCTCTTCTAATTACCTCTATATAAAAAATAATTCACTTTTACCTCCAACATGCCTTAAAACTTGAGAGTTATCTATTCCTATATAATCCTACTTGCCAAACGAGATTTAAAGATAGCCGATTGGATCAGAAAATACATTGAGGATTGAGCCCAATAATAATGTTAACGCATGATCTTTTTTGACCCATTAAAATAAGAGGAAAATTAATGAAAATGGTTTGAAAACTTTGAGTTTTAATCAAAATGACAAAAAGGTGTTATAAGTGAATAGTACCAGGAGTGACTTTTTAGAGTAAAAATGTCATTTTCGTTAAAAATGAACAGTACCGAAAGTGTTTCGTTAAAACTCCATAAAATAAGAGGCATTTGGAAAAATGCCTTTTTGAGAAGCCCCCGAAAGATTTTTGCCCTTGTTTTTAAATTTTATACGCTTTTGCCCCTTTTAAGGTTTGAAAGTATCAAACGTCCTTGTAGCTGGGTTTAATTGTTTTCAATCTTCCTGTTTTCATCGTATTTTGAACGGCTCAAACAATGTTGTTTTCCTTTCTTTCTCCACTCACGTGAGATCAAATCTTCTACACTTATTTTGCGTGTGACTTTATAGCAACAAAGTTAAAAATGATTCATTTTGTTAACACGTGTCAATCAATGAGAGACACACAAAATAAATACGGGAAATTTTGAACTCTGCGACGACACCAAAGCAAAGAAACAAAACATTCACTCTCCTTCCACCCACTGCGACAACCGCCCAAACCTTCTTATTCTAGAACCACCAACGGCACCCACCTTCATGAGAAGCCAATGTGGTCTTCCTTTTTCCTTCATAAAACAGCCCAATAGTTGCTAATCACCTAACACTTCATTGAGGAGAGCCGAAAGGCGTTGCCATATACTGATTGAGTCAAGGAATGCTCTTTACCACCAATAAAAGGAATGAGAGTCCAACTTAAAGTACTTTCCGACCACTCCGACCAGTTGGTGGACTTGACTGCTTTCTGGAACGGAGTTCAAGACTGGTGTGTCTAAATGGCCCCGGCCACAAGTCGGTCAATAACACAGAACGAAGACTGAAAGGTTGCATTCCAACCACTTGCAAATGAGCGATGTGCTTGAGGGGTTGTCGATGTGGAAACCAAGTGAATAACCCTGCTCGAATGTTACTTTTTCTCCGTGTGTCGATCACACAACGTAGAGTTAGCCTGCAACGCAGTCTACTAGTACAATTCATTTACTAAGTAGGACTGTGCGAGACTTAAAGGTTCAAGATTTTTTGGGCTCACTTCAGACCTATAGAAAGGAAAGGAATACCCTTTAAAAGAGATCAAATTGAAGGGAAAGAGCTTTTTACTATTTTGTATTGAGCACCCTTGTAACTCACAACAAATATATAGCATATTCTCCAGTGGACGTAGCATATTCTTTCTTGCGAAACACTCACATCTTGTTGTTTTTGTATTTACGTTACTACCACACCCACCTTAAGGTTAACTCCCAGTTTTGAGTGTTAACAAAAAAATTATTCAAATAAACTTATTTGAGAGATCCATAATGAAATGAGATTATCTATATACCCACATGCACGATACACTACAATTTTTTTTTTTTTTTGTCAAAACACGTATACATGAAGTTATTAAGAAAGAGAGCATTTGGGTTTCTTAGAGTAGAGTGCATGATTACTTTGATTGACCCGACGACGAGGACAAACAAAAGGGATAGCGGTTGAGTTACGACTCTACATAATAGTTACATTGTTAAAGGTAATAGAGGATCACTATATCACAGTGCACTCAAGGCACCAAATTAGTACTTACCTTAGTGGTTAAGTAATTAGTAGATAAGATTGTTATGTAAGACTGGTGACTAGGCAATAGACAATTATTTATATGTCTATATCCTTTTGTAAAGTGTATTGTGAAAGCTAATGAAAATCATTCTTCACATATTCATTCTTTCTCTACAATTTCTCTCTCTCATATCTCTCAATCTCTTGATTACTGCAAGATATTAGATTTCAACATGGTATCGCCGTCATAGTCTAGCGACGAATCGATCATTCACTTCCGATTTTCTGAAATTTGCTCATTTTCTTTCCTCTTTTTGCAAATCTTTATGCCAAATTGCGATGTCTACTGCGATGAACTCCGCTGACTCTTCTTCTCTGGTCACCTTTTCTAGTCTTCATCATCTTGAAGATGCTTCTAATTCCTCATCAATTTTTTTTGGCTTTAATCACGGTTCAGAATATTGTCGGCATGGTACTGACTAAGCTAAATCGGCAGAACTACATCACATGGCGCATCTTGTTCTCGCCTGTGTTGAAACGCTACAAGCTTTTTGGTCTTGTTAATGGAGATGATGTTTGTCCTCATGTGTGTCTCTATGATTATTCTGGATCTACAATTCCTAATCTTGCTTATGAGATTTGGTGTGAACGTGATCAAATCCTAATGATCTGGATAAATTCAACACTTGTTGAAGATCTTCTTCCTCTGACGATTGGAATGGCTGATTCTCGATCTTTATGGCAATCTCTTGAACGTCGATTTATTGGTGCTTCTCGCACGCATATCCATAGCCCTTGTGCCAAGATTCAAATGATTTAACAATGACTGATTTCCGGAATTCAATCAAAGATATTTCAGACAAATTAACAGCTGCTGGCGAATCGATTTCTGATTCTGATCTTGTTGCTTATACACTTGCTGGTTTACCTGGTGATTATGAATCATTTGTTGATTCAATTGAAACCAGAATTAAATCTGTTAACATTGATGAGCTTCACGATCTTCTTATGAGCAAGAAAATATCTCTGCAATAATGCAAAACAAGATCCTCATCTTCTTCCTCTTCTGCGCATTTTCATGCTTACAATGCATAGCAAGGCTCATCCAATAAAGGTAATTTTCATGGACGTTATTAGAATCAGATTCGTTACAATCAAAATCGAAATTTTGAAGCTAGTCGTAACAATAACAACAATTTTTGAAGTGTTCTTGGACATTTTCCTTCACGCTCTAATTTTTCTGGCAATTCTCAGGGCAGTTCTTATCCTGGTAAATCCATTCCTTGCCAGCTATGCAATTAACACGGACATTCTGCTCTATCTTGTGGTCGTCTTACACAATTTGTAGCTCAACTTTCTCACAATTCTCTCATAGGAATGAATGCTATGGCTGGTTCTCAAATGACTGCTCCAAGCTATTGGCTCACTAACAGTGGTGCTACATATCATGTTACACCAGATCTTGCAGCTCTCAATTCTGCAATTCCCTACACCTGCACTGAGCAATTATTCGTGGGTGATGGTAAAGTTTTGTGTATCTCTCACACTGGATATGCCTTAATTCGAACTTCTAATGTTGTGTTTAAATTGCATGAAGTGTTACTTGTGCCTTAAGCATCACATAATTTGCTCTCAGTTTATAAATTTGTATATGATAATTGGTGCTCCTTGACCTTTGATCCATTTGTATTTTACGTAAATGATCTAAGCACTGGGAAGATGCTCTTCCAAGGCCCTAGTGAAGGAGGATTATATCCATTCTACTGTAATGCTTCCAATGGTGTTTTTGGCACTGTTATATCTCCACAAGCTTTGATGATTGCTAAAGCTGATATTCATGTCTGGTATAGAGGCTTGGACATCATTCCAATGCAATTCTTTATAAAGTTTTAAATAAAAGTCAATTACCAGTAGTTGGTACTTTGAATAAACAGTTTATATGTTCTGAGTGTCAATTGGGGAAGGCCTCTAGATTACCATTTTTTGTTTTGCCTTATACTTCCACTAGGACATTTAATCTTGTTCATGCTGATGTATGGGGTCATTCTCCCACTTCCTCAAGTACTGTTTATATATACTATCTCATTTTGGTTGATGACTTCACCAAGTATAGTTGGCTTTATCCACTTCACTACAAATCTGATGTATGCTCTGTGCTTAAGACCTTTGTTCGTAAAGTTCAGAATCTGTTTACAAGCAAACTTCAATGTTTAAGGTCTGATTCAAGGGGTGAATTCCTTACAAATGAGTTACAAGCTTTCTTAATACTCAAGGTATCACACATCAACTCAGCTACCCTTACACCTTTGAACAAAATGGGTGTGCAGAGAGAAAACACAGACATGTAGTTGATATGGGCAGAACCTTATTGTTTCATAGTGGGTTGCCATCTAAGTTTTGGGTAAATGTTTTTCAAACAGCTGTGCATATCATCAACAAATTACCTCATCAATCCTCTCATATTAGTCATTGGGAATTATTGTTCAAAGCTTCCCCTTAGTATCATACTTTCAAAACTTTTAGTTGTGCATGCTATCCTTGGTTGCAGCCTTATGCACAACATAAGCTAGATACAAAGAGCAAACTTTGTGTGTTTCTGGGGTATAATCTCAATCACAGTGGCTATAAGTGTCTTAATCCAACTACAAACAGAGTGTATGTTTCCAAGCATGTAGTTTTTGATGAATTTGTGTTTCCATTCAAGCAACATTCAACTTTTCAACATTCTTCATCTTCACAGTCATCATCTCAAACTTCTACAACTTGTCTGCCATTTACAATACCTATTCAACCACTGTCTCCAGCAAATACATTGTCCACTACCTCATCATCTTTTCAGCAATTGTATTGTAATTCTCAGAGTTCTCCTCAGGGTACTTCTCACGAATCCCAAGATTCGCATGCATCATCACAACCATCTGTCTCTTAAGAACTAGTGCTCCTAGTGCAACAATTATCTCACATTCCAGTTAATCAACATTCTATGACTACAAAAGCAAAGTCAGGCATTTTCAAACCAAAAGTGTTTACTGCAACAAAGCATCATATTCCCTCCATACTGGATCATCTCACTACACTTCCACCTACTTTTACCACTTACCTACAGGCTTCTAAGAATCTTATTGGAAGACAGCAATGCAAGATGAGTTTCAAGCTCTTCAAACGATTGGAACTTGGGATTTGGTTCCTCCCAATCCTCAATGTAACTTAGTTGGATGTAAGTGGGTTTTCAAAATTAAACATAGGACTGATGGCACTATAGAAAGGTAAAAGGCTAGGCTTGTGGCTAAGGGGTTTCATCAACATGAAGACCTTGATTTTTCAGAAACCTTCAGTCCTGTAGCCAAGCCAACTACATTTTAGAATTTTGTTGTCTATTGTTATCAATTATGATTGGTTTATTCATCAACTAGATGCAAGCAATGCTTTTTTGCATGGTTATCTCAAAAAAGATGTTTACATGGTGCAACCTCTTGGTTTCATTGATTTAGCTAAACCTAGACATGTTTGTAAACTTAAAAGATCACTCTCTGGTTTAAAATAGGGTCCCCGAGCCTAGTATGAAGCTTTTTACAGTGCCATTCTTTCTCTGGGTTTTACTTCCTCATATTCTGACACTAGCTTGTTCATCAAGAGGGACAACACTATCACATTTATCCCGGTGTATGTGGATGATATCATCATCACAGGTAGTTATTCTCAAGTCTGTCAGTCTATTATCTCTCAACTACAAGCATTGTTTCCAGTTAAAGATTTGGGAGACATCCATTATTTTTTGGGTATTGAAGTTCAGAGAAATGACACAGGCTTATTTCTGCATCAAACCAAGTATGCTTTGGATTTGTTGAAAAATAGTGATATGCTTGGAGTTAAACCTTGTAATACTCTAGTTGGATTAGCAAAATTGGATCATTCAGGCACTATACTCTCTGATCCCACTGCACATAGATCAATTATTGGTGTACTTCAGTATTTGACATGGACAATACTTGATTTAGCTTTTGCAGTTAATTAAGTTTGTCAACATATGTATACTCCTCGTACTATACACCTACAAGCTGTTAAAAGAATCCTCGGGTATTTGATTCAGTCTCTGGTTTACTAAAAGTTCACAGGTTTTAACAGCTTGGTCTAATGCTGATTGGGCTGGTTGTCCAGTGGATAGATGGTCCACTAGGGGCTATTGTGTGTTCTTAGGACCTAACCTAATTTCTTGGAGTGCAAAGAAACAATGTACAATAGCTAGGTTTTCAACAGAAGCTAAATACAAGTCTCTAGCTTACACTGCTGTTGAATTGACTTGGGTTTGCAATATTTTGCAGGATATTTGTTTCCCCCTACTCAAGACTCCAAGTATATACTGTGACAACAAGAGTGCCATTACTTTGACTTTCAATCCAGTTTTTCATGCTAGAACTAAACATGTAGAATTGGATTATCATTACATTCGTGAGAAAGTTCTTCTTGGTCATATCACAGTACATCATGTCAACACTTTGCTTCAACTTGCAGACATCTTCACTAAGTCTTTACCTACAGACATATTTGCTTCCTTGTCTTCCAAGCTTTCAGTTCTATCCTCTCCCTTTAGCTTGAGGGGGTGTGTTAAGGGTAATAGAGGATCACCATAGCACCAAGGCACCAGATTAGTAATTACCTTAGTGGTTAAGTAATTAGTAGATAAAATTGTTATGTGAGACTGGTGACTAGGCAATAGACAGTTATTTATATGTCTATATCCTTTTATAAAGTGTATTGTGAAAGCTAATGAGAATCATTCTTCACATATTCATTCTCTCTCTACAATTTCTCTCCCTCTCTCTCCCTCTCTCCCTCTCAATCTCTTGATTACTGCAAGAGCAAGATATTAGATTTCTACATACATATCAATATCATCATGCATGAGGCTCAACTTAGACCTTGCAAATTCTATCACAAAACCAGCTAAGTTTTTCGGTGCTGATATCTTAGAGAATTGTAAAAGAAGGTAAAGTTACCGTTCGTTGTTTTCTAGGATACGATCGAGTTACTGTTTACCCGTGACAGACAATTTCACACACAGCTACTAAACTTTAAGCACCGAAAGAAGCACTTGAGTATGAGTTGACTGAAACCTCCCTGTCCCTGTGAAGCTGAAATTTGACACCGCGACGACACAAAGTAGCAGTTACCCAGTACCATTACTACGTCCATGTGATTTGACATTTTCAAAGTGGACCCGACCCATAGGCCAAGGAGACCCACGGAAGGTTTATATTGGGCTAAAAGTAGTAATACTGGGCTGGTGGCCTGGAAAGATATTTGGGCCTTTTGTTATGGCAGGCCCTTGGCTGCAAGGGTGTGGATCATTTTTGAGCCCAAAGTGGCGATTGGAGAAGAGAAGAAAACTGAAAAATGTCATCCGCTCCAGTATGATTGGATTACACAAGCCACCCAAAACCACCACGTGGCGACGAACAACCCCCCCCCTGCGTTTCCTTGCCTTTGAAAAGGAAAGGGGAGAGGGAGAAAGGCTTGTGCCTCGGACGACATGCACCAAAGAAAAGGGAAGAAAAATATAAGGATATCTGATGACCCTTCATCCTATGCAATAAAGAAAGAAGAAAAAGAAAAGAGAGAGATGCTGAGCAGAACAACAGCATGTCAGCAACAACAGTGATAGCTTCCGCTTCCGCTTCCGCGAAGAGTTCCCAATTGTTTGGGTTTGGGTCCTTTGGGATCAACAGCAACAGCAGCAACAGCAGCAACAATCTCTCTTGCACTCGTTCTACTACTACTACTACTACTACTAGTAGTACACGTAATCTCTCATGGAACTTCATCAACAGCAACAAGCACAAGTCTAGCAAGTCAAGGATGGAGGACAGCTTCACCACTCGGGCCTCCGCGCAGCCTCTCACGAATGCCGATGACCTCATTGACTCTGTAGAGACTTTCATCTTCGACTGCGATGGTCCACCTTCTTCAACTTGTTCATTTTCTTATGTTGTTGAATTGAATGTTCATCCAGTGATCTTCTTCTTTCTTTGTTTCATACTTGATTATTATTACATGAAATTCGCATTTGTACTGATTTGATTCCCTCCTAAGTCCTAACCATTTTGTCTGATTACCTTTTAAAAAGGAAAATTCACTTTATTCAGAACCAAGTGTTGAGTTAGATTGCTAATTTGAGGGAAGGAACCACCGAACCAGGATATGATATGATCGGAATAGGATTACTCATGAATGTTCCATTAGAATTTGAATAATGTTTGTCTTACAATCTTATGGTATTTATTTGTGTCTTGGATGGTATTGGTATTGCTCCATTTAACTAATCTTTCTACTCATCACCCAACAACTGCAGGTGTTATATGGAAAGGAGATAAGCTCATAGATGGTGTCCCCCAAACTCTGGATATGCTCCGGTCCAAGGTCTGTCTGTCGGCCAATGTAGTATTTGTAGTTATCTACACATTCATATCATGGGGCCAGCAAAATCATTTTGCTTCACTGGTTTATGTATCTTCAACTGTTTCTTTTGGTTTACTCTCGGATCCAAATGTAATGTAGCATGATACAGGTAGATAATTCTAAGAGGCAAGCATTGTTATGTGCCCTCAAACCACATGCATATTGTCTTCTCCTTCAGGGCAAAAGATTAGTTTTCGTCACCAACAACTCAACAAAGTCTAGGAAGCAGTATGGTAAAAAGTTTGAGACGCTTGGTCTGAATGTCAATGAGGTCAGTGTGACAATGCGCCACTTTTCTCATCCTTGCTCACAGATTTCAGCAAGTCATTAATTCTAAGGAAAACTAATGAAAAGGGTTTGAAAACTTTGAGTTTTAACGATAAGGACAAAATAAAGGGTAAAGTGAATAGTACCAGGATTGACTTTTTAGTGTAAAAATATGGTTTTTCGTTAAAGTGAACAGTACCAGGAGCTTTTCGTTAAAGTTCCCTTAATTCTAACCACACTAGAACAATTTCAGGAGGAAATTTTTGCTTCGTCTTTTGCTGCCGCTGCCTTTTTGAAGTCCATTAATTTCCCAAAAGATAAAAAGGTAACCTCCGTGCCTGGTTGGTAAAAATATAAGTGAATATCTTGTTTCTATTCATTTGCATAAAAGTGGAGTTTTTGTGAAGGGGAATGGTTTGCAACTTTGCATCATATGGCATGTGATCTTCTTCATTGTTATTTCTGTTAAAATCATGTATAATGCTTTCCAATATTATTTCATCTAATATTTTATTTGCATGTAGCCACAGTATTATATGAAGGGTATATGTTATTGACATGTAAGAAATTGTGACTTAATGTATTTCCACAGTTACTGACACCTCATAATTAACACTACATATAGCTAGCGCATTCTAATCATGAATATTGATGATAATAGACTGATGATTCGGCGTTTTATAGGTCTATGTGATTGGTGAGGAAGGCATCTTGAAGGAGCTTGAGCTTGCTGGATATCAGTACCTTGGTGGACCAGTAAGTATGAGTTAGAAACTGCATAAGTTTCAATACATTGCAAGTTTTCTATTCTATATCCTCGTCACTGAAATCAAATGATCTGTTATTCATTTGAGAGATAGAATTCTCCTGTTATAATACTTATAATGCGTGGTATTTTATAGTGCCGACTTTTTCTTACAGGAAGATGGTGAGAAGAAAATAGAGCTGAAACCTGGATATCTGATGGAGCATGATGAGAGTGTATACTTCTGTCCTTTCTTGCATCATAGAACTGAGTTTATTGTTGGGTTTTTATAGATAAAAATACAAGTGGAACTTTCTCCCAAAAGATTTAAAGCTTCTGCATTTCTTTTTGGAACTTAATATTGGAAATTCTATTTGTTCATTGTCTTCTAGGTTGGAGCTGTTGTGGTTGGATTTGATCGAAATTTCAACTACTACAAAATTCAGTAAGTTCTGTTCATTGTTGTGTATGTCAATGCATTTGTGTTGAAGATACTGCAAGTTTTTATATTTTATTTTTGGTTACAAGGGACTGCACTTTCTTTGTTATTAAAATGTGAAGAATCATTGCTGCTTCTAGTACCCTCTTTTTTAGATTCTTTTTCTCCCCCACATAGTTGCCGGAAGTTCACCGTCTTCTTTTCCTTTGGAATGTATTTGTATTTGGGTCTATATGCAAATATTGTGTTACAGTCTTACAGAGTGTTAAATGGAAGGTAACATACAAGGTACTTTACCCCTTTACCGAATGCCAAATCATCTTAACATAACGGTCTTATTATCTATGCACTTGTTACATGTATTGCATTTGATCTTCTGTTTCAGTTAATATTGACGTTTATGTAATGGTAGGTATGGGACACTCTGTATACGCGTAAACCCTGGATGTCTTTTCATTGCTACGAATCGTGATGCTGTCACTCATCTTACAGATGCTCAGGAATGGGCAGGTTCATTTCTTTCTTCTCCTTGTTGCACTCTGTTTTAATTACATTATTCTCAAATGTGCGTTTTAATTACATTATTCTCAAATGTGCTGTTATGCTGCAAAAAATTTAAATATTTTTCTAAATGGATTTTGTGTAATATTCAAAAGTCATTTGTTAGGGGTAGCAGTTTTTGCACTCCTTGCACTCGTTCAATTGTTTTTATGCTTTGATCTCCTTGTTCCCATTCAACTATCAAAGCACAAAAATGAGGTAGAGGAGATACGAGCGTGAAAATTTCCACCAGTTAGTAGATCTTAGTAAAAAAGCTCATTGGAATCTTTGAACTTGTGTATCTTCTGAATGTTGAATCAGATTATCCATGCTTCATTTACTGAATACATGGGTTAGTATTCCATATCACTTGATTATATGAGACCTAAACTTTTGAATTTATGGACCTAAAAGTACCTGGCCGAATGTGTTGTTACTGAATTGGTGGAGCTACTATAATTTATACTATACCGCAGGTGGTGGTTCAATGGTTGGTGCTATCAGTGGATCTACTCAACGCGAGCCACTGGTTGTGGGAAAACCCTCTACATTTATGATGGACTACTTAGCAAACGAGTAAGTCAAATGCCTTATTTCTTGTTTTATTTTTATTTTTTATCTTATGTAACATGAGCGCTGTTGATCCTGAGCAAATAGGACCATATTATGATAAGAAGTCTTATGCTACAAAACAACAAGGCCATCTATCAATCTGCACATCATATGGTGTAATACAGATAATGCGCTTTAGATTTGCCATGTAGTCTTTATTGGTTTAGCATTTAACATATTGGAGTTGATCAATGACAGATTTGGTATCCTGAAGTCACAGATCTGCATGGTTGGGGACAGGTTAGATACTGATATTCTGTTTGGACAAAACGGTGGTTGCAAAACTCTTCTGGTTCTCTCAGGTAACCAAATTCTGCATTACTTGGGCCAATTTTTTACTTCATTTTGTGATGTATTTAGCTAAGGAAGGCTTTTCCGTTATGTGTGATAGGCGTCACAACCTTACCGGTGCTTCAGAGTCCCGACAATTCCATACAACCAGATTTTTACACAAACAAGATTTCAGACTTTTTGTCTCTCAAGGCTGCAACTGTATGATTATGTTACCCCTAAAACCAATCTTGTGCTCATCTGTCATTATTTGGCTTTACCAGTCATACCTTCCATATCACTAATGTCCATGTAAATTTTATTTTCCAACTGGATATAGGTTTCAGATATCTATGAATTTGTGAAATTTGTTATAGTGGAACTCATAATATATGTGTGTATGTATATAGATAGATAGCTAGATATATAAGTTTCCTTGTATCCATTATCCTGCGTATTCTTGGCAGCCAAATCAGCGCATAGCTGCAGGATGCAGCATCCGTATCTCGTGTTCTCGGACATGCTAAGGGAGGTCTAATTTGTCTGGGTAGTGAAATTGAAAGCTGTCTATTTGTTGGGGAAACTGTGACAAAGAACATGCATTAGAGACTTAGAGTTGGGGGTGGTGGGTTTTGTAGAACTCAGCGGAGAACAAAAGCTTGCTTCAAGGTGACGAAAGTTTCAAATCATGAATTTATGCTAACCAAATGACAAAGACCTCTCTGCTTATGTCGTGACAAAGGGCATAAGTGAATGTATGTGCAATGTCTATTTGTGGGGAATTCAATTTCCTTTTATATTTGTATGTACACGTTTGTGAAAAATTGTTTATTTTTCATCAATAACACTAACAAAATCACAGATTTGTATCAAATTTGCTGCCAGGGTTAGCAGAGAAAGAGAAAGAGCTGGTAGACTTCATTTTTTGGGTTGGGAATATGACACCGTTAGAAAAGTAACATAAGATGATGCGCAATGGATAGCCAAAGTAGTTACTTTATGTCCAATCACATAAACAAAAGATGGTTCATAAAAATTTACCATTACTATAAGATAAAATGAACAATTTGAATGAGAAGAACTCTATCATGTTTATCGCGGATAAAATTTAAGGAAAATTAATGAAAAGTTCAAAAAAACTTCTCTGAAAAGCCATTTTTAAAGGTAAAGTGAATAGTGTCAGGTAAAGGTAAAAAAATGATTTTTCGTTAAAAGTGAACAGTACCAGAAGTGTTTCGTTAAAACTCCCTAAAATTTATGGTTGATAAATTGGTTAACTTGATTGTAGAGAAATTATATTCACACACCTCAAATTACTTTTTTCACACATATTTATTTTTTTAATATTTTTTTGACATCTACACAACACTACCACTTGATAAAAAAAAAAAATTAAAAGAGTGAAAAAATAATTTGAGATGTGTGAATATAATCTCTCTTGATTGTATTGTGTTTTTTTTTATCTATTGGAATACTACTAAACACATCCCTCTTGTGGACAATTTTTAGTCATTGACGCGGGTGAAATACTACTAAGTGACTCATTAGTCACCATTCACGAAAAAAGTCGAACTTGACATCTTGTTACTTAACAAAAAATATATCTTACTAAGTGGCAGTACAAGGGAGAATTTACACGAACAAAAATGCATAGTAATTTGATTTATCTTTGTAGTTCTAAAAATAAAAAAGAAAATGTGATCTTTATTTTTCGAACCATACTTAGCTATTCGTATAAATTCTTATTCAAAATTCTTAGGGCGTGTTTACGTATTCGTAATCGGAATGAAAATGTAGAATTAAATTCCGATTACGGAGTACTCCGGTGTTGACTAAACATTGAGGAATCAAAAAAGCAGTGGGTTCTATACAAATTTTGGAATTCAATTCCTTGTATTAGTGGAATTGGATTCCTTAGATGTAGGTGGTAATCCAATTCCTGATTGCTT
The DNA here is from genome assembly GCA_024362995.1 of Heteromeles arbutifolia. NCBI lineage: Eukaryota > Viridiplantae > Streptophyta > Magnoliopsida > Rosales > Rosaceae > Heteromeles > Heteromeles arbutifolia. Next base: position 33,426,655 of record JANCRC010000010.1, on the reverse strand, counting down.
GATACTTTTGTTCCCTTTATACTCTTACTTACTTTTTTTTATTTCCAAGACTATTCTTTATAAACCCATTAACCCTAGTTTAATTATGCACAACTCCTTACTTTTTTTTAATTCCATGCTCATTCACATTATGCACAATTCCATGCTCATTCACATTATGCACAATTCCATGCTCATTCACATTATGCACAACTCCATGCATATGCCGAAGAGAAGAAACTACAACTTGAGCGAGAAAATTTAAATATTAAAGTAAATACTTAAATTTATAAAAAATAAACAAAAGCATTTTAATGTGTCTATGGCATAAAAAAGCAATTTAATTTTTTTCTTACTATTATATATTACATCAAATTTTATTAAAAAAAGTATATAAAATATTTGATTTGGGACAAGGGCATTTTAGTAATCATACTGATTTATATTCCGATTATGCTGAATTAGTAAACAGTTTTATGTAATTAGTGTCATTTCTATTCCGATTCCAGAACATTTAAGTAAACAGCTCCAACAGAAATCCGACTCTGATTTTTCATTTCAACTCCTCCTCAATTCAATTATTCTTCAATTCAATTTCCCCTATTTTCATTATGGTTATGTAAACGCGCCATTAGTTTTTTAACCACATAGATTTGTGCGTATGATTAGAATCGTTCATTATATGAATCACACTGTAAATATCATTTTTGCAAAAAATAAATTAAAATTAAGGTTGTTTAGTCAATCTATTGTAGCAAATACATAAACGGTTCGTAATGCTTTTACCAATTCTGTTCATTTGTTTTTAAATAGTTTGATGGCCAAGCGTTCATTTGTTTTTAAATAATTTAATGTCCAAACTGACACACCCCGACCCGGAATGTCCACTAGGACTCCGAATCGAGCTGTGCTGGCCGACACCTGGAAGGTGACGAAGCCATAAAGTGATGATATGGAAGAATGTGAATAAATTTAAACCTAAAGATACCTAACTATCAGAGTGCGTTGTCAGTGGGTATGGACCCATTTCACACGCGTTGTCAGAGCATAAGTAAAGTACAATAGTGTGGGTAAGGATCATACCCTCAGAAGTAGCTACCTGAACTGAGATATGCCACAAGTCCTTGTCGATAAAGAAACTATGCTACTAGAACTTGGAGGGGCGCAAAACAAAAAGCGTGAGTGGGCAAAAACAAAGTTTTACAAAATCACTTCGATATAAAAGTTGTAACCCCTCTCTGTAAAACAAGTATACTTCCCATAAAATATATATACGTACTAATACCGAAAACCATGTATCAGTCAATCTCATCAAATAAGCAATGCCATACCCGAATGAACCATAACCAATAATCAACATATACCAAATACCATCAAATAATCAGGTGATATCTCAACTCAAATCATGCCGGCAATATATATATATATATAATAGTCAGCCGGAGTCACCTCTAGTGACCTGTACGGCTGAATCTATGGCTCCTCAATCAAATCCTCAATCCATCTCTCAATCAATCATCAATAATCAATAATCAGTAACCTGCACCCATGACGGAACCACCTAATGTGGTCTGTACGTCAAGCTGGGTATATACGCTATGTGCTACGATCACGTGAAGGCTGGCGAAGAATCGCAAGTCACCTACGAGTCGGAACCACCTAATGTGGTCTGTACGACAGGCTGGCACCTGCCTTGGATCCAAGGTGAGCGTACGGTGCGGGAGGTGAACGATCACGTGAAAGGTAAGCCATACTCTGGCGGCACAACCCCGATGTGCAGGTCATGGCGATCGGCGCCTAGAACAATCATCAAATCATGCCTCAGAAATCATATCGAAAGAATATATAACTTATATAAAACACGTCACTATGTAGTTCGATCCGGAAGATCTGCAACACAGATTTCCAATCCGTAACTTCTCATGATTCACAATATGCTTATAGAACAACATACTAAAGTTTCGTTATGATCCAACGGTTGGATCTCCGCCAATTTCGAAAACCGAGTGGCGATTAACCTTTTATTTTATGAACTTACAAATCCAATTCGGGAAGATCCATACGTCGGATTCCCAATCTGTAAGTTTCCACATTCTTCAAATATTAATTACTACCACGTATCAAAGTTTGGTGACGATCCAACGGTCGGATCGTCGATTCATATTTTTACCTAACCCCGAATCGTAATGAAATTAGGTTCAATTGATCAATCTACGTCATCCGATTATCAAAACTGAATTCAGAACATGAATTATGGCCTAAAAATATCATTGTTGGCTCACTGGCCACGCGCCGCAGTGGGTGGCGGTCGGCCGCCCCGGCTCGCCGGAAAATCCAACTTTCTCCAAAAATTCTCAAAATTTTCAGAATTGAAGATCTCAAAGAGTAGAACAACTTTCATACCTGTGACCAAGGCCAATTCGGTCAAGAAAGACTCCAATTTCATCAAAACCGTACGAAACCCTTGAATTTGGTGTGATTCGATTCGACCTCCAAACTTGTTCCGACGCCTCCAAACTTGTTTGGGCTTTGTTCCAGACCTCAAGAGGATGCCATGGGTGGTAGTAATTGGAAGAAATAGCTTCAAATTGTGATGGAAAGGAACCCAACCCGTGCGCCCCCTTTGCACGGTTTTGTCCAAAATCTATGCTAAATATCTCCAAATTTGACGTGGAATGGATAGAGGGAAGGGCTAGATGATGATTGTGAGTGGTGGCTTGGCTCAATCCGGGGGAAATCTGGTGGAAAACCACCGGAAATTATGGTGAAAATGGGTCACAGTCGCGGGTCAAGGGGAACCCAACGGGTTCCTCTCATTCCCTCTCTCTCCTTTCCCCTCCTTTCTCTCCTCTCTGGTTGGCTGATCCTTTCTCTCTCTTCTCCTCATTCCTCCATTTATTTCCCATCTCTCTTAATACCTTTCCATCTCAGCCATCCATTTTAATTTCTTTTAATCTGGGCCACACATGTGGCACCCCAGATTTCTCCAAAACAATTAAATTATCATTTTAACCTCCAACTTCAAACGTTAATAACTTCTTCTATATAGCTCAAAATCACGAACCGCTTGTGCCAACGCGCCCGTAGCGACGAGTACTACGAGAATATGCCAAGAAAACAAATCTTAGATGGCACGACACAACGATTAACCTCGAACAATGCACGTGCCTCAAAGGGCATTTTCGTAAAATCACTTATTAAAAATTTATACAATTGTAAAATCAGGGACGGACTGTCACACAAACAACCTTAGTTCTAATTGATTTTTTACAGAGCCGATTTTTATATGATGATTTATAATGTAAACAGTTTTGATTATAAGAGTAAATTGTAGCAATAGTTCCTCAACTTTAATCAAATTGGAGTAATAGTTCATTAACTAAAAATCCATTACCATTGGTCTCTCAACTTATCAAAATGTGTAGCTATAGTCATTTTCATCAATTTCGTCAAAATTTTTTCAAAATAAGTTATGTTGGAATAACCATTTATATAATTAAGGTCTCTCAACTTATCAAAGTGTGTAATTATGGTCATTTTCGTCAACTAAGTCAAATTTTTTGTCAAAACGAGTTATGTTGGAAGGACCATTGCTACAATTGGGTTAAAGTTAATGGACCATTTATCCAGTTGAATTAAAGTTGAGGGACCAATGGTAATAGATTTTAAGTTGAGGGACCATAGCTACACGTTTTGATGAGTTGAGGGACCAATAGTAATGAATTTTTAGTTCAGGGATCATTGCTTTAATTGAGTTAAAATTAAGGGATCATAACTACAATTTACTTTAATTATAAATACGAAGATTTATAAATTGACAATGAATTGTAACAATTTTGAGAAATTTTAAATAGAAGTATTCATCTTTCGGCAAGAGTTCCTAGTTCTCCCCCCTACCGGGGCCATCCCAGTCATCATGAAAAGCAACATTTTCCTCTCTCCATTTCCATTTCCATCTCCATCTCCATCTCCTCAGAATCCTTTCTTTCTCTCCCTTTCTTCAATCAACCAATCAACCAGTCAACCACAGAAAACGCTCACACTCTCTTTCCCCCTTAGACGCTCCCTTCTCCTTTGATTTCCATTTCTGCCACTCCCCCTCTCTTTCTCTAATCTAATCACCCCCAACCCCCAGTCGGTCCTATGCAAATTAGGATTGATTCCCAATTAGGGTTTTGATCCTTTTCGTCAGAAATCCAAGAAATGGATTCGGACGAAGAGTTCGACATGCTCGACGCCAACGATGACTACGACGACGATTTCTACAGTGGCGGCGATGATGATGCAGCTGGCGCTATGGACAGCGACGACGCTGGAGTTGCTGATTACGAGTTCATCGACAACGACTCCGACGATTCCAATGATGTCGCCTCGCATCGATACCAGGTGGCTTTTCTCTTCAATTATCACAATTTCATATCTTCTCTTTTAGTTTCTTTGAAATGATTTTGGTTAATTGATTTGTGAGTAAATAGTAGCTATGGTCCTTAATTTTAACTTAATTGGAGCAATGGTCCTCAACTAAAAATCCATTATCATTGGTCTCTCAACTCATCAAAACGTGCAGCTATGGTCCCTCAACTAAAAATCCATTATCATTGGTCCCTCAACTCATCAAAACGTGCAGCTATGGTCCCTCAACTAAAAATCCATTACCATTGGTCCTCAAATTGTAGCAATGGTCATTCCAATATAACTCATTTTGACAAAATTTTTGACATAGTTGACGAAAAGAACCATAATATTACACTTTGATGAGTTGAGGGATCCTAATTGTATAAATGATCATTCCACATAACTTATTTTGATAAAATTGATGAGAAGGACTAGAGCTACATATTTTGATAAGTTGAGGGACCAATGGTAATGGATTTTTAGTTGAGGGACCATTGCTCCAATTTAAATAAAGTTGAGGGACCATTCGTACAATTTACTCTTGATTTTTTATTCTCATGCTTCTTCTGGGTTTTGAAAGTTGAGCCCTTTTAGTACTTGTCCATATGTTAAATATGCTTAATTTTTATATTGGGTCTAATCATAAAAATTTTCTTCTTTTTTTGTATGTGGCTTTGTGGTAATGTTATTGTTGCTGATTTTGTTCTTAGGTTTCATTGATTTATCCGAAATGTAAATTTAGTTCGTGTTGTGGGAATGTCTTAAAAAGTCGGAGCCTTTACTTGTACTGTGGAAATGCTAATTCTGCTAGAATTATTAGCTTCGTTATAACGTTAATAATCCTTGATTTTGATATTTGGGTTAGTTGGGCTAGAGTTACCAAGGAAGGATTTCCGTAGTTGCTGCTATTCCTAACAAAAAAGAGTTTGCATAGATCGTGGGTTAACTATATCTGGTGTTTTTTTTCTTTTGTTTACTGATTTGTAATTTTTTTTGGTTCAGGCCTCGGGCATGTGCCCCCTCCTAGGGCACTTTAGATGATTTGTTAAAGTCAGGGACTTTTGTTGGTGGATAAAGCCAATTATGTTTAGAGAAATTTGGTATTTATTTGATTGGTAGCTGACCATGGTTGAAGTGATTGGGGCTTTTTTTTTTTTAATTTTTAATTTTTTTATCTTTGTGGATCCTTTGAAGGTTGTTCATTGTTTCGGTGAATTCCAGGGATTTGGTAGCCTTTCTCTTGAAGCATTTGGATCTCCGAAAAAGTAAAGCTAAAACTGATCCATATAGCAGAATGTTGTGTGCTCTCATTGTTGTGTCTAAAGATGAGAAAAGTCTTTTAGTTTAAGATACTGATGCATACTAATTGAAATTTTGCACCTTACATGAAATTTGTTAGTGGATTTCTACACACGGATTCCAAACTTTGGAAATTTGTAATGAACTCTACTAGGCTGTGATATCTTTGCTTTATTTTCGCTTTTTTTTATTGCATTATATAATCTCGTTTACTGAGTGTATGTATGGATCTTTAATTTACGAGTTTTGGATGCTTGTCTACAGGCCAAAAATAAGTTTATCAGTTAGTTGTGGCTCTCATTATTGTTGTAATTTCGTTACGTTTTTATTGCAGCAAAACTACACCGTTTTGACAGAGGCTGACATTCGTCAGCATCAAGAGGAGGATATTGTGAGGATATCTACAGTGCTTTCTATTCCAAAAGTTGCAGCTAGCATACTGCTCCACTACTATAATTGGTAAATTGCTGTCTCCAATGTTTGTTTTCTTTGCTTATTTGGCTAATTTCTTTACATGCTTACATGGATTGCCTTTACTCTTAGTAATGGGTGGGTACCTGGGTTATGTGAACCAAATTTAGTTTGTCAGATAATTTCCACTATACCTTGCCCAATTTGTTTGATGTGCATTTATTTGATAAGTTTTATACAATGGTGCATTGTTTTTCTGGATTTTCTAATCAACCTATACTTCCTTCGTACTCACAGGAGTGTCAGTAAAGTACACGATGAGTGGTTTGCAGATGAAGGAAAGGTTCGCAGGGCTGTTGGCTTGCCCGAGAAACCAGTTGTTGAATACCCTTATGCAAGTGAAGTAAGCAGTCCATGCTTTCGTATGTCATCAAGTTTGGGCATTTTTTGCTTCAAAGTTTTTTTTTGCTTCAAACCGTTATATATTGCTGACAGCTTTGATAACATGTTCTTGTCTTTTAACAGCTTAATTGTGGGATTTGTTTTGAGACCTATCCTCGTGATAAGATGCATGCTGCAGCTTGTGGTCATCCTTTTTGTTCCTCATGCTGGGCAGGTTTGATAAAATGTCATATATTTTTTTCTTTTTTCTTCCATGGAAAAGTTGAACTTTTAGTGTAGTGTGCATGATTTTTTCACTTTTCTATTATCACCAGGGATGGGTTTATATAAGGAAGAATGCTGTAATATAAGAAAAGTATGTTCAGCAATTTAGTCAAACTTTTGTTTATAGGTTCCTCAATACATGTGGATCTCTTGCATTTGTGCAAGACCTGTGTTAGTGACTTTATGGTTGCACATAAAAGGCCAGACTGGTCCTCCTTTTGTCATCATGTGGTGGGTCTATGTTTTCCCATCATATATAGCATTTTCAAGGAGCTATACGCGTAAATTATGAGTGTTGATAATGAGATGTATTATATGTATTGTAGTTCCGTTTCTTGTACTGCTGATACAATTTTTGTATGTTTTTTACGTCTCTGTCATCTAGTATCCAGTGATCTGAAGTTTACAAATATATATATTATTTTTTCATCTTGTTATTGTTTCCAAATGAGTTTTGAGTTTTGTCTTACGTTCTTTTATCATTTTCCATGTCTTGTAGGCTATATTAGCACGGCCATTAATGATGGCCCTGGATGTTTGATGTTGCGCTGTCCGGATCCATCTTGTAGTGCTGTTGTTTTCCAAGATATGATTAATGATTTGGCTTCCTATGAAGAGAAGGAGAAATATTCGCGCTGCTTTCTTAGATCTTATGTTGAAGACAATAGGAAGGTAATCCCACGATTGGATCGTTGATCACAATGATCAGCGATTTGTCTTTTCTCCCAAAATAAATGCAAAACCTTAGCCTTTATATCTTCTTACTTGCCAAACGTTTAATTAATTTCAGGTTATAGTGATTAAAAACAAGTAGAACCATTCTAGTTGGCAAGTTGATCAGTTAGCCTTAGTTGACCCATCTTAAATTCGGTACTAGTGTTTTTATGTAAACTAGACATGCAGTTGACTTGGTGACGTCATAGTTAACAGTATATGAGCGAGAAATGTATTGCAGTGGCAGCTTAGAAGTAAACTTAAAGATTGCTTCAATTCTGATAAGTGATTACAGAAAAATATATATGTTCTGTACAACTTCATTACCTTGCCCTAGTTGTTCTGTACAACTAGGGCAAGGTAATGCATGACTTTATGAATTTTCTGTAAGGTTTTAAACATATATTGTGCATTTGGATGTTTTTTTTTTACTAGCCTTCATTCAATATTTTGTTGACCATTATTATTTCATGGATGTTTCTCTGTAGACCAAATGGTGTCCTGCTCCAGGCTGTGATTATGCTATAAATTTTATTGTTGGTGGTGGAAGCTATGATGTTACCTGCCGCTGTTCATATAGCTTTTGCTGGAATGTGAGTCTCTTTGAATTTTTCACATATAGTTTTTATCTTCGTTGAATATTGCATGTATGTGCATTTTGTATGGCGTACAGGATAAAGATATGAAATGATGCAGCAATGTGAGAAATCTCCAAAAATTAGAATATGATGTGTTGTAATGATGCATATATACATGGCTTGTTATTTTTTCTTCTTGTTTTATATTTATGCTTTGTTTTATGTTGCATATGAGCCCTTAAGCATTGTATAATACCACTTGGTGCTTCATATGAAGTTATCTTGTGCTTCATAGGTGCTCATGGCATTTACATCATGTGAATTTGACCTTGCAGTGTACTGAGGAAGCACACCGTCCCGTTGATTGCGGCACTGTGTCAAAATGGATAATGAAGAATAGTGCAGAATCTGAAAATATGAATTGGTACGTAAGACATTAGTTACTGGCGGAATAGTAACCTTATAAAGTAGGAGAATAGTGATCAGATATGAACATTGGACTTCTCCAGGTCCCATAGGATGATGGGAAAATAATCTATGTGCTGAACCCAAGTAATGTTTGATTAAAGCATGGCCAGTCCCTACCATAATAATTGCATGACATGTCTAAACCTTATCGTGGAATCCTGGATATACGCTTTGATGTCATATCTACACGACAATCCTGTAGCTAGGTAGTGCGCAAATGCCAATGTTGAAGTGTGGGATGGTGCCGGTCAAAAGAAAAGGTCTGTAATGGTCCCCTTAGTATGGACTTTACAAGTTGGGAGCTGGGTTCGTGATGACTCCCTAAAATATTGTAGTAAAATATATCAACGTTTGGATGTTAAGCTTATAGTTTGGACAAAATTGTGCTTATTCCAGTTCCTAGTTCAAAATATTTTGACAGGTATAGCCACAGAAAGATAGGCAGTCAGGTTTACATCAGGGATGGATTAAATGAAGACTTTTAAGTCTTCAAAATTTCCTTGAGGGCCTATCTCTCTCTGATGCACATGTCATCAATAGCAGCTTCACAAAATAATTTTTTATTGTTTTTAGCTCAAAATACTAAGTTATATTGTTGATGGATTTCAGGATATTGGCTAATTCCAGGCCCTGCCCAAAGTGCAAACGTCTGATTGAGAAAAACCAAGGCTGTATGCACATCACTTGCACACCACCTTGTAAATTTGAGTTTTGCTGGTAAGCATTTTAGTAACACTACCTTTTGCATTTTGATTTCCTGTGTATTGCAGTCATCTGAAAAATGATTTAATATCTTGTGCCCCTTTCCTAGTTTTTTACAAAGGCATAACTTTCTTATGTCAAAGCTGGATTTCATGTCATCATGCACCTTGTTTGAACACTATCTGCTCAAAAAGAGAAAAAACAAAATCTTTCTAGAACACTGATACATGTAGTACATGCTTTCAGGCTTTGCCTCGGTGTGTGGTCGGATCATGGTGAAAGGACGGGTGGCTTTTATGCATGTAACCGTTATGAGACAGCAAAGCAGGAGGGAGTGGTATGTTAATGTAGTTTGCATCTCTATTATGATGGTCGTGTATTTTCTCAAGCTATTAACTCAGTTTGTGCCATATTATATGATTCTTATCATATTGTTATATACAGTATGATGAGGCAGAGAAACGAAGAGAGATGGCCAAGAACTCTCTGGAGAGGTACACTCATTATTATGAAAGATGGGCAACCAATCAATCGGTAAGTACCTAGTTTGCCTAAGAATTTAGTAAAACTGATGTCACTCAGATATCAGGGTTCTGAAGTTCTCGTGTATGCACATAGTTCCTAATGTTTAACTATCTGTTTTCCAAAAAAAAAAAAAATGTTTAACTATCTAAAGGGCATCTTTCTTAATGAGCCAGGTTCGGTTAACTTATTAGCTATGTTTTACCTCGGTAGTAAACAGTCATCCATACATAATGTGACTCTGCATGAACACGTACAGGAGACAAGTTTATCTATTTCCTTTACATTGCTGATGTCTACACACGTTACAAACTTGTAGGCAACAAATCTGTTGACAACTAATCATTATGCTTGCTATGTTCAGTTTTCTGAAGTATTGATGTTTGCTCATTGTTGGAAATGTCAATTAGTTATTAAAGTTGGTTGTTTTTTTTAATAAAACAAGTCATGTGGCTTTCTTTGACTTATTTGCTTACTCCTTGATGCTTTAGCAGATGCTTTCTTTGACTTAATGTCAATTGCTTGACGTTTATCATTGGCTTTTTGTGCATGTGCATGTGCATGTGCAGATGTTTTTATTTTTTAAATTGATGCTTTAGCAGTTTCTATTTTCTTCTTTGCTGGGGTATAAAATAGTATCTAATAATTTCAAAATACATGTTCTGCATGACAATCTGCTATACTTAATAAAATACATTATGTTAAGAGTCTAATTTTTTTTACCTTTCCTTCACTGCAGTCCCGGCAAAAAGCACTTGCAGACTTGCAGCAGATGCAAACTGTGCACGTAAGTAAAACATTTTACTATCAGGTCTTTCTTGGTTAGTGATTCTGGTATAGGTGATTGATGTGAATATCAATTGTGTAGTTTGTGTTCCTGGGTTTATGCTTAGTGCAGTGTATTTTATATATGTACAATTTTCTCCACCTACTGTTTTCTGTTCAGCGTTTTTAAGTTATGTATACTGTTGATGTTGTTATTGTAGCTTGAGAAGCTGAGCGATATCCAGTGCCAACCTGAGTCACAGCTGAAGTTCATTACAGAGGCCTGGCTACAGGTACCCTACAAGTTACCACACTTTTCTACCAAGAGTGTTTTGCTTTTTCTTAGTAAATTTTCTCTATTTTCAGATAGTTGAATGTAGGCGAGTACTAAAATGGACATATGCTTATGGATATTATTTACCGGAGCATGAACATGCCAAGAGACAGTTCTTTGAGTACTTGCAAGGTATGTCATTTTCTCAAGCTTGAAAAGAGACAATGCATCATGTTGCTTTGTCCTAATTAATATCTGTTTCTGCAGGTGAAGCTGAGTCTGGGTTGGAACGGCTTCATCAATGTGCAGAAAAGGAGCTACAAGTCTACCTTAATGATGAGGACCCATCAAAAGATTTCAATGAGTTCCGCACAAAACTTGCTGGATTGACCAGGTTATGTTCGACTAAAGATATTACGCTATAGTTTTCTGATTGGATAAGTTGACTTGGGTTACAAGGATATAGCTTTTCAGTTTATTGATTTACGGTTCAATTTTAATGAAAACAGCGTGACTCGAAACTACTTTGAAAATTTAGTTCGAGCTCTGGATAATGGTCTATCAGACGTGGATTCCCATGGTGCCTGCAGCAGGACAGTAAGCTCAAAGTGTTTGGGAGGTTCAAGTAAGGGAAGAGGTGGGAGGGGCAAGGCTACAACATCCAGGTCTAGTAGTTCGAGTAGAAACATTGACGATTTAGGCCACTGGTCCTGTGAACATTGCACCTTTGCAAATGTCAGGTCGGCCAGTGTGTGCCAGATGTGTCAACAGCGCCGGTAACGTGTGTTTCCTATGCAAATTGGCCTAATCGGTTCTGGATGCCGTGGTTTTGCCTCTTCGGCTGGCAGATTGCAGCAGAGAATTGGCCTGGCGGGTTGGGATTGCAAGTGCGAGGAGGATGCACAAAATAACAAGGGTGGGAGGAAGAGACTGTCTTGCTTGTTTATAGGAACATGAGCTGTATATAGTTCCTGTTGTTCGCCTAGCATTTACGTGGCTGTCTTGATTCATGCACATGCAAATGCAAATGCAAATGCCTTGGATCTGTGATTTTCATGTCATTAATCAGTTGCTGATAAAATTGTAGCAAAGTTTGAATCTTTAAAAAAGTCGGGGGTGGTGGTTGTAACTTGTAAGAGTGAACCAGTCCCCTGCAGCACCTGCGCAAATTAAATAAGTTGCGTACTATTTATCTTCCTTTTTTTTTTCTCATCTTGAATGTTATCGAACGAAATCCCCTTTGGGTTTCCCTTTCGCTCCAATTTCCCTCTGAACTATTCTTTAATTTCCATTGTTTTCTTGTATCATTGTTCGATTAAAATCCAAATATACGGCAATTTGGATTTCCGATGTGACTGAAGTTACATCCGGCGCTTGTTCTTATGATGCTCTAAAATATCGGCTTTGTTGTGACTGAATTAAGATTAACAGAGAATTTTGTATCAAACGGTATTTGACAAGATCAATTCTTCAGCAAGTTCACGCATCATAAGATGCAAAAGAGAGATGAATTGCAAATCCCACCTCCTTAGAAGCAACTAAGTTACAAAAGTACAATATATCCCTAGCGTGGCCTAGGTTAGCTAGGTAGGGGCCTAGGGCTGCCTGCTTTCACAACACAAGTCATCTCCAACCCCATACGTACAAATGCACCTGCCCTGACAGACATCTAAGACTCAAAGCACCAATTTTCCGGTCGTCTTATTTCGTCACCTGACCCAAACCCAAGTTTGCATGAATGAATCCGCCCTAATCTGGTTACCGGCAAGCAACAAGGAATGCTGATACAACATGAAGAAATGTGAGTCGAATTTTGCTTCCTGCAATGCGCTCGCGGTAATTATACACTCCTGGTTTTGTAGGCAGTATAAGCCAACAGTAGTGGAATTGTTAAGCTATATCCTGGAAAATGGAGAATGGGATTCATCTCATATGCTTTGATGAGAGTCCTGCAATTCTGCAATCCAGAGACAAAAGAAACATAGAAACCAAAGAACAACATACGTAAGTACAATATGCAAACTGATTACAAAGAAAACAAAAGATGCATCTTGATTTATGCCCTCATGCTCATTACTTCAATATGGTTCCCAGGACGATAGAAGAAAGAGAATTCAGTTTGGAGACCTCGCAACGTTTCAGAATGGTGGTTGCAAGGTTCCAAACACTTCTCTTGCCTCCGTTATCTTAAGAAGTCTGGAAAAGTATTCACATATTTACGACATATATTTTAAGCAGAAATGGGGGGCAGTGAAAGAAACCTTACCATAAAGTGCTTCCAACAAACTGCCAAGCAAAGAACCAAAAGTACATATCGAACCCACCGGTTTCCAACACCAGAATTTGATCTCCTATTACCTGAGTAATCGTACCATAAAGATCTCTTTTCCTCTGGACCATAATCATCTTCTTTCTTCCCTGTAACAGAGAGAAAATGTTCTCTAGAGATCTGTTTTTCAGTAGCCAAAGCCGCAGTCAGGAAAAGAGCAGGAAAAACCACAAAGATGAGATGTGGAAGAACCACTACCATTACATCTGGAGATCCAACATACTCATGTTTTCCCTTCTGATTGAAAGATTTGACCACCCACCCCATATAGGTCATGTATCCTTTATCCTTGCCGTCCGTGAAAACTTGCCCAGTAAACCAGGGGAATAATATAAGGTAGAACAAGTATCCTAAAAAACCAAACCATGCTCCGGGAAGCCTGCAGAGCTCCTGAAAAACCAATCCTACAGCATTCACGAAGCCCTTATTCTTGTAAGTGAAATGCCTAACTGAGAAAGTGAGGATAGCTTTTGGAATAAGGAGGATGGAGAGAATGAAATATACAGCACACCAGAGCATTGGGTAATACAAGGCATCCCATTGACAACCCATGACCATAAATTCCTTCCAGGTCCATGAAGTCATAGTAGTAAGGCCATTAACAGAAAACGGCCTCAAATCAGATAAAATTGATCTGCCCATGAAGTCTGTTGCTTCTATTTGCAACCAATACCTGCTAGGGACTGGATCCTCAAAGGCTCTATGATTCCATGGAGCAACATAAAGATCTCCCCTGGAGGTGTTATCCCCAATCATTTGCATGGGTGCCTCAAATACCAGATTGAGAAATCCAGGTCTTGAGTCATAGATCTTAGTCGTAACTGATGCAATTGGAGAAACAGAAAACACCAGGGCTCTAACTGTGCCATAAGATAAAGGGACCATATCATGACATTCATACTCGTGATGGGATGAAGATGTTGACATGAACCGTGAGTCCAGGGGAAAAGTTGGCAATATGATAGTCTTTTTGGTGCCTGACTTGAAGTCAATGTCAACATACGAAACATGGCCTCTATCAATGGCCAAAATTCTCATGGCTCTGCTCCTCCTCCAGTCACCCATCTCCCACTCCCAGAACTCTTTGGCGGCTGGGGCTTCAGTTGAACAGTTAACAGCACTATGAAAATAGGGCTGGTGTACATTAAGCTGGAAAAACTTGTGCAAGGATAAAAAGTGACGACTCAACTGATGGCGCCTCTTCAAGTTTCTGCCAAACCTAGAATGCAGATGCCCACATATATAAGCTGATATGGAATGATTGAGGAATATATCTTTTAGGCTCTTCCCGGAGTTTGAGGTCCCTGAGAATGAAAGAGGAAAATGCCCAAAGGAAATCTTGCTTAATGGTTCTTGTGATCTAGAGTCCCACTGTGAGAGGTGTGTATCCAATTCTGCTAATAGTTGATCAGTTGGATGCCCAAAGAGATTAGTTGGACCTCGTAAACCAACAGACATTGTGGTATCAACTCCAACAAAGAGATGCTTCCGATCACCAGTCTGGATGGAAATAAAAGGCGTAAAGTTGGGGAAATGACGAAAAGCTTTTGAATTAACAAACACTTAAGGGAACGGTAGCATCTGTGATCAAAGCATGGGAATTGGGAACGTACAATTAAAGTTGAACTCAATGTTAGGTAAACTAAGCACACAAATTGAGTTGAGTTATTGAATACACGATGACATATAGATATGAAGCATCTCTCTCTCTGAAAGTCTGAAAGTCTGAAAGTGAGAGGAATAATACCTGAAGAGTGACACTGTTGACATTCCGTCTTCTGCCCAACTGGCCACTGATGCTATACTTTGAAAAGAAATCAAAGGAGCCGCCGAGCTGTGGGACGCCAAAGTTGTCGTGATTTCCTCTGAGATCAAAGAAGAGGGTCTTGTCAAGTCGACTCCTTTTGATGACGTCCTCCATGACGTTGTGGTATTCCAGCCACTCGTCCTCATTTTGCTTCATTGTCAACAAATCCTTGCTTTTTCCATCTGATTAATAATTACATATGAAAATCCAAACATAAGTATGCACTAATCAATACTATGCCTGTGACTGAGATTATTAGTATTCACTAAATATGTTTCATTTCATCCATCACATCCATCACCCATCACCCATCACCCATCACCCATCATCCATGTGATGACATATGAAAACAGACCTGTGAGATCACCGGTGATGAAGACGAGAGAAGGGTTGATGAGGGAGAGGGCGGGACCCACAAAATCCTTGAAGTCGAGAGCTCTGTCGGGATGGTGGACGCTGAAATGGAGATCAGAGAGCTGAACCACCCACACAATTGAGTCGGGGCCTCCCTTCACATCTACCGCCCTCCTCAGTTGTTGTTGGAATTCTTCTTCGGATTCTTCAGTCGTTACTGCTACCGCATACAGATTGAGATTGAGATTGAGATTGAGATAGAGAGGGAGGCAGTGGCAGAGCATTATTACCCTAAACGCCATCATCAGAATGCCACTCGACCCACCACCCATCTTGTTCCTCAAAAGTAAATAAATAATATTTTGAATATTCCAGTTCCACTCACCCCAATTCGCCCAATTGCTTTCATTCGCTGTGTCTTCTGCACTCTGCTCTGCTCTGCTGAGATTCAGAAACAGAAACAGAAGACAAGACACACACCAATGACCGATTTATCCGATTTATCGCGTGGAGGGCATTTTAGTAAATGACTTTTGTCTTTCTTTTTAGGGATGTATAAGAGTAAACAAGATGTTAAAAAAGTGAATGGATTGTTCCAAAAAAAAAAAACCAAATTTTACGCTGCTGCTGAATCACTGAATCTATCTCATCTCATCTCATGCTCCGGTTTGATAATTGTTGCTGCTGAGACGATGCCTTGCCACTGCCACTGTCTTCCGACTACTGGCGCTTGTTCTCTTCAAAGTTCAATGGCGAGTAATGTAATCTTCTTTATCTTTATCTCTTGTAATTTTATAATTTTTATTATAAATGTTTCCTTATGGCTGGGTCAATGGCTTGTGATTCTTCTGTTCATGACTCCTGTCCCTAGTAGTAATTGGCTCCAAGTATTTTCCTTTTTTTCTTTCTTATCGTCACCTGTCCGCCTTGTTTGTGATTGTTAATTGTATTTTCGCAAAGGAAGGGGTTTTTTGGGAGGTCAGATCATTATGTATTTTGTTCATTTTCTCTGCTTCCTAAATAAATTCATGTGCAATTTGCTTTCTTTTCTTCATTTCATTGGGTTATGGATGATTGATATCAACAACTTTATCAAATATACCAAGACGCACTCACACTAGTACGAGTATCAACTTTGCCATGGAATCAATTAGGCTCCACCCCATTCTCCAAAATGGATTTATGTTCATAACCATACAAGAATCAAACTCACGTGAGCCCCTGTAACAATCCTTAACCTTGAGTCATCATCATCACTGTCCAAATTGAAGGCTTGTGTTGTGTACTCACAATTTCATTTTCTCTTCCTTCCATCCTTGTATTCTAGTTCTTGGCCTCTCGAATAGGAACCGCACCACCACTGGAGAATCAAATCCCTGAAAGATCATATGTAGCTCTTGCAACTTGTATGATCCACAACTGTTGCGGTGAACCAACTTTTTTCATGATCCGAACTTCAAAGGTTCGCATAAAGTCTCTGCCATTCCCCCAAAGGAGGTATACATATGTTTAGGTCACTCAAAATTTGTATTGTTTTATTCTATATCTGACTGAGCTTTTGCATTTTCTTTCTGCTTTCTTGTTGTTTACAGAATAAAGTCAACTGCATTATATCTTCATATGAACGGATGACTTGAGATTTCTCTTATTCCTATGAATACCTTAATAATTAGCAGCACTTTATAAATAATGTGAGTTGTATGCATCCTTGTTAGTTGTTGCATAGACTGCTTCTGTTGTTCTAGCATTCTTTCTTGGATTTCCTCTTTTTGATCTGCTGTATCCCCACCCTACCTATTTCGGAGTCCCAGAAAATTATGATGTGGAATGATGCCCAAATTTGCTGCAGATTAGGAACTTATTCCAAGATCCTGCCTTCACTAAGAACTAGGGGCTTAAAGGATTGGGAGGGATTTACAGAGAATGATTTCAGTCATTTTGGAACTTTTGTTGACAGTCAACATTATATATCCACATCAAATAAAAGTTGTGCCAACTGTATGTAGGAGTTATATAAGTTTCCTGGTCCAAATGCTTGCTGTATACTGAGCCTTGTTTCATAAAAAATATGTTGATGCCCTTCTTAACATGCTTATTTTTGGTATGCTGACGCAGTTTTCAGTCAACGAGACGACAGTGGAGAATTGCCTTTGCCTTGGACACAGGTGGGGTTCCTGATGAGGGTGGGCAAGAGGGCATCAATGGCAACAACTCTAATCTCAATGCCACCCGGTTGGGTCGGATAGTGACTGCAGGTGGGAGACAGCTACTGGAGAAGCTGAATTTAGCCAGGAGAAATTTTCCCATGAAAATATTTCTTCTTCTTTTGGGTTTCTACACGGCAAATGCATTGGCTACAATCCTTGGGCAGACCGGGGATTGGGATGTTTTGGTTGCGGGTATAGTGGTTGCTGCCATTGAAGGTATTGGCATGCTAATGTATAGAAAGCCCCCCTCTCAATCGAGTGGGAGGCTCAAGTCGTTTGTCATGATGGTAAATTACTGGAAAGCAGGTGTTTGCCTAGGCCTCTTTGTGGATGCTTTTAAATTGGGTAGTTAAAGGTGCTTCTGCGGTTGTACCCACCTCAAGTTTGGAAGATGGAGATTTACTACTAAACTTACTTGTGTTTTTAACGCCCTTTATCCGTCGGTAGGTTGTCCAGTCCAGACCCACCTTTATTGTAAGATGACCAATCTCAACTAAATTTTTGCGAATAAAAGTTTGCCCTGTACATGCAGCTCTCAGTTTAATGTACAAAGCTACTGTCTTACTAAATGAATCCTGCATAAACAAATTTCTTGAATTATGCCTCCGGGGGGATGGGATCATTACAAGATTTCCCCCTAACGACCGCCTGTTTCGTATCTTTGGAGTTGGGGGTGGCGGCGAGGACGATGGTGTTGGCGGGAATGGGATCAGAAGGGATGGTACAACCTCACCCCCATACACCATAGTGCACAGAATAATGGCTTAACCTCTCAACTCTAGCATGCTACATTCTACACTCGTTACTTGTGCCATGTGACAACCACACGAGCATTTGTACATACGGTTGGCTGTTTCAAACAAAACACAGCTGACTCATACTTAAGATTTCAAAGTAATACTTCTTCCGCAAAATAAAATAAAGAGTATCAAGCTAATGTGAACATATGCAATGTACATTAGAATGCCAGGCCTATCCGAGGCTACGACGGTTTTTCCCTTCTGATTCAAGCTCCTTGACATTGTCGACAACATGCTGAACTTTCTTCGACAGGTCTTGCGTATGTTCCTCAATGTGATTAAATAGAAGATCAACTATTTCTCTAAGCGCAGCAGACCGCTTTCTCTCGAGGAAGAGCTCGTTTGTTAACTCTGCAATCTTTGTCTTATCGTCCTACAAACACACGACAGAGTGAAAGAAAGAAAAGAAGCCTGAGGTAAATGAATTTCAGGTCATACTAATGCGATGCAACTGTCATGTCAACTTGTAGGCCTGCTAAGTGATGTAACTCTCATATGAAGTCCTCTAACATATGTCATTGAGCAACATGAGCTGCAGATACATTAAGAGCTCTGTAACTCCCAAAAATCCCATTTAATTGACCAAATTAAGTTGCAGAACCTCGATATAAGATTGTTTCAAGTCTAATATGAGTTAATATGCATGATGCAAAACAAAAAATTGCTTAGAACAAATTAAAGTCGATAACAACTGTAAAAGATAACGATAACTTACTACCGGTACTTGATCATTGACCAGTCCTTTTGGAGTTTTGTTGGGAGTCAATGCATGAGTGTGCTCCCTAACGAACCATGTAACAACCCATTTCCCAACACTCAGTTTCTTGATGGACAGCATTGCCCTACAACCTACCCTGGTTTGAGCCCGAGGCTTTAGGGTCTTCTTGTCACGCCTGTCAGGCTTTCGGAAACCCTCTTTGTTGCATACCAATGTCCTCCCAATGACGGTTCCATCGTGTTTGGATCGATACATATCGTTCATACGAGTAACGAAACCCATACGAGTGGCATAGGCATTATAAAATGCCAGTGCACTTTCTTGTGAGTCGAATTCCTGACCCACATACGGCTCATGTGGTTGGACTGGACTTGACCCATCTTTACAAGAATTTGGAGTCCTTTGATCATCATCATCAGCATCATCCTGTCCAAAAAGATGACTCATATCTACAAGAGAAGTTCCTACCGATGCACCATCAGATTCACTGCAATAAATACATATTTACATCAAGTTGAGAAGAAATTATAATCGATGGAACTCTAAGGATCCATTGGTGCAGGCTGCAGCTAGTCTTCTAGTGCCAAATCACCCCTATTTCTTTATTCTATTCTATGAGCACTATCACTGCCTGTGGATTTCCCAAATCCGAATTCATGTATTTATCTAATAATATCTAAGCGGATTTAATTTTAAAGCACATGGATTATGGAACATCGGGAGGAATTGGAGGATGAAGCTGAAACAACACATCATTCAATTTAAACGAAATCAATTTCCATATTATTCCATGCTTCTAACTAAGAAAAGAGAAGATTCCCAAGAGTCAAATCCCAATCGCGCCCAGAAACCAAAAGGAAATTGCAAAACCCAATTCCATTGAATTGACAGAAAATTAATAAGGAAGCCTGGGTAATTGCATGTCAAACTTACTGAGCCATTGAATTTTTTGGAAGCCCCCCGAAATGCTGGCAGTGGTCGCTCAGATGCACACAGACAGCAACCCTTTTGTTTACAGCGCCAAGCTCAGGGCCTCCGCGATACGGAACTGGGAGAGGCTTTCTGGTATTTCCATATTTCGTCGAAATAAAAAATAAAAAATATCTACTTATTTTTAAGTTTCTCGCCTAAATATTTTTATAAAATATTTTTGTTGCTCAATAAATAATAAAATCGTTTTAGTATATTTTATAACTTTTTTTTTTAATACTCATGCAAAATATTTTTTGAAAACACAAAAAATGTGGGTCAACACTCATAATTTTTAATTAATTTTGCAAATTTCTATAAAAATTATAAAAACGATTTCTTTTCAGCTTCACCATATTGTAAGGTTTTGAAAATCTCGTATAAGAAATTTTCAGATATATTCTTATAGACGGAACACCATTTTGTAAATATTTTAAGCCCCACTATTTTTTTTATACTTATTTTTAAGTTTTCAACTTATATATTCTATAAAAAAAAATGCTTCGATGCTCAATAAAAGGTAAAACTGCTTTCAAATGGTTTATAACACTTTCCTAGGGATCCTAAGGATCCAACAATCGTGTTCGTTCATCGTATATCTTGCGGTTAATTTTCGTTAGTTACTATTTATATTTGAATTTTAAATTTTAAATGATTTCTGACCGCATAATATACGATGAACGGAAACGATTGCCGAATCCCTAAGAAAATGATCCGGCGAGGATCCCTAGGAAAAGGATCCTTTCCTTAATGCCCACACAATTTATTTAGCCAGAATACAAAATTCTATTGCTTTCACAAACATTGTGGGCTAATCAGTTTTGCCCTAAAGCTGTCCTTATACTCACAATTTTGAATCAGTTTTGTAAATTTGTTAAAAAACCATTATAAAGCTTATTTCTTTTCATCTTTGCTGCACTGTGAGATTTTGAGATTCCACGTAGGACATTCTGGACATATTCCTGTGTGTAGAACTTCGTTTTGGCAATGTTTTGGGCCAATTTTTCTATTTATTTATAAGTTTTCGGCTTAAATATTTTATAAAATTAATTTTAATGCTCAATAAATGGTAAAAAAACCAATTACAAATGGTTTGTAACGTTTTCCTTAATGCTCACACAAAATATTTTGTTAAAACACAAAATTCAAAATGTTCACAAAAAATGTGGTGTTTTAACTGGTTTTGTAATATTTTTGCAAAAACTATCATAAAATCTATTTCTTTTAATCTTCGTCACACCGTGAGCTTTTGAAATTTCACGTAGGAGTTTTTGGAAATATTCTTAGAGGCAGAAGACCGTTTTGTAAATGGTTAGGACCCACTAATTTTTTTTCTACTTGTTTTTAAGTTGTTGGCTTGAATGTCCTATAAAAAAAAAATACTTTCGTCCAATAAATAGGAAATTCGCCTTCAAATGGTTTATAATTTGTTCTTTTCACGATCACGTAAAATATTTGAAAAAAAACACGTCTTTCGCCCGTAGGTCTTGACACAAGGTTAGAATTCTAACTCTTCCAAAATGGTATCTCATTGATGACTCAGGCTCCCCAAAAGGGGGTATTCTTTGCCTTCCACCTAAGCTACACAAGAAAAACCCAAAAAATTTACTATTAAATCGACAGATGGGTAACATATCATGAAAATCTAATGAGAAAGCAATTGTGAGATATCAAATTTACAAATTTTACAGTAGATTTGTATAAAAGAAAACGCAAACTAGCTAGCGACCGTCGGACATTTCAACGGCCCTCTTGAGTTGATAAAATCTAGTTGGTACTGTCAGTTATGTGCATGTAGGATCTTCTGTGAGAGATGTTGAGGGTACCAAGTACGTATGTTCCTCCGATATTGTAACTGTAATTGAATATTCTACCGAGGCATTGCTTAAGCTAACTGCTGGTTGAGAGAAAGGTCTATGCATGGTTTTCCTATATGAAGCAGAGCGCTTCCTCTCAACCAGCAGTTAGCTCAAACAATGCCTCGTAGAAGCTGGAGAAGCGCGACCAAGGATTGAAGCTAACCGCAAAAAGCTATGCGGAGCTAATTGCTTGATTTTCATCTCTCTTCATCCTGCAACTAAATTAAATACTATGCATTGTTTAATAATTAAAACTGATGAGTCAAAATAATATTATATATTTTACCCTATTCTTAGTATAATTTGGTAATTATTTTGGTAGAATTTTGATAATTTGCTTTATATTTTCAATATAGGACATTCGATTTTCTCTTGAGCAAAACATGATCAAACGGACGAGTTTTGGAGTGATTCAAATTGGAGGACGTTCGTGTGTCTCTTGGCGCATTCGTATCAAAATTTGGGATTTTTCTACTAAGTGCTTATTTTCTGGCGATCAAATAAAGAAGCAGTGTGCGTTGCTGAAAAGTGACTTTTTGGGCTTAAATTGCATTTTTGGAGCCCAAGATGACTTCAGATGAGTTCGTGGCCTTTTGAAGAAGTGTTTAGAATAGTTCAAGCTTTAAATCCAGCTATTTTGGGCCAGTTTTGGAGCTGATTTGGATCCAAAACGTGGTTGTGCAGATTTTTGGGCGAATTTACCAAGTTAATTTATGATTATGTTTCCTAATTTATTTCAATTTATTAGGTTTCCTAGTTTTATTGTAAGACCCTTTACTAGGAGGATTTCATTACAGTAGTTAGGGGTGGATTTTTTTGCCAAATTGCCGTACCAACCGAATTGCCAACCGTGCCATACCGATTTTGTGCCAAAGTTTTTGTGCCAACGGTAATGGTACGGTATTGTACCTAACCGAACTGTCGTGGTGCGGTATTGGTAATGGATATCATTACCATGGTATTACCGTACCGTACCGAAAATATAATATAATATATAAATGATCTAATATATAATTATAATATAACACATATTTATAAATTATAATATATATTTATAATATTCTTGAAGAATTAATCAATGAATTTTACTTTTTGAAGTTTAGTTTCAATTTTCATTTGGTTTGAAACTTTAAATTCTATTTGGATTGTTAACTTCTATTTGTTTTGGTTCGTAACTTCTATTTGGATTGTAAGCTTAATTTTCATTATGAATCTTGATGCATCATTTGAATTATTGTGTGTGTGAATTGTGAATGATGAATAATAGATGAATTTAGGCTACAATGTATGAGATATTAGCAGCTAAGGTGAGGTTTAAGTTAAAGAGGTGAGTCTTGTGGTACTGCTTTATGTTTTTCATAGCATGAAGGTTTTCCACTGCCAATTACCCCGTGATAATCCTTTCTACTCAAGTGAGCCTCCGAAGAAGGATAGTACGGAAGATCCTCTTATGGCTGGAGGTAGCATCTTGTATCAGTTAGCATTTGTTTTAGCTTTGTTCAACCTTGTTTATGTATGTTTATGCTCCTTCAGTATTGCAATTTGACGTCTTTTAAACGCTCTTCCAATTGAAGGGATCTTTTGATGATATTTGCCTTTTGATTGTCGTAGCTGCAGTATGTAATTGGTGTGGTACCTGGAAGGGGAGTACAAAAATAGATTTTGTCCCAAAATAAAGTGGCAATTACTATTGTCATACCATGCCAACCGAACATTTGGCAATACCGAACTTCGATAGTAATGGTAATAGATTTTACCAAACTGAAAGTTTGGTACGGTAATTGGTACGAGGGTTTTGGCACGGTAACCGTACCGAACCCACCCCTAACAGTAGTATAAATCAGCCTTTTTGGGCGGCCCTATGAGGATTCTCTAAAAAAAAACGTACACGAGATTGGAGAGAAGATTTTGGGCAAAATTTAGAGATTTTAAGACTTTATTCTACAAGGTGTTTTCATTCTTTTTCTATTTCAATAAAGACTTTGTGATTTTTATTATGAATATGCGTAACTAATTCTCTTTTGCTAGGGCGATGCCTTGAGTCTTAGCATGAATATGTAGTTTTTATTTAATTGCTTATGATATTATGCATGCATGCTTTGAATTATTAATTACTGTGCTTTAAATTGTCTTAGTGTCTTAATGATTCGCGACAATTATGATGTTTAGATAAGTAATTGAATGCAATTCAGTCAGAATACCACCGGGGAATTGAGTATTGCTTCTTGTGATTGATAGTTGTAATTTCACCTAGGATGAATATCACGTCTTAGGGGTTGCATGGTTTTTCAAAGGGTTTTCACAAAGCGTAATGAGTCATGCATGTTTATATTTGATCTGAATACCACAGACAGATTGCATGTTTGATATACGTTCTAGCTTGAATACCACGAGTAGAATATGCATTAGGAAAACCTAACCTTCAAAGTTGCATGGGTAATTCATAAGTAATTAGTAAATCTACATAGGATTGTTAAGAGGGTGGTGGAACCCTAGTGTTTTTCCAAATTTCTCTCTGATTTGTTTTCTTCTTAATTGGTTATTAGTTGTTTTTCCTAAATTACTCTTATTAAAATTCGTTTTTATTATTTTTAAATTCAAAATCAACATTTTCCAATTTTTATTAGTAAATAATTAACTAAGATTTTGGTTTTGCATTAATTGTTTTAAATAATTCCTGCGGAAAACGATCTTTGCTTGAGCCGTTTATACTATAACAACTTTGTTCTCTTGCAAGTATTTTGTGTAATTTTAACCTCTTTGCACAGGTATCTAAAAATCCTACAAAAACCAAAACCAAATCATAAAAAACAATGTAAGATATAATAAGAAATAGCTTACCAATGGCTTTGCACAAATAAGTAAATCGTGTCGTTAATATACAGATTGAAACTCTCTCAGATACTCTTGTGGCATTGCACAAATAAGTAAATCGTGTCGTTAATACACAAATAAGTAAAAACACATGTTATATACTTAAGTGCTGGGCAAATATGACTGGTGGCAAACATGACATTAATAAGGCTAAAACAGGATATAACACTTTTGACTGCACATCTCACGTACCTTTCCAATACTCAGTTTCTTGATGGATACCATTGCCCAACCCGAGCAATGATTAAGCCATCCAACCTAGAACGACTGAACGAGCTAGGTGGATCACTCACACCGGCGTATGTGTTCTGAAACCTCTTCTTGCTGCGTAAAATAATGCATTGTAAAAGTAAAAGGCATGCATGTGCAACTGCTTCTGTTTCAATAAATTCCTGGCCAGCATATGAGCGGTTAGCATTTTGCTCCACTCTTGAACAACTTTGAGCCGCTGCTTCCTGATTTTGCACAAGACTAGAAGCCTCCTCAATGTCCTCATTCTCAACACAAGTTGCCAGAATTGCACTGTCTAGCCATCAATCTTCATATTTTGCAATTCACACATACTCTCAATTTCTTCAAATCAAGCTAATGAACACGTAGGAGAGGTGGGGATTAATCGGCTAACCCGGCCCAAATAGATCCTCTCTCTTCATCAATCCAGTTGATCATCGGCACTGCCTGGACATCCCACCAGAGTCGGTAGGGTGGGTTCCTCTGATTTTGGGCCTCCCCACCTCACTAGACCACTACACTTTTTCTTTTCTTTTTTGGGGGCAACAGACACTACTTTTATAAATAAATAAAAACTGACATTTTAAATATTTCCCACACTAGATATTATCGTTATTTTTTAAAAATAAATTCGATATTATTTACAATAAGTAGTAAATGAGTGAATTAAACCTCACAATTAACTAATCATATTACTTTGGTTTGAGCTTGTTCTTTAGCAATAATCAAAACTAAGTCTTTTTATATATAAATGAAGAGAAATATTACCAAATCATAATATAGTAATTTTCACAATATTAAAGGAGATCTCAAATTTAAATCCTAATTATTTCCTATCAAAAACATGATGTTGGCCACTCGAAAATGTTGTATACCATAATTATTAATTTACGTTGAAGGAGAAGGAGACAATTTGATTCTAAAAAGGAAATTGGAGAAATAGTCCCTAAACTATAATCGAATTGTAACTTTGGTCATTAAACTAGAAATTCATTAGATTTGATCCTTGAACTTAACAAAATGTGGAGCATTGGTCCCTCCATACCAACACTGTGAGATTTTCTGTTAATTTGATGACGTGGTCTTTGTGGGCTTCATATTTTCTGTTAACTCTCTCTCTCCCCCATCTTCCCTTCCGCCTCACCCTCCTCCAAACCCCAGCCACACCATTGTAGCACTCTCCCAACAACCAAAACAAAAGAAAGTTTCTAATCCAAATTTGGAACACTTCTCCGGATCTCCCTTTGCAAACGAATTCACAATGACATCCATCCACGTTGTCTCGACAGGTAAGATTCAAGAATTTTGTGGGATGAGGGTGCGGGGTTCGAGTGAAGATGGTGGTCCATGGGCTACAGATTGGGGTCCGTTGGGGAGTAGGCATTAGCGATTGGGGGTTGGAAGTGGGAGGTTGGCGGGAAGTACTGTATCAAAGATTGAAGGTGAAGGGTGGGCTACGAGTGTTGGTGGGATGAGGTAGGCCTGCATTTTTTGTTGTACACACTTTTCACTAACAAGTAAACACTTTTAACTAAAATTTAACGGAATTGGTTACGAAGGACTATTCCTCCACATTTTATCAAGTTTAAGGATAGAATATAATGAATTTTTAGTTTAAGAATCAAAGCTACAATTAAATTATAGTTACGGGATCATTCTTCCAATTTCCTCAATTCTAAAATTCTTTTGACAATACGTTGACCACATTGCCCCTTAAATTGCTAGTCAAAGTCATAGCTTAGCTTAGCTACCCACCTGCCTGTAGACTTGTAGTTGTACCTCCCTCCCTCTTTCCCTTTTAGAATACATGAATAGGGACAATGATGTTTGCCAGATCATTTTCCTAGAGATCTTAGAGATCCAACAATCGTATCCGTTTATTATATATTGTGCGATTAGTTTTCGTTAGATACTATTTATATTTAAATTTAAAATTTAAAATTTAAAATAATTTCTGACCGCACGATGTACGATGAACAGACACGATTGCGGGATTCCTAAGATTTCTAGGAAAATGATCCTTTTCCATGAATAGAATAGGCTAGGAGAAACAAAATCACTCCGCTATTTTCTCCTGCCTGTTACCTGATGCTTGTCTGTCTATACATTATTTGTCATTTTGTCACCCTCCCGTTCTATAAAGAAAGCATAATACTTACGTCCTCACATGTGAATGCACACATTCCATTATTTTTTAATAATATATTTTTACTATATAAACATCATAATTTGAACAGTTTAATTTATAAATTTTCATTTGAGGATTATCTCTATAAAAACCATTCATATCGGAGATCGTTTACTCATCCAAATTTATAGAACAAATTGACGGTATGAGCACTAAATAACATGTTCTTAATGAACCGTCCATTTATTAGATACATTTAAATAACTAAACGATATTAGATTCGAATAATTTTTAGAGAACTTTAACGAAAAGCTCCCGATACTGTTCACTTTAACAAAAAACCACATTTTTACACTAAAAAGTCAATCATGGTACTATTTATTTTACCCTTTATTTTGTTATTTTCGTTAAAACTTAAAGTTTTCAAGCCATTTGCATTAGTTTTCCCTAATTTTTATTCTAATAATCTTCAAATGAAGATTTTATAAGTGAGTGATTTCAGTTATAAAGCTTATATGGTGAAAATACATTATTCGAAAAATGGTGAAATACGTCCATTCCCCCATGTGGCGACACACAAGTATTATCCATAAAGAAATAACCCCCTTATAGTCTTTAAATTTTAGAAAAACTAATGAAAATGACTTCAAAACTTTGAGTTTTAACGATAAGAACAAAATAAAAGGTAAAGTGAATAGTACTAGGATTGACTTTTTAGTGTAAAAATGTGGTTTTTCGTTAAAGTGAACAGTACCGGGAGTTTTTCGTTAAAGTTCCCTTAAATTTTCTATTTCCAACTTGGGCCATATGTATAGAAATAAACTTTATATTGTAATAAGTTATAATTTCTAAGTCTTGTATTAAGGAAACTCGCATTCATATTATAATAATACTTGTCAATAAGTACAAACATATGCAACGTCACAAATAAAAAATTGTGATGAACTAAAATATTTTTTTAAAGTTGTTTGAGAAAATGCTTTAATTTTTTTAGAGTTTATACCACGTCTTTGAGCTTGCGGGCATGTAATAACTTCACAACAACATCTTCTTGTTGAAGTCAATATATTTCTAGATTTTTAAGCACGTTTAGAGAGAAATATGAAAGAGAGCAATAGATTTTAAGGATTAGGTGTCTCTTCAATGTTACATACTAGATTTTAAAGATTGTCTCTATCCAATGTTACATCTTGAAAATCTATATGCTCCACTACTAATTTAGAACTTTGTGTCCATACAACTTTCATTAAGGATAGTAATCTCCCTAAAGTTATAAAATTGATTTGGCCACACCATTACGACTACATAAAAAATTTACTGTATCATATACAACATACATGCATGCTAGCTATTTACTCTTAATCTTACTCTTAGCCCACAAATATGTATACATGTATTTTTAAATTATGGCTCTATATATGTTTTCTTTAACGTTTTGCTGATAAAGTTTTATTACTTTGGGGCTTCAGCATGTTTTGCTGCATGCTCTGAATTGTGAAACGTGAAGGCCATGCATTCAAGTAATGCATGTAACGTAACCCATGCTTTGCTTTATCGCAAATTCGCAATCACCATTCACCACATCCAGATTAGAACGCAGTTCAGCATATCTATATTAGAGCAAATATGTTTACCGGTCGGCATACATACATACATACATACATGTATAATGTATTCCATATGATCACGACTATTACTCCACGATCAGGTCATCTCATGATCGGTTATAATCTGTAATGATCGATTATGTCTATACAAAGTACACATGCACGTACTTATGTTATCGATATCAAACCGTACGTGATTTTAGACCAGAAATTCATCTCAGTCCTCCAAACTCACAAGTTGCACAGAGATTTTGAACAATAAAACACCTCTTTGTAATGTGTGTGTCATCTTAATTATAATCACAAAGACTGGTACATGCCTAATTAATCACTTCTTGTTATAGTCTTTTCAGATTTTTCTTGTATTCTTTTTGCAGGGCGTTCATTGTATTTTATTTTATCAATAACATATATTTTACTTTAATTAATGTTTGAAGAGATGAAAGGATGTTCTGCTTGCCTAATCTTTAGTTATACTCGATATTAGGGTTGGATTCAGTTCAAAACAGTTCGGTTTTTTGCCAAAATTGAAATCGAACCGAAATTTCGGTTCGGCTCGTTTTTTTTTTCAGATTTTTTTTTTAAAATCTGAAATTTGATAAACAAATAAATCTGGAAATTGGTAAAGAAATGAATATGGAAAGAAACAATTCTGCAACACCAAGAGCAACACAAGCACATAATCGATCAACATACTATCTTAATCCACAACTCACAGCAATAATTACATTCATTCATCTGAAATTCAAATTACTAACAAACCCAAAACACAAAAATTGAACAAATTTGCAATACGAACCAAAACAACAAGCCATATATTTACACCAAAATTTACCCTAAAAAACCCATAAAGCGACAAAATAAATAATAGAGATTGGGGAGGACGATCACGTTCATCAGACTAGGCATAGACCCTTTGAAAAAGAACACAAGTCTCTTAGTGCCTGGGAAGATACTGTCATGGAAATAGATGGCCTTGGAAGTTTGTTCCAGGAAAGGCAAGAAGTTGCTTCTCACAAATATGAAGCTTGGAATAGAAAGTAGGATGCTCCCCCAAAATCATATCAAACAGTTCATCTCAAGGAAAAGATTGAGAAGCTCTAAAACAAGGTTGTGGGTGGTGTTAGGATTCTAGTCCATCTCAGCTATTTCCTTTTGTTTAATTCCTTGTCTAGTAGTGGAATAGTCTATAGTGACTTAGCACTAGTGCACCTAACTCTTTTGTCTGCAGTGACTGATGTGGGTATACAATCCCCATTATGATACCCTTTTGGGATATGAATGAAAAACTGCTTTTACATTTCCTCTGTCATTTTCCTTTTCTCTGCATTTCTGTCTCTGGGTGCTGCTGGAACCTACCATTTGGTATCCAAAGCCCAGGTGTGCATTCATGGGCAAAAGTAAGGCATCGATCACGATGGTCGACGTGACTGAGGATGACCTGGACCGTGAGTTTCAGCAACACCAAATCCTCACTCAGCTTCAAGACTTTCAATAGTCTTTTTCCATAATGATCGTTCGCCAGGATGACCTCCAACAAGTCATCGTCGATCTCTCTATCCACTGGATCCGTCAAGACCAGGTGCAACAAATAGTTCTTGACGAGATTCAAGCCCTAAAACCCCCTCCCCTAACCCAGCCCCCAAATCCCAATCGGTTTTATCCTCATTTCTCTCGGACCTACCCTTTTCTCTGCCGTCCACACTATCATCTCACCACCAACATGAGGTTTCTCCACCTCCCCACCTATAACTGCAACCCACCATTTAGCTCCGCACATGGTCGCCGGTCCCTTGTCACTTTCCTTCACCTCACCTCTATCAGCCCCGACCCATTCATTGAGTCAACCCTCCACCTCCCGTTACCTTCCCCTACCCTCTTTTGGACCCAACCTCCATTCCTTCACCCACGACCTCTACTCTGGCCACTCACAGCAACCTTTTTCCCCGACCCTTTCTGGACTCAAAACATTGAAGATCGACCTCCCTCGATTTGTTGGGGAAGATCCATACGGTTAGCTTGCAATGGTAGAGGAATTTTTAGACCATCACGAGATAGCCGAGCACTGCCGAGTCACAGTGGCCGGACTACATCTTGGTGGTGATGCGGCCCATTGGCTCCGTTGGTACAAAATGCGGTTTCCTCTCTCTTCTTGGGCCTCATTCTCGACCCAACTGCTGCAACGATTTAGCCCGGCCGACGTATGAACTTCAACATGGCCTTGTCGCACATCACCCAAACCACCACTGTGGAGGCGTATGTCGGTCAATTCATTCACCTCTCGTGCCGTACTCCAGACTGGACCGATGCTCAACTTCTGGGAGCGTTCTTGAGAGGTCTCAAAGACGAATTGCAGGATGATATCGTGGCCCAAGGACCGACATCTCTGGTGCGGGCAATTGAATTAGCTCGAATGTACGAGCACAAACAGAGTCGCCGCTCGGTGGCTCGTTTTGGGAGTTTCTGTTCCTCCACCTACAGCTCTAAACCATAATTTTCCTCACCACACCACCTCTACCTCTCGACCCACACCCCCCGCAACCAACCCTACACCAACTAAGCCAATTTTACGACTCACATAAATGGAGATGAGAAACCGTCGAGAGAAAAGACTCTGTTTCAACTATGACGACCAATATCGTCCAGGCCACCGGTGTCGATAAACTCACATTCTCATGTTGTTGGCGGATGATGATGAACATGTGCCTATTCTAGAACCTGGGGACCTTACTCCACTACTTTCCACCGTAGTAGAATAGCCGGAGCACCCCATCGCTCTCAACGCGATCTCCGCCACCAAACGTGCCAGCGGCCGCGCTATGCGCTTGGAGGGCTTCATTCTCCACACTTTCATTCACGTGTTTTTCGAGCCCGGGGTCGATCAAAATTTCCTCAATCCACAAGTGGCAGCTCGTTTGGGCTTACAAGTTGACACTGCTAGAACCGAGGTAATTATGGTGGCTACGGGGTGTTGTTTCTGCACCAAATGGGTGGCTCACCAAGTTTCGGTGTGCTTTCAGGGATATACCTTTACTAGCGATTTCCACCTCCTCGCTATGACGGGTTGCGATATGGTATTAGGTGTGGATTGGTTAGAGACATAGGGTCTTATTAGTTGGAACTTTTTACTTAAGATTATGGAGTTCTCCGTGCAAGGAACGAACTATCGGTTGGTGGGCTCTTCCACCTCGACTGCGATTTCCTCCACGGTGCAGCCGAATGTCACTACTTCTGGTGGATCTCCTCTACGAGCCGTACCACACCTGGCCAGTCTCACCACAACGACAAACCCTCGTCCCCCCCTCTGGCCAGCATTCAGTCTCTCCTCATTATGTATCAGGAGCTTTTTCAACCACCAACATCTTTACCCCCACACCGTGAGATCGATCACTAGATTCCATTACTTCCAAGCACCGGACCAATAAATGTTTGACCATATCGTTACGGGCATGCCCAAAAGGCTGAACTTGAGCGCCAAGTCGAAGAGATACTTGCGGCCGACATCATCCATCCTAGCATGAGTCATTTTGCTTCTCCAACACTGTTGGTAGCCAATAGCGACTCAATATGGCGATTTTGTGTGGACTATAGAGTGGTCAATGCATTTACCATTAAAGATTGCTTCTCCATTCCCATTATTGATGAGCTCTTGGCGGAATTGCAGGGAGCGGTGATATTTTCTAAATTGGACCTCCGCTCCGGTTACCACCAAATCAGTATATACGAACTGGACATCTACAAGACAGCGTTCCGTACACATGAGGGCCATTATGAATTCACTGTCATGTTTTTCGGTCTCACCAACACGCCGACCACCTTCCAAGCCTTGATGAATTCCATCCTAAAGCCATTACTATGGAAATCTGTTCTTGTTTTTTTTTTATGATATCTTAGTATTCAATGATTCCTTGGATAACCTTATCTCCCATTTGACTACTGTATTTGATATTCTCCAACAGCACCAACTCCGTTTGAAACCGGCAAAGTGCATCTTTGGGCAGCTTTCCATTGCTTACTTGGGACATATAATTTCAATTTGTGGAGTGACCGTAGACCCCTTGAAGATAGCAGTGATTGTCGAATGGCCAACTCCTTCGAGCGTCCGTGCTCTCCGAGGGTTCTTGGGCCTCGTCGGCTATTACCGCAAGTTCGTCCGTCATTTTGGTCTCATTGCCAAACCCCTCACGGACTTACTCAAGAAAGACAGCTTCTTATGGTCCCCCGCAGCAGACACGGCCTTCTCGGCCCTCAAGGTGGCATTGTTTACAACTCCGATCCTAGAGCTCCCCGATTTCACCAAGTCCCTCACCTTGGAGTGCGACACATTCAACATCGGCATTGGTGCCGTCTTGTCCCAAGATAATCACCCAATTGAGTTCCTTAGCAAGCTTTTGGCACCCAAACACCAATCACTCTCGATGTATGACAAGGAAATGCTAACGATAGTGTTTGCCGTACAAAAATGGCGTTCATATTTAATTGGACACCACTTCACCATTCTCATGGACTACCAAACTCTCAAGTACTTCTTGGACTAACGCATCACAACTCCGGCATAACAAAAATAGCTGCTGAAACTACTTGGGTATAACTACACTTTGGTCTATTGATCCGGAGCGTCCAACGCCATCGTCGATGCCTTATCTCTTAGGCCCGAGCTACTATCATTGATGGGACTCTCACAACCGCTTTTTGATTGTGTGGCTAAAATTCAGGCAGCCTAAGCAGCGAATCCTCACACCGCCAATGTGATTAAGGCGTTGCAGCAAGACCCACACAGTAAAGACTCATTTCAGCTGCAGGGATACCTTCTCTATTACAAGTCCTGTATCTTTGTTCTCGCTACATCCTCATGGCGCTCCCAACTCCTCCAGGAGTTCAACGCTTCTCCTTCTTCGGGCCATTCCGGCTTCTTACGCACCTACAAACGCCTTACCCATAACTTCAATTGGCCCGGCCTAAAAAAGGATGTCAAGAGCTTTGTGGCTGCTTATAATGTTTGCCAACGCACTCATTATGAAACAATTAAACCCCAGGTCCTTTGCAGCCACTACCCATTCCGACCCAAGTATGGACAAATATCGCCATGGACTTTATCGAAGGTTTTCCCTCGGGCCATGTTCGAAATGCTATATTGGTGGTAGTCGACCGTCTCTCCAAGTATGGGCATTTCATCCTTATTCAGCTCCCCAAATTGCTGAAGTGTTCATTCAAGAGGTGTTTAGGTTGCACAGGATGCTGGCGTCCATTGTCAGTGACCGTGACCCAATCTTCCTTAGTGAATTTTGGACTGCCTTCTTCAAACACTAACAAACTGCCATTTGCAAAAGCTCGGCATATCATCCACAATCGGACGGGCAAACAAAGGTTCTTAACCGAACATTGGAGCACTATCTGCGCAGCTTTGTCATGGACAAACCGAATACTTAGGTTCGTTGGCTTCCACGTACAAAATGGTGGTATAATACTACTTTTCAATCGACAATCAAGATGACGTCATTCCACGCTGTCTATGGCTATCCTCTTCTAACAGTATCGTCGTATCTTCCAGGTTCCTCACCGGTACACCTGGTTGATGTCACGCTCAAGGATAGGGACACTCTACTCAAGCACCTGTTAGAGAATATGCAAATGGCCCAACATCGAATGCGTCAACAGGCCGACAAGCACAGATCGGAGAGAGCCTTTAATGTCGGGGATTGGGTGTTCCTCAAGCTCTAACCGTATCGCTCAGTGTCCAAGACTCACTGCCCCAAGCTCGCACCTCGCTATTACGGCCCATTCCAAGTGATAGCCCGTGTCGGCCTGGTTGCCTACACCTTGGATCTTCCCCATCAATCCCGCATTCACCCCACTTTTCACATCTCGCTGCTCAAGCCGAAACTGGGTACAAATTCGGTTGTCTCTGCAACACTGCCACCAGTCGCCGCAGATGGATCTTTCATGTGGTTCCCTAAACTGATCCTCCAACGTGGTATGTTCAAAAAGGGCAACAAAGCTATCACTCGCTGGTTGATCAAATGGCAAGGCCTGCCAGAACACGACGCCACTTAGGAAGATGCAAACTTCATCGTGAGTCATTTTCCAGAATTCAACGCCTGAGGACATGCTTCTTCTACGGGGGGTGCCCTGTTAGGATTCTAGTTCATCTCAGCTATTTCCTTTGGTTTAATTCCTTGTCTAGTAGTGGAGTAGTAGAATATAGTGACTCAGCACTAGTGCACCTAACTCTTTTGTCTGTAGTAACTGATGTGGGTATACAATCCCCATTGTGATACCCTTTTGGGATATGAATGAAACACTGCTTTTACATTTCCTCTGTCATTTTCCTTTTCTCTGCATTTCTGTCTCTGGGTGCTGCTGGAACCTACCAGGTGGGCTGTCGAGACGGCGAGACAACGAGAGTGGGATGTCGAGATGAAGGGAGGGTTGGATGCGGGTTATGGAGAAGAATGGATAAATTGGAGGCAGGGACGAGAGAAAGAAGAGGGGAATGAAAAATAGAAAAGGTGCGGCTACTACTACTAGTGGCTAGGGTTTTGTTGATCTTTATAAATAGTTTAGTCGTACAATCATAACAAAACAAAACCTGTTGCCAAGTTGGTTTCAATGAAACTTTTTGAGCAACCCATGCGCTCCAAGATTTCGGAGAATTTTGATATTTTTTATAATTAAAATATTATAAAAATAATTAAATATATATATCAGTTCGGTTCAATTTTCGGACCTCAAAAATCAAAATCGAACCAACCATATTCGGTTCGGTTCGGTTCAGTTTGACAGTTTCAGTTCGGTTTTCGTTCCTATTTTTTTCGGTTTTCGGTTTTTCAAACCCACCTGTGCTCGATATGGTGGTTATAAAAAATTCCGATAAGTATAAACAAATGCTACAACAAATCAACATTGAGCATAATGTACATGTGGAAGTGGACGCGGCATCCAGAAGGGAGTACCATTGAATGGAAGCCATGTGTTGATATTGGTGTGTTGCCATTGCCA
This sequence comes from Heteromeles arbutifolia, assembly GCA_024362995.1. Taxonomy (NCBI): domain Eukaryota; kingdom Viridiplantae; phylum Streptophyta; class Magnoliopsida; order Rosales; family Rosaceae; genus Heteromeles; species Heteromeles arbutifolia. Next base: position 33,391,000 of record JANCRC010000010.1, on the reverse strand, counting down.
TGTGTATCTCATGTCTTCAATTAAAGTACTTGAGCAATATTTGACTACTATATATTGTAATTCACTTCACTTAACTCATGGGTGGGCAATGGGTCGATAACTCGACATGGCCACGGGGAGCTAACAGTAATTTCAAACAAAAAACCGTGAAATTTGAAAACTAATTTAAGCCGTTCTTGTTCAAATACTAAATAAATAATGCTCTATTTAGGGTTGTCATTTTGCCTACCCTAACCAAAAGATTGCCACATTACTCGGCAGTTCTAGGTCAAAAGTCATACTTTCTCTCTCTCTCTAAAATTTCCTTCACATGATTTTCTCTGTCTAAGAAGAGGGCTAAGGTAAGGTTAGGAATGATGATGATTTAGATTACCGAGAGCCTTTTTTTCAATTTTGTTTGTTTGTTACAGTGGTAACAGGCTTTGATTAATAATTAACTTATGTTGATAAAATAAATTATTTTTTAAAAAGGGTATGGGGCCATGTGTTTTACCGTCTTTGGTTCCTTCCTTCCTTCCTTGATGGTCAAACTTACAGGGAGGTGTTTTTCGAAGCTTTCGAGATGAATCTCTCTCTCTCTCTTCCTTTCAGCACCACCTTCACCCCCCCTTTAATTATTTATTCATTCTTTCTCTTTCTGTCACTCTCTGCACCCTAACCCTAAATTCAAAATTTGAAAATACATGCATATGTATATATATACACACGTATTGTACATATATATCTAAGAATATACTCTTCTTCTATTAATTAATATAAATTCGTGTATTTCTATTGGAGATATATGCGTACGTGCGTGCAGGATGAAGAAAATGATACTATGGAGTTCAGTGGAATATATAATAAGGAGAGGTAGGGGGACTGAGAGGCAGAATTGACAAAAAGCACTGAAAATGAAAGGGAAGTGTATATCTGAGAGAAATGGATTTGAAGCTTGAGTGAGTATAATTGAGAGATATGTATAGAGTATAGGAATAGGAGTTAGATTTTCTGGCAATCGATCTGTCCCTTTCAAAAATGACTAAATTATTGAAAGAGAATGAAATTATAATCAAACTCATCAGAGTCGCAGACCCACCCGGAAGACAAGGGTTAATGTCCTCGCATGGGGGTGCAGGCTTCAAGCCTCTCTCTCATACAATATCTCAGCTAGCTGGCTGCATGCCATACACACATATATATTGTTGTTTTTCTTTCACTATATATATATATTACTTATATAATAATTAAGACTACTTAAGGATTCCATCCCATATCTCTGCCTAACTTTCTCTAATTTTCTGCACTAATCAAACTAACAGTGTTCTTTTTTTTTTTTTACAAGCGTGTGAGTCATATTCCTATATGCATACATAATATAAGTATATATGGCGAGATAGTAGATAAAGGTAGACAAAGAGATAGAGAGACCCCCGTTTGAAGCGGGCAGGGGGAGCAGATTTATGATTAGGACGAGGGGATAATATATAGTTAAATAATGTGATATGGTTGGATGGAATGTGAAAAAGTTATGGGTGTCTTTGTTTGTAAGCAGCAGAGACTCAGAGTCAGAAAGTAAAAGAAGAAGAGAGAGAAGGCAGATGTGCTGCAGGCATAGGCAGAGGCAGAGGCAGCGGCAGGGCAATGCAATGCAAATTGCAGTGAAACATAATGAAACGAAAATGAGAGAAAGAAAAGTTAAGCTTTGTTGGAAGGGGATATTGCTAGAGAGAGATTCTACTACGTACGAACAGGTTTTTCACAACAAGCAAATTAAAGAGAGAAAGACATATAGAGATACTGATAATGCATCACATGAGAAAAGTTAGAGAGAGAGAGATTATTAACCAAATACATGTAACATATGGAAAAAAATTCAATGCTACGTAGTATTAAATGATAAGAAAAATGAATGAATAAGATTGAAAATAGAATATCTAACAGATGGTGTATAGAAATTGTATCTAACAGCTAAAACAAATCGTAACATTAAAGCTGGACTCAATATATATACTTTTTTCTTTATTGAAAAGAATATTCTAAGGTAATTATTATTAGCACTCTAAAAATCTCATTCTACACTCCTCATAAGTGTATTTTTCTTTCTAATTATAGAAAGTTTGGAGTGTAAAATGAGATTTTTAGAATGCCAATAATAATTCCCTATTCTAATCTAGATTAAAGAAAGAAAAAAATTTAAACTTAAAATACAATGAGTTGAAGAAAAAATAAAAGAAAGTAAATGTTTTAGAAAATAATTCTGAATAAAAATGCAAGTTAATTATGGAAAAAGTACTTGAACTGCTTCCTACAAGAAGCACCAATTAAGTGAATTTTGAGATATTAATTGGTGTGTGCACATATAGACCTTGTTTGGTATGAAGGATTGGATTAATATACTGATCATGCATCACAAGAGAAAAGTTAGAGAGAGAGATTATTAACCAAATACACGTAACATATGGAAAATTCTTCAATGCTACGTAGTACTAAATGATAAGAAAAATGAATGGGTAAGATTGAAAATAGAATATCTAACAGATGTTGTATAGAAATTGTATCTAATAGCTAAAACAAATCATAACATTAAAGCTGGATCCAATATGTATACTTTTTCTTTATTGAAAAAGAATATTAATATTCTAATCTAGAGTAAAGAAAAAAAAATTGAACTTAAAATACAATGAGTTGAAGAAAAAACATTATATGCCAAAACAATTCACCATTTACAAGAATTAACAAAGATAATATATTTCAAGAGGACAAGTGGAAAAGGAAATGTGATCATGAACAGCTTGCAAGAAGGGAACAATGTAATATGTAGTATATATATGTGACTACTTTGTTTTGGGAAGAGATCCCTTCCGGATCTCTCCCACCAAATCTTAGGGATTCGGAGGTCTGGACCTTTGAAATTTGATCCAATGACTACAATTATTACAACTTTTAGAGGGACCCCCTATTTGTAACTGTTGGATCAAATTTCAAGAGTCCAGATCTCCGGATCCCTAGGATTTGGTGGGAGAGGGGATCTCTTCCCCTTTGTTTTAAGATTACGAGAGCACACATGGTCATAGTCTGCATGTATATTAATATATATGTATGTATGTATATAATATGAGACCCATGCATGTGTTAGCTAGTCTCATAATCTCCTATAATTATAGCAACTAATTAATTTGAACTATCTAGCATCCACATATAATAGGCTCCACGTGACGGATACACTACCAATTATGGATATACGAACACCTAAAATGTTTAATTAGTTTATACATTCATTCTAAGTAGTATACAATTGTAATGGAGTTCATTTAAAATATTAAAAATTTAATTCAATAATTTTTTTTTCTTACGTGTACCTTTTTATTAGTATTGTTAATTTCTCATTTGTCAGTCAATACTTAGCAAGCAATTCTTGATACATAGGTCTAATTGAATTGATTTGTTAACTTATTCAGCGCGTTTGGCATTTGATTTTCATTTGTGTGTGTACTTAAACATACTAGCGATATTATTGTTTTAAGATCTTTCATAATAGGTTGGAAAAAGGGAGTGTGATACCAATATATTGAGTCCATATAAGAATCACATTCTTACAATGAGTTGAAAATTTTGAGTGTGATACAACTATATTAAACTCATGAATGTGATACTATCAAACGATTAGGTTCTAGAATATGGCTCTCACAGCTATTGAACTAACAATAATATAGCAGTACTGTTATAAGTATTAAACTCAAGTTGCCTAATTCTTATATATAGATATCTAACTTATTTAAACTAATGTGGAAAACCTAAGCTGGACTGAAATAAATGATTAGATCTCATCAGGACGAAAGATGGAAAAGAAAGTCCAAATTCCAATCCACCAATACGTCATTTTGTGTTTTTGGATATTAACTAGTTAACTAAGATTTAATGCAAAATTATAGTATCACCCCTCCCCACCACCCCCAACGTCCTATGTCGTTAATCTTATAAGTCAAATAAAAGATCTTGCTCTTGTATTTTATAAGCTTTTCACACATCTTTTTGTACTTTTAATTATCGAATTGGATAGATCAAATGAATTTAACGAGTATAATTAAAAAGAAGCGTATAAAAAGGATGTTGTGTTTATCATTTATAGCATACCTTTAAAAGAAGGGATCTCCATTTTTTCTTTAAAATGGAGAATAGTTGTAGGGCTCATATCACATTGAACTTCAACGATCTGAACCTTCTATTTTTCAAGTTGCACATCTTAGATCATACTTGCAAAATATTAGCCAAATCGGAAATATTTGACATATTTAATTAAGTTTAAAGAAATTAACGAATATATTGTCATATAAGAATCAATGAAATTTTATTGTGATAATTAAATACGCAAATGGTTTTTTTGTAAAGATGACCTATGAATTGAGACTTACAAAGTCAACCGTTCAGATTGTTAAAATTTGATATAGAGTAGGTCTCACAACTAATCTGTATTAAAGAGGTCATCATTTATACATGTGTAAGGAGTCGAGGCGGCCGTACGTGTGAAAGAAGTGGAAAGGAAAGAAAGCGTGTGTTAAAAACTTTGTATATAAATGCTTAGGAAGAAATGATAGTCATTTTCAATTGATTCTAGGTCTGCAAATTTTTGACCTTTCCTCCTCTCTATGAGTCCCACATACCGCCATGGAAATGGAGCCTCTGTCTTCTCTCTTTAAACAATAGTTGTTCCTCAACCAGTTGGCCACTTGATCTTCTTTTTCTTCTTCTTCATGCATGGAGTACTAGCTGTCTGATCATCTCTTTTCTTTAACTCAAATCATTTGAGATGGGTTCCATGAACTGGTTGGGGTTCTCTCTTTCCTCTCAAGAAGTTGTTCCGGATGATCCAATGATATCCGAGGGTGCTGATCGCCGTCGTCATCAGCATGGCCAAGATCTTCATGACTTATCTGACCAGACCACCACACCAGTCTCTCGCTTCGGCTTCCAGTACTCTGATGAAATCTCCGGTACCGATGCCTCCGGCGACTGCTTTGATCTCACTAATTCTCAAGATGATTCATCCACCACTACTACTGCTCCTAAGCATCATTCCCTCAACCACCTCCCTCCATCTTTTGGAATGCTTCATCAAGCTGCGTTCAACTCCCAAGGTTTGTCTACCCCCCCTCCTTCCATCCATATAAACACATTCGTTTCTGATTTCTTTTTCTTTTTTGTTTTTTGGATGAATGACTTTTTCTTTTATTTCTTTTGTCCTGGAGCTAGTTTTCATCATTCGTAAAAATTAAGTTGTAAATTTTAATAATTAATTGTTAATTGGTTCTAGCTACCATATTTTAGCAGGTGCAGATTGGAACATGAACTCATCGGATAGCACCAACTACAAGATCACATCAGACCACCTCTCTATGCTGATGGGAAGAAGTAACTCATGCAATACCCTAAACCTTGAAAACCATCATAATCGTCATCATCAACAGCCAAAGCTCGAAAACTTCCTGGGCCGACACTCTTTCATTGCGGATCATCACGATCACATCCAGAGTAGCACTAATTCTGCGCATGCATACAATAATAACACTGCCAGTACTAATACTACTGACTACATCTTCTCCAGAACCGCCTCTTCTTTGCAGCTTCCATTAGAGAGTGCCGGTCCCACAGATGTCATCAACGGAGACGGTGCAGGCGGGAACATTAATAACAACAGTAGCAGCTCGAATATTGGGCTTTCAGTGATCAAGACGTGGCTGAGGAATCAACCGGCACCCCAGCCGCAAGAGATGACCAAAAACGATATCAATGGCATCGGTGTCTCCAACACAAGTACTAGTACTACCGCTAGTACTACCAGTGCACAGACTCTTTCGCTTTCGATGAGTACTGCAGGTGCTACTACCGCTGGGGATCAAACCTGTTCGTCAGATCAAGATAATAATAAGCAGGCAATTATTAGGACTGCCGCTGTAACCACTACTCAGTCTGGGATTGATAGCCAGACTAGTACTTCTACTGCTATTCAGGCTGTGCCCAGAAAGTCCATTGATACATTTGGGCAGAGAACTTCTATATACCGTGGTGTAACCAGGTAACTATATAAATAACTAATTTTATCTTATTTCTTCATTTACTATTTTAATTAATTTTTGGATTTTGGGGGTCTAATTAATGTTTTAAATAATTAAGGTTCTACTTGTTTCAATCTATGCGTACACACAGGCACAGATGGACAGGTAGATATGAAGCTCATTTGTGGGATAATAGTTGCCGAAGAGAGGGACAAACTCGGAAGGGAAGGCAAGGTACACAGTCCATTTTAATTTAATTGTTGGATCTTTTAGGAAAAAATATGATTATTTCGTTTCAAGTTTAGTTTATTGATTTATTTAATTTAAAGACGCATCATGCATATCATGTTTTTCTTTAACTAATAGTGCTGCGTTTCTTTTGTGCGTTTCTTGATCTGGGCCGCCTTTCCATCTCAATCCTCTTTAATTTGCAGTTTATCTGGGTACGTACAATTTAAAGGTCAATGCCTTTCTTCACATGGTTTTTTCCCCTTTCCGGATCTCCCTTTTTCTATGATCAAACTGAATAATTAATTAAATCCTTAATCCATAGGTGGTTATGACAAGGAAGAAAAGGCAGCAAGAGCTTATGACCTAGCAGCATTGAAATATTGGGGTACCACAACCACTACAAACTTCCCGGTGAGTTATAAAACGTTAAAAAAGAAAAAAATTAAAGAAAGAGTTCCCACTATTAGAACAAATAATTAAAAGGATTCATGTATGTCGATCGATCACGTTGCCTATTTTGCTTGCGCAACAAAATTTGCTCAATGTCGGCCATTGGTATTGACATGCGCACTTAGGTTAGCTTGGAAACTGGGGAAAGTGTTTCGACTATATATTAAAAAATATTTCTATATACTGTATACACTCCCAAGTCCCAACTGATATTAAGTATCCTTAATATATATGGAGGGATGTGTCAAATATTTACGCAAGTTAATCCCAGAAAATTAAGTATCATTAATCATATATTGTTCGCCGTTGTGATATTATAGATGCATGCATGGCTTTGATTGATTATTATCTAATAATCATGAGATGGATTTTTTTTTTTTTGGTAAATATAATCATGAGATGGATAACCTCTGAGCTTTCTAATATTTTTGATAATTTGAAATAATACCAGATTAGCAACTATGAGAAAGAGGTAGATGAAATGAAGCACATGACAAGACAGGAATTTGTTGCATCTTTGCGAAGGTACGTAAATACATACAAATATATAAATGACCATGAAGTTAGTGGCATCATATCTCAAAACTACGCCATCAATTATAATTCGTTTTGGAGCCGATTAATTATACTGAAATTGCCGATTTAATTATATGTACTCCATGAATTTTCTTGCTGCAGGAAGAGTAGTGGGTTTTCTCGTGGTGCATCCATTTATCGAGGAGTAACAAGGTAATGCAACAGAGTATGCATGTGACGCAATTAAATATGTTTTTGATCTGAAAATGCATGGAGGCACCAATTGTGAGTAGCATTCAATCATCAATGTAAAGATCGGTATTCATATGCATGTTACAAGTAAGCCCTAAATATTACATATGTATAGTTTGTTCATGTAATTAATTTGTTTGCATGTGCAACAGACACCACCAGCATGGGAGATGGCAAGCAAGGATTGGAAGAGTAGCAGGGAACAAAGATCTCTACCTGGGAACATTCAGTAAGTTCAATTTCTTTTTCCTGCAATATTAATTTTAATTTGACCTTGAAATTAATTAAGGTACTGATGATAACTAGCTTTTTCACTTTATAATTTCCTAATGAATTTCCATATATATATATATATATAGGTACTCAGGAGGAAGCAGCAGAGGCGTATGACATCGCAGCCATAAAATTCCGGGGACTAAATGCAGTAACAAACTTTGACATGACTAGATACGACGTGAAGTCGATTCTGGAGAGCAGCACATTGCCCATTGGTGGTGCTGCGAAGCGACTGAAAGACGTTGAGCAGGCACATCACCAGCATCAGCATGAGTTGACTGTACTGGCTGACGGACACCACAGATCAACGACGGACGACCAACGCGAAAAGCTGATGATGATGACTCGTAGTACTAGTACTAGTAATTGTCACGATCAATATCATCAGCAACTGATAAATGGCGATCATCATGGAATGAGCGTAAATAACGTCTGGCCAACTCTTGCATGGACCCAAGCCCCCGCCGCTGCCGCCGCTCATCAGGCCGTGGCCCCGCCTTTTGGGATGCCTTATTACTCATCAGTGCCATATAATTCTAATGGCGGGCAGAGGGTTTGGTGCAAGCAAGAGCAAGGCACTAATTCTCAAAGCTTTTATCAGCCACAAGTTTATCATCATCAAGATCTTCATCATCATCAACTTCAGTTGGGAAGTACCCACAATTTCTTTCAGCTAGTCAACCTCATGGGAAATAGTACTACAACGGATTCTATGGAACATAGCTCAGGTTCTAATTCTGTCATATATAATGGTACTACTGCCGGAGATCACGGTGGCTATATAATCCCTATGGGGACGGTTATAGCTAATGGTCCTGAGAATAATAGTAATGCTTTTGGAGGTGACAGTTCCGATCATGATCAGGTGAAAGCGGCGCTAGGTTATGAAAATGTGTTTAGCTCAAGTAGTACTACTACCGCTGCGGATGCTTATAATCATGCAAAGAGCTTGTATTATCTTCCGGTTCAGGCGCCGCAGTCATCATCAGTTCAATCAGTAGGCGTATCGAAGGGAAGCAGCGAGTATAACAATTGGGTGCCAATAGCAGTTCCAACATCTACTAACAATATGTCTCCTTTCACAGTCTGGAATGACACAAATTAACGCGTATACGTTTCAAATGGATGGACGGTTGAAGGGAGGACGTATTACTGGTCTGGTATATTAGGATGGGGATTAAGAAATGGATGTATAAATATGGAACGAATTTCCTAATTTTGATTTTTCATTGTGCATCTGTGCTAATTACTAGATAATGATCACCTAGTTAGTTGGGGAAGACAGGCATTTTGTTAATTTGGTCTTTTGTTACTAACTTAATTTGCAGTAGGGTACTCTATGCAAATTTTGCAAGGGTCTATCTGAATTCAGAAATAGCATCTGAGATCTCTACTTTTCTCATTTGCTATGAGTTTTGGGCACTTGAGAATATTCTAATGGATTCTCCGAAAGTTTTATATGTTAATTAACACCAATCTAGCTTTGCAGTTTTGAATAACACATGTATTTCAAAGGTCGATGGAGTTTTAACTTTTCTAGTAGTGTGTCATACAAGTTAATCTCTATGTGAAGATGACCAAAATAATTGAATTACGTGCATTTATACACCATCAGTTACATTAGTTGGAAGTGTTGTTCTCGTAGGGTTTAGGGTAAGAGATCATCAAGACATACACAACGTGAAATGTGGATTATTTCACCTTTGGCCGTTTCGTGGACAACAATGTTTAATAACAAAAGTCAAAAAGGTTTAATAACAAATATTCATCATAAATTGGAAAGAGAATTCGACGAAAACACATTTCATTATCCATGCATGCATACACTTTTGTAGTTAGTAGTTCCACGATGAATTAACAAAAGATTAATGCTAGGTAAACTAGATTTATAGACTAAATTTGTAAATTAAATGATGTGTCACTAATAAAAAATAAGCACATTAATCAATATCTAAAGTAATAATTCAATCATCAACTTCTATGTCATTTAGTTAATTTTGTCTACAGATTTAGTCTCCCTAGCACCCTTAACAAAATACAATGGATGATTATATAAAGGGTAATGCTAGGGAGACCAAATGTGTAGACTAAATTTTGTAAACTTAGTGACATGGAAGTTGATGACTGGATTATTACTTAGATGTTGATTACCACATTTTTTTCTTATTGAGAACACATTATTTAGTTTTTAAATTTAGAACTCTGGTGTATGCTCACCATATACCTCATTATCTGACACGTGTCCTTTCAACTAACTATGGTTAACTTTATTATTAAATGTTCCTTTTCTAATTTTGAAAAAAAATAACTATGGTTAAATGAAAGGACGAGTGTTAGACAATGGTGTAGCCAGGAATTATTCAGTTGGTGGGCTAAGCTATAATTATTACTATGAAATCAAATTTTTATCTTTTGTTGCCTACTTAAAGTTATATAATAACAAACTTAAAAGTAATAATTTGAAGCAAAAAAATTGTATTATGTTTTCTAGACTTCTAGCCTTCAAAGCGCGCAGCCTTAAGATTCAAAATTTTCATTTATTAAGTAGAATATGTTTATTAACAATCATATAATATCTCAAAAGCTTAATATTTTTAATGTTAAAGAATCAAAACTCTCTCTATGTTATAGCCCAGGGGACCTTGTACTTGGCTTGGCTCTGCCAATGATGTCAGATAATGACATGTATAATGACCGTACACTAATTCTTGATGTTGAACAAAAATACACTCTTTAATCTACTTAACATTACTTTTGTACAAAGGGAATTAACAAGAGTAACATGAAGATACATACACGACAAATAAGAAAAATAATAATGTGGCATGAAAATCGAGGAGATGTTTATTTATAGAAATATTTTATCAATTTTGGTTTCAAAGAGAGCCAAAGCCCCCGTGGGAACTGGGATTGCATTGGAGAAATCAGCGGAGCACCCGTGCCTTCTTGGATATAATACCACAAAATCCCCCCACAACCACCGCGCAGATTTCTCTCTCTCTCGCACCCTTATCCATGCAAAATTTTTTTTTTTTGGGTATGGCATGCAGCAAATATTACAACCCCGGCCTAATTAGGCCCCCATTAAAGAAGAGCTTCAATTCCACATCACCTGAGGAAAAGTAAGACTTTTGTTATCTTTATATATAAATTCAAGGGACTAATGAATAGTATTTTTTGATGTCACAAGCTTCACCAAAGAATTAGACAAAAATGCCTTTCAAACAAAAAACTTCAAAAGTAACATAAAATAATGCATCAAATGTGACAGGGGTGTTTTCATCATTTTAACAGCATTTTTTAATAATTAATTTTTCTTGTACAGTTTTTTTTATTTTATAAATAACTAGTACCTTATAATAGGCTAGCAATAATGTGATTCAATCAGTTTTTCATTAAATATTATTTTCTCTATTTTTAAACACATTCAAAACATCTTGAGAGGCGTGTAATGCCGATTATAAAAAAGATATTTCGCACGCGGATAATAATGTGATTAAATTAGTTGTCAAATGATTTTTTTTTTTAACAAACGGTATTATCTACACTAAGGGGGAGGAGGTGGGCTTAGCCTCACAATGGCTAGCAATAATGTGATTCAATAAGTTGTTTATTAAATATTATTTTCTCTATTCTTAATATAAATTCAATAGAGACCGATTTTATTATGTGGATTCAGTTGTTTTAATTGGTTTATGAGGGGTTTATTCTAACATGATCTAAGATTATTCATTTACTTCAAATATTTGACTTTTATTTTGTCAATTTATGCATATAAATACATTTAAAATGTGTAAGTACCACGTAGCACGCCGTGATTCAAAAAATGACTTCTTCACGCGCATGAGCACGTGCATGAAGGCTAGTTACAGCTAAAGAGGATCCAACCCCTCCTTGTTCCTATATCCTTTTCTTCCCATACCATGCGGTCTTGCCCTTTTTTTTTTAATAGGATTTTCTTCCCTAAAAATTTTCTCTCCTTTCCTCCTTCTTCCTTTTTTGTCCTTTTTCTTTTCATAAAGAAATCAACACAAAATATTGACATGATGATTGTGACCGTTCAAATAATAAGGGAAGGAAGAGGAGTAGAATTTAGAAGAGAAAGAATCATACTCTTTTTATTCTCCTTATATATTAGGTTTACATAAAACGTCATTCACTCAATTTTTTTTTTAACTTAACACACCTTTATTCATTTTAGCCATTAATTTAAATAAATCAAACAAAAATTACTAATAAATTAAAATAATAGTGTGTGAGTGGCTAAAAAAATGGCCTAGTAATGACCTTATATATAGATAGAATAATAAAAACTTTCACTATATCCTTCTAATCTTGTAATATTATACGATAATATGAACTATCATTTTTATCATTTTAAATAGGGTAATGCTAGACCAAATTTCTAAACTAAGTTTTGTGAACCAAATGAGGTAGATGTTGATGATTGGATTACTAGTTCATTATTTATTAACGTGCTTATTTTCAATTGATAACATATCATTTAATTTAAAATTTTGATCACTCTAGCATTATTCTTTTAAATATCAATTATGTTAAGATTGAACCAAATTCAGAATCTAGTCGAAAGGTTTATAATAAATTATTAAACCCTGCACCTGCAGTATGCTGCTGCTGCATGGATGCCTCATGCGTGTGTGTGAGACAGACTCTTACTTATCTCCTCCAAATACAAATAGAATCATCCCATAAGCTAACAGGTCCTAGGAATGCTCATTCTCGTCTCTTACTTTTCTCGGGAGGGGGGATGGGGTGGGGTTTTCATTCATTCATCTCTCTCCTCTGTAAATTATGCCAATTGGTCTCGTTTGACTGCTCGGACTATACTGACTATTTCAGTCGGATATGATAAATAGTCATCGGATAGTACTGACTAAATTAATCGGGCGTTTGGTGTTTTGTCGGATTAATCTGTGCACCGAATAATACGTCGGACTATAATAATTTTCTAAAAAAATTCTCGAAATAATTGTTGTTAAAATGAATAAAAAGAGAGAAAACCATAGAAAAACAGTAAAAAGGAATTAATCATCATAAAATAAAAATTAAAGAAGAAGGGGAAAAAACCCAGGTTGAGGTTTATCTCCCAGCATGCCTCCCCTTCTTCATCTTCCCCACCCTCTCATACGAACCCCCTTCCTAATTTCTTCAATATCCCAAGACCCACATCGATTCACCACCAAAACAATACTACTAATTAAATTGAAGATGCAAATTGATGAAGAAAAGAATTCAATTCGTGGTACTAGTCTGAGTTAACCGAAGTCGTCGGAGTTGGATCCAACGCCGTTGGCTGCGAGATGATTGAGCTACTGAGCTTCTTGTTATTGACGATGAAGATTGGGCTTCTTGATCTGAACTACATCTTTGCCCACATCTTCGCACTTCGATGTTGACGACTAAGACGCGATGGAATATGAAGCGGCGAACCAAACGGAAAATTGCTCGGAACTAATTGTAGAGGAGTGGCGGCCGTGGAGGAGGACTCATCGAGGAACTGCTCGACATCCCTCTTTGAGAAGTTGTTAAGGGCGGCTTCGTGAAGGTGGAGAGGATGCGGTCCGACTAATTATCCAGAGTTTTTGGGGTGTTTTAATAGTCCGGTGTCAACCGGATAAAATTTGATGGACCGGATAATTAAGCGGGTGCTTATTTAGTACAAGAGCGCACCAAACAACTGCTTCCGTATTATGAATCATATCCAGTGTGTTATCCGACATGCCAAACAAGGGCTTAATATATAGAAAATTCACATCGAAACTCCAAACCCTAGCCAATAAATAAATAAAAACGGTGTGTTTCGGATTCAAACCTTTTTGACCTTTGACCATACCATTACCATGCACCATCTCTTCGTTCCGCATCCCTCTCCCGTCTTCTCTTGAATAATATAATAATAATAAATGAAATAAGCAAAAAAAAATGTTTAAGAGATTAAAATTTTAAATTAAATTTGTAAATTAAATGATTTATTAATAATAAAAAATAAGCATTTTAATCAACGTTTAATTAATAATTCGATTATCAATAACTATATCATTTGATTTACAAATTTGATTTAAAAAGTACTTGAAAACTAATTATATTCCTTAAGTTATAACCAAAGCTTCTTTAGATATATTTCTTGCAGTTGAAGTTGAATTTGGAAGTACAGCTATATATATCTTGGATTTAAGTGTTGGTTGTCACTAATTGGTACTCCGGCCCCGAGTTGATCTTCTTCCTTCCTCACCATACCTAATTATATAGGTGCCAATTAATTATTAATACACACTCTCTCTATATATTTATTTAGAAGTGCATGCATGCATGAACTCGAATTTATATATATATATATATATATGAAAATATTATTGGCACTCAAAAAATCTTATTCTACACTTCTCACAAGTGTATTTTTCTTTCTAAATATAGAAAATTTGGAGTGCAGAATGAAAAATTTGAAGTGCCAATATCAATTTCCTATATATATATATATATATATATATATATATATATAGCATGGATGTGAACATGCTTTTGCGTGTGACTGAAGGTGGCTGTCTTCCACGTGTACCACCTCCTCCCCCTTGACTACTGACCTGAACATGTATATATCATACATGAGATTCTAGTTTTATGTGGTTACCCCTAGTTGCATACTTTGGATTGATTCTTTGGGTAGGCAGGCTTAATGTATCCATCCTTGTGTTTCCCTACGAACTTGGATAGCAATTAATATTTAACACTGCAAACATTTACACTCAAAAGTTTCATTTTGCACTACGCAACACCACCAATGAAGCAATGAGCCAAGCGTTAAGTGCACATGTTCATGCAAACCCAACAAAAGAAGAGTGGTTCTTAAATTTTTAGTAAATTAGAAAAAACACCATCACAATTATAATTTTTATATAAAAGAAATTAAGAAAGTTCATTAGGACGAAAGGAAAAAAGGTTAATGAAAAGGTCTTCACATATTTTTAATAATTTTTTTTATTAATAATAAAGACAAAAATAAGAGGCAGTGACATTATTGTATATAAATTAGTCTGGAGCTGGTGGCAATATCATAAATAAGTTGACCTATGGGTGGAGTCATTTTTTCATAACCGACTGTTTCTTAAGAAACAATTGCCTACACCACGAAACTTCATCTTATTTTATAATACTACCTCCGCCTTCAAACTTTAACTTATTTACAATACTGCTACCGCCTCTTGTTCTTATTATTAATAAAAGTTCATTAAGCGTAAATTAAACTTGCATGATGTTCTTCCAAAGTTTATAGTTTAGCGTGTTTAATTATGAATGATCAAGTGTAATGTTATCTTGACATTGTGGTTCACCATCAAATCAGCAAAATTAGCCCTTTACTGCTTTAATTGATCATCTCCTACTAGTTAGCCGGGTAAAAGATTTGTATATTTACCACTGTGACTTGTGCAAGAACCTGCAATACAAATTTGCGAGGAGGAGAGGGGGGCCTCATTTTTTGTCCTTCAGGTTAAAAAGGAAACTGAAAAAGACACAATCTATACCTTCACTTGGTACTTGGTAGCTAGCCAGCTGCAGGCCAATTGCAAGAATACAAGATCGACAAAACATATTTTCCCTGGCAAAATTCATTCATATATAGTATAGCGTATGTAAATGTGATTTAAATTTAATATCACACGCCACCACTCAATGAAATTAACATGCACGCCAAGAATACTATGCATACAGTACTCAAATAACAAATAACGCTAAAAAACACAGTATTCAGTACAATTATAAGGTGCTATTATAGTCATAATTTGAACACAGAATTTCCTTCAATTGTCAAGCACGCTTATTTGAAGAGGCGTCTGCAACTCTGGATGTCTTAGAATGTCTGCTGACCTTCTGTTCGACTCCCAACCACCTTAGGATATGTTGAAAAACTGTTTTGTCCCGTAATAGTTCCCGGTGCCTTGCAGCTATTGCTACTCTTTCCACTGCAGCAAATCCATCCGCCTGTTTGATAGTAAATAAGATAGAAAGTTCGAGCAAATTCGCTCAAATTCTGAAACCATAATAATACTTTGCAAATAAAACTTAGCAGGAACTATTGAAGAGAGCATATATATTAACACTGGGATCATAGGTCGGATAGAGCACCTTTGCTGACTCAGCCGGAACTGTTTCATCTCCATCCACATAAGAATACCGAGGCTGGAAAGAAAGAAATCGTGTAAATCATAGAGAGGACAGGTCATAAAAGCATTAACATCCCAGGGGTACATAATCTTTGTCAAAACTGGATGCTACTATTTGATTAGTAGCTGGATAAAGCGGCAACTGGATTAATCAGAAGTTAGAGGTGCAAGTAAAACAGGGAATACGAGTCAAGGGTTGATGCGTATAAATGTACATAAAGGAAATAACAAGAAATGGGAGAGTAACGGTGAACAAAAATAGTGCAGATCATAACTTCAGAGTCTGGATAATGTTGAACAGTGTGGGACCTAACATTTTCAAAAATAAAGGTGCACGTGTACAACTTTCTTTAACTATGATAGGCTTCAGACCAATGACTACTTCAGCGATCAGAAATCAAAGGACATATGATCTAGGCTGTTTAAAACTTTGAACCCATGGGATACCTACACACACAACTGTTTGAAAATTCAAGATTTCACAAACAGTAAATAACTCACTATTGAATGGCATATTTCAGACAGGTCCTGAATTGGAGCTGTCTCCGAACCGTAGCTGCATTAGTAAATATATATGTCAGATGCACTACCAAATTCACAGTTGCATAACTTGATAGGGAAATGATACAACTTATGAAGAGAACAGAATGGTGCACCTTCTAGATTGTATATTCATCAAACCATTTTATTTATACAATGTCAAACCTGAGAATTTCCATTTAAATTAGTTCTGCTAGTCAATTGCAAACTTAGTTCTGCCTGTGTACTATAATAAAGGTCTCTGTATCAACTAAGCAACCAGTCATACCCAGGATTGCAAAGCCTGTTCACATGTTTCCTGTTTTGATTTAAGTGTGGATCCAGCTGCTACTTATTTTGGATTTCTATTCCTTTAAGTATTCCTAATTCATAAAGTAGTCCTCTTACATACCAAACATCAAAAGGGGTGTCGAACGATGTGCCATATATGTTATAGAAGCTGACGCTATCTGGTAGTTTAGCACTGTTCAAAACTTGGCGAGTCTCGGCAGCCCATCTGAGAATAGAATAGTTAAATGGCAAAGCTACCGTTTCACCATCATAATTTAGCTGCATTGAAAGAGATTGACATAAGCTCTGGCTATTGATTAAGAGAGAAAGAAGTCATGGTGATATCAGAATGTGCAGGGAGACAAAACTCGGACAACAATTGCATCCCGAAACTACTATTGTCCACTGGCATTGGCAACATGATTAAACGTGTTACTAGATAAGGTTGTCTATAGTGCTAGCATGGTGTATCCTTCTTGAGCTCTGATAAGTACTGGATTTAATTATATTAAATGTAAAATTGTTTTCCAAAATACAGTACAACAGCGCACGAGAAAGCAAGACTTGCCCCAATAATCAAAGCACATGAAATAGTTTTGTAGCAAGAAAAATCTGAAAAGTGGTACCTCATTATATTTCAATGCTTCTACAAACAAAGGGATGCTTTCAATTGGGCCATAAGACTCCAAATCAACCAAAGTTTCCCCATCCGTAGACTTGTTCCTCCAAACCTGAATTTCGGGCGGCCTTTTCCAATTAAATTTTGGATTTGCCAACATCTCATAGATTGATGGACACTCAATCAACTACATGAGAAACAAATTTATTCAGGTTTAGTTCTTCCTAATAACATCTTGTAGAATAAAAAAGGGTAAGAACTGAAAAATGTAGCCAAATACTTGTCATGGATGAAATGCTGTAAAGAACATTAATTTCTTTATTATTTTGATTGGCTGGAGGGATATGCCCAACTTCCTAAAAAAGGAAAATAAGTATGCAAGTCAATTACATATTTCAAGAACGGCATTGAGAAATTCTTTATGGTGTTCAAGTGTTTAATCCATGTGATTTCTGGGTTCCATTGTGAAATGTGTTGGAGATTTTCTTATACACGGTTAGAGCTTATTGAATTGGATCAGATCAGCTGAAGGGTGCATTTCACAGAGAAACTCAGCCTTCATGTGTTTTCTCACTTGTAGTCTTTCATTTGTATTTTCTAATATATACAGACTCATTCACAGCATGTCATGCTTCCATGTAAGATACTAGGTTGCCAAGAAAGATGATCGCATAATTAACTTTCCTATTATCTAGTTTAAATACAGTCATGAAGCCAAATTAGCTTAATTTAACGTATTACCAGCTGGTGCATAGTCCACCTTGATACAAAAAAGTTTCTTTCCAAGCCTTCAACAAACAGTAATCCAGTTAAGAGAGAATCATTGATGCATCCTGGTGCACCTGTAATTTGAATTTAATTTATAATCAACAATCAGGGATGAAAACATAAATATCGTGGTATTGTCAAGTGCTTTGACTCCCAGTCTAAGAAGATTAAAGAGATGGTAACCAAAAGAGGCTGAAAGGGAATGCATAGTATGGTTTTCTAGCTACCTGAGAAGATTCAATGGACAGATTCCAATAAGCACCGCTGAAATACATTAAAGATTATGTAGTCCAAATACGAAGACAAATGGCATAAAGGAAACTACCTTGAAAAGGGCAAGCTATGCAGATCCATTTACTCACGTACTTTGAAAATACCTGCCAAAGAACGATTTGCCTCTAGTGAGAAGAGGAGTTTATATTTTCTGCATATTTCGATGAAAATTCATAAACTTCAACTAGTCACCAAGAGAAAGTATGCGCACATCAGTATGGAGTGACATAAAACATGTGACTAGCAGTCCACCCATTGAATGCGAAATTATATTTAATTTTCTACCCCCGGAAGCCTTGTAAGCAGTTTCCAGTTTCACCTTAAGACCCTCCATTGACTTGTTAATTCTGCCAACATAATAACCACGGTGGTCAGATTATTGGAAACAAGGAACCAAATTGTCAGACATTGTTGTGATAGTTCAAATACCAGAAATGGTTGCTTGCATACAATTACTATAGAAACTCTAGCCACCAAAAGAAAAAAAACAGTAACCAGCCGAAAAAAAAGTTACCTATTGCTTTGTCGAAAATCATATCCGTATCCAAACAAAGTGGTTCCCTTCTTATACCCACACTCGACAAGCATATCAATCATATCATGGAACTGGTACACCTCTTTCAAACGTACCAATTTGACAAACTGGAAACATGAAGAAACATAATATAAGCTCTAATTCAGTGATGTCATAACCAAACTATGAAAATATCCATGGAGACAAGTATCATTCTTACCCAGCAAGGATCTAGAATATCAATGGCATACAGGCCGTAATTATCATCTGGGACTGCAATTTCAGTTTCTTTGTCTAGCGTTTCTGTATAACCTGGGAACACAAATGAGTCTAGTAAGAGGCTGATTCTACACAGAATCAGAACATGAAAGGAAAAGTAAGAAAATGATAACAGATGCAAAATTGATCTGTAATTTCCCTAGAATAACATGTTTTAGCCATCTTCCACGATACAAACGATAGGAAACCAACCTGGTGGCCGTTGGATTTGGTGCTTCATTCATGTTTATGAGCAGATCATACAAACTAATCTTGAAGGAAAATGATAGCTCTTGAAATAAAATTTTGACTTGGCTCATTAATTTTGAATGAAATGATGACATGATAGATGAAAGTCGAAACATGTTTGCATGGTCTCGTCCCAGTAGAATACAAGTGAAGATGTCTTAGCAATGAAATGGTAAATCTTAATAATAACTAAAAGTATCATGTTATGCATGGTCTCTTCCCAATCCCAGTAGAATCCAGCAAGTAAACAGTGAGAGATGAGGTGACTGACAAAATTCCACACTAGTCTGTCTAGTGTCTTGTCTCTCTTTCCTGCTTGCATTTTGGTTTGGTTTCCCAATTGCCACCGACCCAAAACAAGGTTCTCAGTTTCGAAAAATAAACAATAAAAAGGCCAACACTTAGACTTGTCTAAAGTGGACAACAACTGGGTGACGTGAAGCGCGTGTGGCCGTTGGGCTTCACACGTGGTTCCACCATAAAACCAATTGGCAATATGGGAAGTAGCCCAAGACCATATAAGCACATAGCAAACCTTGTCCCTCACCAATGTGGGACAACTCTCAACACTAATTGCAATTGTGTGTGTATATGGATGGATGGATATATATTGATATGTGTGTGTGTATATATATATATGTATGTATGTTTAGAAAGATAGAGAAAGCAACCTGTTTGGGGATTGTAGATAGACCAGAGCTTCTTCTTGAACTCCAAGTCAGCCATCAAGATCCGGACCCAGACCCGTGTGTCGAAGCCCAACTTCCTCCTCCTGGAGTGCAGAATGGAGCCTCCAATGCCCGACACCAGCAGCACCGGCTCCACCTCCACCTCCGTTTGAGAGGAGGTGCGGTTGTCATGTTCAAAGTCGAAACAGGGGCAGAAGCACTGGCCTGGCATGGATATTGATATTGCCCTTTTCTCTCGTCTCGTCGTCTCCTCTAGTTCTAGTCTAGACTAGAACTAGTACAAGGTATGCAGAGTGAGTCGAAGTGACAAGTACCGAACGTAATTGTAAAATCGATTTTGTTTTTGTTAAAAGTAAAACACGCTAACTCAAGCCTCAAGCCTCAAGCCTCAAGCCAAGGATAATTTTGAGTTTGGTTTGTTAATCTCATTTTCACTTTCACATGTTGTGTGCAGAAATGATGGATGAGTCCGTTCTTGGGAATGAGCTAGAAAATGGCTTCAAATGAATATTCAAGGAAGGAAGTAAGCTCTTGCATTTGTTTTATGCCTTCTTCCTCCTTTGCCTCAATTAAACTCTTCTCTCTCTCTACTACTTTTGGTTGAGTTGTTGTACCTAACGGTCCAAGCATGGCCCTGCCACTGCCAATTCATCTCAATGGTTATCATATCCTCTCCATCGACGGATGAGGTTGGGCGATGCTACTAGTCCTACATACTGCATACTATGGCATCCTAGAAGCATATGCCAAACGAAAATTACACACTATGGCATCCTAGAAGCATATACCAAATGAACTTTTCCTACCCATCTACTATATATTGGACTGCATGCATAATCACACGATTACCATTACTACTCATCTTCTACGTCTTATCATTCGCTCACGACCTGTTTATGTAGTAGCTACCTCTGTTTCTGTTTCCAATTCCATTTCCTTTCAAAACTGTTGGCTGTAAACTCCAAACGCAAACGCAATCAAGCAAACACAAACCCGATGGATCCATAATCAAAACATCTAAACAATTAACTCAAGTCAACACACATTAACCACAAACATCTCGGAGTTATAACATCTAACACCAACATCATCCGGCCATAAAAATCTTTCAAAGTACAAGCAAAATTAGATTTCATTCCATTGCTACATTCACTAGAATGTGCCGACGAGCTACCTCCAAAATCCTGGTTCAAAGATCCTGAACGTTCAAACCTACAAATCAAAATTTTAGAAAATTGATTAGTTTTAACTGTGGGTGAGCTTATAGGAAAAAAAAAAAAAAGTAACAGATGAAAGTCCCCTGATTCAACACAAACTACTCATTCTCCAGGATGAAATAATGAATCCACCGTGCTCCACAACCAAAAAATGAACAATGGCAACATCACAATAGGAATAGACTAGTATGAGTTGCCCACCATAATAAATTACACCAGCGATCACAAAAATTTATACCTGGAGGAAGAGATTGCTTCAACTTGTTGGCCTTCTCAGAATCAAACACACAAAGTGTGTAAAGGTACTTGGAGCACCGAACCTTGAACTTGACAGCATCCTTGGTCCTCTTGATTTTGACATTGCGGGCATCCTTCCTTCTTGCGGTTAGAAGGAAATCCTTAATCTCATGGATCTGCTTCGGCTGTTGGTGCACACACATAGTATAAACATTATGATCAATATACATTCTGAAATTTACATCTAAATAAATGGATGTGCTTTTAAAATGACTGAAAGCACTTTTAGAGAAAATGTTTTTTTGGTTCCAAAAGCACTTAAAGTGCTTTCTGCAAAAAGCACCAGTTATGTGCTTCTTCCAGGAAGCACTTTAAGTGCTTTTCCAGAATTTACTTGCATTTTTACGAGGGATTGGTTCCAAAAACATTTTCACCAAAAGCGCTTTCAGTCATTTTAAAAGCACATCCAAATGAACAAAATTACTTTTTAACATTATTATAACATACTGGTAGAAGGATACAAGAACAATGGGTGAAACACCAACAAAGAGTATTATACAGAACACTGTCAGACACTTCATATGAAAACACCAACTGTGTTTCATTTACCACGAAATCGATAGTAAAATGAAAGTCACTATTCTGCGACCTCGAAATATTACCAGAGATTAAGAAACAATCACAAAACTATGTACAACAGTTTACAACAAACCAGAAGCATTGAGAAAAATCTTAAAAATACAAAATCCAATAAACCAATAACCGAAAATCTTCAAAACTAAAACAAAGTATACTGTAATGATGTGTTCACATCTACAGTGCAAACCTGCATCAAATTTGCATCTATCTAAATTGAGGATTAAGAAGAGATGAACACACTTCTTCTTTTCCTATAATTTATATGATATTAGATCCACACCACAGTGTATTAGTAGATTCGGTATCAAATATGCATCTCCTTCCACTGCCAATTTCAATATATACAAGCATGGTTTCTGCAGTGCTCCGCTTATCAAATTTGTACATGCAAATTTAGCCAACAAAACCACAAGTTCCAGTGAAGAGCAACATGTGCGCACAAGTAAGGGTGAAAACAAACGTACCATTTTGCTTGTTGCTTGCTGGAGGCTGCGAGTTCTCTCCCAAAGTCGGAGTTGGATGTCGAGGCAAGGAGTCTATATACGAGATGAAACCCTAATTTTATAACTATTTTTTATGCCGGTTTTGTCCTTGGGGCTTTTTTTGTGATGTCCAAAGAGGTTAATGGGTATATGGTTCTGAATCAATTTAGCCCATTTAACATTTTCTACTTGTATTGGGCTCAAATGTTATCAATCTGTGCAAACTTCTGAGCCCGTTTGATATTCTCTTGATTTTTTTATATTTTTGTTGGAATTTTTTATTTCATTTGGATATAGGTGAAAGGAGGGGAAAAGTGACTTATTTGATGCCAAGGTTCTAAAAGACGTTAGGCCTTAGTCGGGCGGCGAGTTGGGGCCTAGCGTCTGGACGGGGTCTAGGCTTAAATCTATTATAGTTCGTGTAAATAAGTGTATGTTTATGCTTTAAATATATATGATTTCATCATAAACTACAAAATAGAATGACATATCTATTATGAGCTATTGGAACATAATGAAAACATGAGAACAAGCATATAATGTGTGTTCATTTAAGTATTCAACAAGTCTTTTACAATTTATTTAAAAAATAAAATGCAAAATGAAAGTTATCTATTTTCTGTCTAAGTGAGTATCAACCTAGCGGGTGCCTAGGCGGGTTTGGGCGGGATAGGGGGTGCCTAGGCGGTCTAGACGGGCGCCTTAGTAGGTCTAGGCGCCATTTCTTAATTTTCAAACGCCTAGGCATTAATCGAGACGGTGGTCAGCCGCCTAGCCCCTAGGCGGGGATTTTAAGAACAGTGTTTGATGCATTGGAGTAAGGCCTCTCCTAATCCACCTAGGCGCTAGACGGAGATTTTTAGAACAGTGTTTGATACATTGGAGTAAGCATAATCAAAACCGAACTAGGAGGATGAAAATGTAAACAAAAGTAGTTACTTTCAGGAACGAATGTGAAAATTCAAGTAAACTAGAGAGACTTGTTATTGCAATTTGGTCCCGAACACCAGCACACGTCACCCGCAGCGTACAAGCTAGGCGGGTTTTCTTTGTTATCCATACAAATGGAGTCAAAAAAATATGTTGGTTTTGCGCAGAGCTTGAACTTGTTGTATCAGCAACACAGCAGCTATGGAGCGTCATCTTCGACCTGTGTGCAGCTCAACGGCCATCTTGTGCCCCTCGAAGCCTCTAATTACTAAGCTGCCACTGTTACTGCAAAAGGCCACTTTTTCTCCTTGCAGTTTACCCTCCTACACTTTCCCTTTATCCACAAAGCTTGCTACCTCTTATCACCTTCGACCCGCAGGATTTCTCTTTGCGTTTCCATTCCTTGAGCTTTATGGTGCAATTTATTTATGGGATAATATATTGGGTTTGTTCTATTTTTCCGTTTTTGCGAGTGTGTGATTGCAAATTTGCAATTGGTTTTATATATCTCATTAATTTTTTGATGGGTTTCCACTTTCCAGTTATTTATTCATGTGACTATAATATAATTTAAATTCTTTAATTTTCTGTTTTGGGTTTCTGGTTTCTACTTGCTTTGATTTCTCATGCTTAGTCTTTGAAAAATTCGATTTTGACGGTTGTAAGGTGGTGCATTTCACAGGACGTTACCGAAAGCAAAACACTTTTTATGCTCGACTTGTCTATTTTTTGATATTTTTATTGTTTATGTGCTGTAGAGAATGAATGCCCAATTGCTTACTGTTGATGTTTGATTTGACTCAGTTTTACTGGCGACGCCGGAGAGCCAAGTGAGCACCGACGCAAAAGAATGGGCAATGCAAGGTCTGTTTTGAGTGTTTGCCAAGTTTGATTTTAATGAGAGCATGCTTGGTGTAGGATGGTTCTACTTTCATTTGCACATCAATCGGTGACAATGTTGTAATTTCTTCTTATGTCTCACAGATTTTTATTTCTTAAGAAAGGATGTAGAGACTGCCGCTATACGCGTCAAGGAGATAAGAGACTCTGCTTGTCTGCACAAGTTAGAACAAGAAGTAGCCGATTTAGAATTGAAAGCAGCTGATACCACCTTTTGGGATGATCGAGCTAAGGCTCAAGAAAACCTTTCGGCCCTGACTGATGTCAAAGACAGGATAAAATTGCTGAACGAGTTTAAATCACAGGTCTACGCCCAAATTTCTTTAATTCTGTTTAGAATATTGTTTTCGCATCATTTCTTTGGGGTGACATGGCATCGTCTTGTAAAACTAAGTAGCTCAATGTTTCACGTCAATTGCATACCCAAACAATTGTGGGATGCATGTATTTATAATACTTTCATGATTACAGATTAGGTTTGAAAACCCTAGATACAAGGAGCTTTCGAAATTCAAAAATACAACAGAAACCAAAGAAAGGATTACAACCACATAATCAGATTACATCAGAGAAACAAATCAGCAACAGCCCTATAAACTAGGAACGGCTGAAAGGATAAGAATCTGAACCAAGTCAACCTCCACAGGTTTCGGTGATGCGCTCAGCATGTTGACAAGGCATGCTGACTTCGCCTAACAGCCCCCCGCAAGCTGACAGGCTGTGGAACAACCGGAAGCTTGGAGACAAGTAACTTGAATCGAGAGGACGACAAACCCTTGGTAAACAAGTCAGCAAGTTGATCCTGCGAACAAATATAATTAACCAATAATTGTCCACGAATAACCTTCTCCCTGACGTAGTGATAATCAACTTCCAAGTGTTTGGTGCGTGCATGAAATACTGGATTAGACGCCATAGCTATGGAGGAAATATTATCGCACCAAATTTGAGGACGAGTCAGATGCAAATGCAGGTCCTTGAATAAAGATCGGAACCACGAGAGTTCAGCCGCAGTGTATGCTAACTGCCTGTACTCGGCTTCAGCACTAGACCGAGATACTGTCTTCTGCTTCTTAGAACTCCAGGAGACAAGGTTGGAACCAAGATATATACAAAAGCCACCAGTTGAATGCCTTGTATCCGGATTCCCTGCATAATCCGCATCAGAGAAGGCACTGAGTTGAGTAGTTCCAGGTTTATAGATAAGACCATGAGTATGCGTGGCCTTCAAGTAACGCAAAATCCGTTTGACAGCCAGCCAGTGAGTATTCTTAGGAGCATGCATAAATTGGCACACTTGGTTGACAGCATAGGAGAGATCTGGTCTTGTAATGGTAATGTATTGTAGTGCGCCAACGACACTACGATACAACTCAGGTTTGTCAAACGGGTCTCCCACATACGCACTGAGCTTGTGCCCAGAAGGGACCGGGGTGGAGATTGGCTTTGCTTCAGTGAATTTAGTGCGAGAAAGCAAGTCTAATGCATATTTAGACTGACACAGATGCATAGCAATCCCATAGTAGTTGACTTCGACACCCAAAAAATAATGGAGAGGACCTAAATCTTTCATTGAAAACAAGGTACCCAAACGCTGTATCAATCGGGATATTTGAGAAGGACTATTTCCAGTGATTAGAATGTCATCAACATAGATTAAAAGAACCAGATACACACCTTGTTGTCTGAACACAAACAAACTATAGTCAGATGTTGATTCTTGGAAACCAAGTTCAAGGAGAAAGTCTGAGAACCTCTGAAACCAAGCTCTGGGCGCTTGTTTCAGACCGTAAATACTACGTTGAAGTTTACACACATGATTAGGAAATTGTTGGTCAACAAAACCCGGTGGCTGACACATGTAGACTTCCTCATTCAGAAACCCATGCAGAAACGCATTTTGCACGTCCAGCTGCCTGACATGCCATTTGTTGGACACTGCAAGGCTTAAAACAAGCCTTATCGTACTGTGCTTAACAACGGGACTGAAGGTCTCACTGTAATCCACTCCAGCCTGTTGATGAAACCCGTTGGCGACTAGTCGAGCTTTATGTCGTTCAATCGAACCATCTGCGCGTCGCTTCAACTTAAACACCCATTTATTTGGGAGCACATTCATTTTGGAATGATGAGGAACCAAACTCCAAGTTCCATAGCGCTGCAGTGCATTAAATTCCTGAATCATTGCATGCCTCCATTCTTGAGACTTGACAGCTTGACTAAAACACGTTGGTTCAACAGGTAATTTGTCAACAGTTAAATGCATAGCATATTTTGGATTGGGTTTATGGATGCCGGACTTGGACCGTGTGGTAATTGGATGGTGTGGAACAGTGGCAGTGACAGGGAGCACAGGTTCAGAAGTTACTACGACTTGCTCATTTGATTGTTGGGAAGTCTGGGGAATATTGGGTGACACTTGTATGGGAGGACATATTGGGACGACACTGGGTTGATCTTGTGTAACAGGTGGGGAGACTTCTGTGGCAAGAGGGATTTGGTTGGGATTTACATCTGGAGAAGGGAAGGATACGGCCAGAGGAGAAGTACTCGGGTAAGGCAAACTAGAGCTACTAGGATTGTGAAAAGTGAGTAATAGGTCAGGGGTCTGAGTGTTACCTGAAGGGATGACGTGTTCTGAAGAAGATGTGAGACCCTTAAAAGGGAAGGAGTCCTCATCGAATAGGACATGGCGAGACACGTAAATGCGTCTTGTGGACAGATCCAAGCACCTGTAACCTTGGTGATTCAGTGAATAGCCTAAGAAAACACACGGTTTTGATTTTTGTTGAAGCTTATGGTGCGTGTAAGGTACTAACCAAGGGAAACATCGACATCCAAAAACTTTTAAGAAGTCATACTTTGGTTTTTTTTGAAATAGTTTCTCATAAGGAGACGTATATGATAGAAGTTTAGTTGGCAAACGATTAATCAAGTAAGTGGCCGTGGAGCATGCATCAAACCAAAATTTATTTGACATGTGAGATTGAGAAAGCATGACTATACTTGTTTCAATAATATGTCGATGTTTGCGCTCGGCAATGCCATTTTGTTCAGGGTGTTTAGGACATGAAAACCTTTGGGAAATGCCATTATCAGCGAGAAATTTTTGAAAGGCATGGCTTTTATATTCTCCACCTTCATCACACTGAAGGGTTTTAATAGGGAAATTAAGCATTTTTTCGACATTGGCCTTAAAATTAACAAATATTTGGAAGACTTCACTTTTGTTTTTCAGAGGAAAAATCCAAGAATAGCGAGAGTAATCATCCACAAACAAAACATAATACCGAAAACCTTCATTTGAAATAATGGGCGAACACCACACATCGGAATGCAACAGTTGCAAAGGAAATGTAGAAACTGACTCAGACAATTTGAAGGGTAACTAGTACTCTTTCCTAAGGGACAAGACTCACAAACGCTTACATCTGAAGTACCATGAATTGGTACCAAATTATTTGAAATTAAAAACTTAATAATTGGATTGGCAGGATGACCTAGCCTTGCATGCCATGTATTCACTGAACACCGAAGTCCTACAAATGCAGATATTGGATGTTTGAGCTGTCCGGTGCCACATGGAAATGGATATAATCCATTCTCACATCTCCATCGGAAAAGCGTCTTCCGGGTCTTGAGGTCCTTAACAAGGAAAAAATATGGAAAGATTAGGAGATAGCAATGGTTGTCTAAAGTTAATTTATGTGCGGAGAGAATGTTTTGAGAGGTAGTGGGACAGTGAAGGATATTAGGCAAATCAAATGAGCAAGTTGAAGTATGTAATGTATTTGAACCATTATGAGAAATAGAAATGCCAGAGCCATTACCTACACCCCCAATAGTTTCATTACCATTGTACTCTTTAGGGTTAACCAAGTTCTGAAGATCAGGAGTGATGTGAGCATTGGCGCCTGTATCCAACAGCCAGGTACTATTCTTTTGTTTGTTGAGAGTGACAGGAGAAGACGCCATTGCTGTGAGCTTTGTTGCTGGAATTCTGCCTTCAAAGGCAGCATTCATTCTTTGATAGCAATCAAGGGCCGGATGCCCTGGTTTGCCACAGATTTGGCAAACAATTCTCTCACCATTAGATCCAATCCGTTCGCTACTGCATGGCATGGTGCGGTAGTTGTTGTTGTTACGAGGGCCATTGCCTCGTTGGTTGAAAGAATTACCTCGATAGGAGGAAGATGCACCTCTTCCAGTCCCTCGACTGCGGCCACCACCTCGGCCTCGAGAAGCAACAAAAGCATTGACCTGCGCAGATTCCACCAAAGGAGCAGTGTGCTCAGCCATTCGACGCTCAGTTGTCAACAGCAGAGCCTCTAGAGTAGGATAGGTGATTGGTGAATCACGAGCTTGAGCTGCACTCACAGTCATCTCAAAGGCAGGTCCGAGATTGTTCAACACAATCTGAACAAGTTCATCATCACTCACCGGTTGCCCAGCTAGGGCAAGGTTATCAGCAATCGCGTTCATGCGATCTAGGTAATCCGCCACAGTAAGATCACCCTTCTTGGTCTGCATCAACTCATTTCGCAAAAACAAAATCCTGTTTGGGAAGTAGAAGCATACCTTTGCTCGAGTGCTTCCCAGGTGGCCCGAGCCGTCCTCTTGCTCGCCACGACAGACAGTACAGAAGCTGTCAAAGATCCATTTATCCAACTGAGGATCATTTGATCCTGTTGAACCCATGCAGTGTACGTAGGATCCACGGATGTGGTACCAGCCAGATGCTTGGAAGGAGACACCAAAGTCCCATCAACATATCCCATTAAGTCTCGGCTTTTGAGAATGGGAAGAATTTGAGCCAACCACAGTGGGTAATTGGTTCTGTCAAGTTTGATGTTCACGACGGTGGAAAATGGGTGGAAGGGCTGATTTGAAGTGGGGGTGGGTGAAGGGTTTGAGGTGGAGGAGGAAGGAACAACATTGTTTTCAGCCATTGGAGCGTGGGGAAGAAGAAACGGATCGATGTCGTTAGACAAAAAAAGGGCTCAATACCATGTAAAACTAAGTAGCTCAATGTTTCACGTCAATTGCATACCCAAACAATTGTGGGATGCATGTATTTATAATACTTTCATGATTACAGATTAGGTTTGAAAACCCTAGATACAAGGAGCTTTCGAAATTCAAAAATACAACAGAAACCAAAGAAAGGATTACAACCACATAATCAGATTACATCAGAGAAACAAATCAGCAACAGCCCTATAAACTAGGAACGGCTGAAAGGATAAGAATCTGAACCAAGTCAACCTCCACAGGTTTCGGTGATGCGCTCAGCATGTTGACAAGGCATGCTGACTTCGCCTAACACGTCTTTGTTTTTCTGGATAATATAGGTTGTGCTGAAGTGTGATATGATGATAATCATTTATAAAGTGGGCAGTTTTAATACGAGTGCCAAATAAAATCATTAGAATTTCTTCTAGCCAGACTTGTTTAGATTACGGAAATAGTGTACAGCAGAGGATAGATGACTAAATCAATTAGTTCAATATGGAGCCAATGCATGGATAAATATATAAGTTAACATCACTCTAATCTGTATGTTTTTGTTGGTCGGGACACTCTTATCTTATTTATGTATCACAATGCCCTCTTTCCAGAGTACGAAATCATACTATCTAGTGGGAGATCTTTTACTAATTTACTCAGGATACGTATACTCATTTACAAATATTGAATATCAGAAAGTAAGCTCCTCTTAAATTGCATTGTGGATCAAATGCATTAAATCAGGTTGAAGACGTAGAAACAATAGTCAAGCTAACTGAAGAGATGGACGCCATAGATCATGGACTTCTTGAAGAGGCTGCCAGTATCATCAAGGAATTGAACAAGGGAATGGATAGGTTTGAGTTAACTCAACTTCTTTCTGGGCCTTACGACAAAGAAGGTGCTGTCATCTTTATTACAGCCGGTGCTGGAGGTACTGATGCACAGGTAATTAGAACATATGTGCAGAGCAAGAGCGACTACTTTTTTATGGTTCTTATAAGTTCGATGGGAATTTTAAATTCTGTGAGATGCATATGTAGGTGCTGTAACGCCATTACAATAAAACATATTGCATTTCTCATGAATGAATTTCTTTTAGAAATTAAGACACATCTATCTCATTCATACCTGGCCAAAAGTAGTGTATCCCAGCTCGTTACTACTTTTGAGAATACTGCATGGGGATAGTGAGGCTTTTGTTTCAGCAATTACTGAATTTGTCATTACCATCCACTATTCATTCTTTGTGTGGACTTCTATTCAGTTCCGTGGTTGTGTTAGCCTCTTTATTACATGCTTATGTTTTTCTTGTATAAAACCTTTGATAATTCTCAGCGCAGGATTGGGCCGAAATGTTACTCAGAATGTATGTGAGGTGGGCTGAAAAGCAGAGATACAAGACACGAGTAGTTGAGAAATCCCAGGGAGAGGAAGCTGGAATTAAGTCGGCGACAATTGAAGTTGAAGGCCGTTATGCTTATGGGTATTTGTCGGGGGAGAAAGGAACACACCGCATTGTAAGGCAGTCCCCTTTTAATGCCAAAGGTCTTCGCCAGGTATGCATGAACCTTCTCGTAAACTATGAATTACTGAACATTTAATTACAGAAACTGATTATGAGGGAAGAGGGTTTTCCATATGTGGAGAGCTGACACACGTCAAGTTTGTTAAGTTGAACAGCGTTAGGTGCATAACTAGTTTCTTAAAAATTACTACTGAAAGTGTAAGTGTGTGTGTGTGTGTGTGTGTTGGGTGGGGGTGGGGGGCGAATGGGAGTGAGACAGAGTTAGCACAACATATCCTATACTGTGTGTTCTAACCTGAAGTTATGTGCAGACAAGTTTCTCTGGTGTTGACGTTATGCCACTTCTACCTGAGGAGTCTTTGAAAGTTGAATTACCTGAAGAGGACCTGGACATAAGTTTTTCAAGGGCAGGCGGAAAAGGAGGCCAGAATGTGAACAAAATTGAAAGTGCTGTCCGGATTACTCACATCCCCACTGGTGTTACCGTTCGCTGCACAGGTTTCATTAGCCCCATAATTTCTTTGTTGGTTTTCACCATTCGAAATTATTTCTCTCGTCATTGCATCAAATAAATATTTTCAATTTTTTATATTTTGTTTGTAGATTAAGTAAAAATGTTAGTTTCTGGCTCCGTTTTGATTTTGCTATTGCTGTGCGTAGCTACTGTGCTATCATTTTGGAATTGTGTAGTATAATAAAGAAGTATGCGAGCTTTGTGATGACCTCTATTTTCTTGACTACTACAATGCAGAGGAGAGATCCCAGCTTGCAAACAAGATCAAGGCTCTAGCCAGGTTGAAAGCCAAGCTGCTAGTCATTGCCGAGGAACAAAGGGCGTCGGAAATTAAGCAAATACGAGGAGATGTGGTGAAGGCAGAGTGGGGCCAACAAATAAGAAACTACGTGTTCCATCCATACAAACTCGTCAAGGACGTAAGGACGGGACACGAAACATCGGATATCACTTCGGTAATGGATGGTGATTTGGAGCCGTACATAAAAGCTTACCTGAAGTACAAATACAGTATGAAAGTGACTGCAACTGTAGCTAATTAAAGTATGAGCCAATAACCAATAGTTGGCATGTACTGCACCAAGTACATTACAACCAGCCAGTAAAGGCTACAATATATAACAAAATATAGACTTAAACATACGTATTATCTTGGTAGCTAGACTTAAACATTAAGAAAGGACTCTGCTTGCTCTACAGCATCCTTGAGACAATCTTCACCAGATGCCAAATCCAATGGCAAAACCTTTACAGCATCACCTGGGCATGCTAACCAAATTAAGAGAGAGAGAGAGAGAGAGAGAGAGAGAGAGAGAGAGAGAGAGAGAGAGAGAATTCACAGATACATGTTCCTTCATAATATTAATATATTGGGGAGTTTGGAAACTGGGAAGAACGAAGAATATAATACCATATCAGGTGTGGCAAATTTGACTGCTAGAAAAACAAACAGAAACAGAGAAATGAAGACCATCACCACCACCACCACCGCCATCTTCACTTTTCTTTCAACACCGCCCCTCCACCACTCCAGCAAGGATGGAAGTATGGAAGGAACAAGACTAGTAGACTAGTTACCGCTGGCGGTAAATCGGGTTCGGTTCAGTTATACTACTGCTTACTTGTTCGGTTGCCTTTCCGGCCCAACCCAACTTTAATTTGGGTCTGGACTTTGGAGTTTTATTTCCGTCTGAAAAGCCCACATTTACCCAATCAACGTTATACAAAAACGACGACGTCTGGCACCAGAATGTGGCTCAGGCTCAGCACACGCTCTCTCCTTCTCTGCCGGTCTCACCCAACACAACAGAAAAGGCCATTTCTCTCTCTCGCCCCTTCCTCTCGTATCATTCCTTGATTCAGTAGCAACCGACTGGTATACTGTAGATAAAGCTCTCAATGGCGGCGGCTGCGAGGAGCTTACTACTCAAGCACCTGAGAGTGCAAGTTCAAGCAATGCCTTCGAACCCTAGCTCCACCGCCCCTCTCTTCCTAACCCCCTTTGCTGCTATCCGACGCCGTCTCTTCTCCGAGGAGGTCAGGGGCACCTTCCTGGACAAGTCTGAGGTCACCGATCGGGTCGTATCCGTCGTCAAGAACTTCCAGAAGGTCGATCCTTCCAAGGTATAACCTCCGATGTTCTCAGAAAATGGAATTGAAGTTTTATGTAAACCATTTCCTAATGAATTGCAAGGTTGAACTAGTAATTCTTTGATTGTTGTTGTTGTTGTTGTAAAAGGTGATCATTTTGTGTGTGAGGAGTTGATTTTGTACTTTCTAAGATCCGTTTTATTGAATAATTAGGGTTTTGGTAATGTCAAATGTTGGGTCATGAAATGTACGCCTATATGTGGATGCGGATTGAAATATTGCTATTTGGGTTTGTAAACATTTTGGGATGATGGTTCTTCCAATGTATCAGCAGTGGCTCATTGATTATTCAGTTTTTTTTACACACTATTGATTTTATGACAAACTAAAGTGCACAAGCAGAGAAAAATTTCGCTTTAGTTTTGCTCAAATTTCGCAATAGAGCTTTGCTATGTTGTAACCTTTTGCATCTTATATTGTTTTCTTATTCAGTGCAGATAGATATTCTTTATAAATTGCAGTTTTTGGTCCTCCGGGATTACTGGAGGCCTCGAGAATCAGATATTTCATCATTAAACTAGAATAGCTATGTGGGCAGAGATAACTATAGCCCTCCAGGATTATATACTTAATCACAAATGTTACAATATTGACTAACATTGTTGATAAAGATGGGTTTGATCTCTGGTACTTGCATGTTATTTAGTAGTTGTAAATGTTTGATATTTCATAAGCATTCTTTTTGTCTTTCTTCTTTGACCTTACACAAAGAATTGAATGTATTCCTCTATTTTGCTTTTACATCAGTTTCTGTATGGGATTAATGTCTGAACTACAACAATGTGGCCCCTTCTTGTTTGTATTTGTTATTGTTTTGCTTGAGTTGGGGCTTACATGTTGTAACCAATATATGGTGAATGTCCCAAAGTCCGACGGATAGTGACATCCAGTGCTGGGATGTGAGATACCAAAAAGTGAATTGGCTGTTATCTGTATGTGGTTGTGACTACCAAACCTCTGCTGTTCTTTTCCCTTTTCTTTTCTAATGTTAATGTATGCACACCTTCATTTATGGCATGTTTCACCTTGAACTTAAATCACAATAAATGTGACGTTCTTTGTTTCCAAATATATATGTATACTCAACTGACCTCAGAAATTCTATGTACATGTTCCTTTCCGTTCACATTTCATACTGATTTCGTTTATATGGCCATTTTATTAGTGTGTTTTCATTATATTTAAATAATCTAATCTCCTATGCACTTTTTTTCTTTTTTTGGGTAGGTTACACCAAATGCTCATTTTGAAAGTGATCTGGGGTTAGATAGTTTAGATTCTGTGGAGATTGTGATGGCTCTGGAAGAGGAGTTTGGGTTTGAGATCCCTGATAATGAAGCTGACAAGATCAAATCAATTGGTCAGGCTGTGGACTTTATTTCTTCTCACCCTCAGGCGAAGTAGGGGAAAGGCATGAAGCTCCATTGTTAATTTTCTCCTGTTCCCTGCAAGGATTTAGCTGTTAGAACTTTTGGATTCTCACACCTTGTTTCCCTCCATTTTATAAAGGTGCCATTTTGGGATTCCTGCTCCTCCTATTAATGCTGTTTAAAGCGAGTAGTATTTTTGGTATGTGCAAAACTTGAGTGTTTCGGTTCCAGTTTTATGGAAAGTGTGTTGAAAATAACTCTTTGATTGTTTCTTTCATGTTTTGTTCAAATAAAAATAGTCTAGTTTATTGCTTATCAAAATTTCAGTCGTATGTGATTACATTATCGTTGATGTTTATCTGTGTTTGTACTATATTGCTGGTTTGGCTTTCAATGTTTGTGCTAATTCAATGTTTGTGCTAATTCATTGGATGTGGATGTAGTATAATATCATGTTTGTGTATGTGTACGCTTTTATCCTAGGGTTAGTGTTGATTAATATTCATCAACATTGTTCACTCTAGTTTTTATTCTATTGTCTTGGGCACTCCTGCTTCTCCTCTACTTCTTTAATCTGACTCCTCTAAGAAGGCCATGGCATAATTACACATTAGTTTTTCTTCCATGTTAGCAATCAATCATAACACGGTCTAGTTTTTATGCAAATGAATGAATGTGCGAAAGGAATGAAGCCATAAGTCTGCATTCATCATGTCGTATCATTGACATGAAACGCGCAGGTGTGGTTGTGTCATGTAAGTAAATATCACAAGATGGTCCAAGGTAGAGGGGGACGAAGACTGGAAGTTCATGCCTGGCGTACGCTGTCGTCTGAGTCATTTACTTTTCAATTATGGGCCCCCTTATTCCACTGTCCACACTCTCTCTTCTTCTCTTTTATTGGCCAACACTACGCAACAGTGAGTGAGGGGCCCAGCCTCGCAGACTACACTGGCTTTGGCTGGGAGATGACTTTGAATGTTGAGTCAACACAAACATACCAGGAAATGAATGCCCTTCTTCTTCCACAACATTTACAATTATACATTTTGGGTTGGCTTGGCTTGGCTTGGTGCCGGCTCGTTTGAAAGTTTTACTCAATAAAGCGTTTTTACTCATTAGTATTTTTTGTCAGTAGCACTTGTTCGTAGCGCTTCTATGAAAAAGCAATGTGTTGTTTCACAAGAAACTAAATAGGTGCTTCTACATTGCACAAAGCGCTTTTAATACTATAGTGTTTGGCTGCCAAATGAAAAAATGCAATTCAGTAGTAATAAATTAAGGACATTATTTTCCAAGGAGCTCGTCTTTCTTCCTCATACCAGATATGCATCAAGTTCATCTCAACGCAATCACTGCAACCAGAGAGAGGTGTCGAGGGGTGAGGGTCACCGGACGATGTCACTGGGCTGGTAGAATCAGAGAGATCTTGGGGTGGGGAATAATTCGACGGGAAGGAGGCTTGCAA
The DNA here is from genome assembly GCA_024362995.1 of Heteromeles arbutifolia. Taxonomy (NCBI): domain Eukaryota; kingdom Viridiplantae; phylum Streptophyta; class Magnoliopsida; order Rosales; family Rosaceae; genus Heteromeles; species Heteromeles arbutifolia. The sequence continues at coordinate 33,354,938 of JANCRC010000010.1, read as the reverse complement.
GAGGGTCGCCGTCAGAAATCTCTGACGAGTCGACAGTCCCAGAGAGTCTAAAACAATTTGAGTTTTTATCACAAATGGTCCCTGACATTTATCAAACACATCATTTTGGTCTCTGACATTGAAAATCAATAGAAATGGTCCTTGAGATTGATCAAATACATCACCAATGGTTCTTCCGTTAAAAATTCTTTGGACAATTTTCAATGTTTCGTAACTTAATCGTTTCTTAACCAAATTCGACCCATAATATATCAAAATGAAGATAGGAAAGTGTAGAACAAGATTATACCTATTTGGAAGACCAATGGTTGCCGGAGATGGCCGGAAAATAGCCTCAAATGTGACTGGTCCGGGGAAAAATTGAAAAACTCGCCGGAAATTGGGTAAACTTTAAACGTTCATAACTTCTTCAATAATCAACAAAATCGAGTGATTCAAAAACGAAAATCATACTTCTTGATGAGACGAAGAGAATGGTATCTTTCTTGATGGCTAACTAGCGTAGTTTGGCCGGAAAACGGCTCGAAATTGGATAACCATTTTCGAGTTAGCCAATTTCGAGCCGTTTTCCGGCCAAACTAAGGCGAGTTAGCCATCAAGAAAGATACCATTCTCTTCCTCTCATTGAGAAGTATGATTTTCGTTTTTGAATCACTCGATTTTGTTGATTATTGAAGAAGTTATGAACGTTTAAAGTTTACCCAGTTTCCGGCAAGTTTTCCAATTTTTCCGCGGACCAGTCACATTTGAGGCTATTTTCCGCCATCTCCGGAAACCATTGAGCTTCCAAATAGGTATAATCTTGTTCTCCACTTTCCTATCTTCATTTTGATATATTATGGGTCGAATTTGGTTAAGAAACGATTAAGTTACGAAGGTTTGAAAATTGTCCAAAAAGTTTTTAACGGAATGACCATTTGTGATGTGTTTGATCAATCTCAGGGACCATTTCTATTGATTTTCAATGTCAGGGACTAAAATGATGTGTTTGATCAATGTCAGGGACCATTTATGATAAAAACCAAAACAATTTTGATATTTTGTAGAATTTTCAATTTAAAAAATAGGGGTAGTTACGGAGTTGAAAAACTTCATCAAAGGGACCAAATGCTTCCCGGTTTTTCACTCGGCAACACTTTTGAGATAAAATAAAAACTTCTCAAAAAACCACTCTAAGGGCTTTTACTTCTTATCCAAAGCACCTTTAAAAATATTGCCAATCGACTATTTTTCTGAATGAAAATGCTTTCACTTATTAGAGGACGTTTTTAAATCTCCAAAAGTATCATCCAAACAAGCCATAAATCTTGCTCCCTAACTTGTACAGTCCGTCATGATTAATTGCAGAGCCTTATCTTCCTAGTTGTAGTTGTAACGAATTTCTTCACCTTCTACTCTAGTCCTCTTATTTTGGATAATACTAACCGTATGTGAAATGCAACCTACCACGTATCAACGAAACGATGAAAGATTAATTATATATTCAAACTTGCTTAGTTAAGTTAGTTAGAGCAGTGTGCTTGTATTCAGCTTAGATTAGTTTAATGTATATTATCAGTTTGTATCACATTATCAAATAATATATATATATATATATGTATAATAAGAAAAGTGTAAGTAAATAGTAACAAGAATAATTTTTCAAAGTAAAAATATCTTTGACATTAAAAGTGAACGGTGTTTCGTTAAGATTCCCAAATATTAATTTGTGATTGTGCAGGCGGCTGGGCTGGGCGCACCGACGAGGAATTCGTCATATAATCATTCACATTATCGAATTTATGACAAAACAATACATAATAATTAATGTCGTAAGATTTAAATTCCAAGAATTTTGATTGGGTGGTGCAACGCATCGTTCTTCTCTGATTGGTTGAATGCATGTAAAAGTCCAAGTCAAGGGAGAAGGAGGTGAGAGTCTCTCCCAAACTCCACGGCATACGCAGTGCGAGGCCAAGTTGGTGCTTTCTCACCTTGTACCCCACATGACGACTCAACTCACTCCAACCAAAAACTAAGTCAGACTAGTCAGTCTTCCATTTTTCATTTCTCAGGGGAAGGGGAAGGGGAAGGGGAAGGGGAGGGCATCCCCGAAATTACATTGGAGACTTGGGGGCAAGCTTTTGCATCCCCTGCTATAAGTAAACCAATAACACAAACACTATCTCCCAATCTGCTCTTGGCTTTTCGCTTTTGGCTTTTGGCTTTTGCCATTGCAATTCTTGCACTTGCGCAAGCCAATATGGCGATGCGGCAAAAGCATGATGAGCTGCTTCTGCTAATACTATCACTCTCCTTGCTCTCCTTTTGCCTTCGTTCTTCGCTTTCGGAGATCATTTTCGAGGAGCGCTTTGACGGTATGTATCCATCCTTGTCTCTCCTCCCACTTGCAACTTTCGCTTCAATCTATTTACCTTCTGCTTGAGATTTTACTTTTTTACTACTTTGCTAACTTTGTTCTGGTTGAATGCTGAGGCCAACTTTCTAGCTCTCATTTCCCAGTTTCCCTAGCTCCCCTCTCTCTGACTCTTAACAAAATATCTATGATTTTCTTTTTCTTCGAAAAATAAATAAATTTTCGGCCGCAATTTGAACTAAAACCTAAAATTTTTAGCTCAAAAAATTTAGGTTTAAGTAACTTTTTTGCCTCAACCCTTTTTGGATTAAAACTTTAACTCCAAAGCATTAAAGAATGGATTTAGGTTAATTTTTTTTTCTTAAAGTAAATTTTTTTACAAGAAAAAAATTATTTAGAGTATCTTAATTTTATGAATATTTTAACCTAAAAATATTTAGATTCCGACAAATATTGAAAAATCACTAACTGGCACCATGAAACTCGAAAACACTATGAAAGAATATAAAACACATAAAATAATTTTTTTTTAAATTACTTTAACCGTTGGATTTAAATTGGATTGTTAGATATTTTTTTTTTATCATTGGATTTCATTAAATTAGATTTTAACCATTGAATTCAATGTATTTATTAATATCAAACTAAAAAAAATATATATACACACGATGGACCAGCTCTACTAACTAGGGAGAATCATGAGCTAAATTTGGCCTAAAAATGAGTTTTGAGTTTTAACTTATATTTGCCCCTCAAGGGTTAGAGCAAGTTGAAGTAAGTTTATAATCTAAAATCTAAGTTTTACTTCGAGGGTTGGAGGGTTGGAGTAGTTAATAACTAGCTTTTGTACAGTAAGTTGGTTGGCTTGACTCTGTGTTTGAACAACATGTATAAAAAGTAACAAGTAAGACCAAGAATTGATCTCTCATCTTTCATTCCACCGGAAAATTAATCAGTTAATCTTGATTTGTTGTGGAGTAGACGACGGATGGCGAAGCCGTTGGGTGAAATCTGACTGGAAAAGCAGTGAAGGTAAAGCAGGTTCCTTTAAACACACAGCCGGAAAGTGGGCCGGTGACCATGATGATAAAGGTATCTTCTGATTACCAATTATTCATTCATCACTGCTTGTTTCTTATTAATTATTTACATATGATATGCCAGCCAACTCAAACTCTTGAGCTCTCCAATTTGATCCATCCATCTTACTACTATTTGACATGCCTTGGTAACAATAATTCTTGTCTTTTCAACTTTAACTCTGGGGCGCCGTAAGCTGGTAATAACTTACCAACAGTCAATGTGGTTAAACTTGTGGTTTTCATTTATCATGGCATACGAAATCTTGCAGGAATTCAGACATCTAATGATGCCAAGCATTTTGCCATATCTGCAAAGATACCAGAGTTCAGCAACAGGAACAGGACGTTGGTCCTCCAATACTCCATCAAGTTTGAGCAGGAAATTGAATGTGGTGGCGGTTACATAAAGCTTATGTCTGGATTTGTTAATCAGAAGAAATTTGGCGGGGACACTCCGTACAGGTTAGAATTTCAACTCTCTACGTCGCAGGATGAATTGTTTTGAGGCACGTTCGTATGATCTAGTCCTTCATTCTTAAGAACACAATGTAGTTGAAAAGGACTTATTACAGGCACATTCGGTTTTCTAGCTGTAGTTTTTTCATATGATGAAAGTTTCGTAGTGGTCAAATGCAGCCATGTGTCAGTGTATATATACCGTATGTGAATGGTGGCCAGGTTGTGCATGTAGAAATTCTTTTTAGTTAATCACCATTCCACAACACTTGGTAGTCAGTTGGATGACACATGATCATTTTATAGTAGCAATTTGAAACTCGTGTCTTAATCAAAGAGCACCTTTTCTAAATTTTGTAGACTGAACTGCCACGATGAGGTTCCTCAAATTGCTCTGTATAGTTCATACTTCATACAGGGAATTTTCGGTGGTATCTGATACCATAGAAATCGCCGACATATAAGAGGCCAGATTGCCTGTTTATGTATGACGTTCTTTCTTCTTCTCTTTTCCAAAATTCTGAATGTTTGCTGAACTTTTTGTGTGTAGTTTAATGTTTGGCCCCGATATATGTGGCACGGACACAAAGAAGCTCCATGTCATACTCTCCTACCAAGGCCAGAATTACCCCATCAAGAAGGCCTTAGAGTGTGAAACTGACAAGTTGACTCATTTCTACACGTTCATTCTTCGGCCTGATGCAACTTATAGTGTCCTAATCGACAACCGAGAAAAGGATTCTGGAAGCATGTACACAGATTGGGATATTCTTCCTCCAAGAAAGATAAAAGATGTTACTGCAAAGAAGGTAGATAAAACATGATTAGTTAGAAAGGGGTTCTAACCAACTATATTATGATGTTCTCAAAACTCCAGGAAATCTTTTGAGCAACCTTTTCTTAAAAATAATTAAGTTATAAAATTTAACTCTTTACAATTTCGTATTTTAACTTAAAAGTATCATTTTTTGTCCATTACAGCCAGCAGACTGGGATCTTAGAGAATACATTGATGATCCTAATCACATCAAACCTGAGGTATGGGAACTTTTTTTCGTCTCTTCCTAATGCTTGTCTCTGAGACATATCTGTTCAGTGGATTTATTACGTGCTACTATTGACGCATATCTTGGTATTGCAGGGATATGATTCAATTCCGAGAGAAATTCCAGATCCAAAAGCAAAAGAGGTTAGTTGATTAGTTACGGAGCTGTACTATACCGGACATTTGTTTGGTCTTTTTTATGTTGGACTCTTCTTTGTGTTTTATAATATTAGCTTCCCCTTTTCTAGTTTGATTTTTAGTGTTTTCCTCCTGGGGTTTGATGCATACATGTGGCAAGTTATGAATTTTAATCAAGCAGTTTCGTGTTTTCCCCTCTTCTAATTAGCCTGAAGACTGGGATGATGAAGAGAACGGTCTGTGGAAAGCTCCAAAGATACCAAATCCAGCTTACAAAGGACCATGGAGACCCAAGGTTGGTACTGTAGGTTGATTAAGGTTTTGCGAGGTAGCAGATAGGGTGCATTTTTGCTCACCACCATAAATTATGGTGTATACTCACCATACACCTAATCAATTCACACGTCTCCTTTCACTTAACCTTGGTTAATTTTTTTTTTTTCAAAATTTAAAAAATAACATTTAATGTGAAAGTTAACTAGAGTTAGGTGAAAGGACATGTGTCGATTAGGTGTATGGTAAGCATACACTATAGTTATGGTGGATGCTCACATATCAGAAAAACCGGATGTCGATTCTTTTCCGCAGTTTCTAATTACCGTGTGATTTCTTCTGATATGTCAGAAAATCAAGAACCCTAATTACAAAGGGAAATGGAAGATTCCTTGGATTGATAATCCAGGTAACTTTAAATACATAACTACAACAGCAATTCTAGAGGCGAAAAAAAAAGATGCTGAGTTTCATTTTTGTTCTCCTATGCAGAGTTTGAAGATGATCCTGATCTCTACGTGCTTAAGCCAATTAAGTATGTTGGTATCGAAGTTTGGCAGGTAGGACGTTTTCCATTTGCTAGAGGATCGTATGATCATTAGTTCATTATGTTAAAGGGGGTGAAGTAATGCGATGCAGGTAAAGGCTGGTTCAGTTTTCGACAACGTTTTAATTTGTGATGATCCGGATTATGCAAAACAAGTGGTCGAGGAAGTTTTCGCCAATAGAGAGGTAAGCCTTTTTTGACTGTTACTAGTGTTCTCCAGTTCTTTGGCATATATTTCATCATATGCATTTCTTTTATGGTGTTTCAGGTCGAAAAGGATTCCCTTGAAGAAGCAGAAAAAAGGAGGAAAGCACAAGAAGAAGAGGTTCGTGGCCGACATAAATGGTTATTAGAATTTCCTGTCAGGTTTAGTTGAATTCCATTCATCAGTTTTTGAGCTCTTATTGTGCAGGAAGCTCAAAGAGCAAGAGAAGAGGGTGAAAGGAGGAGAAGAGATAGGGATCGAGGTCACCGGGACAGACATAGAGACAGATACCGAAGGGTGTGTTTGAATCTTTTTAATACTTTCTTACAACTTTCATCCGGTGTAGACTTTTTCTATGATCACCTTTGCAATAAAAGGCATTCAAATCTCATCTTGCCTAACCAGTTAGCTCTCGGTCTCATGATATCCTCTTTCCAATGTTGAAAGAGGCCTCAAGTTCGAATCCCCCTCCCCATGATCAAATAATTGGACATTTCGTTGCAATAAATTGACGTAGTCTCAGTGATTTAAGTTGTAACTTGAATGTTTTTCTTGCCTGCTTCTTCTAACTTCGGATGTTTTATCCTGCAGCACCGTCACTGGGATGACTATGATCATGTAAGCACCAATATTCATGCTCTCTATGTATTTGTATAAATAAACTCAAGATTTTATTGCACGCGCACAAATTTATATACTGATTGGTCTGCGGTTGCAGGATGAGCTATGATTGAATTTGCTCCAACCCCCATCTTCCTCGCGGTTTCGTTTTGAAGAGATTGACAGTCACTTTTTTCTGCCTTCGTTTCCGAGAAATGTGGTCACTTTTCCTTCATGTTTTAAAATGTCCTTGGCCGTGCAACTTTATTTCTGAATGGATTCTGTATAACGTATTTTTCATAAAGTTAGCTTCCGCATTTAATTGTTTATAAATAAAAGACAAGTCCATGTGTTATAATTTGAGGAGGACGGACAGTATTGTGACGTGCATGTACTCTTCTGTTCCTTCGTATGGTTACAAATTATCCTCGTCCTCTACCTGTATTTAATTCCAAATTCCTCACCCTATCCAAACTTCCACGCTCAAATCACGCAGGTTGTCCGAGTTACCTCCCTTGTTTTCAAGATACGCCTAAGTTTGAAGACGATGAGCCTGCAGTTGTGTACAATGATGTGTGCTGCAAAACGGCATTTGAACAACGTGATTATTACAGCTGCAAAAGAGGTTTACAATGGTATGTTGTACTGGTCGGTTGCCGGCACCTATAATACAGGGTTGGAGAACCAGCCGGAACTAGTATGTGCCTAGGTTTGAATCCCATCGGGATTATGCGGCTGTATCAGTTGTTAAACCATCGAGATGAAGACTGTCCATTACACAACTCTCCCAGCCTCAGTGCTTGGGAGTAGAAGAAAGAAGATGATCAAATGAATGGACTTGAACGGCTTTTGATAGACAGGTTTCCTTGGACCAAAAGATTTGGGATAATTCCTTCCCAAAATTGGTTACGAACCAAGCAGCGGCTACGAGTTATGGGTGGAAGCTTTCCACCCAAACAATGAGGGTATGCCAATTCGCACAAGTGCCAAGTGATCGTTTCATTTGCTTGCTTTACGTTTTTTGCATGCATTGGTATGCCAGTTCATGAAGCGGTTACAGTTAATAGCTTGCAATATCATTGTTTCTTGACTTTCTATCAAGCGCTAATCAGCACAATAAGTTATCAATACCTGCAAAATTATCTATAATGCTAATCCCGAAATCTTTGCCAATTCAACCGTTAAACATCTATTGCAAATTATAACAAAACTTCTAAAACTTTACAACCTCGTGTTGTCCCCGCGGGATTAATACAATCAAAAGGTTGAACCTAAAATGTCATTCACTTCGGGTGACGTCACATTGTTAAATAGAAATGTGCAAACCGTCTATCGCCTTCGCACAGCAGAGCTTGACCCACGCTGGACTGCAGCTGGCTGCTGAGCTTGGCCAGCTGGCTGACCAGCACCCTCCTCCGCCATGTTCATTGCTTGGGTAATGGCATTCATGACAATGAGCCCAAGAGGGATCGCGTACATCCACTGATAACATTTGAGTAAGGTCAGAATTTATTCTGTCGACATTATCAGCACAATTAACAGAAGAAAGCTATCGAGACAATTAATTCTGTCGATACTCACATATTTAGCCCAAAAAGACTTTTCTGGTGGTGGTATAATGTCACCTTCTCCTACCTCGCCCCCACCCCCAAGAATATCCTCAGCAAACACTGGAGCTCTGTGGAAACATTTGGCAATAAGATATTTACAAAGACATGATGATCAGCATAATGATGAAGCTATAAATAGTATCAGCATTTAACTTAAAGCAATTGGATCATTCCATACATTACTAATCCCCCGCACATCCCCTCATATATAATGCAGATCAACCAGATTAAATGGCAATTTCATAGCCACATTTTCTACCCATAATCAGAAAATAATCGAAACCAACAGAATTGATACCAATGCACCGTCTATTCTCTTAGATAATAAGATTCACCATTTTCTACTGACAGAAGTTGAAATAATTTAAAACCTTCTGTGACAGTTTAAGCAAGCAGACCATGCCAGGATCAGAACATATACTGGAGAAAGAACAAATGCAAAAGAAATTCACCTTGGTGCCTGCTCACTATTCTTCAAAACCGTGTGAGAGTTAAAGGACCATTTTCCAGGCTGAAAATAAAAATAACAAAAGCCATTGAATTAAGGTATGCTAATTCAACTAAACTCTATTTACGTCCTCAAAAATAGGGTTTGAGGTATTGTATTTCAGTCATCTTAGGTCCATGAACAAAAAAGACCAGGAACAAAAGGGTTGATCCCAACTTACAAGTTTCATTTGCCGAGGGTATGGACATGCCCCAGGAGAACCATAATTAACTGCCAAAATGTTAATTCCATCCTGCAAAAACAAATTTAATCAAAGATAAAAATTCCATATGATAAAAAAAATTAACCAAGATTGTGTTCCATTTATCTCTGGGTCTAATTTGAAAATCATGCTGATTGGAGAACATTCTTAGAACTGTTCCCATTAAGATTACAGTGACTGATACATTGGAGTTTAGAAGTAAAACCAAAGGGTAACATGCGAAAAACAACAGCAAGAGTTTACAACTCGATCAAAGTTGAAGGTTACCGTGTGTATAACAAAATGCTCATCCAAACCCTCTCGTGGAAGACATCTCTGGATATTTAGAAACATTGTTAGTATACCTGCAGCTTTACTAAATCACATATACACGTAACCATAAAACCATCAGAGATAAACAGCATGTACAGCTACAATGCTGTTACAGTAGTAATTATGATAAAAAGAAGTTACTCTGACAGAAAACCAAAATGTTACAGGAACTTCTTTTTTCAAGCATAGTTTCAGTTTGCAAATATACAAGACGGTGCAAAGAAACACAATTAGAAAAGGATATGATCTGCTGGAAATAATAGAACCAAATCCTTGCTTAACAGAGGGCACTTAAGGCTTACCGCTTTTACTGACGAAATGACATAATCCCTCCCAGGAGGATTCAAAACACTTGATGGCAATCTTATCCTATAGAAGTCATCTCCCTTCAACAGCAACTGCAAGAAAAAACATTGACATTTCAAATCAAGACAGAAACCAATTGGAAATGATAAAAGCAAAAAGGACAAGTTTAGAGGAGAAAGCTTACCGCAAACTTCTCCTTCTCCTCTTCGGTAAAGGCATTCCTCGAAAATCGCAGCTTTGTGAGTGTCTGTGACCAATAAAACCATGTCATAGTTAAGCTACTTCTTAGGTTTCTACAAATATAAAGTGATATACAAGGCCTGAGAATGCTTAAGTAGGAAAGACTAAGCCTGACACAGTGATCGTATAGGTGCTAAAGTTACTAGTCTTAAGTAAAATTCCTAAGTTCATCATCATGTGCTTGCATCCATTGCCTTGCACCTAAAGAATTTATCAACAATACATTCCTTTCTTTTCGGTTTTTGCCTAAATTTCTATGCAACCGTTTTACAAGACAAACAAATCCAGTTCAAAATATAGAATGCGATCTCAAATCATCAATAACCAGAACCCCAATTCAATGACAACCAAATCCAACTGCAAAACCTGAAATTGCAGTTGAAAACTCTCTCATTCACAAAAAAGTTTCCCCCTTTTCTGAGCAACCAAAACATACAAGAAAAAACCTAAAAAGAAGGAAGCAACCAACCTGACCACCGTGATTCCACGTCTTTAAGCGAGCACTGAAGGTACCAGCCGGCGAGAAATCAGAGTCCCCAAAGGCGTGATGGAGCTGGAACTGGATCTTTGAGTCCGAATCCGGATCCGAAAACCTCTTCCGGGGCGTCGATGCAGTTGTTGATGGTGGCGGAGGCGTGGATCGCGTGAATTTGAGATCAGGAGACTTGGTGTGCAGCCCTCCTTCTAAACCGAACTCCTCGTCGTCCACCAGGAGCTCATCGGATTGGAAAGCTGCTGCTACTGTAATACAGAGCACGGCGGAGATTACGAAGATCAACCGCCAGTGGGACGACTGAAAGGAGGCGAGAGAGAGCGCCATCGAGTTTCAGTTGAAGTCCGCGACTTTTGTGAGGAGGAGAGAGAGAGAGAGTGAGGACTGGAGGTGAACGATAATAGGGCCCAAAAAGTGAAAATCGTAATGGGCCTGGGCCGGCCTTAAAATATATTAACTCACGAGGGCATATCAGGAAAACAAATATTATGAACACACTCCAAATCCCTCCTTGGTATTCTTTTCCCCCAAACTCTCCAAATCCGCAACAGACGAGCCCTAAATTCTCTCTCCGAGTAAACCCAAAACGCCAACTGAAAAGTCACCAATTCCAAAGCCGTAGAGGACGACGACTGGAGAGGGATTGTGAGTGGCCATGGACGCGCTGAGGAAGCAGCTCGACCAGCTCATGGGGGCCAACCGAAACGGCGACGTTCGGGAGGTCAACCGCAAGTATTACGATCGCGATGTGTGTCGCCTCTACTTGGTCGGCCTCTGCCCCCACGAGCTTTTTCAGTTAACGGTAAATCAAACCCCTTGCCATTTTTTTGTTTAATAGCACAAGGCCTTTTGCCGTAATCGTCAACCTTGACGGCGTTTGTTGTTTTCGTTCTCAGAAAATGGATATGGGTCCGTGCCCTAAGGTCCACTCTTTGCAGCTCAGAAAAGAGTATCCTTTAATGCAATTGATTGCTTCAATTTCATTTAATAATTGATGTGCATTTGAAAATTTGAAATGGAAATATAGTTGTTTATACAATTCGATGATACCAGTAGGGAAGCTTAACTCTAACCCAGATACGAGGAAGCGAAAGCGAAAGGGACTGATAACTATGACAGAGACCTGGAGGATGTCATAGAGAGGCTCATTGTTGAGTGTGATAGGAAAATTACTAGAGCTCTTAAGCGCCTCGAGGATGACGATGCCAAGGCGGCTATTGCGATTTCTGTGTCTGAAGTTACTCAGGTGGTCCATCATTCTATCTATTATCTTTATCTTTTCTTTATATATAAGGTAAAAGAATCTTATAGACTGCCTATTTATTGATTCTTTTGCAATTCCAGACACCAGAGATACTTGAGTTGTCAAAGCAGATCAAGGAGAAGTTGAAAGAAGTTGATCAATATGGTAACCTTTAGATAACTGCTCCGTAGCTACTGATGTCTCTTTTACTTCTATTATTTTTCTTTTTTCTAGATTGCTATTTCAAATCAAAGCATACCCTATCTTTGGTTTGCTCGATGGTGTGTGTGTGGATGTGTGTTTTTAACAATACATAAATGGTTCACATTGCTTTTTAAGATTGGTTAATCCACTAAAGTCAGTGAGTCACTAATATGTATTCTTAAATTTTGACATTTGTACAACATTTCCACGGTTACATTGACTGCCGATCTTATGTTTTCAAGCCTTTTGTTAATTTGTTTCCAGTTTGTCTTTATTTACCAAAAAGTTCAGTTTCTTATAATTTTCAGTTCTTGAATATGTATTAGAAATTTTATTTTGTGATTCAAATCTGCAGATCATGAAGGCAAGACAGATCTTAAGATTCGGGCTTTGGAGATAGTAGAAGAACTCAGAGGCATTAGAGCAGATAAACAGGTACATAGTAAGTTATTGACAACTTTATTTGTATACTGAAATATCTTTTGCTGCTCCAGTGTATTATTCTCTGATGTTGTGGACATGTTGACAAGTTTGTCGGCACCTTAACTTATATGTTTTTTTCCCTATCAATAGTCCACGTTACTTTTGGACGCTTTCAATAAGGACCGGGCAGCTTTACCTCAACCCCTGCCAAACCCACCTCCTTTGGCACCCTTGCCTGTAGTTGTTCCTGATGCAAGAACACAGGAAATGATAAATGAAAAGTTGAAGAAGGCAGAGGACCTTGGTAAGTGAAATGAATATTCAAGTTTTCTGGATTTGGCTTGTCATGTGGTTTATCAATTGAGAATACATATCTTTTTATTAAGTTCAGATTAAGGACTTTGTTAATTTAACTAGTTAATGCTCTGATACAGCTATGGCTATTTTATGTCTTAAGAATCAGGTTATATATTGTCCCTAAAGCTATTTAACATCTTCAGGTGAGCAAGGTATGGTTGATGAAGCACAAAAGGCGTTGGAAGAGGCTGAAGCGCTGAAGAAGGTATTATTAGATAAGATAATAATATTTTGGGGATGGTAGTTAAGTGGTTCACCTACTCTACTAACCTTTTAACATCATTCTTTTGTTCTGAGTTTGCATTTTTTGTGTTCTTTTTTACTTCCTGTAAATGGCTGCTGAGTGACTTCATTATTCTCTGTTTAGCTGCCTGCCAGACAAGAGCCTATCGTGGATTCCTCCAAGTACACTGCTGCTGATGTTCGTATTGTGAGTTCATTTTTCCTTTATCTATACTCATAGATATCACTTTGGGCAAGTGTGAGGAGTAGATTTTCATTTAATATCAGGGTTATACTGGTGTGCAACTCTTGTTTTTTCTTTCAAGCAACTCTTAACTTGTTCATCATGGTGTTGTTTCAGACTGATCAAAAGCTACGTGTTTGTGACATCTGTGGAGCATTTTTGAGTGTTTATGACAGGTAAAGGTTGATTTGTGTAGTCCTGCTTGCTACCGTAGTTACTAGCTTTCCTAGGTACACAAAAATTAGTATTTGGGGTTTCAAGTGCTTCACCTTTTGACCCAACGATTATGCCTCCTTGTCACCAGCAGGCTCTTGTGCCCAGTTTTACGAGGATAACTTTTGCAGCTAAAGAATGTGCGTCTATTTTTGTTTTATGTTTATAGATCATGCTATTCTTGGCTAGAAAAATTAAGGGGAATCAACGGTACATGAACATGACCTGTTGGGGCTATTACATTTCTGAATTAAATGAATATTCTGATTTTTTTTTCTTGTGGTTTTCAGTGACCGTCGTTTAGCTGATCACTTTGGCGGGAAGCTTCATTTAGGCTATATACAAATCCGTGAGAAGTTAGCAGAGCTGCAGGTAAAGATGATCCATTTTGTAATTATATCATTTTTTTTGTTGGCTAAAAAATGGGTAGAAGAACTGGAAATTTGTACTGGATAGTGGATACTGTTTCGACAAATACGTTTCTACATTTTGGCCGAAGTAGATCTGAAAATATATTGTCATAGTATTACATTTTTATCTGCAAAATCTTTGAATTTCATTAAGTTTGTATTCTGAAACTGTTGGTTCAGGCGCTATGGTATAATGTTTCAAATCTATAGAGATTCTCATAAATATGGTATCTGTGAGTATAAAATTTTCTACCATCTTATTCACTGTTATATAATTATTGACTCTGAATTCACAGTTCTCTGAAGTCAAGTTGTCCAAGTCTTGCACTTATCAGATATTCTTAAGGATTACGAAGCATTTTTGGGGGAAAAAATTAGAATATGCTGCGAGGATGCATTCATATACTTTTGTTGTAGGATGTTTTTTGTCAGCGACATCTTTAAGATGGGTGCATGCATAACATATAGAGGTTATGAATTAGGAATGGCCTTCCTCACTGTATCGTGTACTGAGGCCACACTGTTTAAGTTCTGTTTTGATATTAGTAAGTTTACTGCCGACAAAGTACTTTCCTTTTTTGAAAAATTTTAAGAGTATGTTGGATCATAGCTTGTGTACCTATGAGAAGAGTACACATTACACCTGTTTGGTTGTAGTCACCATCTATATTTGGCATTCCCTACAATAATCAAATGACTGTTGAAAAAAGGGATGATTTATATCTAAGTGATTTTTTAAGTCACCATGAAAGTGTTTTACATGTTGACTTTATCAGTGAGCATCCCCAGTTGCTATATTTCGTTAATTTTGATCTTGAATGGTGCTTACCAAATATGACCATGTTATATCTCTCCACCAAGAGATTTGGTGTTTCGTGCCAACTGATTAAAAGGGTTGCCAATTGTACTTTTTTGGCTATTTATTTTTCAGGAAGAGAGAAACAAGAGTCGTAAGGTTGATAGGTCTGATGATAGGAGGTATGTTATTTTGCTGTTTTAGTCTTACATAAATTTTTATTTCATAATGTATTTTTTATGTTAAGTTCTTATAATTACAATTCCTTTTTATTTATTTATAATTATTTACCATGTAGATCAAAGGAGCAAAGTAAGGAATGTGACAGGGAATCAAGTAGGGATAGAGAACGTGGAGCTAGCCGGGACCGGGGTAGGGATTATGATCGTAGGAGCAGAGATCGCGATAGGTACTATGATCGAGATCGTGGATATGATCGCGATCGTGACAGAGATTCAGATCGCTCCCGCAATTATGATTCGAGAAGTCGCCGTAGATCACGCTCACGATCGAGGGAACGTTCCAGGGATTATGATCGCCACAGGTGCGTGCTCTTCCATGGTGGCCGATTTTTAATTAGTTCTGTTTATTTGACATGCAATTAGTTTTTTTGTTCTTGGAACTCTAATGAACAAAGCGCCAAAACACATGCGATACTTTCAGAAATTATTGTCTTTAATAGGTTTTTTTTTGTATTTCTTTACTGAAAAGAGCTATGAGCTTTTTATTATTTTGAAAATAAGCCTAGTGCTTTTAAGTGGTAATTTATAACATGCCTTGACCAGCATTTTTATGGGAGAATTGGAGGCTTGTCAACCTGTGTACTCTTCCCATTTGTCATTTTTCATAGTCTTGCCTATGAAAATCATTGGTCTATTAGAGAGTGGCTACCTTTTATTGACCACAAGCCATGTTGGTAATTGATTGCATTAGTGATTTTAGTGATCAAGAGATTTTGCCTTATCCTGCATATGCATGTCGAACAAGTGGATACCTTTTAGTGATCATTGTCTGATATAATAATTTGTTCTTCCAGGCGTTATGATCGGTACTAGGTGATCCTTGCTGTGCTGCATGTGGAGAAAAGGATGTTTGTGTTCTTGTCTAGGTCAGTTTTTAAACTCATGTACCAAGATAAAATTATGGTTATTCCAAATTGTGTGTTTTTTGTTGGAGTTGAGCTATTTCTCCTGTGATGGGTGTAAGGACTGCTGCTTAGTTTTTCTCAACTTCGTGTTTAAGAGGTATGTTTGGGAGGTATGTTTTACTTTGTTTTTAAGATATAGCTACTTGCATGTTACTTAAATATTTGGCCGTAGAGGAGTGTCTGATTTAAGTAGTCACTCCTGCTATCTTGAATTCGACTTCAATTAAAGAGACTGGTGGGCTGGTTTCCAGCATCCATTATCATCATTTAGTGTAATCCATATGGATTGATGTGGGTAAGGGTGGTGTCGGAACTTAACTTTACATGATAAGCATCAATCCTTGCATGGAAGAGGACGAAAGCTGTCGGAACAATTTTAGGAGTGAAGTTCTCGTTGGCACAAAATTGTCTTGTGCGGTATGTGATACGGTTTTGTTATATCAGTGATCTTGTGCGTTTAACTTTTTCTGAATATAAAATGCGTCTGGTGATGTATGACCCATATCTTGCTTGAGAAAATTCAGTGGACCTCATAACATGGTGGTCAAGTCATGTAATTCACTAACATGTAACTGCTTACAATTTGTCGTCAAAGTCTGAGTTTTTGCAACTGGTCTTTTTCCTTTTTTATCTTGGGGTTTTGATTACAGGTTTTGATTTTTTAAGATTTTAATGAATTTATAGTAATGACTAGAAAGTAGTGGTTTAATCTCTCGTTGTGATTAGTTGCTCCAAGTGAGATCCTGCTAACACAAACTATCATAAAATGTTTTAATCCACGGAAAATGCTGGCAAACCATTCACGATTTTTAACCGGTTTTGAATTTTTTAAAAAAGCCATGGTAAAATTTATTCTTGCGGTAGGAGCTTCATTTTGGTAATGTTGTGTGTTTCGCTACTATTTTTATTTTTGTTGTATTTTACTACTAATTATTTTATTTATTTTTCGGTTTTCAGCTGATCTATTCTATAAAAGTGATACTTGTGGGTGATTAAAAGTTAAAATTGGTTTTAAATTCCTTATAAAGCTTTCTTTAATGTTTCCAAATTTCAGGTAGGACGATTTAAAGATGTTCTTGCGGGCAGAAATCTGCCTTTGCAATGTTTTGGGAATACTTATATTTTGTTTTCAAATAATCTCATGGAGAATATTTCGTGAATATAAAACAGACCTTGCATTTTTCTATGGGTTTTGGAAATGAGTGAAGATTATTTAAGACTTTCCGTTTGGTGTTCATAGTTATGGTAAAAATTCATTTGTGAATCAATAAATGGTAAAACTGTTCCAAATGTCTTATAAAGTTTTTCAAAAGGCACGGGATAACATTTTTTTTTATTTTTAGTCGGTTTACAAAAATCATCATTAAATGTGTTTGTTTTCACCTTCATCCCACCAAAAGGTTTTGAAAACTAATGTGAGTAATTCCTTTTATAGTGGGAATCCATTTTGGCAATACTTTGGGAACAATATTTGGTTACTCAAACATGAGTAGGAACTTCTACTCAAAATTCACAAAATTGTTCGTTGTCAATTTATAGAACTTTATATTTCTATTCAGAACGGTTTATATTATAAATCACCCTATGAAGACTGCTTCTGCAAAAAATCAATTAAAACGAAGATCGTTTAGACAATCTATTTGTACATAAATCTATTTATTTTCTCCTTTGCGATTTTTAGTCCGTGGATTAACACTTGCGATTTTTAGTCGGTTTTTCAAATTAGCACATAAATCATTGTTCAATCTATTTGTTTTCACCTTCACCTCATTGTGAAATTTTGAAAATTAAGGTAAGACTTTCCGTTGAGATTCTTGAGGGTGGAACTCTATTTGACAATGTTTTGGTCCTCACTATTGAAATTTTCACTTACTTTTTCAGTTTTCGGCATTAATGTTCTATTAAGTATACATTTGTTGCTCAATAAATCATAAAACCGTTTCCAAAACACCTTATAAGGTTTTCTTTAATGCTCGCGGAAATTATTTCGCAAAAATAAAAATTTTCATTTTTGACCAAAAATTCGTGGGTTAACACTCATGGCTTTTAGTCGGTTTTGCAAATTCGTACATAAATCACCGTTGAATCTATTTATTTCCAACATCGCCTCAATGTGAAGTTCTGAAAATAAAGATGAGACTTTCCATTGAGATTCTAGAGGGTCGAACCCCATTTGACAATGTTTTGGTCCTCACTATTGTATTTTTTACTTATTTTTTTTTCTTCCAGTTTTTGGCTTAAATATTCCACTAAGTATGCATTTGTTGCTCAATTAATCATCAAATTGCTTCCAAACACCTTATAAAGTTTTCCTTCATGCTCGTGGAAAATTTTTCACAAAAATAAAATTTTTCATTTTTGACCAAAAAAATGTGGGTACTCACAACTTTTACTTGGTTTTGCAAATTCATACATAAATCACCGTTCAATCTATTTATTTTCACCTTTGCCTCAATGTGAAGTTTTGAAAATTAAGGTGAGACTTTCCATTGAGATTCTTGAGGGTGGAACCCCATTTGACAATGTTTTGGTCCTCACTATTGTATTTTTCACATATTTTTTCAGTTTTTGGTTTAAATATTCTACTAAGTATACATTTGTTGCTCAATAAATCATAAAAGTATTTTCAAACACCTTATAAAGTTTTCCTTCATGCTTGCGGAAAATAATTCGCAAAAATAAAAATTTTCAATTTTGACCAAAAAAACGTAGGTTAACACTCACGGCTTTTACTCAGTTTTGCAAATTTGTACATAATTCACCGTTCAGTATATTTATGTTCACCTTCGCCTCACCATGAAATTTTGAAAATTAAGGTAAGACTTTCCGTTGAGATTCTTGAGGGTCGAACCCCATTTGACAATGTTTTGGTCCTCACTATTGTATTTTTCCAATATTTTTTCGGTTTTTGTTTTAAATATTCTACTAAGTATACATTTGTTGCACAATAAATCATAAAACTGCGTACAAACACCTTATAAAGTTTTCCTTAATGCTCGCGGAAAATGTTTTGCAAAAATAAAAATTTTCATTTCTGAGCAAAAAAATGTGGGTTAACACTCACGATTTTTAGTCGGTTTTACAAATTCGTACATAAATCATCGTTTAATCTATTTGTTTTCACCTTCGCCTCACCATGAAATTTTGAAAATTAAGGTAAGACTTTCCGTTGAGATTCTTGAGGGTGGATGTCACATCCCGGCCCGAGGTGGATCACTTCCCGGGCCCACTCCACCACCGTAGCACGATATTGTCCTCTTTGGGCCTCAACCACGCCCTCACGGTTTTGTTTTTGGGAACTCACGAGCAACTTCCCGGTGGGTCACCCACCGTAGCACGATATTGTCCTCTTTGGGCCTCGACCACGCCCTCACGGTTTTGTTTTTTGGGAACTCACGAGCAACTTCCCGGTGGGTCACCCATCGTGGGAGTGCTCTAGCCCCCTTCTCGCTTAACTTCGGAGTTCCTACAGAACCCAAAGCCAGTGAGCTCCCAAAAGGCTTCGTGCTAGGTAGGGATGAGAATATACATTTAAGGATCACTCCCCTGGGCGATGTGGGATGTTATAATCCACCCCCTTAGGGGCCCAACGTCCTCGTCGGCACACTTTCAGCTAGGGATTGGCTCTGATACCAATTGTCACATCCCGGCCTGTGGTGGATCACTTCCTGGGCCCACTCCACCACCGTAGCACGATATTGTCCGCTTTGGGCCCCGACCACGCCCTCACGGTTTTGTTTCTGGGAACTCACGAGCAACTTCCCAGTGGGTCACCCATCGTGGGAGTGCTCTAACCCCCTTCTTGCTTAACTTCGGAGTTCCTACGGAACCCGAAACCAGTGAGCTCGCAAAAGGCCTCGTGCTAGGTAGGGATGAGAATATACATTTAAGGATCACTCCACTGGGCGATGTGGGATGTTACAGTGGAACTCCATTTGACAATGTTTTGGTCCTCATCATTGTATTTTTCACCTACTTTTTCAGTTTTCCACTTTAATACTCTACTAAGTATACATTTGTTGCTCAATAAATCATAAAACTGCTTCCAAACACCTTATAAAGTTTTCCTTAATGCTCGTGGAAAATATTTCGCAAAAATAAAAATTTGCATTTTTGACCAAAAAAACATGGGTTAACACTCACGATTTTTAGTCGGTTTTAGAAATTCGTACATAAATCATTGTTCAATTCATTTGTTTTCAACTTCGCCTCACCGTGAAATTTTGAAAATTAAGGTAAGACTTTTCCGTTGAGAATCTTGAGGGTGGAACTCCATTTGACAATGTTTTGGTCCTCGCTATTGTATTTTTCCAGTTTTCGACTTAAATAATCTACTAAGTATGCATTTGTTGACATATATGATGGGTTTATTTCACCTGATATAGTGATGTGATTTGATGACATATATTTGGCATGGCATATACCTTGCATATCACTACTTCTGAGCATGGTTTTGAGATAAGTATATACATATTATATATTTCTGGGAAATTATACAGGTTTGACGGCGAGGGGTTAGAACCTTTGAAAAGATAAAAGGTTTTGGAAAGATTTGTTTTTGCCCATTCACGCGTTTTGTTTTTCGCCCCTCCAGGTTCTAGGTAGTAGTGCTTTGGTGGCCACGAGGGATCCAACGGAGTTCTGAAAGAATTCACAAAAGTAGGATTCACCCTTGGGTGTTTTATCTTAGTAATTGTCCTTGACTGCAACTAGAAGTTCTTATTGCTCTGAATGTGTATTTATACACTTAGACTCGTACTAGCATCTTTTCTTAGCTAGTATTGCTAGTGATTCGGTTTTTAGTTCTTCGTATTTCTATTTATTTTCTTAGCTTCCGCACTGTGCTTATGGTTACGTCACTCTCACGTGACGGCCAGCACGCCCTCCTTGGGACGGGGTGTGTCATACTAAGTATACATTTGTTGCTCAATAATTTGTAAAACCACTTCCAAAGACCTTATAAATTTTTCCTTAATGCTCGCGGAAAATATTTCGCACAAATAAACATTTGCATTTTTTACCAAAAAAACGTTGGTTAACACTCACGATTTTTAGTCGGTTTTAGAAATTTGTACATAAATCATCGTTCAATTTATTTGTTTTCAACTTCGCCTCACCGTGAAATTTTAAAAATTAAAGTAAGACTTTTCCGTTAAGATTCTTGAGGGTGGAACTCCATTTAACAATGTTTTGGTCCTCACTATTGTATTTTTCTCTTATTTTTTCAGTTTTCGACTTAAATATTCTACAAAGTATACATTTGTTGCTCAATAAATCATAAAACCGCTTCCAAACACCTTATAAAGTTTTCCTTAATGCTCGTGGAAAATATTTCGCAAAAATAAAAATTTGCATTTTTGGCCAAAAAAACGTGGGTTAACACTCATGATTTTTAGTCGGTTTTAGAAATTCGTACATAAAGCATCGTTCAATCTATTTGTCTACACCTCCACCTCACCTTGAAATTTTGAAAATTAAGGTAAGACTTTCCGTTGAGATCTTGTGGGTGGAACTCCATTTGACAATGTTTTGGTCCTCATTATTGTATTTTTCACTTAGTTTTTCAATTTTTGGCTTAAATATTCTACTCAGTATACATTTGTTGCTCAATAAATCATAAAACCGCTTCCAAACACCTTATAAAGTTTTCCTTCATGCTTGTGGAAAATATTTTGCAAAAATAAAAATTTTCATTTTTGACCAAAAAAAACACTCACGACTTTTGGTCGGTTTTACGAATTTGTACATAAATCACCATTCAATCTATTTATTTTGACCTTCGCCTCACCGTGAAATTTTGAAAATTAAGGTAAGACTTTCGTTGATATTCTTGAGGGTGGAAATCCATTTGACAAAGTTTTGGTCCTCACTATTTAATTTTTCACTTACATTTTGAGTTTTCGGCATTATTATTCTACTAAGTATACAGTTGTTGCTCAAAAAATCATAAAACCAATTCCAAACACCTTATAAAGTTTTCCTTAAGACTTGCGGAAATTATTTCGAAAAAATAAAACTTTTCATTTTTGACCGAAAAATTGTGGGTTAACACTCACGGCATTTAGTTGGTTTTGCAATCGCCGTTCAATGTATTTATTTTTCAGCTTCACCTCACTGTGAAGCTTTGAAAATTGAGGTGAGACTTTCCATTGAGATTGTTGAGGGTGGAACTCCATTTGTGATTGTTTTGGTCCTCACTATCGTATTTTTCACTTATTTTTTTTTTCTTCTGTTTTTGGCTTAAATATTCTACTAAGTATACATTTGTTGCTTGATAATTCATAAAACTGCTTCCAAACACCTTATCAAGTTTTCCTTAATGCTCACGGAAAATATTTCGCAAAAATAAAAATTTGCATTTTTGACCAAAAAAACGTGGGTTAACACTCACAATTTTTAGTCGGTTTTAGAAATTCGTACATAAATCATCCTTCAACTGATTTGTTTTCAATTAATGCTCGCGGAAAATATTTCGCAAAATAAAAATTTTCATTTTTGACCCAAAAAACATGGGTTTACACACATGACTTTTTGTCGGTTTTGCAAATTCGTACATAAATAACCGTTCAATCTATTTATTTTCAATTTCGCCTCACTGTGAAGTTTTGAAAATTAAGGTGCGACTTTCCATTGAGATTCTTGTGGGTGGAACCCCATTTGACAATGTTTTGGTCATCACTATTGTATTTTTCACTTTTTTTTTCTCCAGTTTTTAGCTTAAATATTCTACTAAGTATACATTTGTTGCTCAAAAATTCATAAAACCACTTCCAAACAACTTATAAAGTTTTTTTTAACGCTCGCGGAAAATATTTTGCAAAAACAAAAATTTTCATTTTTGACCAAAAAAACGTGGGTTAACATTCACGTTTTTTAGTTGGTTTTAGAAATTCGTACATAAATCATCGTTCAATTTATTTGTTTTCACCTTCACCTCACCGTGAAATTTTGAAAATTAAGGTAATACTTTTCCATTGAGATTCTTGAGGGTGGAACTCCATTTGACAATGTTTTGTTCCTCACTATTGTATTTTTCACTTAGTTTTTCAGTTTTCGGCTTAAATATTCAACTAAGTAAAAGTTTGTTACTCAATAAATCATAAAACCGCTTCCAAACACCTAATAAATTTTTCCTTAATGCTCGCGGAAAATATTTTGCAAAAATAAAAAATTTCATTTTTGACAAAAAAAACGTGGGTGTTACATGACTTTTAGTCGGTTTTGCAAATTTGTACATAAACCACCGTTCAACCTATTTATTTTCACCTTCGCCTCACCTTGAAATTTTGAAATTTAAGCTAAGACTTTCCTTTGAGATTCTTGAGGGTGGAACTCCATTTGACAATGTTTTGGTCCTCACTATTGAATTTTTCACTTACTTTTTCAGTTTTCAACATTAATATTCTACAAAGTATACATTTGTTGCTCAATAAATCATAAAACCACTTCCAAACACCTTATAAAGTTTTCCTTAATGCTCACGGAAATTATTTCGCAAATATAAAAAATTTCATTTTTGACCAAAAAATCATGGGTTAACACTCACTGCTTTTCGTCGGTTTTGCAAATTCATACATAAATCACCGTTTAATGTATTTATTTTCACCTTCGCCTCAATGTGAAGTTTTGAAAATTAAGATGAGACTTCCCAGTGAGATTCTTAAGGGTGGAACACTATTTGACATACATTTGTGGCTCAATAAATCATAAAACCGCTTCCAAACACCTTATAAAGTTTTCCTTAATGCTCGCGGAAAATATTTCGCAAAAATAAAAAATTTCAATTTTGATAAAAAAAAACATGCGTGTCACTCCCGACTTTTAGTCGATTTTGCAAATTCGTACATAAATCACCATTCAATCTATTTATTTGCAGCTTCGTCTCAGTGTGCAGTTTTGAAATTTAAGGTGAGACTTTCCATTGAGATTCTTGAGGGTGGAACCCCATTTGTCAATGTTTTGGTCCTCACTATTGTATTTTTTAATTATTTTTTCAGTTTTTGGCTTAAATATTCTACTAAGTATACATTTGTTGCTCAATAATTCATAAAACCGCTTCCAAACACCTTGTAAAGTTTTCCTAAATGCTCACGGGAAATATTTCATAAAAATAAAAGTTTGCATTTTTGACCAAAAAAACATGGGGACACGATTTTTGGTCGATTTTAGAATTTCGTACATAAATCATTGTTCAATTTATTTGTTTTCACCTCCGCCTCACCGTTAAATTTTGAAAACTAAGGTAAGACTTTTCCGTTGAGATTCTTGAGGGTGGAACTCCATTTGACAATGTTTTGGTCCTCACTATTGTATTTTTCACGTAGTTTTTCAGTTTCTGGCTTAAATATTCTACTAAATATAGATTTATTGCTCAATAAATCATAAGACTGCTTCCAAACACCGTATAAAGTTTTCCTTAATGCTTGCGGAAAATATTTAGGAAAAATAAAAAATTTCATTTGTGACAAAAAAAACGTGGGTTAACTTACGACTTTTAGTCGGTTTTGCAAATTCGTACATAAATCATTGTTCAATCTATTTATTTTCACCTTCGCTTCACCGTGAAATTTTGAAAATTAAGGTAAGACTTTCCGTTGAGATTCTTGAGGATGGAACTCCATTTGACAATGTTTTGGTCCTCACAATAGAATTTTTCACTTACTATTTCAGTTTTCGGCACTAATATTCTACTAAGTATACATTTGTTGCTCAATAAATCATAAAACCGCTTCCATATATCTTATAAAGTTTTCCTTAATGCTCGCGGAAATTATTTACCAAAAATAAAAAATTTCATTTTTGGCCAAAAAATTGTGGGTTAACTCACCTCAATGTGAAGTTTTGAAAATTAAGTTGAGACTTTCCATTGAGATTCTTGAGGGTGGAACCCCATTTGACAATGTTTTGGTCCTCACTATTGTATTTTTCACTTCTTCCTTTTTCCCGTTTTCGGCTTAAATATTCCAGTAAGTATACATTTGTTGCTTGATAAATCATAAAACCACTTCCAAACACCATATAAAGTTTTCCTTAATGCACGCGGAAAATATTTCGCACAAATAAAATTTTTCAGTTTTGACCAAATAAACGTGGGTTAACATTCACGGCTTTTACTCGGTTTTGCAAACATAAATCACCGTTCAATCTATTTATTTTCACCTTTGCCTCAATGTGAAGTTTTGAAAATTATGGTGAGACCTTCCATTGAGATTCTTGAGGGTGGAACCCCATTTGACAATGTTTTGGTCCTCATTACTATATTTTTCACTTATTTTTTTAGTTTTTGGATTAAATATTCAACTAAGTATACATTTGTTGCCCAATAATTCATAAAACCGCTTCCAAACACCTTATAAAGTTTTCCTTCATGCTCGCGGGAAATATTTCACCAAAATGAAAACTTGCATTTTTGAGCAAAAAAACGTGGGTTAACACTCACGATTTTTAGTTGATTTTTGAAATTTGTACATAAATCTTTGTTAAATTTATTTTTTTTCACCTTCGCCTACCCATGAAATTTTGAAAATTAAGGTAGACTTTTCCGTTGAGATTCTTGAGGGTGGAACTCCATTTGACAATGTTATAGTCCTCACTATTGTATTTTTTTTTCCTTAGTTTTTCAGTTGTTGGCATAAATATTATACTAAGTATACATTTTTTTGCTCAATAAATCATAAAATCGTTTCCTAACACCTTATAAAGTTTTCCTTAATGCTCACGGAAAATATTTCGCAAAAATAAAAAATTTTATTTTTGACGAAAGAAATGTGGGTTAACACTTACAACTTTTAGTCGGATTTGTAAATTTGTACATAAATCATCGTTTAATCTATTTATTTTCACATTCACCTCTGCGCGAAATTTTGAAAATTCATGTAAGACTTTCCGTTGAGATTCTTGAGGGTGGAACTCCATTTGACAATGTTTTGGTCATCACTATCGAATTTTTCAGTTACTTTTTCAGTTTTTGGCATTAATATTCAACTAAGTATACATTTTTTGCTCAATAAATCATAAAACCACTTCCAAACACCTTATAAAGTTTTCCTTAATGGTCGTGGAAATTATTTCGCAAAAATAAAAAATTTCATTTTTGACCAAAAAAACATAGGTGTTACTTTTAGTCGGTTTTGCAAATTCGTACATAAATGACTGCTCAATCTATTTATTTTCACCTTCACCTCATCGTGAAATTTTGATAATTAAGGTAAGACTTTCCGTTGAGATTCTTGTGGGTGGAACTCCATTTCACAATGTTTTAGTCCTCACTATTGAATTTTTCACTTACTTTTTTAGTTTTCGGCATTAATATTCTACTAAGTATACATTTCTTGCTTAATAAATCATAAAACCACTTCCAAACACCTTATAAAGTTTTCCTTAATGCTCGCAGAAATTATTTCGCAAATATAAAAATTTTCATTTTTGACCAAAAAATCATTGGTTATCACGCACTGCTTTTCGTCGGTTCTGCAAATTTGTACATGAATCACCGTTCAATGTATTTATTTTCACCTTCACCTCAATGTGAAGTTTTGAAAATTAAGTTGAGACTTTCCATTTAGATTCTTGAGGGTGGAACCCCATTTGACAATGTTTTGGTCCTCAATATTGTATTTTTCACATTTTTTTTCTTCAGTTTTTGGCTTAAATATTCTAGTAAGTATACATTTGTTGCTCAATAAATCAAAAAACCGCTTCCAAACACCTTATAAAGTTTTTCTTAATGCCCGCGAAAAATATTTTGCAAAAATAAAAATTTTCATTTTTCATCAAAAAAACGTGGGTGTTACACGACTTTTAGTCGGTTTTGCAAATTCGTACATAAATCACCGTTCAATCTAATTATTTGCTGCTTCACCTCAGTGTGCAGTTTTGAAAATTAAGGTGAGACTTTCCATTGAAATTCTTGAGGGTGGAACCCCATTTGACAATGTTTTGGTCCTCACTATTGTATTTTTCAATTATTTTTTCAGTTTTTGGCTTAAATATTCTACTAAGTATACATTTGTTGCTCAATTATTCATAAAACCGCTTCCAAACACGTTATAAAGTTTTCCTAAATGCTCGCGGGTAATATTTTGCAAAAATAAAAGTTTGCATCTTTGACCAAAAAAACGTGGGTTAACACACACGATTTTTTGTCGGTTTTAGAATTTCGTACATAAATCATCGTTTAATTTATTTGTTTTCCCCTTCGCCTCACCGTGAAATTTTTTTAAATTAAGGTAAGACTTTTCCGTTGAGATTGTTGAGGGTGGAACTTTTCCGTTGAGATTGTTGAGGGTGGAACACCATTTGACAATGTTTTGGTCCTCACTATTGTATTTTTCACTTAGTTTTTCAGTTTTCGGCTTAAATATTCTACTAAGTATACATTTTTTGCTCAATAAATCATAAGACCGCTTCCAAACACCTTATAAAGTTTTCCTTAATGCTCACCGAAAATATTTTGCAAAAATAAAAAATTTCATTTTCGACGAAAAAAGCGTGCGTTAACTAACACTTACGACTTTTAGTCGATTTTACAAATTCGTACATAAATCACCGTTCAATCTATTTATTTTCACCTTCGCCTCAGCGCGAAATTTTGAAAATTATGGTACGACTTTCCGTTGAGATTCTTGAGGGTGGAACTCCGTTTGACAATGTTTTGGTCCTCACTATTGAATTTTTCACTTACTTTTTCAGTTTTCGGCATTAATATTCTACTATGTCACAGCCCGTCCCGGAATTATTTTATCGAGGATGTGAAATGACGGGATTGCCCTTAAGTTTGCTAAGGTATGACATTTATATTTGGTTTTATTGTTCTATTCCTAAGTTTGGAAATTAATTTGGGAAATAATTGGTATTGTTTTGTGTGGCTAGGATTGTAGACCACACACACAAACTACCCTCACTCTCCCTCTCTCTCCCATGAGCTCTCTCTCCCTTTCGGTTTGACTCTCCCCGTGTACTATTCATGTACGGACGGAGTTGGAACTCGTCCATTTCTTCACAAATCGACGCCAAAAAGGTAAGATTCTTGATCCTTGTAACCCCCTGAGCATGTTGGTACCAATTTTGGAACTTGTAACCCTCGGAATAGTCGAGAAATCCTAACCCCGAAAATGTGCACTGTTCATGCACACGTAAAATCTTGCATTTCAGGGAATTTCAAGCTCATAGTGAGCTTAAGGAGGTCCTCTCGAGTCTCGGGGTACTTCGTTGGTAGAGTTTGGACGTCGGAGGACCAAGATCGAAGGTTTTTAAAGTGTGCCGAGCTATCGAGCTTTCTTAGGAAAAATCTAGTGATTTTCAAGCCTTGAAACTTGTTTAGATGTGTTCTACATGCTTAGAGCTTCATTTTGGTACCAATTTCATGAAAAATGGGTGAAAAATGAGTGAGAAACCATAGTTGGAAAAATACCCAGAATCCGGCGAACCAACCGGCGGCCGGCGAGTCACCGGAGAAGATGATGGAATATTCCGTCAGTTTGGACGGAATATTCCTGACACCGTTAGTTAAATCTAACGGACGCCGTTAGAAGTTAACGGAATATTCCTGACGGCGTTAACTGACGCCGTCAGTGTGCCTGGCACGTGGCCGCGCGTGGGGGCACGTCTGGCCGTGCCTTGGTCGGCGCGTGCGACGTCAAAATTTTTTTTTTCAAATATAGGGATGTTCGTGAGGTTGTGTAGATCACGTTGGTATATTCAAACACCCCAATTGAGCATCGTATGAGAAGTTATTTTGGATTGTTGGTTATGTGCTCTAAATAACGTTATTATAGTTGTTTCGCATATAGGTGAAACTTATCCCAAGGACGAGCGCAATCAAAGGCATCACGGGGGTTACAACCCTTCGACATACCAGTGAGTGGGTAGTTGCTTTCTTATTATACCTATATACTTACTGATTTTCCCAGAAACCGAATTTAAATGAAAGTATGTTTTTAAATGCCATGCATAGAATTGATATGAATTATATGAATTGATATATGATGCATATATATGAAATGGTGCGGTGGACGCACAGGTAAGTATCAGGTGAGTTATATTGTGTTGATGATGTGATTTGTGATAAGAGCTCATAACCTGCACCACCGGTGTTAGTGCTTATGTTGATATTCACCTCCCGCAACGCACGCTCCCTTGGATCCAAGTAGGTGTAAGTCCTGTCGTACAGACCACTTTTGTGGTTCTGACTTGTAGGTGACCTGCGATACGTTGCACAGCTGTTTGATGAGAGATGCACTAGAGCGTATTATTACACCAAGTCCTGTCGTACAGACCACTTTTGTGGTTCCGACTCGTGTGCAGGCATAGGTATTGAGCTATATGATTAGCCGTACAGGACCACTGCAGGGTCTCCGGCTGATTTATTATTCTACCTGATATATATTTGCATATCCTCACTATGATTTGATACATATGGCATGGCATACTTTCATACTATTGATTTTGAACGATGATTTGAGAAAATGTTGAGATATATATGCTATATGCTATTTTCTGGGAAAGTATACAGGTTTTACAGTGAGGGGTTATATATGTTGATAAAGGAAATGTTTTGGAAAGCTTTGTTTTACTGACCCACTCATTTTGTTTTACGCCCCTCCAAGTTATAGTTAGGAGTGTTTGGTGGCTCACGAGGATCCCCAAGGCTATTCTGACGGACTTCACTCATGTAGGACTCACCTTCAGGTGTTGTAATTTAGTAATTGTCCTACTTGACTGCATTTAGAATCTTATGCTCTGATTATGTGTATTTCACACTTAAACTCTCACTAGCATGTCATTTGGATAGTACTGTTAGTATTCGGCTTTTAGTCTTTCATAACTCTATTATCTTATTGCTTCCGCATTGCGTTATGGTTACGTCACATTAGTGATGGCCAGCACGCCCTGATTTCCAGGTCGGGGTGTGTCATACTAAGTATACATTTGTTGCTCAATAAATCATAAAACTGCTTCCAAACACCTTATAAAGTTTTCCTTAATGCTCGCGGAAAATATTTCGCAAAAATAAATTTTTTCATTTTTGACCAAAAAAACGTGGCTCATGACTTTTAGTTGGTTTTGCAAATTCGTACATAAAGCGTTAAATCTAATTGTTTTCACCTCCGCCCCACCGTGAAATTTTGAAAATTAAGGTAAGACATTCCGTTGAGATTCTTGAGGGTGGAACACCATTTGACAATGTTTTGGTCCTCACTATTGTATTTTTCACTTATTTTTTCAGTTTTCGGCTTAAATATTCTACTAAGTATATATTTGTTGCTCAATAAATCTTAAAACCGCTTCCAAACACCTTATGAAGTTTTCCTTAATGCTCAATGAAAATATTTCGCAATTTTTTTTTTTCATTTTTGACCAAAAAATTGTGGGTTAACACACACTCACGGTTTTTAGTCGGTTTTGCAAATTCATACAGAAATCACCGTTCAATCTATTTATTTTCTCCTTCACCTCAATGTGAAGTTTTGAAAATTATGGTGAGACTTTCCATTGAGATTCTTGATGGTGGAACTCCATTTGACAATGTTTTGATCCTCACTATTGTATTTTTCACTTATTTTTTCAGTTTTCGGCTTAAATATTCTACTAAGTGTACATTTGTTGCTCAATAGATCATAAAACCGCTTCCAAACACCTTATAAAGTTTTCCTTAATGCTCGCGGAAAATATTTCATAAAAATTAAATTTTACATTTTTGACCCAAAAAACGTGGGTGTCACGGTTTTGGTCGGTTTTGCAAATTTGTACATAAATCTTCATTCAAACTATTTATTTTCACCTTCGCCTCACCGCGAAGTTTTGAAAATAAAGTAAGTCTTTTCGTTGATATTCTTCATAGTGAAACCCCATTTTATATTGTTTTGAGCCTCACTGTTGTATTTTTTATTCATTTCCTTAGTTTTTGGCTTAAATTTTATACTAAATATACTTTTATTGCTCAATAAATTGTAAAACCACTTCCAAATACCTTATAAAGTTTTCCTTAAACGCTCACGAAAAATATTTCACAAAAAAAAAAAAAAATTCATTTTTCACAAAAAATGTGTCACCCACATTTTTTTACATAATCATCGTTTAGACTATTTATTTTCACATTCGTTTTACCGTAAAGTTTTAAAACATAAAGTAAGACTTTCCGTTGATATTCGTAAAGTTTAAAAAAAATTCTTAATGTTTTGAGCCTAACTACTATAATTTTCACTTATTTTCTTAGTTTTCGGCTTAAATATTATACTAAATATACATCTATTGTTCAATACACCGTAAAACTGCTTCCAAATGCCTTATAAAGTTTTCTTTAATGCTCATGAAATTTTCGTGAAAATAAAAATTTCGCACTTTTGACAAAAAACGTGGGTTACTGCCACTCACGATTTTTTGTTGATTTTGCAAATTCGTACATACACTCTCGTTCAAACAATTTATTTTCACCTTCGTCTCATCGTGAAGTCTTGAAAATTTAAATATGACTTTATGTTGATATTCTTGAGGGTGGAACCCTATTTTAACAATGTTTTGAGCATCACTACTATATTTTTCACTTATTTTCTTAGTTTTCGACTTAAATTATACTAAATATATATTTATTGCTTAATAAACCTTTAAACCGCTTCCAAATGTACTACATATACTAAATGAACCTTTAAACCTTTAAATATACTAAATATACCTTTAAACCGCTTCCAAATATAATAAATATACATATATTTTTCACTTATTTTCTTAGTTTTCTTAGTCTCACGTTTATTTTTCACTTATTTTCTTAGTTTCACATTCGCTTGGCCGTGAAGTTATAAAAATTAAAGTAAAATTTTCGTTGATATTCTTGAGAGTGTAACCCGATTTTAACAATGTTTCAAACCTCATTACTTTATTTTTCTATTAAATATGCCATATAAAGTTGTCAACAACATGCTCATAAAAAATATTTCGCAAAATAATAAAATTAGTCAATTTTACAAACAATGTTTTAAGTTAACAATGATGATTATTTTCAAATATCAATCCTTAGACCTCTTAATTAATTACGTTGCCAAGATAAGAAATGCACCACCAACAAATCAACCGACCAAAACTGGAATTGAAATTGGTTATACAATTAAGCAAATAAAATTATGATTTTTCAGAGCTGCCGGCCGGCGGCATCAGCAACAAAGGGCAGGTACGGAGTCCGACCCAAAATGCAGTTAACCAAACCATAAACGAAGCAGAAAATGCTGAAGACGAAAATACCATTATGCCCCCAAACCATGAGCTTGTACCCCAACCCGGCCCGACCCGGACTGAAAATCCTCTGGACCAGCAGCGGCAGTACCAACAGGACGTCCAGCGTCACCGCCTGCATCGCGTTGAACCGCACGTAGTGGTTGAAGCTTGGGTTTCTGACGACGCCCAGGTAGAGGGCAAAGAAGGCCACGAAGCTCGAGTACGGCATCGACCGATAGAGGCTCAGCAAGGGGATCAAGGGTTCGAAGAGGAGGCCCAATTTGGGGAATTGGATAAACAGGTAGCGTCCATACTGGAGGGAGTTGAAGAAAGGGAGGGTGTAAGCGACAGCGGAGATCAATCGATCCGTGGCGGGGGTCGGTGTGCTGCAGGTGATGGTGGAGGATTTGGGTTTGGATTTTCGGCTGACAAGTTGAGGGAAGGAGAGTGACCGGGTGGAGAGGGTTGAGGGGAAAGTGCGCGACGCGGAGGAGGGAATGTAAGATTTGGGGATTAGGGTTTTGGGGGTGGCGGAGAGGTGGAGGAGACAGGCCATAGCTGCTAGCTGCTAGGTTTGGAGTTGCTTTGTGTCGTGTGGTGTGAGAAAGCCTGAGAGAGAGTGAGAGAAAGATTGAGATTGGGCTTTGATGTTTTAATTGTCACTTCATTGGGCCGGAAACTGAGGCCCAGGTTGAGCTTGTTTGATGGACAATCTTTGACGGTAAAATGCAACAGAGACGATATTATTTTGTACAACCTCTAATTAGAAGGTTTCACTGCCATTGTGGTATCCCGGTTTAATCTTGGAAAAACTTAACATAGTAATACATTATTTGATTAGGACGCTAGGTGGTGACGAACACGTTTTATGTAAATCATTCTCTTTGTTAACGTTCAAAACTGATGAGGCTAACAAAGGTTGAATGGGTTGAATGTTTCTCCTTGTTGGACTTGGGCTTTGCAAACAAATGATCATAAACACAACTTAAATGGTTCACCCTTCAAAACTGGGTTACGTCCACTAAGTTTCTTGGATAAATTTGGGAACAAGGTTACAAGTAGCGCTCGGCTAGAATAGGTCATGGGCTTGATTGCTAAGAGGAAGCTCCAAGGCCATGGGCTTCATGAAGTGCTCGGCTTCACTATTCCATGCTTATTGGACCTTGACTTTCCTTTGGACCTGTGTTCCTTTGGATTTGTCAGGGTCAGATAAGCCCTTATTAACAAGTCCCTCAACTCCTTGTCCAAGGATTTTTCTTAGGCAAGGAGTTGCATAGGTTGGTCGGGGTTTGAGGATGGCACTTGGGTGTTGTGTAGCCTTCCCACTATAGGGTGCCTTTAGTGATTGGCTTCTTCATCTGTGATCGCTCGGATCAGAATCATATCAATCACCAGACTCGTGAGTCAGGCGCTAGTGCTGTTACCAAGCACATGTCCATTGCCGGTTGGTGGCGGTGGCCCTGTATTGAAAGTGCGGGAGACAAGTGTGACCTCGTAACTCGTGAAGTCGTTTCACATTCCATCTGCTTCAAAGATTGAGCAAGTGGGCCGGCACGTTCACGACCTAGTCGTTTTGGTGCTCTTTTACCAATAACTGAGATCATGTGCTCTAGGCTATATAAACCCATTCCTTCTGGTGGAATTCCCACTTCATTTTGCCTTCTTCAACTGAAACTCTGTCAAACCCGAGACCATCTTCTGTGACCTAAGTCTTACTAGTTACAAGCCTCAAACCTCGTTCTCTAAATTCTCTCAGGTTAGCTCCTCGTGCTTGTGCCTTTTCTTTTGTTTTCCTTTGATATAGTTAGATATGGTTTAGACAACATTATGTATTTTATGTTGTGGGTTGCCGCCGATGTGAAATAATGTCAGTGGGGACCAAATCCGGCTAGTCTAGTTTGTAGAGTAGGGTAGGGCATCCTTTATGACTTAGTGGTGGAGGCCACTGTTTGGAGTCGTAAGTGTGTGAAAAATTCATGGCTCGTTTGTTTAACAATTTGGTAAGAGTCAATTTGTGAATCTAAGAATTAGAGAGCAATTTAGGAGAATCTTCTCCTTTGGCTAGATTTGAGGCATGTTTGTTCACACTAAATTGTTATAAGGTATAGCTTGATGTTCGAGACATTGGTTAAGTGCTAATTCACATTTTTGGTTTGCTTATTCGAGCTTTGCATAGATCTTTTGGCTTGTATCTATTAGTTTCCATAATGAATTTGTTGGAGAAGGTGTTGGAGAACATTTCAAGTTTTGAAGATTTTGGGATTTTTTGAGTCGTGGTGGAGATCAATTTTCAAAGGAATTTGGTGCATGTTTACATTTGTATTTTGGTATCCCAATTGTCAGTGTGTATTGGATTTGGAAGTTTGCTGATTTCTTGCCGAGGTAGAGTTTGTTGTGATTTACAGCTCAAAATCAAGATGGTTCAGAAATTAAGTTTGTATTACCTATTTTGTTTTGGTCTTATTTGGGTTTGGATTTGACTTCTTGATTGAATTCTTTGTTTGGTGAATAGATTTTGTTAATTACCTATTTGATTAGATTTGTAGTTACTCCCAATTATAACTAGGATTCTCATTGTAACCTAAGTCATATTCATCATAAATATGATCGTAGGGTTAGTTCATTTAGTGCGCCTCACCATGGTTTACAGAGATTTTTCTCTTTTAGTTTTGGGTGGAGGTCACCTTTTAAACTCGGGAGTGTGGCAAATTCATGGCTAGTTCATTTAGTAATTTGGTGACAATCAATTTGTGAATTTGAGAGTTAGAGAGCAATTTGGAAGAATTTTATCAATTTGTTAGGTTCCATACTCGTTTGGTTTAGAGTTTGTAATTTGTGGGACTTGGGTTGTGGGAGTTTAAACACTCTTTTGTCATCTCCATTTTGTTAGTGAAATTCCTTGACGTGCTTCGCCTGTGGACTTAGGCTTTACGCCAAACCACGTTAATCTCTTGTGTTCTTATTTAGAGATTGTTTGTTTCTCCGTTTTCACCTACGATGCTAATATTTGTACTTTCGTTTTCTTCTGCTTGCGCATAAAAGTACATAACAAGGCATTTTCTGATGAATTTTTCAAGTCTTGTGTTCGACTGCCTCTCCACCCTTTTCTTCATAGAGTTCTTGCTCATATAAGCCCAGCTCCACACCCACTCAACTCAAACGCCATCTGTTTTTTCCTTAGCATGTATGTGCTCTAGGGAGAGCACCATCAGACAAAACCCAGTCTCAGCTTGGTCAAACACTATTATAAGCTAAGAAATAGTTCTGGTCAGGTCGAGTTCTGTCACGTGCCCGACCTATGCTTGCTTTTAGCCGACAATCCCTCCAACCAGAGACCCTACAAGGAGAACTAATTCCTCGTCGATGGAAACTGGAGAGCTTCGCGAGGTTGATGTGACAGGCGTTTGGGTCGCCAAGAGTTTTAGTGCGAATGATAAGAAACAACACAAGTGGCAACTTGGTGGTTCTTGTCTTAAATATCTTTTTTTTTTCTCTGTTTATTGTAGTCGACTGGCTGAAAAGGGTTTATCTCTCACGAGAAGAGGGCTTCAACTAGCGACTATCATCTCTTTACGTTCAGAAGAGCTTTCAATCGATGCAATATCGACAGCTGTCTAGATGCCGTAGTTTTCTACTAGGTAAATCATGTTGGACCCCGACACTTGCCGTTATCCTTTTTGTTTTCTATCCCTTCCCATAACTTATGTTCATAACGAGCTTTAATACTTTCGTCATTTTATCCACCTTATTTACTTACAGTTGACCTTTGTCCTATAAAGGGGGAGATAGCTGAAATGAACACAGAGGCCGAGAAGATCGCTCGTCAGGTGATAGGAAAGAGCTCGAAATAAGCTGGTCGATCATAGAGGGCTAAATGCCTCATCGGGTGGTCACGACCCTTCTACTGAAGATGTACCATAGGGTTCCTCTAGCGCTCATGAGGAAATGTTAACTGACAAAAGCCCAATTGTGAGCGACTCTAATGCTCTGACCGCCAAGAATGAGGCATTCAGTTCTTCCGCTCCTCTTCGCCTAGAGAGGCTTAGCCAAGCGCTAGGTTGGTCGTACAATCAAGGATCATTCTGACAAAGAGATAGACACATTATTGTCTCTCTGCATGGGCTTCTACAAGGAAACGATGTCTCTAGCAACACGTTCAGTGAAAATGACGACATAGCCAATGAGCAGGTGGCACTTGCCTTCGACCTAACGTCGGGTAAACATCCTCATTTTATTTGACATTTTTTATTCAGGACTATATTATCTTATTACTGAGATTTCCGTTTTAATTTCTTCCGCATCCTATGTTTGCGCACTACCAAGCGCTCAAATGGCCTTTCAAACAGAGGAAACAAAGCGCTAAAGGGGGGCTAAAGATGCATTTCAAACCCTTTGGGAAGAGAATGAACGCATGTAAAAAACCCTTCAATACACTATGTTTAACAACAATCTAGACATGAGTGATTTTCTCCAAGACTCCTGAGGGTGTCGAGTTCTATAGTCGCATTTGTCTTCAGGTCGACTTAGAGTTTTACAAAAAGGTGAAGGTAGCTCGCCCCGACTATGACATGGATGTCAGAATGACAAAGAGGAGGGCTCCGAGCAAGAAAAGGGTCGATGACAGGTCGTGGTAAAAAAGCCTGCTGCCATCAACAACGTCGTTGTCAAACTTCTTGAGCCTATTGCTTAGCCTGGCCTTGAGCCCGCCAGTGCCCAAACAGACAACCCTGAGGCCGATCAGCCCAAGAAAGAAGCCTCCGTCGTCTAGGACATGCTAAACTAGGCCTTATGAGGTTTTTATTTTTTTATTTTTTTAATAATTTTATGAAGTGTCTTTATTCCTTTATCGCAATGGGGATGTTTGTGGGAACATAGGTTAACTTTACCATGATAGTAAGAGTTAATTAAAGTTTCGTTAAGTACACAGTGGTCGGGTACATTTATGTGTGCAAGCTTTTTAGTATGGTAGGGACCAATGTGGCTAATTTTGTTTTTCAACAAACTTATTTTCTTTCAAAAAGAGAAAATATATCCGCACATGAGCCACTTGCACCCCTACACAAAAAACGTGGGCAAGTATTTTATTTCCATTTAGTGGTGTAATGTTCCTGCCACCCTACTAGAGACGTGGTCTTGTTCCCACCACTTTAGAAAATAACAAGATAACCAAACATGGTATGTTGTTCCTACCACTGTCTAACTTGCTTGACTTGCGTTGAACGGCGAGCCTTTTGAATTCTCCCACCCATGAATTGCCCAACATGTTTCTAAAAGACTGTCATCCGAACATTTGATATTCAATGGGTAGATTGATAAGTCTTCCTTGGTAACCAATCAATCATTGGTTTGACGCTGATATGTCCACAGTTGCCTTAAAAACAAATATGGTGCACATACCCCCTATTTGCGGTCATCCTAACTTAGTCTGTCTTTCTGCCCATCTTTGGTAACACCCGTCCCGAAGATTCGTATCACCAAACATTTGCCACAAACTCTTTATGAATTATTCCATAGACCATCTATTTCTTCTCGGGTGTTATCCTTCGTAGACGGCCAAGGAAAAGGTCATCTTATGTATAGTTTAACAAATGGGTGTACTTGTTGCTCAGACATGCAGACTTACATAAATGTCGAGTAATGCCTCTGGAACATCATTATGCTCGTTATAGTGGTCGGATCGCTCAATATGCTCTAGGGTCTGATGCTGATGACCATCGGGTGGCTCTACAAGGTGATACATCGTCGCTTTAGTCATCACTTTCATGGTTGATGCATAACATACTCGTGCTGACGTCTAATATCTCCGGACAGTTTCTACTCTTACGAAAGTCGGGAACTTCATTACCAACATCCTTTTATTAATGGAGACATCTATCTCAACCAAGAACAGTTGTCCCAAGATCACGTTGTATGACGACATGGAATCTACTGTGGTGTATTGGTAGTTACGTTTGCACTCTTGGGGTAGCTCTTAATAAACAGGGAGAGACTCATCTGCTCGATTTGGTGTATTACGATAGCCCCGAAGTTATGAGATAAGCCACATTCCCATAGAAGAGATCCCGACTGACCCTAGTTGATCGAAAATCGAGGGAAAAATCACATTAACCGAACTTTTGTTGTCCATAAACATTCGAGAGACACCGCAGATGGCAATTTCAACAAATACAACTAAGGGGTCATCATGAAGCTGTAAAACTCCAAAACCATCTTTTTCCCTGAACATCACTAGCGTTTCTGACAACCTTCTCACCTTGAATGGTCGGTAAATGGTCTCGATCGAAAAGGAATATGATTTGAATTGACGAGAAGCCCGAGTGTATGTTTTTTTCATTCAGTTAGAGTTCCCTGCCAACGTCGATCCCCTATGAAAGTGTAGATTACCTTCCTCTTTACCGCGTAACCAGTCTGAGAGGCGCTCAGGGCCTGTGAAATGCCTTTGAAGATAGGTTGTTGTCCAGCCACGTAATCCTTGAGTTTCCTTTTTCGAGTGCATTTATGTTGTCTCTAAGGTCTATACAATCATTGGTAAGATGGATGTGATCCGAGTGATAGCGGCATAAATTGGTCTTGTCCTTCATTCTAAATGCTGGCTGTTGTCGCAAAGTGCTAGAGAGTTGTAACTCCACCAAGGGGAAAATCTTCCTTAGAGAAATATTAAAGGGAGTATACGACTTGTAACGGTCATATTGGTCAACTCTACTATCGTTGTCGATAGGAAACCTTTTGAATTTCCTCTTTTTTTACCAGTCGATCGTGCACGACTTCCAGTCTATATTTGGTAAGTGTGCTCAGGCCATTAGCCTATCCTATCGGTGCCACAGTCTGCATTCTCTTCATATTCAGCTGCTTAGCCCTGGAATAACAAATGGCTTCTCTGAGTAGATCCTTGAAGGTCACGAAGGGATTTCTGTTCAGGTGAAATTGAAATCCCTGCCAACAAATCCTCCCATCAAAGCCTGGTCGGCGGTGGCTTTGTCGCATCATTTGCACATAGCATACTCATTATTGAAACAAGATATGTAATCCCTCAAAGACTTACCAGGAGGTTGCTTCACTAGGGCCAAGTCTGTCAGTGTATATTGTCTCTTAGAAATAATTATATAATTATCAAGAAAAACTTGCCTGAACTTAGGATGTGATCGATCCTGGGGGAATATGTTTAAACTAGTCTTATGTTGCCACTCTTAAGGTGATCGGGACTAGACAATACTTGGTGTCGTCGTTATTCTCCCGACCCTTCACTGCATCGATGAAGCCAAATAGGTGGTCGTAAGGGTCGGTGAGCCTTTGTAGCTTGCATCTTGAGAGTCATAACATCACAATTCTTTAGCTCACTAAGCAAGGCCTTGAAAAATGGAAGGGCATTTTTTCCTCAGAGTAATCTGGGTTCTTGGGTTTAGAGGCCTTCTTAGTATCCCCAACCGATCTCATGCACTCTTTATCTTTTCACCCATTACCTCTTTCAAAGTGGACAGTAAATTAGGGTAGCTCTGGGATTCTCGTTTGAGTTATGGACTGCCAACTCAACGACTTATGCTTCATTCTCCTAAGCGTCTTTCTCTACTCAAGCTCTTCCTTGATTGATGACCTCACGAACGTCCTCACCCCACTTTCCACATATAATGGAAAATGGTCGACATGCGTTTGGCCACTGAGGTGATCCACACCTTGTCAAGAAGTGTTTTTTATTCTTTCGTTAGTCTGGGTGATCTGCTATAACAGGTCGGCGTGCTTCTTTTGGAAAATAGTGTTCTGAGCATGGAGGTTTCCTACCTCGTTCATTTCTCCCACGCCAGCTAGAATGATCTCTATTTTTTCCCAAACTAGATAGTTTGGCTTTCTCAGCTCTCTTCCTCCTCTAAGGGTTATTGGCTAGGGATTTCTTCATTCTTCTGCTTGTCATGCTCCTCAGATAGTGTGTACAACGCTCCGCCACAAAGCATTCTTAGATTTATTTGGTAGTAACACGCAACCAAGTTGAATGCTCCGCCACAAAGCATTCTTAGATTTGTTTGGTAGTAACACGCAACCAAGTTGAATGCGTATCCTCACAGACAGCGCCAAACTATTAACACTCTAAACTAATTAAGCTAACAAAGGTTGAATGAGTTAAATGTTTGTCCTTGATGGTCTTGGGCTTTGTAAACAAATGATAATAGACACACAACTTATGTGGTTCACCCCTCAGACTAGGTTACGTCCACTGCGTTTCTTGGTCCTTGTTCCCTTATCTGGCCACCACATGCTCTAAAATTAACATCTGACTAGGTTTGCCCCTTATGTTCCTAGGATCTCGTGCCTTAAAGTTGTCAATGGCCAACTTGACCTTTGGTGCTTGAAAAGCACTTTATAGGGAAGTGCTCAACTTGATTGTTAACAGGACTGTCAGAGGCCATAGGCTTCTTGAAGCGCTCAGCTTCACTTTTCCATGCTTATTGGACATTGACTTTCCCTTTGACATGTGTTCCTCTGGACCTGTGTTCCTATGGGCTGGTGTACTTATAGGGCTGTTGAGGTCGAAAAGACCCTCCGTTAATGCTCTACTAATAAAGATGAGACAGTGATGCACAATGTGGTGCAATAATATTGATCTCCCTATGTTTATCCAACTCCTATAATACTACAGTTTCAATCTCTCAATTTGAATAATCATGAGTTCAGTACCAAAATTTTCATAAGTAAAGCTACAAAATGTATAGACAAAAGAAAGAAGGGAATACGTATAACAAAGGAAGGGAAATGCAAATATATCATGCCAAGTGGAGGAACCAAAAAAGCTCAACATATATTATCACAAAAGAAATCAATTTTTTCACCCATATCATTTACAGAAGAAACTCAATCCATAACTCATGTCATTGTATCTATAATATGCAATACTTAAACGATATAGTAATTGGCACAAATTTCAAGAAAACTAGTCACCCATGATCCCATCTCTCCCTGTCTCACCCTATCTTCATTGCCTTTTCCATATTCACTCTCGTCTTTACCAAAATTGTTCTAATTTTCCCCACAAAGACACAAGTACCCGGCCAACATATACATACAGCATAGCAAGCAACCAAGCACACGTACTTAAAGCTTAGGACCTGCCAAACTAGAACCTTTAACATCCACTTCAGAGAAAAGAGGAGCAGTAAAATCATATAGAAGTCCCCAGACTTGATTGAGTTAACTTCAATCATATCTCCGCCTCCACAACCTAAGAATCGGCCCTCAGCTCACTTCTCCGACCAACTCCATACCCAAGATTCAGTGATTCATTCTGCAAATTTAATATTCAACAACTTTAGCACCAGCTCTATCAGACACAAAATTTAATTGAAAGTGGTAAGGAAACATCAAGCGGCGGCGTGATAATTAGTGAAATTTCATAATCCATAAAAACAAGAATCACATCATAAACTTACATCCACTCAGAATTTTACATGCTCTATATATAAAATCTCGTCTACCAACAGTTGACAAAGTGAAGAACAGATATTTCTTAAACCACACAAAATATCAGCATAAAGAAGTTAAATGAGAGGAGAGAAAATAATAGGTAAATACTAATCCAAACAAAGATCAAAGTGCCTCAACCGATTGATACTGCTTGGATTCGCTTTAACGAATCCTTGCAATTGCAGACTAGTTGAAAATCTCAAAATGAAACCAAGACAAACATCACCAGCCAGAAAACAAACTAAACCAGCCAGAAAACAAACTAACTTGAAATTTTAAAAGAAGAGTATATTCATGTAACATATCGGGTCCCAAGAATTTTTTTGTCTTGATGAAAATTCCTGTAATGTTAGTTGTCTATCGCACAAGATGAATATACATTTGAAAATAATTTCAACCTCAAAGATTGCTCTATACTCAATGAATATTGAATAATACATAAACCCTTCAGACAGACAGACAACAATTACAGCAACAACAAAGCTGTTCAAACCTTTAGAAGCTACTGACAATGTATTACATGCTTTCACAAGAATGAAATCTTCCGCATGGATTCTAAGTTTAACTCAACTGGACATAAGACACATAAAAAGGAGGAAAAAATTAAGAGAACTTTAACGAAAAGCTTCCGGTACTGTTCACTTTAACGAAAAACCACATTTTTACACTAAAAAGTTGATCCTAGTAGTATTTACTTTACCCTTTATTTTGTCCTTATCGTTAAAACTCAAAATTTTCAAGCCCTTTTCATTAGTTTTCCTAAAAATTAATAGGGAAGAATGTGCTACATATTTACACGCATGAATCAAGCGTATCCCAAAAGGTCCAGTTATTGGAAGAGTCAACTCAAAATTTATGCAGAGTTTGTGAGTCACGTGAAATTCTACAATCCACCCCATGTTCCACTGAATTAAATCCCTGCATACTAGTGTACACTTTATTAGTCCACCACCACCACCTATACTACTACCACCAACACCACACATGATGGCCCACCACCATTCCGGATATTGGAAATTTGAAACTAATGGAAACGCCCATAAATCAGATCATTAAGGCCTAGTTTGGTATGTTAAAAAGAAATGGAAAAATTGTGACCAACTTAGAGGTAGGAGAAGGATTGCTCAAGAAGAAACATTATCCATTCCAATCCTCTCCACAGTGGGAAGATTAGATGGGAGAAGTTTTCTTCATGTCTAATCCTCTTCTAATCCCCTCTCAATGAAAAATCATTCTCATCTACTTTCAATATGCCTTGAATTTAGAGGTTTATCCCCCTCAATCTAATCCTTTCTACCAAATAAGCCCTAAATAGCTCATGTCTATTAGAATCCACTAAAATCTAATATAAATTTCTGACAATAAAATCCATATATAATTCACTCAAAGTCCATGTGGAGTCTATGGAAGGCAATCCAAACCCCCTCAAATCCATGGACTTATAACTCCGTCAAAATCCTTTAAAATCTCAATTGAACACACACACCTAAACCCTAAAGGTTGGTTCGTGCCTAGTTGTCCACTCCTTACAAATTGTTTCAACCAGCGAATTATGTGTGTTCTTTCTTTAACTAATGAATTAGCTGAGAAAGCATAACACTGTTCCTAAACAAAAACATAATGAAACCATAGTAAATCCTAAAATTGGAAACCTTAATCAGATCAACAAAACCCCAGGACACAAAACGAAGTAGATTATAAGAAATTAACCTCAAACGACGACGACCCAGATGGGGAAGAGGAATAGTGGTTGGTGTCCTGGGCGGCAGGATTGAAGTTGGGATCAGAAGGGTCAACGGCGGTGCAATCAGGTGGCGATTCGAAGAGGGACAAAGAGAACTGCTTGTCGACGACGCCGACATCGAAGTAAATGAGGCCGGAGCTTGGTACATCGACTCTGATCCCCTTCACAGGAAACCAGAGGAAGAGCTCCTGAGCAGACACGCCCGATAAGTTGGCGATTCGTCCGAAAGACAGAAAGCCGGAAACGTTAAAATCGTAGAGCACCTGGTTCTCGAACTTGGCGTGGCAGGGCTGCTCTAGCAACACTCGGAATTCGCCGGTGGTGCCGTTGAGAGAATAGTCGGTTATGCCTTTGGGGAGAAGGCCAATCGGCAAGCCCTGCTTCCGCAGGTGGTCGTAGATGCTCGACGACGGAGATCGGCTGGTAGGAAGGGGGAGGAGGAGCGCCACGACCACGACGCAGAGGATCAAAACCCATGTTTCAGAATTTAGGGATTTGGGGAAAGAACCCATCTGTCCTTCTTACCCTCGTGCTGTGATCCCGGGTGAGACCGTGAGAGATAGAGAAGAGAGCGAGTTTCTGTTGTGTTTGTTGATTGGTTCTGACTGTTTAAGGTTTTGAGGAAAACGATATTTTTTATTTATTTTTTAGTTGATTTGTTTGTTTGGGAGGGGACACAAAGACAGTGTGTCATTGGGGTGTTTTTAAGTAGTGTTAATATGTGCTGCGTTGGAAGTGGGAAGTTAGAGCAAGTCCAGCGTATCAAGGCTTCCTAGCGCAATTTTCTATTGAATAAGTTTCAGTGAGCAGTGACGGTATTTTAATGAATAGTAATTATCTTTTGCATCTTCATCTCTAACTGAATAATCATGGTCATAGGCAATAAAATTTTTTTATTTTTTATTTTATAAAATAATAAAAAATAATTTTATTTGTAATTTCGGATAGGATTTTTAATCGGTCTCGTTGTACCACGTGTCATTAAATAAGAAATTACAACCCAAAGTATTTGAGAAAATATAAAATTGTGGTGTAAGTTGGAAGATAATGATAACATATTTATAGAAAAATTATTTTTTTAAATTATTTTTTATTAATTTTTTACATTTTTATTAATTTTTTACATTTTTTTATTAATTTTATAACGTGGCTGACGTCAGCCTTGCATCAGCAGACCCTCAGGCTCTCGGGCTGTGGATTCCCGCCTGGCCTGTCCACCGGGCCTCCCCCGAGCCCAATCGCCTGCATGGGCTGGCGCAAGGGAGGAAGGCTATTGGGTTTTTTGGGCTGCCTCTCTACCGGGTTATAGCCTCTAGTGGAGTTGCTCTTATAGAATGCAGGATGGATTGCTAGCTAATTTGGGTTTGTTTTCCATATGTAACCAATTTGGTTCCTTTTTCATGTCTTGATAATTGAGCCATTTAAAGTGGGTATGTGTGGCATTGAAATACTGCAACGTAGTATAACCAATTCCCGTGGTATATTGATGACATGCACCATACTGCCATAAATACAACAAAATGGCAGCCTCCAAATAATTCTGATGAGTGGCAACAAAGAAAGTAAAAATGTGGATATCACTTGTCAACACAGAAAAGAAGAAACATTCAATTTGATTGTAATAGAACACATGAACAAGATTATACATAAGAAACCTTTGGCATATCGTCCACATTGATAAATAGCTGTATTCAAGAACAGGAAAACAATAATG
This sequence comes from Heteromeles arbutifolia, assembly GCA_024362995.1. Classification (NCBI taxonomy): domain Eukaryota; kingdom Viridiplantae; phylum Streptophyta; class Magnoliopsida; order Rosales; family Rosaceae; genus Heteromeles; species Heteromeles arbutifolia. The sequence goes on along the minus strand of JANCRC010000010.1, from coordinate 33,310,189 downwards.
ATTTTAGTTTATTTAGATTTCTAAACCGTAAGTTTACATAAAATGCAAAAATAAAAAGTGACAATCTCAATCGACAAGTCTTCCTTTCAACTTGTTCTCAACTGGTTAGCCTCTGCTATGCTATCAACTCAACAAAACCCTCAATAACTTCGCCTTTGCAAAATTGTAGTCCGTCTTCATGTTATAAATACCAAACAACCACCACCTATGGACATGAGAACCAAATGAGCTAACGTGTATGATTTCAACTGAAATCCAAAAAGAGCATCAGTCTACATAATCCATAACATGGAAGGAGATCACACCGATGCTATGAAATATTTACCACCCACAGACATATGTAAACAAAATTAAAGAATAAGGCATTGTTTTGGCTTAATCTAAAGTGTATGAGACTAAGGCTAAGAATTAACCTAGCTAACAAACAGGAAATCGCAGAAAATGACTAAAAGACTGGTATGGTTTCAATGAACATCACTTGTGCAAAGAAGTATTTATGCATCAGAAATGGATGGGCTTCTATACACAACTTTATAAATGACTATGGTTCGCATTAGTACAACTCAATCATGGTGTTCTTCCAGTCTTGCTTTTCCTTTCCTCAAGCATAATAGTACACATATAAATCTAAGGTGTAACAGTAACAACGTTCACCAGAGTTCAGCGTGCCATTGCACAATTTCTCCTTTCCACTGCCCTAACCCATTCAATGTTCTCCCTTCCAATGACTAAAAACCATACAATAGTACATGCCCCCCATTATAGTATCAGCTTGTATATCTACAACCAATTTTACCCGAAAAAGACTGACTTTGACCTACAAAGAGCTTCCACACACTAGGTTATGGTTTACAAGGCAATAACAATTTATTTCCAGCAACCACATCAGAGCATTAAACCAGTTCAGAAACATACAATGCAAAAAAGGGAGAGGGGCAAGACAATCACAAAAAACAAAGAAACAAACACGGTATGATATAAGCTTAAGGTTATAAGTTTGTGAAAGAATTACCTGTCTACTGCTCTGATTTAACTAGTGGTTCAGATCAGTGCTTCCCTTTTTTCTTAGATTTTACAGGTACCACCCCATATGCCATGAGCCTAGAAGCTGGTAATTTTCGTGCAGCTTGGAGACGCCTCCTTCTACCACTCCTGGATTCTTTTTTATCACCATTCGAGTCCCCTACTTGTTCTTTCCCATGTTCCGGGGCAGGCATTGATGATTGCCCTGCGGCACCCTTTGATAAGCTTGAACCCTTATCTGCTTCACTTATTCTCAGCTTCATGCGATTCTTTTTATTACCCACATTTCCTTGTCTGAAAATCTCTTTAGCTTTCTGCTTTATCTCCATTCTCTTGTTGTTTGGTACCTTCCACTCTTTCTCTGTATAAGGGGCAAGCTTCTTTAAAGACACATATTGATTCAACTCCTTTTCATCCATCGCTAATATCTCAGCAGTAGTCAAGCCATATCTATTAGGTTTTATTTTAGCATACTTGAATCTGGTCTTCAAGTCTCCAATTGTATCCTCATAATCCAACTAATAGTATTCATCCATCATCTCCTTCTTAGCTCTCTCCAATAAAGCTAATTTACGTTTTTTTCTCTTGGTTATCTTCCTCACTCATTTTTCCTTCCTCTTCCTCTTCATCTTCCTCTTCCACTTCCACTTCCACTTCCACTTCCCCTTCCACTTCCTCTTCCTCTTCCTCTTCCTCTTCCTCTTCCTCTTCCTTATGGTCACCAACATTTTCCTTTTTCCGCTTCAAAGCCTTCTCCCTTGCGGCTAAGAACCCATCACCAGACCCAACAGTATCCCAACCTTTAGGAAGCCCAAGCAACTCATCCTCCTTATCAAAGTCTGGTTTCTCAATCTCATCATCATCCTCGTCCATATCACTATAATGCTCTAAGTCAGCATCCTCTGCCTGATAATACTCCTCACCAAAAGCTGCCTTCATCATCCTATCATACTCTTGTGGATCAAATTCCTTCTCCAACTCCTTTGGATTAAATTTAGACACCTCGCCCTCCTTAAGTCCCGCAATCTCCATTATCTTCTTAACCTTCTCGTCACTCTCCTTCTTCTTCCAATTCTTCAAATGCCTTAACTCCTCCTCCCTCTCCAACCTTGTAATCTCCATCCTCTCATCCTTGCTCTTCCTCTGCTCCTTCCTCGCCTTGACCTTCTTCCTCACCGACCCCTCAACTTGCCTGGAATGCCCCATAATCCGGTCACCTGCATTCTCCTGGAACCTGTGCTCATACTCCTCCTGCCTTTCGATCTCCATCTCATCCACCATCTCCAAATCCTCCTCCTTTAGCTCGGGATCCTTATCCTCCTTCCACAGCTGATCCTTAAAGAACTTCTTGAGAAACATAGCATTTTCATCAGATTCGGGGGAAACACTCATCCAATGCCTTATCATACTGATCATTATCAACACTACCACCATCATCATCCCCCGCAGCATTCTTATTCTTCTCTATCAAAAACTCACCATCATCATCCTCCTCGGCTGCGGCGGCCTGTAAGAATTCTCTCCTTATCCGCTCTTGCGCTTCGTTGTAGGCCTTACTGTTTTTATCAATGTTCTTGTCATCCTCCTCCGCCAGTTCCGGGCCGTCCTCGACCAAATGCTTAGCGTTAACATCTTTCAAGTACATCTTCCTCTTATTCTTCGCCTTTCCCTCTCCCTCTCCCTCTCCTCCATTGTTTCCGGGTTACATCAGAATTAAACAAAACAACATCTTTGTTTTTCAAGGTAGGGTCTTACCTTTTCACCTTGAGCAGACCATCCAAAAACTCCAATTCTCTCTTCTTGGAATTGGCGACATGGACGTAGTCGTCGTCCGATTCAAAATCCGGTTCAGAGTCTGAATCATCGGAGGGGTCAGCCACGAGGCCTCGCTTCTTCAGTTCCTCATAGCGCTGGAGCTCCTCTCGCTTCTTGTTGTGTTCGTACCTGCGAGCGAAATCTTCATTGATTTTGAGCTGCGGTACATCGTCGTTCTCGGAGTCGCTGCCGCCGTCAAATAGTTGAAGAACGCCCATATTGTTTCCGCCGAGTATCTGAGTTGCTGCTGCTTCTTTCTTCGACAATTAATTTGGGGGCTCGGGCGGAGGCGACCTGACTGGCTTTGCTTCTGCCTGAAACGGACTCCTTTTTTATATTTGTTTAATTTAGGACCGGAAATTAAAAATTCCCCTTGCTTCTCTGATTTTTAAAACTTTTGGTATAGATGGAGATAAAATGAAAATCACTTTTGTTTCTTTTTATACAAGGCATCTAATTCGAACTTCAAGTAGGGCAGAGCATCATACATTACCAACAACATACATATTACAACCTCAGCAAAGTAATCTCTCTTAACAAAAGGTCCTAATATTGTTCCTCAGCATAATTTAAAACACACACACACAAGTATATTCAGGTATGTCCATCCATTCAACTTCTTTACTGCGTAGTCACGCTCTTTGCAAGATTCCGAGGCTGATCCACATTGAAACCTCTTAAAACGGTGAGATGGTATGCCAGCAGCTGCACCAGGGCAAGAAAACAAAGATATCACATTTTTGCTGGATATCCGGACAAGTTCGAATGAAGAAGAACTATCCATCCATCTATCATCTATCTATACAGTCACACTATTAATAATAATACAAAAAGTAAATACGGCTTAAGCATTAAAGTCTGGCATGAAAAGCTCCAACCTAAATACTGATGTTATATGCAATGTAAAGCCAGGAGAAAAATAGATAAATACCTGCAATGGAACAATGTTAACTACGGGTTGAAGACAATCCTCGAGCTGAGGAACTTCAATCACTCGACAAGTCCCCCCAGGGCACACTGATGCAGCATCTCCTTTTGAACACATTACTATGAGTCGACCTTTGCGGGCATGAAGCTGCTGAATAACTGACTGCTGCTTACTGTAAATTACCACACGTCATTAATAAGAAAATCAGGTACGTTTGCAAAAGCATGCAAGTGTTCCCAACTGTGAGTCTGTGACGGGACAAACCTGAAGCAAGCATCACGGGTGGCAATCACAAGTGTAGGGAGAGTTTCATCAACTAAAGCCAATGGGCCATGTTTCATTTCACCGGCTAGTATTCCTTCGCTGTGCATAAGGGCCACTTCCTTTACCTTCAAAGCACCCTCTAGAGATGTTGCGTAGTTGTATCCTCTCCCAAACACAAGAAGTGACTGCTGAGCTATCAGTTCCTGTGCAAGATCCTTCATCATCTTGTCAAGCTTCAGGACCTCTCTGACTTTGTCTGCACAGAACGTAAAGAACAAACCGACAAAGTCATTTTATAATGACTTCTTACAAGTTGACTTCTTACAAATTACTTCTTGGAAAACAGACTGATAAAGAAATGCACCGCAGTTGACATGGTAAGAAGAGAAAAGCTGGAACTTACTTGGTAACTCAAATAAACCGTCAATTATAGCCTCTCTTCGTGCTTGATTAGAAATTGTGTCACCTCCTATAGCTAGTGCTAGCATAGCCATCACCACTATTTGACTCGTGTATGCCTATTCAAGATGATGATAAGACAGTCAAATTAAAACACAAAATCACAAAAGCAAGAATAGAATAAAGTAACAAAGTTACCTTGGTGCTTGCCACACCAATCTCAGCGCCAGCATTTATATGAACACCGCAGTGTGTATTCCTGGCTATAGCACTACCAACAGTATTTGTTATGCCAACGCATAATGCACCATTTTCCAACGCATATTCCAAAGCACTCAGAGTATCTGCTGTTTCACCAGATTGACTGACAAAGACAGCTGTATCTTCTCTGTATATAGGTCCTTGCCGATCCAACAAATCACTAGCAATTTCCATTGTAACAGGAATACCTATAAACCAGAAAAGAATCAGAACTATTGAAAACAATCGGGAAAGGATTTCTGACAGACAAAAAACACTGACCAGAAAGTTCTTCCAAGATAGGTCTTGCAGCTAAAGCAGCATTGTAGCTTGTACCACAACCGATGAAAACAATTCGCCTGCTTCGCCTAATTGTTTTAAGGTGATCCTTCAGTCCACCAAGGAGAACAGTCTTGGCTTTGCAGGAACCTCCACGTAAAAGCCTCCCCCTCATTGTGGTAGTTAAAGATTCAGGCTGTTCATGAATTTCTTTCTGCATATAATGTTTGTAACTCCCTTTGTTTATTTGTTCAACCTCCATCTCAAGAATGGACAAAGCTCGTTGTACGGATGCAACCCTTGAAAGGCCACCATGCTGTCCTTTATCGAACTTCATGATAGAAACACCTCCATCCTGAAACAATCACCACAATGGAGAAAAAAAAATGAAACTTCTATGAGCACATAGGTCAAGTTTCCAAAGCAATTAAGCACAACTAGCAAAGAAACCAGAATCAATAACATCTTGGCCCGGCATGATGTTAGAGTAAGAAAACTAGCTCAAATTTCCCCAAGCATCATGCCAAAATGGATGTGTCCTATTAAAACATAATAAAAGACAATACTCAAGTACCTTCAGATGTACCACTTCACCATCCTCAATCACCAAAACCTTTTTAGTGTGTTCAACTACAGCATTGGCATCACTGGATAAAAAGAGTTCTTTAGGATGTCCACTTTTTGAAAGGAAATTATCATCGTGAAATGCAGATCCACCGCTAGCATTTTCGTTAAATTCCTAACAGAGATCAAGCCAAAAGTGTCAATGAGAAACTGTGGCGGGCACTTGTAATTAGAAGCTTCAAATTAGCTACAATTGTTAAGCATTTATTCCAAATAAAGCATACTCTGACACCAAGGAGCAATGGACTGCCACGCTTGCAAGCAATCAACTCATTTGGATAATGCCGGCTTTTAAAAATCAGGGCATATGCACCTTCAAGATGCCTCATAACCTCAAGCACAACTTGACTAAATGTGATAGTCTGGTCACCTGAAACATAAACATCACACTCTAATATCGGACTAGACTGTGCTTCAAAGATTTATGTGAAACAGTAAAAAGCATTCCAAGAAACAATACAATCAAAGTAAATGCAGTTTATCAGTATTGGCATAACACAATGATTGGCTTTATATACTACCCCCAACAACAGTAAAATGCACTCATATCCAATGAAAGCACTTTTCCTGCCTTGGCTATTATGTTTTTTGGGCAAATATGGTAGGAAGATGTGAGCTACAGGGTGACAAAATGCTTCTTGCCTCTAAGAACAATTCATAGGGAAAACCTATTTAGTATTTCAGTTAATAAGTTCTTTATTAATTTACAAGCACATACGACTGTCAAAATATCAGTTCACGAGTTCTGAATCGATAACTAAAAGTAATAATCATATGTACTATATATAAATTTCAATTCAACATTTGCAAATATAAAATTTGAACTCCAAATTGTAAGTTATATTTATGAAGCAAATGTTTAGCTACTTCTAATCGTATATAAAGTTACCTTCTCCTTCCTTAGCTTTATCATAAACATATTTGGCAAGCTTTGGAATTACTTCTGTGTCTGTTTCAGATTCAAAGGTGAATCCGTGCCGAACTAGTGATTCCTTTAAGGCCTGAAAAAGTGAACAAGAAGGTAATTCAGCATAAGCCATTGATGACAGAGGCTGTTTAATCTAGAAGCCAAAACAACAATCAAGAGACACGTAACAAGTTTCACCGCAGAAATCTTAAACAAACCTCATAATTAGTGATGACTCCATTGTGAACAACCAAAAATTCATTTCCAGAACCAGAGCTCTGTGGATGGCTGTTCCTTGGAGCTGGCTCTCCATGAGTGGCCCATCGGGTGTGCGCTATTCCGGCATGGTGAGAGAAAGATTCTTCCAAATTTAAATCTGTTTCAGCAACCTCTGGATTTACAAAACCAACGTTAACTTTTGATTAGTTTCTCTTAGTAGTGAGAACTTTGCAAAACCCCGAAACTTGAATTCAAACTCCTATTACCCATATTTATTTATGGTTTCTAGGGCAATATAATTCGTAGTCCCCATAAGGTTTGTCCGAGGACAAAGTGAGGTTGCATAATGTAAATAATGCATAAGGAAAATGCCAAAGAGACCGATGTTAAAGAAACTACTGCTTGCAAGATATAGAAATCTTGACACAAAAAAGAAAAAGGTCCAAATTCTAAACTTTTTTATGCGCTGTTTCTTTTTTGCGTTACAATTATCATTCTGTAGGTAAGCTTAAGCTGCCAACTATGATCACTATTACTGGGTTAACCCGCCAAATTAAACCTGACCACTTTAACTGGGTCAATTTTTGTTCAAAAAGAGTTTACCGCTAATTTTCTACACCATTTTCTCGGCAACCAAACAGAATGTACAAAAATATTATCCCGATTAACAACTTAACAATCAAAACTTCATCGGAAAGGAATGAAGCAAACAAATTCAACCTACGATCATTCTCACTGGTTAACCCGCCAAATTAACCCGGACCACTTTTCTGGGTCAATTTTCGTTCCGAACAAAGTTTCCAGCTAATTTTCTCCGCCATTTTCCCGGCAACCAAACAGAAAGTAGAAAGAAACAAATAAGGAACGAGAATAGAAAGATTGAGAATGAAAGGAGTTACCTTGGTATACGGATTTGACGAGGGTCTCGATGTTTCCCTCCTGGCGGAAAACGAGCGGGTGAGGCGGGGAAGATTGGGGGGTGTTTGGATCGAAGGAATAAGAATGATCGATGGAAATCCCGGCAGAATCGTATCCCCGGTATTCCAAACGCCTCAGGCCATTGAAAAGCACCTGAAGAATGTAGCGCCTCTCTCTGTTAACGTCGTAATTCAGATACGCAAATATCCCACACATTTCTGATTTCTCTCTCTTCCTCTTCCTCTTCCTCTCCTTCTTCTGCGACTTGTTCTGGGTTTTAGAGAGAGAAAGAGAAGAGGATGGATTAAGAAAAGTTCACCTGTCAAATTTGACCTTTGACTTTCTTTTGGGATTTGAATTTTTAACTTTATTTGTTTGCGTAATTGGGATCTGTAAAATGGACTGACAAAATCTTCTCTTTTTGGGATTTCGATCCTCTCCGAGGTAAGTGGTCAGTGCTTTTGGATAGTTGGAATTTTATCCAACGGCTACAAGAAAGCTTTTAAAATTATAATAATTATAACCATTAGATAAAAATTCAACGATCCAAAAGCACCGATCAAGGCACCGATCAAGAGGATCCTGACCACTTTCCTCGGAGAGGATCCAAATCCCTCTTTTTGATCGAGACACTGCAGACTCTGCAGAGGGTGGGTGAAGGAAGCTATGGGTGTTATATTATAAATATTTGAAGGGTGTTATTGTCTTTCAGTCTTGCATCACTGTGTTAAGGTGGCGTCATTGCAAACATTATACCAAGGCCACCAAGCTTTTAGGGGTGGGAGTGTAATTGTCGGCGAACATTAGGGCATTTCTATTTCTCTTGTAGTTTCTTGCATGTGCGAGATTGACAGTTGGTCATGACAATGCGGTTTTTAACATTTAAGTTTGAATCGTGCCCTATCTTTTAAAAGAAATGCATTGTTAGAGCAAGTCCACCGGACCCCCAATGTCCCAGCCCTCAGTCCAAAAATCAAACTGACCCTCAGTCAATTTGCTCCAGCCCACTACCTTGCCTGGCACCCAGCCCATGCCAGGCAACAGACCAGCCCAATTTAGACAAACCCAAGAGCCGGCCTATTTGGTTGGCGCGTGCACGACAATCGCACGTGGGCGCGAGTAGACGACAACGCGGCAGAGGGTTGTCAGCCCACTTGTGGTCCGGAGCCATCAGTGACGTGGCATGCTCCTAGCCGTTGGATTTCCAACGGCTAGTTTTTCTAGACCGTTGGATTTCCAACGGTAAAAAAATTTGAAATTTTACTTTTAAACTGGACCGTCCGATCACAGATCAACGGTCCACGTTTTTTCCCCAAAAATAAATAAAATTTTTTTAAAAAAAAGGCCCAACGGTAAGATTTATTACCGTTGGCCACGTGGTAGCTCCTTGGCTCTTGGATTTGAAAATTTTTCAAATCCAACGGTCCAGATTAATTAAATACATTAAAATTAATTAAAAATTATTAAAAAATACAGAATTTTTTTTTAAAAATACAGAAAAATTTTTAAAAAGTTATTTTTTTTTTCTATAAATACGTAACTCTCATCTTCCATCTTACACCACATTTCAATATTTTCTACACTTTCTATACTATCTACATTTCAATATTTTCTACAATTTAAGAGAGAAAAATGTCTTCGTGGAAGCTCATTGAAGATGTTACGTTGTGTGAATGTTGGGTTCACACTACTCATGACCCGATTACAGGTGATCATCCTCATCCTCTTCCATGAAGAAAGCCTCATCTCCACCTCCACCTTCCTCGAGATTGGCCAATTCTGCCTGTTGTGCCAACAACCTTTTCTGTTGCTCCTGCAACTGTTTATACACTCTCCTTGAAGAAGACATTGTAATAAGAACTCAAGATTTGAAAACAATGAACAAGGATTCTGAGCTAAAAAGAAGGATTGAGCTTGGTGTGAGGATGGATGTAGAGATGTAGGGTCTTTATGGACAAAAAAAGAAAGGATGAGGTTCTAGAGAATGCCACGTGGCACTACGTGATTGGTTGAAAATCTTATCGAAATCTTAGATAAATTATTGTAAACCGGAAGTGACACGTGATGCATCGGGATTGGTTGAAAATCTTATTGGAAATCTATCCACAAAATAGTACGTTCGGATAATGACACGTGGCATGACGTGATTGGTTGAAAATCTTATCGAAATCTTGGTTAAATTATTGTAAACCGGAAATGACACGTGGTGCATCGGGATTGGTTTAAAATCTTATTGGAAATCTATCTACAAAATAGTACATTCGGATAATGACACGTGGCATGACGTGATTGGTTGAAAATCTTATCGAAATCTTGGCTAAATTATTGTAAACTGGAAGTGACACGTGGCGTGTCGGGATTGGTTGAAAATCTTGACGGAAATCTATTCACAAAAAAGTACGTTAGGATAATGACATGTGGCTTGACGAGATTGGTTAAAAATCATATCCGAAATTAAAACTATTTTATTTTTTTATTCTTTTAGAAAAAATTTAAAAATATTTTAAATGGGCTGGGTGCCAGCGCATTTTGTAGGGGTGGAGATCGTTTGTGCCAGCGCATTTTTAGACTGGGTGCCAGCGCATTTTTTTAGGGGTGGAGATGCTTTGGCCTATTACTGTTCACTGGGGTCTATTACTGTTCATTTGAGTGGATAAATGCGCTAGGTGCTGGCGCAAAGTCTTAGGGGTGGACTTGCTCTTAATGAGTGAACTGTTATGTAGCATTCCATCCAACAATGTATTAACACGTAATGTTTTTATCTAATTATACAAGGTCATGTGCTTAATGAGGAGGGTGTTTTCATTTTTTTTCTCTAGTTTATTCGATTTTAATTTCTGAATTGCACAAGTTAAAAGGAAAATTAAGAGAGATAAAATCCAAGATTACAAAAATCGGTAGTTGTACCCATTTTTCTCATTTATCATGTTTTTCTTCCATTTTTCTCTCAATTCGAATCTGGCAATTTTGGGTTGGGTGTGAGTTTACAACATTCCGGCAACCCCCCGGAAGATGCCCCTGTTGGCTGGCTATCATATTTCTATTATGCTTTTTCTTTTCTTTTAAAAGCCTAGACCTAAACTTATGTTTTTAATTTAAGGAAAGCTAATGAAAAGAACTTGAAAACTTTGAGTTTTAATAAAAATGACAAAAAAGTGTTGTAAGTTAATGGTATCAGGAATGACTTTTTAAAGTAAAAATGTATTTTTTTCGTTAAAAGTAAATAGTACCATGAGTGTTTCGTTAAAATTTCCTTTAATTTATTTATGGTAAGTTAGGGAGAAATAATAAGCTTCCACAAATTTTACTATCTTTTAAATGAAAGTTGGAGACTTCCATGATAAGGATTTTCTTGGGTACATTGAAATAAGGATTTTAAGTAAACGATTGATAGATTTTTTAGTATCACGAACACGTTCTGGCAAACAGATGGACACTTAAAAAAATATATATCATTCTCCCTATTGACACTTGGTGTACCAAACCGTATCCCCGGTACACAAAAATCTCTCCACCTTTTACCTAAAATCCTTATTATAATGCAGTAATGTACCAAGAAAATCCTTATAATATAGACACCACATGCTATTTCTAAGAAGGCACATTATGGACCTGCTTACATTTCTTCATTCAAATTTCCACTGCAATTCCAAAGAAAACGTCACATGGATACATACAAGTAGAATAATCAGGCGGGCGGATGTTTTTCTTTACGTTATAAACAGCTCATGGAGAAAATCTAAAGGGTTTTAGCTCGATCTAACAGCGTCTATAGCAACAACTAAATCATCAAATTTGGCACCCCTCACTTCGTTTACAACCTTGTTGTCCTTCAAGATCTTGAAAGTTGGCACCACCCTTATCCCAAGCTCCTTCGCCAATGGCTGCTAACAAGAAACAATCACCATTTTAAACGTAAGACATAGCACAGCGACGCACTTGAGTCAAACAAATTCAACCATGACAGATAGAACCAACCTTATTTTCTTGGTTACAGTCAAGCTTTAAAAATACGACATCAAGGTACTCCTTGGACAATTCTTGAAATTTTGGAGCTATCACTTTGCAAGGACCGCACCTGCACAGAACAATGGAGTAAGTCATCTTAAATGCGTATTTAGGTGCACGCACTCTTGCTCCTCTTCGCGTGAAAGGCTTGTGCTTGTAGCCTTGTACTATTAGATGCAGATAACGTCGCTCAGGCTGCATTCAAACAAACCGTTCATGGACTCGTGAACTGATATTATGAAGAAAGTTGATAGGGAAAGGATCAGTGCTCTTTTAAGTCATCTAATTCGAATAGTCATAATGACGGACTGGCGGCAGATAAGAAAAAAATCAACAAACAGGTAGCCTAATTAACCAAGAAGATGACCGGGATCAGTACGAGAATCGTCACTGGTTACAATAGTTCATTTCCAAGGGCTCCTCTAATCCAAACAACCTACCTAACCTAGCAAAATGGGATTATATTCAAATCACGCGTACATATGGGAATGATATGGGGACTAGCATCTCAAAATTTGTAAGAACATATCTTACATAAGCAACTTAGAGCAGGACTATACGATTCCAGTTTCCACACAAGAACTTGTCACGATTAAAGTCCACAAACTCAAACAACATTTTTGCTTTTACGTGACATTTTTTGCACAAACAACTATCTGAAACCGAACCTTGAGCTGAAATCAACATTCTGAAATTCCGCTAAAGCAAAATCCTGAACTTTCAAATTCCACTTCCAATTGGTTTAAACTGATAAATTCGCCAAATTTGTCTGAACTTAGCCTAAACATACTTAAATATTCTTGCTTTCTTACTTTTCGTTTCCTTTTCTTTTGAATTTATGCTTGGATTTTCTCGGAGACCAATCAGAAAGTTGAAGTATAAGCATAAACAGACATACCATTGGGTATACATATCAAGGACGACGGTCTTGTCGCCGGCTGCCTTGACGATGGGCCAGAAGGTGTCCTTGTCGACCTCCGTGACTTGGCCCACATTCACAGTGGGACCGACAGTGTCCAAGTCCGACCTCACCGTACACTTCCAGGAACCCCTCTTCCTCTTACTCAATCCAATTCCCACCGCCGCACTCTTCCTCTGCGAAAGGAAGCAGCTTCTGCTGGAGCTCGAACTGGGAGCAGAAGAGGAGAAGCAAATGATCTGGTACTTGGCGGCGCATGGTAGGTACGTGGATGCGCCGGCGGAGCGAGGAGAGAGTGCGGCTGACTGCAGAGCCATTTTCTGTGATGGAGAAGAGAGGAGAGCCCAGTGAATCAGTTGCAGCCAGAAACTAACAAACGACTATATTACAGAGGACAGCGGTGAATTTGGAATGACTGATTTGACCTCCGTGTTCGTGGGATCTTATGAGATATCCGCTTTCATTTTCGTCACTTCACCCAACTTTTTTGTGTGGATGAAGGCATGGCGATCGTGAGACTGGAATGACAGCATTGCCCTCTGACGTTTTGGGCTGTTTGTGGGAAGTTGGGGGTATTTTCGTCTCTTAGAATAGTTTGTTCAAGCAAAATGACTGAATGCCACCTTTGGCTTCCGGTTTGATGTGGGAAATCTCAGGGTATTTCGGTCAATGTAAGAGTTCAAATTTTGTGGGTTGCTTTAGCGGACTGTAGCGATAGAATGAGTGGTGTGGAGGGGGACGGAGAGCTTTTTGGGAGGTCAAAGTGATGGGGAGGAAATGATGGTGTCATATATATATGGGTTATTTATTTTGTAATGAGAAACTTAGTGGTGTCAAGGTCATTTGGTTGGGAATTGGATCCTCTCCGAGGCAAACTCTCGGGATCCTCCTGACCCATTAATACGGACCGTTAGATTTTGATCCAACGGTTATAATTATTATAACTTTTAGAGAAGTTTTTTGTTTGTAGCCGTTGAATCAAAATTCAACGGCCCATGTTATTGAGTTAGGAGGATCCGAGGGTTTGCCTCGGAGATGATCCAATTCCATTTGGTTGATCATTTTTCAAGTTGTATGCTTTGCCTTGTCGACGTAAATGGAAAAGAAAATAGTTTCCGGCACAACTTAGTTTTACTTATGTTATGTCTCTTGATTCTTCTTATATTTATTTTAGCTCAAAAGTAAAAAATAAACACAGATGTGCATGAGAACAAAATTGTATGTGAAAATCGTTTCCCATAAAAATAAAAATAAAACTAGTTCTCAAATTCGAATTTTACTTTGTAAAACTTTAAACACTAGTTGGTTTTGTACAAACGACATTAAGAAATGAGAAATTTGACGGCTTTCAAGCAACTACAAATCGTTGTCATTTAGCACATTTGGCGGGTAATAGTAAGAATATACGAGCTAGGCATGTGTGTGAATCATCCAAGCATGGCATAAGCTGATAAGCAGAGTGGTTGGGATCATGGGTTGCGTCGTGCTGGGAATAAAGTGATGATGGGCTGTGCGGTTGACTATCTTCATTACTCATAAGACAATGAATTTTTAGGTTACAATTTAGAGAGAGAGAGAGAGAGAGAGAGAGGAGGAGGAGGAGGAGGGCCTGAAGCAAATGATTTAGGGTTTCCCTCCAAATTCCAAAACCAAAACCGAAGAAAATCCAGAATAAACAGGAAACAGAAATTCGCGTAATTAAAGATAAACTAAAAGAAAAACATTAAACACAAAACAGACAACATACCAGAAAATCGACAACGGAACCAAAATACCAAATGTGAAAAGACGTCAAAAAAGTTAAGACAACTACAAAGGTCGACGTTGTTTACTATTTTGGAAAGACGTGTCCTTCGCCGTTGAAACCCCCAACAATCTCGTTCCTCCTCTCTCTCTCTCTGTGTTTTTCTTTGCTGTATAATCCCGCTGTTTATACAGCATATGCTTTTTCTCCCTCTCGCTCTCCCCACAGGGCCACCAACCTTGTTGCCTGCTTGTTTTCTCCACCCAACTCGGCCATGATTTTCCCACAAAACCCACATTTCTAATCCAAGTTATTAGCAATTATTCCAAAAACTCGGGTTTTGTCTGGAAAAGGGTGGCTGTTGTCTGTCGGGTCCGATCCAAACAATTTTTTTTTCTTTCAAAGATTGAATCTTCGAGTTGTTTTCAATCTGGGTTTGGTTAAGTGACCTTAAAATTTTCGAAATGGCGGCAACAGCAAGGACAAGGGTGGCCGTGTTGGTTGGTTTTGTGGTTTTGTTCGCATTGGCATTAAATGTGTCGGGTAACATGGTGTTTCCGGTGAGCCATAAGTTCAAGGGTGCTGGGAAGCAAGTGTCTTTGAGTGCATGGAAAGAGCATGATGCTCGCCGCCACCGGAGGCTTCTCGCCGGCTCAGACTCCGCTATCGATTTGCAATTAGGTGGCAATGGCCATCCTTCCGAAGCCGGGTGAGTAATTGCTTCCCTCCAACCACAATTGATTCTATATCTTCTGAAAACAAAAAAAAAACAAAAAATTTCGATATCAAATTTCATTAGTTAGTAATGCTAAATTGCTAAGGGAAATGTTGACAAATTAAGGCAATCTCTCTACTTTTGATGTTATATAATCTACTTGCTTAACTTAATATGTAATTATATCCTCCGCTATTACTACAGTTCGATACCTAATTATTATTGTTGTTTTGGATGCAAATTTTTGCCTTCTTCTTCTTGGACAAAATTGCACCTACAAAACAATTAACATCTTAGGTCGAGGCCAAAAGCCTCATGCGCCCACGATGAATGGGGGGCTTTGGCCGAAGAACCTTCGATGCCAAAGTTAGAATTTAGAGAGAAAAGTGTTTAGAGAGTTTTTTGGAGTTTTGCAAGAGTGTAGAACTTAGGTTTTTAGGAAAAAGTGGGGTCATATATATAGCAAATGGCTGGTCCCCTTTGGAGAAAAAGTGGTCGGCCCTTTGGGGTGTTTTTGGTGTGTAATGGGTGATTTAATTGGTGATTAATAGATTAATTAGGAATTAATCCATTAATTAGCCAATTAATCTCCATTTATATGGAATGTTATGTAGGTTATGAAATAATTACCTAAGATGAGGATGGATGAGATAATTTTGAATTTGTTACCTATTTTGGGCACTTTTGGCTTGGTTGAGGGATGGTTGTCCACTACTCACGCGTAGGAAATCCGGTGTGCCTCAAGGGTTATTTTGTCATTTTCACCCAAAAATCCACGTATCGCCTCTTGATTATTTTTGGCTCCACAGTTGTGACTTAACCTAAATCCTCTGTTACAGTATTAGAATATCTTTGTATTAAAAGTGTAATATTTATTTTGTCCAAAAAAAGTTTAATATTTATAACCAACTCCCCTTCCCATGTAATGGGAGTTGGGAGCTTTGGTAAATTAAGGTTAGAACTTACAACCTATTTGTCTCAATTAAAGATTTCTCGTCCCTTTTTTCTCCTTTTGAAAAAAAAAAAAAAAAAAAAAAAAAAAAAGAAATCTGTTCTTGCAGTTTGTTATAGTCTGTTTTTAGGTTTAAGGTTAACTTTTGGATTGAATTTCACCTGTTATATTGAAGTGAGAATGTTTTTTAATTGAGTTTTATTAGTTTGTTTTGTAGGTTGCATCACGTGTGCTTATGTAGTCATAGTTTTCAGTTGGGTGCAAATTTAAGTTTTGTGATACTTACAGATTGCATTTACAATTTTGCGTTGCATGTTGGATGCTTATAATATTGGTTTACATGTTATGTTTGGCCGGATTTAGGCTCTACATTGCGAAAATCGGACTTGGCTCCCCTTCAAAGGACTTTCATGTGCAAGTTGATACCGGAAGTGACGTTTTATGGGTGAATTGTGCAGAGTGCAGCAATTGTCCTACTAAAAGTAATCTTGGTGTACGTTTGCCTCTTCCGTTGCCTTCTTTTTTCGCCCTAGCTACTTGATGATCGCCGCAGCACTTATCGTTATAGTTATTGTGATACAGTTTAAGCTCACAATGTACGATCCGAAGAGCTCTTCAACTTCAAGCAAGGTTACGTGTGATCAAGAGTTCTGCACTTCCTCATTCAAAGGTAAACTTCTTGATTGCAAGGCAGATATGCTTTGCAATTATAGTATCTCGTACGGAGACGGAAGCACAACTGCTGGTTACTATGTCAAGGACAATATCCAACTTGATAAGGTCACTGGAAACCATCAAACAACCTCAACAAATGGAACCATAGTATTCGGGTGAGTTTTGCGCAATGGTCATACTAATACTAGCATAATATGAGATCAAAACTAGATTACTTTCAGTGTCTTTTTTGTTGCTTCCCGTTGTCTGTTTGAGTTGGCTTACTTTGAGTTTGTGTAATTCATTGTTGATATGCTCTTGCTGTGTTATTAAGCTGAATCTCTTGTGGAATAGGTGTGGAGCTAAACAATCTGGGAATCTTGGTAAATCTCCCGGAGCAGTTGATGGGATACTTGGTTTTGGACAGGCAAATGCATCCGTGATCTCGCAGCTATCTTCTTCTGGAAATGTCAAAAAAGAATTCGCACACTGCTTGGATAACGTGAAAGGTGGTGGAATCTGGGCAATTGGGGAAGTGGTGGAACCAAAAGTGAAAAACACAACTCCGCTGATACCAAATCTGTATGTCACACGATCTCAGAATCCTTCGTAATACTTCATTGCAAAATATGCTGTAATTGGCTTATGAAATTTGTGATTATTTACTTTTATTGGATATGATCTCAGGCCACATTACACTGTTACGGTGAAGTCCATTGAGGTGGGTGGCGATGTTGTAGATCTTCCAACAGATTTATTTGGCCTTTTTGAAGACAGGAACGGGGCAGTAATTGACAGTGGAACAACCTTGGCTTATCTTGCGCCGGAGGTTTATGAATCTTTTATGAAAAAGGTGGTCACAGAAGCTCTTGAACTCCCTTCATTTGGATTTTGTTGTCTAAATGACTACATTGCTTCCTTTTTTGGTTGAAAAAGCTCACATTGTTATTTTGTTGGTAAAACAGATATATGCTCGACAGTCTGGATTGAAAAAACATATTGTTGACAAGCAGTTTACATGTTTTGAGTATTCCGGAAAGTAAGCAGTTTCATCTTAGCTATTGAATTTGTTGATTAACTTGAGCAAATCATGTGAATATACGTAGAGGAGCGACGCTTGTTGAAACCTAACTTTACCTTTCCTTGTGCGTTTTTCTTGCAGTGTAGACGATGGGTTTCCCGTTGTGAAGTTTAATTTTAAGAATTCTGTGGTGTTGACTGCATATCCTCATGAGTATCTGTTCCGGTTAAAGGCAAGTGTTTTAGATTCTCGAACAAAAGTAAATTACCTTGACCTTGTTCCATGAGTTGTTGACTAATTTAGATTTTACATTTATCATGACATTGTACGCAGGATGATGTCTGGTGTTCTGGTTGGCAACCCAACTCCATGAAATCTAAAGGCGGAAAGTCCATGACTATTCTGGGAGGTAGGGTTTGAATCACAAGTCAAGAAAACAAATATTTATGAGTTTATTCACGAGAATTGAATCCTACGTACCCATCAAATATTGTAATTGTTCCGACTTCGCAGATTTGGTACTTTCGAATAAGCTAGTCTTGTATGATATCGCAAACCAGGCCATTGGGTGGACTGACTACAACTGTGAGTAGCGCTCCATTCAGTGTTTCGTTTTATGTTGCATTTTATTCTTATGTCTTTTTCGGTTTGTCGTGAGTTAGGCACTTCAAGCATCAAACTGAAAGATGAGAAGTCAGGGCAGGCGTACTCGGTCGGTTCTCACAATCTTTCTTCAGCTTCGGGTCCGATAATTGGAAGGTTATTGGCATTCTTCTTGTTAGTGATTTCCATGCTGCAAATATTGGCTTAATTCAACAAGTGTCACAGCAGCCCTTTCATTCCTTGCCCTTGATCTGTCTTTCCAGGTGGTGATGGTTTTTGTCCACCCTTGTTCGACCTCTTTATTTTTATCTATTTTTCTCGGATGAGCTTGTATGCGATCTGCAATTAATTGAACCTCATTGTCCTCGGAAATTCATTAACAACTCTTGGTGTTCGGCTGATATCTCTGAAGAAGTCAGTGCATGGTTTTGATTAGAGCATGAGAGTGGGATGAGCAGCAAGCTGACGTAGCACGAAGTTAACAAAAATTACAAGCGTAAATCCTTGAAGAATGATATTCCCTTTGGACAACTCAAAAGCCTTAGAAAATTAAAACAAAAATAAATGACATTAATCGGACGGAAATCAAAACGTCTAATTTTTATTATAGAAATTAAAAAGCAATTTTAAAAGCCAAAACGATTGTTTCTGGCCTTAAACTTGACGGTCTCATGGTATACCATGAGTCTTGTTTGGCTTGCAATTCTCTTCAAAATAAACATATTATACCCCCAGTTCTGACATAAGAATATTTCTGCCACGTCAGAAAAATATGGGCCCCACACTTACCACATCAGCATTTAACAGAAAAGTTAACGAATGGTTGATATTGCAACGAATTCGTAAATTGAGGTATGACTTTGCAATGTTTAAAAGATGAGGTATGAGATTGTAGTGCGACCCATAGTTAAGTAATTTTATGTAATTTACCCTTTTGGGTTTTTGTATATATTAAATTTGAAAACCTATCTTCAAAATTCATACAAGTCCATCCAAAAACATAAGAAGAGGTTCAACAATAACATTTGGAATACTAGTCCATTCTTCCACTTCAAAATTCGTACAAGTCAATCCAATATTATTGTCTCAATGAGATAAGCTATTTAAAATGTTCCATTAACAAAGAAGGATCAACGAAAATTAAAACATGGAAGAAGTCATATCTTGTGTTCAGTTTTCCATTTTATAATATCGTCCTCTATCTATTCCATGACTTTAATGCTACATTTTTAGGATGAAAGCGAGTTTAAGTACTAGTAAGTTTCAGGCTCTCTTGTTTGTGAGAATTCAAGAAATCTTGAAGAAACTTAGATGAGAAATGTAAAAATTCGGAAAGAGAGAGCTCGAGAGTTTTGATTGAGATATACTTTTCTTGATTGTCAAGTAAGGTTTACAATGCTAGTTTATATAATTTTCTTACAAAGCTTGTAATGAAAGCTAAGCTATTGGATTATATTCTAACTTCCTTATCTCAACTAACTACACTATTAACAACTCTTAACAACCTTTATATAACTACCTATGTCATCAATTCACAAGTGGCACTAGCTTGACCTTTGATTTCTTCTTCACTTGGATCATTGACCAAGTCTTCATTATTCTTTCATTGTTGGAGTTTGTTTACTTTTCAAGAATGGTGTGAAAAGCTATCCACTGCAAGGAGAGGACGGCTATAACAAGTACATGAAAAAAATATTGCCCTACCGAAACAGAATAGGATAATTTTTTTAGTAGTCAATGGCTGCTGGCGAAACCAAAGGGAATGGTGGCTAGAACTCGTACAACAGCATAATCGATCCCAAGCCACACAAACAGAGTCTCTCTACGTTTGATGTTATATAATCTACTTGCTTAACTTAATATGCACTTATATCCGCCGCTAGCATTACAATTCGACACCTAATGTTTGTAACCAACTCCCCATTCAATGTATTGGAGTTGGGAGCTTTGGCAAACTAAGGCTAGAACTTACAACCTATTTGTCTCAATTGAAGATTTCTTGTCCCTTTTTTCTCCTTTTGAGAAAATAGAAAATAAAAATCTGTTCTTGCGGTTTGTAGTCTTGCTTTTTTTTAGGTTTAAGGTTACTTTTTGGATAGAGTTTCACCTGTTGTACTGAATTGAGAATGTGTTTAATTAGGGGTTTTATTTCGTAGGTTGCATTGTGTGTGCTTAGGTAGTCATAGTTTTCAGTTGGGTGCAAATTTAAGTTTTGTGATACTTACAGATTGCAAGGCCGATATGCTTTGCAATTATAGTATCTCGTACGGAGATGGAAGCACAACTGCTGGTTACTATGTCAAGGACAATATCCAACTTGATAAAGTCACTGGAAACCATCAAACAACCTCAACAAATGGAACCATAGTACTCGGGTGAGTTTTGCGCAGTTGTCATACTAAAACTAGCATAACATGAGATTCGAAACTAGATTACTTTCAGCGACTTTTTTCTTGCTTCCCGTGTACGTTTGAGTTGGCTTACTTTGAGTTTGCATAATCATTGTTGTATGCTCTTACTGTGTGTATTAAGCTGCATCTCATGTGGAATAGGTGTGGAGCTAAACAATCTGGGAATCTTGGTAAATCTCCTGCAACGGTTGATGGGATACTTGGTTTTGGACAGGCAAATGCATTCGTGATCTCGTAGCTATCTTCTGGAAAGGTGAAAAAAAAAATTCGCGCACTGCTTGGATAACGTGAAAGGTGGTGGGAGCGGGGTCATTGGGGAAGTGGAGGAAGCAAAAGTGAAAAACACCAATGCGCTGATACCAAATCAGTATGTCACACAATCTCAGAATCCTTTGTGGTACTTAACTTCATTGAAAAATATGCTGTAATTGGCTTACGAAATTTGAAAACATTTAATTTTATTGAATATGATATCAGGCCACATTACACTGTTATATGAAGTTCATTGAGGTGGGTGGCGATGTTTTAGATCTTCCCACAGATTTATTTGGCCTTTTTGAATACTGGAACAGAGCAGTAATTGACAGTGGAACAACCTGGGCTTATCTTGCGGCAGAGGTTTAAAAAGGTGGTCACTGAAGTCTTTAACTCTCTTCATTTGGATTTTGTTGTCTAAATAACTACATTGCTTCCTGTTTTGGTTGAAAAACCTGACATTGTTATCTTGTTGGTAAATCAGATATATGCTCGACAGTGTGGATGGAAAAAACCTACCGTTGACGAGCAGTTTACATGCTGTGAGTATTCCGGAAAGTAAGCACAATCATCTTAGCTATTACATTTGCCGATTAACTTGATGGAAGCATGTGAATATACGAAGAGCAGTGATGCTTGTTGAAACCTAAAGTTACTTTTCCTTGTGCAAGTGTTGATGGTGGAATTCTGGTTGTGAAGTTTAATTTTAAGAATTCTGCGGTGTTGACTGCATATCCTCATGAGTGTCTGTTCCGGAGAAAAGGCAAGTGTTTTAGATTCTTGAACAAAAGTAACTTACCTTGACCTTGTTCCATGAGTTGTTGACTAATATACATTTCTTAAAGCATCTTCATTGCTGTAGGCAAATGTTATAGATAAAATTGTACTATAATAGCTAACGTGACAAGTTGCATACTCAATTGCCTTATGAAAAAAGATGTCACGCTCCAATGCACTAGGCAAACCAAATAGGCAAGCTTTTATTTTATTATTGTCTTTCACCTTTATTTTTATATTTTGTTTTTCTCTTCTTTCCCTCATATGAAATATTTTATTATCAGTCTCTTAAAAAAAAGAGAGAACTTTATTAGAGGAGTAGGCAAAGTTTACCTTATTCAAATGTATTACATATGTTCTGCCTACATTACTTTACAAGGTTGTCTTCAAAAGCTGTACAACAAAATAAACCAGTGCCAGAAACAGTCCAATTTGGTATACATCTCTCTGGAAACCGTCATCCCTTTGAAAGAACTGAATCAAATTAGCATGCAAACAATTCGTCAATCGATTGAAGATATAAAAAAAAAAAACGGAAGGATCTTTAGCGTAAGGATGAACAAAATATTTGTGTTTCGTTTGTTTAATTACTAACCTTCGTTGGATCACCGTAAGGGTCTGGATAAATTTCCATGTTCTGTTTTTCTCTAGGGAACTTGCTGGAAATGGTTTTAGCAAGATCAACCAAGTCTTTTCCACCCTCGATTGTAGCATAAAGACGGCGTGATGTCCAGAAATATGCTTTCGCAATGGCTGATGAAGCTGATAAATCCCAAAACTCTTCATGTTCAATGACTTGGCCACTTATCTGGTTTAGAGTGAACTGGGAATTTATTCGTATGATCAAATCTCCTCCTATAATGTTCTTCGCCTTCCCTTTGATTGTCCACTTCATACTCAGGACACTCGTTGATAACATGCTCATTTCTTGCACACTCTGTTCATATGAAACAATAACAACGAAGTTTATTTTTATCTTGCATTTCTGTTGCTTGTTATACAAGGAATTTCAAAAGGAATAAGATGAACTCAGAAGACTCACCACAGAGGGCTTTTCTAGTGCACTGGTTATCCATAGCGGTCTCTTGTACTTGTCACGTCCGCTAAAACTTCTAACTGGGTCCTAGAATAACAAACCTTTAACTGGTCAGCGCTTGAGCGCATATAAAAGCACTAGGACTTCTAACCGAGTATATATAAGCACATATACCACACTACATTACATGTCAAGTATTAATTATATACCTTGTATTTAACAGAAACAGCAAAGGTTCCAAGGGCACGATTGCCTTCTCGTAGCTCAAGGATATCGCGTACAAGTTGTCGAGCTGTAGACTCCACCAAGGGGCTACTAATGCACTCAAAGTCATTGCATAGCTCCCCAAAATTCAATCCATCAACAATCCTATCAGCCTCTGTTCTTTTATCCGTCGTCGACAATTCTGATTCAATAGTGCTACAACTACTAGTCGGATCATTTGTTACTGCATGCACCCCGCCACATGATCAGTTACAAGCAATTGATTTACTCAAACTTTTATTACGGTAGTTAAATTATGTTTCACAGGATAAGTTATTAAGGAAAAAGTGTAATCTGTTGAATCAGTTGATGAATTTTTTTTTTTGTCAAACAATAGATTTTGTTAGATTAGCCACCGACGGGGTTTGAACCCACGCCATCATGCAAGGGTTCAACTCTTTTCCATTACTGTGGTTTAGGGCCACTTGCAGTCAGTTGATGAATTCAATCAAACGAATTTTACATGTGATGTGAATTGAGACAGTACTCTACCTCTACCTCTAATCAGAAATTTGAGTAACAGTTAAGAGTTCCCATTCCTGCTGATTAATTAGATGTCAAAGTTGTTTCTAGCTGTTCTTTTTATTTATTGTATTTCTAGAATCCAAATGAACTAAGTGGTGGCATATATATAGAAGAACATGAGATGTAATTAGAATAGAGAGATCATTGCAGATGAAAGGGTAATTAAGTAGGTACCTCGCAGTATGAAAGGGTGGTGGTAGTGGGAGGAGGAGGAAGAGGAGGCAGTAAAATTAGGCTTGGAATTGGAGGAGGAGGTGAAAATTGTTCGTTTAGCTGCAGTACTACCAGTGGTGGTGATAGTGGAGGAACTAGTAGTTTTGCGGTGGAGGGTGCTGGTGGCTGCAGCAGCAGCGCAGTTAGAGGCAACGAGGGCAGTGATGGAAACGGAGGCACTCATCTCTGGGTTCTCTGCTCCCTGCCAGTATTAGGACTAGTCCTGCCCATCATATCCATATTGGTTGCTGCTGCTAGAGATGGGAGAGAGTGTAAGCACATGCATGCATAGAGAGATAGAGGAGGATAGAATTAGAGCCTCTCTTTTTAATTATTTTGGATAAGGTTTTTGGGGTCTTCTTCTGCTGTCTTTGGAGTAGCAATGCAAAGTCACTCAGATCTTGCCATGTCAGCTAGCTTTGACTCAATTATTGACTTGTAGGGCACCAAGTGCCAAGGTGTAATCCAACAGGATTCTCTCCGGATCCTTTTGGTGAGGATTTGTGAATCGTATCCGTTCATCGTACATCTTGCGGTCAATTTTTGTCAATACTGTTTGTGTTTAATTTTAAATAAAAATATTTAAAATGATTTCTGACCGCACAATATACGATGAACGGACACGATTCACGAATTCTGGAAATCCTCACAAAGAGGATCCGACGAGGATCCGGATTCAGGTGTAATGTAATAGATACACATACATATGTATTTATGCATTTACAGATATGTACACGTATAGATAAAAGCCGGGGCCGTTCATCAGCAAACGCGGAAAGGTCGACCGCTTCACATATACGAAGGAATGTGTATTTATTTTAGAGTAAATATCAGTTTACTACTTTCATTTCGTGGTTTTTAACATTTGGTACATGAAGTTTTTTTCATTCCAGAGTCATACCTAAAGTGTTAATTTTGGGACAATCTCATACATCCGTTAGTCTAGCTGTTAAGTCTCCCGTTAACTGATAATGTGGCACCCATATAGACAATGACTGAACGTTACGTGTCATTAAAGGGTCTATGTGGAAATTCAAAATTAAAAAATAATAATAATAATTTGGCTTCCCCCTTTATCCCTCCATTCTCTCCTCTGCACCAACCCACCAAACCCTCTCTCCTCTCCTCTCCATTCCCTCTGCCGCACTTGCATAAGCATCAAAAGCCTTAACGCAATCCAGATACTCCATATCAAAAAACCTATCAAGCAAAACCGCCAAAACCTCTATTCTCTCCATATCAAAACGCAAGAGGAACCGGCTCCAAGAACCTCGACTTGGGCTTCGAGAACGTCTCGCCAGGAAGTGGGTTCGGCTGGGATTTTTGGCTGCTTCCCCGGCGGCGACGAGGGACTCGGCTTTGGGATTTCTGGAGAAGTAGAGTCGGAGACCCTGAGGCTCTGAAGCTCTGTCAGCTGGAGATTCGAGTCTCTGATTTCGTTACTGTATCTTGTGTGTTCTTCGCCGCCCGAAATCTGCAAAACCACATCGTTTGTTCCTTTCTTCTCTCCCGCGCCTTTTCCACCTTCCATTGTAACTTTTCTCCGCCACTCAAAAGCTTTAGATACCCATTTGGACAGTGTTCAAAATATGAAAATACCCTTATTTTTTTTCGGGAAAGTTTTGAAATTTCTGGAGCTTCAAGCAATTTTGCAGTAGAGTGCTGTGTGATTGGAGTTTTTGAGAGAGATTTAGTAGGATTTTATGGAAAAGGAGTGCGTGAGAACCGATCCAACAGCCTCTGCAAATGACCCATTTTAGTGAAAATTAGCTCCGGCTTCATCTCCCTCAATGGTGTCACGCTCGCTCACAATTCTCTTCTCATCTCGCCCGTTTCGACTCACCAAGTCATTCGTATTGCCGTACGACCTCGACCTCATCATCCCTCCTCCATTTTCTTAATCACGATCTCGCTCTCCTTCGTACTCATGCTCGTAATTTCTCGGCGGCGGAGACCTGAAATTCGAAGACCCGCCATACGAGCCACCAGAGCTCTGTCGATCTCCCACACCAAGACCACCGCCGATGCTGCCGCCGCTCTTCCTCTCAAGTACGCCTCGTCCCTGAAATCCGATAGATTCAAGAGGCGGGTCCCCCTCCGAGTCGAGTACACGATCTCGTCACCGAGCATCGGGCATTTGACGGTGGACCAGGAGGAGAGGAGGGTTTGGTGGGTTAGTGCAGAGGAGAGAATGGAGGGATAAGGGAGGAAAGGAAGGTGAAAGGTTAAATGGATCGACACTCTTACGCATTGGAAAAGATATGATGTAAAGGCTTGATTTTGAAAATGTGAGTGATTGATGATTTTGACACCATAAATGGTAGAAGAAGAAATTTTCAACGAATGTGTTCTCATTTCATATATTTATTTGCTCAAACTATTACGTTTTAAGCCCTAAAAAGGGATGTATAGAAAAAAAATTGTACATTTTATTTTTCTTTTGAAAATAAAGTGGGGGAGAGGGCTCCATTTTAATTTCATCCTAGACCACCAATAACTCAGGAATATATATCATATAATTCATGCGACTCACACAAAGGTAGGATCCTCAAACTAATTTTCACAGGTTGATATACGTGCGCGCGCATAGACTAAAAGGCTCGATCATCCTTCTAATAATATATTAGTTTCGAAAATGAAAAAGCTTTCAACATCAATCACCTAAGAATGTAGTATTTTTTTTTTTCCTTAGAGAAAATGGACTAACTGGTGGTGAAACCACAACAATCCATCTTTTTTAAAGTCGAGAAAACTCACAAAGACATTTCGGTCTCCTCATGATCACAATTGTGTAATTTACCAACGTCAGGAATCGAACCTAGGATGAACAATATCAAATACGGGCCTAGAATTCCTCTATCCACTGGCCATCCCGTGGTGGTTAGAGTCGGTTAGCGTCTCTGTTAGAGAGTGGTGGGGGTGATGGTAACTTGAAACCTACCGATCTCTCTCACATTCATATTACAGAAATGGGAAGAGCAATATATCTATGTTTCGCACTCTTGCTATTTTCTACCATTAGAAAAGCTTGAGACTGCACGTTTTGTTTCCTAATCGATCTCTAGTCCAAGATGCATCATTTGCACCACTACCTACTACTTAATTATTAATCACTCAGTGATGAAATTAAATAAAATTATCACCTTCCTCATCAACATCGTCATCATATTATACCCTGCTTGGTTTTAGCCTCCACTCCACTCCACTCCACTACCCTAGTTTCATAAATTTCCACAAAAACAAAAATTCCCCCACCTTCCAATTTCTATTATAGTTTATTAATTCCTTAATTAGGTTTGACGACGAGATATCCTACAGCAGTAATATAATATATATCCTAATCCTAGTAGTAAGTAATACCTTAAGTACCTGCAGTGCAGTGTAGGCACTAGAATTTGGGCAAAATTCCTTCCTTCTTTCATTGAATTTCACGCGGCGATCTTCATTTCCTACTCATCATTTTCCCTTCCCTTCTAATTTACAAATCTAATATCGCAGTATCCGCACAGCAGAGCACAGCAGGTGTGTGTATAATATATGTTGTATCCATCGCCACTAAATCATTTATCATATATTAATATTAATCACTCCCTCGTAAAGCACAGCTTGCTTCAATCCTCTCTCTCTGCCAGTTAATTAGTTTCTCTCTTTGACTCTTGTTTACAACGAACGATTTCATCCAAACACAAACGCTTTTTTACGAACAATAATATAATATATATTCGTATATAATTTCACCGTTCAATTAAATAGCTCAAATTTTTACCTCTTTTTCTGGATATAGCATTATGAAAATTTATTCTTTATTTTGGTCAAAGCTCAACTTAATCATATATTAGACAAAAGCATTAGCCAATTTAACATACATATCACATAGACGTTCTCTCCGACCTTCGCAAAGCAAAGAGTCTTGTGATTTGGGGGGTTACCCTTTAACATATATATTGCATGGTCCTGCTTTGTCTTCTTTTGTCTTTCTTTTTGGTGAAAGTTGTAAATTGATATTTTGGCCTTGTTCTTCTTCCACCCTCCATATATCGAATTTCTTGTCTATAAATAATTATACCGTATATACAGAGTGCTCTTCTCATTGATTTTATCACCTCTCCATCTTCTTTATATATATCAACACAGCAACAAGTTTATTACTAAGAAACTGCAGGTCCTTGTGAAATTCTTGATTAATACAAGGAAGGGGGCATGGCGGGCATGGCGGGCATGGCCAAATTCTCAGTACTCCCACTCTGCTGCATGCTTTTTGTGAGTTTGGTCGTCATCATTGAGGCTGCCCCTCAAAGCTCTCTTGTCACTCATCTTCCTGGTTTTAATGCTACCTTTCCATCCACGCACTACTCTGGGTAATTCAGTTATATAATTACACACATACATATTATGCTTATATATCTCTACATGTTAGAACTACTGCTTTTAATTTGATGGGAATTTGTTGAATATTGTGTAGATATATTAGCATAGATGGAAAGAATCTTTTCTATTACTTCGTAGTTTCAGAAAGGAACCCAGCAAGTGATCCGGTTGTTCTGTGGCTCAATGGTGGACCCGGCTGCTCTAGCTTCGACGGATTTGTCTATGAACATGGTAACTAATCCCTACCGTACATGTTCAGTCTTCCACTTTATCTCTTTCTTTCTTTTTTGTTTTCTTCTACGTACGCACCGGCACCACCACTCCTACTCGAATCATGTAGTTTCTTTCTCTCTATATCTTTTTCAATAATATATGTATATATACACACACACTTAGGTGATTTCTGCTCAACCACAAGTTTGTTTTTCTTTCCCATTTTAATATAATAGCTGGACGACTAGTGTCTGTATTATATTATTATATATGCTTTTGCATGAGATGCTTCTGCTGCTACACGTTTTTAGAAACGTTTGGTGGATGTGTTTCATTGTATATGCCCTTCTTCTCGTTTGGGGCCCGTTATTATCAGTTAGCTAGCTCACGGGTGTGACGATTGGATAAAAAGACCACTTTTGTTTCACAAATTACAATAATTTCTTCCTTTCCGTCGTCACACCGGGTCAAGATTCATGTTTAAGAATAAAACATTAAAACCATTAGATTTGATATAAAAAATTGAGATTAAAATATTAAAACCAGATCTATTTATTCTCCGCTCTTACACTAAATTCAAAGATATATGACCATTTATTTGTCATCAGTTACTTGGTGTGCATCAGGGGAACGGTAACTGATAGACCATCTTAGGTTTGAGGTTTATTACAATCTCATACAATATTTTCAAAATATTTCACTTTCATATCTAAAGTACTATTCAATTTCAATATAATACATCTGTTACATTTTCCATCTATTGATCCGTTAAGAGCTGACGTAACTGCCACATTTGTGGCTCGTAGCTGCCAAATTTGTGCTACATGACAAAAATAATAATTTTTTAATAAATTTAAAATTAAAAAAAACCTGAAAACCCAGAAACCCACCCCCACCTTCCCGGAGCCCTTTCTCCTCTTCACCCCCACCCCCTTTCTCCCTTCTCTCATCTGCAACCCCACCCACCCTTCTGATCAAGAATCTACGTTTTCTGAGGCGAAGGCCTGGGATTTGGGGAGGCGATCGAAGAATTCGATTTCGAATTGGGAAGAGGTTTGGGATTGGATTGGGGAGTCTACTTAGGGCGAGTGAGGGCCGAATAGGCAGTGCCGGAGGAAGAAGACGATCCCAAGACTCGGCCTTGGCCCTTGAATTTAGCGGAGGAGGAAGACGAGAAGGTGTTCTTCATGAAGCCCTTGTTCGCTCGCTTGGCTGGGGTTCGTTGGATAATTTTCCCTGCCAAACGGCCTTGCGACCTTGTTGACAGGCGGGTTTCTTTTCCTGTTTATCTGGGTTTTTTTGGGGTTTGGGGTGGGGGGGGGTTGCGGGGGAGGTGGGGGTGGCGTGGGAGGTTGCGGCGGAGGAGATGGGTGTGGGGTGAGATGGGGGGGTTTGGGTTGTGGGGAAGGGGAAGGGGTCGAGAAAGATGATTAGTAACGGAGAGAAGGGAGGGTGGGTGCGAGTTGCAGAGGAGAGAAAGGTGGGTGGGGTTGCAGATGAGAGAAGGGAGAAAGGGGTGGGGGTGAAGAGAAGAAAGAGCTCAGGGAAGGTGGGGGTGGGGTGGGTTTCTGGGTTTCAGGTTTTTTTTTTTTTTTTTAATTTATTAAAAAATTAGTTTTTTGTCACATAGCATAAATTTGGCTGCCACGTTATGGATGAAAAATATAACGGATGTATTATATTGAAATAAAATAGTACATGAAAGTGAAATGTTTTGAAGATGTTATATAAGATTATAATAGACTTCAAACCTGATATGGTAAAATGTAATTACGCAGATAATATGTGCCTTGGAAACACAATTCATAGATCAACTCTAACAAGTGCATGCAGGTGTGTTGTCCATTTCAGCTGTATGCAAATTGGCACCACACAATTGAATTGTTGTCTTTTCTTGTTGTCTGCTAATTTATTTTGAATATAACTACAAAAATAAAAAGCCACCGCTAGATGTTGATCATATGAAACTCCTTGACACCATCATCTAGAATATGCAACATGTGACAAAATCTTATTATTCCTTGGCCAAAAATTGATGTGACATCATTAACTTTGAAAATGAGATCATATTTTTAGGTTAATTTACTTGATTAATTATGTATATATGTAGGACCATTCAATTTTGCAGAAGGAAAACCTAAAGGAGCATTGCCTGTTTTGCATCTTAATCCTTATAGCTGGTCCAAGGTAGGTCTAATTAAAGATTATTTATATAGAAAGCCTACCATGTTTTCCCTTTACTAATTTTTATCATCGTTATCAATTTTATTGGGCATAATTTAATAACTAATTAATTAATTAATTAATTATCAGGTTTCCAACATAATTTATTTGGATTCTCCTGCTGGTGTTGGATTTTCTTACTCTCAAAACCAAACCGAATATATCACTGGGGATATCCAGACTGCTCTTGATACCCATGCCTTTCTCCTCCAGGTAATTAATCTGTTTGTCTAATTAATTAATCTAGTCCCCAATATCATATTACATATCATCATATGCTTATTGATTATAAAGGGGTTAAAAAATGTTGTCATGTGATGCTATATATTTTCTTTTTCGTTTGTTTCTTCTTTTTTGTTGCTAAGAATTCTGTACTGTTTATGCAATCACAGTGGTTTCAGCAATTCCCAGAGTTTCAACCAAATCCGTTGTATATTTCGGGAGAGTCTTATGCTGGAGTCTACGTGCCAACTCTTGCTTCTCAAATTGCAAAAGGTATCTAATTAGTTTATTTGCATTTATATAAATACAACATTACACGAATTGCATATGTATATATATAATGTATTTGTTGGATTTAATTTCTGGTGTGTAACTATGTACTGTATAGGTATAAACAAAGGAACAAAACCAACTCTAAATCTCAAGGTGCGTATTCTGTCAAGTCGACTTGAGAAAATTAAGCTATATAAACTGATTCGTTTCATCGCGTTAATTGTAGTTAAACGTGTAATGTGTGTAATCAGGGTTACCTGGTGGGGAATGGAGTCACAGACCGAAAATTCGATGCCAATGCTTTAGTCCCATTTGCTCATGGGATGGCTCTCATTTCAGAAAAAATCTTTCAGGTAGCTAGCTGGCTGGAGTACTGATCAATTAGTTAACTCACACACATTACGTTTTCGTTTTCGGTTTTCCTTGCTGAATTTCCACTGTCAGAAGTTTGTGTGAGGCAAATATCTGAGATGCCTCTATGTTGCAGGAACTTGTTGCCACATGTGGTACTGACCTCCTTAATGTTCCTCCTTCCAATCGTAGTCTATGCCACGAAAAATTTCTACCACTTGACAGGGTGCAATTCTAGCTCTTTTATTCAATTTAATTAGATTCAAACTTGTCACATTGTTAATTGTAATCTAAACACAACTATTTGATTAATTAGGCTCTTGACGAACTAAACCTCTACGACATCCTTGAGCCTTGTTACCATGGCCCCGGAGCTGATAATAACAAAAATTCCAAAGGAAATAAAACAAGCAGCTTACCGTTAAGCTTTCAGCAATTGGGGAAGACGACAGAGAAGCCTCTGGGAGTGAGGAAAAGGATGTTTGGCCGAGCTTGGCCTTTTCGAGCAGACGTAGAAGACGGCATTGTCCCATCATGGCCTCAGCTCGCAAAGACACTGGATTCCAGTGTTCCTTGTATCGTAAGTTACTCTTGAAACTCAATTTCAATTAGATTAGATTAATTTTTTAGTAATTAATCTGGATATTAAATAATATTTCTCTGCAGAATGATGAAGTAGCAACGCTATGGCTGAACACTCCAGAAGTTAGGGAAGCAATTCATGCACAACCAGTAAGCTTGCTTGATTTTTCTCTTTCTGCAGAAGTGAATGAACTAATTAAAATAAAGAAAGAAGGAATGAATGAATGAATGAATGAGTGAACGACGTATGACAGGAAAGTGTGGCTGGTCCATGGGAGTTATGCTCAGATAGAATAAGTTATTCACGCGATGCTGGAAGCATGATCCCTTACCACCAAAATCTTACAACCCAAGGTTACAGAGCACTTATTTACAGGTATTTAATAATATACTAACAGATTGATCAGGTCCTAATTAACTAAGTTAAAGTGAAATGTATATGGATTAAGCTAATTAATAAAAACAATTAATGTTGCAGTGGAGACCATGATATGTGTGTTCCGTACACTGGGAGCGAGGCATGGACTGCATCGCTTGGATACAAGATTGTAGATGAATGGAGACCTTGGTTCTCCTCTGACAACCAAGTTGCCGGCTACTTACAAGGATATGCCAACAGCCTCACCTTTCTCACCATCAAGGTCTCTAGTCCCTCTACTGTGTACATTAATACTGCTATATATAGATGTTTCTTTCCTTCAAAATTAAAGATCAATCTGTAAACATATGCAGGGAGCTGGACACACTGTCCCAGAGTACAAGCCGCGGGAGGCGCTCGACTTCTTCCAACGCTTTTTGGACGGAAAACGCATTTGACTGACAATAATACGACGACATTGACCAAGCTCAAGCAGCTGCCATTTCATTTTCACTTTTCATCACATTTTCCTTTCGTTCTCTACATTGAGTTCCAACTTTTAATCTTCATTGAGTTTCAACCAAGAATTTCATACTCTCTCTTCTTTTTTGGATCAATGTAGGAAAACAAAAAAGAGGTCCCAGAACAACTGGAAAACACACCGGTCTTGCCCTCCCTTCCCTTTAACCTCAAGCCAATTGACGCACATATAATATTTTCCACGACAAAATCTACGAATATCTTCTTGTTATTAATTAGTTTCACTATTTGTGAGTGAGACGGACATAATCTTCTTTTGCAAATCAAATTTAATTTCCTCAACATTAAACCATTGAAAACAACCCTCCATCATAATATCTCTCTCAAGTACCGACGTTGTCGTTGTATAAACAGATTCCAATCAATCCTCACCATAATATATACATATTTATATGTAGCATCTTTCTGGAAAATTTAAATTGTGTTGTGCTTAATTTGGTAGTCAAGGTCAGTTCAGTGATGGTCCTGGTGAATGAATGCTACTATTCAGGGTTTAGATTATGAGACAAAGATGTGATATTCTGAAAATACAAAGCTTTGCCGTTGCTCCCTAAAGTCAAAAGGAATCAACGAATAACATCAACAGCCCCACCAACTTAACTTTAGGGCAACTTGGATGATGCCAACCAGTGAACTACCACAAGGACTTTGACTAAGACTCTAACGGCTGAAAATCTCAGCGTATGGGATACTCCAGAGCATACTAGAAAAATCTCGGGAGTGTATATGCACACTACATTTATCTCCACCAATCAATTACCAAATTAAATGCAAATTCAAAACTCAAAACTAACGGACAACACACAGCTTTATAATAACAAGAAAAGCTAATCAAGTAATTTATAAATATCTTGTTTGCAAGTTGCAACTGGCGCAACATTACAATTGCAAATATGTACATATTACTCCACATCTGAACATGACAGGCACTTCTTCAAATACCAAAAAACAAGACAATTCAAGCTGAAAACTAAGATGAAACTTCATTCATTCATTCTCACAAAATTATTATCCACACGTCGAAAGACATGAATTTCTTCAAAACAAAGAAAGAAAAAAGAGTCGGAGAGTTGGATTTTTACACAAAAAAATATTCCAATCTCCCCAGACATTGCTAATATAGTCGGGAGGATCCCTGACACCACCTCTCCGGTCAAAATTTTAACCTTCATTTCACCCTACAAATCACTTATGTGTTGTAGAATAACATAGACAAAGCAAAAGAATAAATAATACAAAACAATTATGATATCAATATATGATATGAGAAACAAACAGGGGAATTCAAACCTTCTTCCACACCTTCTTGTCTTCTTTTGTGGGCGTAAACCTGGGCAGATTCAATAATGTGTTCACCCGAGAAACTCCTTCCAGAGCTGACCACTCTACACCTGGTTCCGAATTCATTTCCTCTGCAGCATTCTCCTTTCTTCCTCCTTCTTCTTCATCGTCTTCTTCGTCCTCTTCGTCTTCTTCCTCGTCTGCAAGGATCTCTTCGGCAGTTCGGACAGTCCCCGCGCAGACCAAAGAAGCTGTCTCCGAGAGATCTTCAGCATTTACCTCATTGGCTGTAGCATGCTGCTCCTTCTCATTTGACCCGTTATTAGCAGCAGTTGATACTATGTTTGAGTCTAAGTCAAGGAAGAGACAAACTACAGCACAGTCATCTACTTTGGAAGTTGGGTACTTCTGTCTCCACGCTCTAACTGCTGTCTCTACCAGTGCTTGAGCTGCAGAAGGACGTGCAGGGGCTGTTGCTATAACGTCTACCACTTCTTTGTTAGAGAGAACATCCCAAATCTGCCAAAAAAGTTTTAATCTTAGATTCGAAGAGCACAAGGAGGAATAGGAGGGGGGAAGGGAAAGGAAATGTTATATATCTCTTTAGAAAATAGCTTAAAATTAGCTGGCTACGTACCCCATCTGTCGCCAGGACTATAAATTCATCCTTCTCTGTGAGACGCCGATAGGATACATCTGGCACAGAGATGAGGCCGAAATCCTTGAGGCAGAAATCTCCAAAAGCACGTGCCATGGCAAGACCAGGAGAGTCATTGTTTGGCAGCCAGACTCGAGCAACCTCAGGTTCATCCTGAAGAGCAAAAACGCGCCCTCTACACTTTCGTATTCTCTCTGCTTCCGCTGTTAGTGAGGAAGAATTAGGGAAAAAGCAGGTAAGAACTAAGAAACAACTTAATCACAAGAAGCTAGCAAGCAGACCACAGTTGACCACAGAGCATTCCCTGTTTACTATTGCAGGTAGATGAAAGCCATTATCCAATGAACCACGAAAATTCACTTTCTATCATTTATGAGAAATTATTTCTTTATTTCTGGTCCCAAGTTTCAGATATAGATCCAGAAACTAACGAAGCACGAATAAAAAAATAAAAAATAAAAAAAATAAAAAAATAAAAGAACATGAATATAGTCATAATTCTAATATAAATTCTACGCCAAAATAAAGAGTGTATTTTGGCGTAGAATTATAGTTAAAAAAATATTCATGTCGGGGTGTGATTGAAGTTCCCAAAACACTTTGTTGTGTTGTTAAGAAGATGTTCAGATATGATTTTTTTTTTTTGCATGTATCGAGCATCATTAGAAATTTGACCAGATCAGGTCCTGCCAAATCATAAACCAAATTTGAAAACTAGCAAACTCAAAACTATTACGAGAAAGGAGAAGCCAAGAAGAGAGAAAGAGTGATACCTGGAAGACTTGGTTTGAGATCCACAGTCAACTGAATCGCACTTAGAGTGTCATCTCTATCTCTCGTGCACAGAACGGCTCTGGAGTCCCCAACATTTCCAATGAATAAATCCCGACCCTAAGAAACACGCCAATGCATGCATGATCAAGATGAGCATATCACCCAAAAAATAATAATAAATTAGAACAAGTTTGCAAAGGATATGAAAGCACCTGTTTAATCAAAGTTACTGCTGTTGTCCCACTACAAAAGCAATCAATACTTGGTGTTGTTCGCAGCTCCCTGTCCATAACTTTAAAAGCCCTCACAAATGACTCTCTCAGTGTCTGAAGGATCTCAGGGTTTTTTTCTGTTTCGTCAACATCCACGGAAGGCCTGAGATCTTCATCAACAGATACAAAAGCAGTATCATCTGAATTCAAGCTTCCTGCAGTGTTGAGGCTGATCTCTTTGAGAACTTCATCATTGGTTATGTTCACTTCCCAGTTTGCACTCAATTTCAGAGGAAGAGAGTCCCTCACTCTTTTAGCAACCATATGACCAAATGGACCGTGCCCATCGAAAACACCACAGAAAACTGTGTCTGTTCTCGAACAGAAATTCTGAAATTCATATTTAAAAGATTTAGACAATAATAACATTGTTCACCCCTGGATATGTTTCCTCTTAAGATACATATATCGCAGCAAAATCTCAAAACGTAACATTCAGAGAACAAGGATCAAACACGGATACAAAATATAACAGTTTAAAAACACGGATACAAGAAAAACAAGGATCAAACTATCTGAAGCGAAGGTTAATATATGCCAAAATCCGTCCATGTAAAGTAATGAACACATTGACAATGAAGGTGAGCCAATTTGCTCTGCAAACGACTTGTAGTAGCTGAGGAGAATGATAAAACAAAGAATTCAAGTGCCACCACAGAAGTAAGTTTTCCTTGGGCAAAAAGGGTGGAAAAACTGCAGCCAACTAATAGAAAGTGGTTTTTCCTTTCTTGAAGTAGAACTACAGGAAGTACAATTTCTTTCAGCTGAATTGATCATAAAACAAAAAAATAAAAATTTGCACACGTAGATTTTTCATGCAGATTTGAAATTGATGAATCCGTAAATATATCAATTAGGCTGCAGGAAAAGAAAAAAAGCAAACATTTTACCTCCCAAACAATCATGGCATCCTGATTGGTGCCTTTCTTGCCCTGCTGGGTAAACAAAGATGCAGCTTCACTGGACCCATTGAGGAACATTCTCCCGGGAATTCTGTGCAGCTGTTCTTCCCGGCGGTAATCGAAGGACGAATTTCTCGACCCCATTCTCTTCTTAGAGCTCTTCCGCCGCCGGACTTCATAGGAGGGAGACGACGGCGAATCGGGCAGAGGGCTCCTGCTTTCTACAGACAAGCAGGAACCCATTCTCAGGGCCCTGATAATGTTTAGTAGGCACTCCAGACCAGCTGATGAGCAATACAACCCCGCACTCTTTTTTATTGACAGATCCGTCGTCGCAAACTGTCGCAAATAACCCCCAACGCCCTTCAATTTCACGGCCTTTGATAAACCATCCAAATCAATCCACTAAATTCACTCACTTTTGATCAGATTAATCCACCTTAATTACAATCTGCGACCAAATTGCTTCAGAATTCCCCAGCAAGCACTTGAATTTTTCACTTTTCCAGGAAAGGAAAACACTTTTCTCTTTCAATAACCCCCTCCCTATCTCTATTTCTCTCTTCCCCTTTCAGATCAGGAAAGCAGATCTATGTAAGAAGATCCAATTCAGAATACCAACTTTTTCACCACGAATCATTGTCCCCGAATCCGGCTAGAAAGCTCTCCAATTGCACGACCCCAATGGGCTGTCCTTCCTTTCCCAGATCAAGCTCGAATTCTACCAATCCAAAAGAAGAAAATGCCAAAATTACAGCAGAGCTGCAGAGAGAGAATGGGCAGAGCAGGCACCTCAAGTCACGGCTCTGCATAAAGCAAGCATCTTCGTGAATGTTATCAGAAGGGAGGATGTGGATACAGAGCGAATTTTAGAGAGAGAAAAACATCACGGAGAGATAGAAGGAGAAAGGAAGAGAGAGAGGCTTTCAAAGTGAGAAATAATCGCAACCAACAAAAGCAACTGAATTATAAAAGCTTGCAAAAATACCCGCTCTTACAATACGACCTGACTTCTAGAGAGAGAGAGCCAATGCAACAAACAACTACTAAACTAAATTTGAAGAGCCAGAAATTCAAGAATAAAAATAAAAATATGTAGAAAGTGAACAATTAGATTTAGCGATCAATAAAATTTAATGTGACAGTCGTACCGCCACGTAATTAGTTTATTACATAATACTTAATCGCTCATCTTTGAATTTACAAATCTCATTTTACTCAATTTCATTTAAGATATTCATTTTGCTTAAAATTAAATGTAAGATAGGATAAAGATAAAAAACACTAACAAATTGATAAAAAGAAAAGAGTTTATTGTATAAAATAAACTTATGGATATTAGGTTCCACCCATGCAATATTAATTAACAGAAACCATAGAATTGTAATTTTTGAGATGATTTGTATGGTAAAATTGTTATTGCTACAAAATGGCCTAAAACAATGTATTTTCCACACACATTACATAGTTAGTTTATTGCAGATTTTTAGATGTCTTGTCCGGTATATAGAATTAATTTACAGACATGAGACATACATCTATCATCAGGATTCAGACATATTTTTTTAATAAGAAAACCGGATTTGTGCAGTTGACTGACCCAACTCAACTCATTGGAAGGAGTTTTTGGGCGTAATATTCCACAAGTTTTTAGTTTAATACCTCGCTTAATGCATGTGGGTTATTACATTTTACCTACAATCTCGGCAGCTTTGTGTACAGATCATACATAATAAGGATCAAGAAACCCTGATTTCTAGGACAATGATATGGTTTGCCCTCCCACGTTACACACGCATTATATATATATATATATATATATATATATATATATATATTCATGCAAGTTAAGTGATGTCCAAATCATTATATATACAAACAGTATTTATCCCAAATATGTATGCATATATATATATATATAGACACAGAATAATATTAAGTAGATACAAAAGGATTTTGAAAGGATTAAAAATGGATTGGATTTGAGAGTTTCACTGTGTGTGTGGAGGCATATGTTTATATAAACATATGTATTTCAGACAGAAAACAAATAATATGAAGAGCATGAAGTGCATGCATGTTAGGAATCATATGTGTAAGAAGAACAGCTGTAAAACCACCATTCTGTCCCTCAGAAATGTGAACATGCTCGTCTCCTCCTAATAATTCCCTTTTTTGTACAGATATGGAATGCAATATGCATGGCACACTACCATGTGTCATTCTACTTGTCAAATATATACATATATACACCTCTCACTTCTCTCTCAGAAGCAGCCCAGCAACCTCCTAATAAATAATAATTCCCTTTTTTGTACAGATATGGAATGCAACATGCACGGCACAGTACCATGTGTCATTCTACTTGTCAAATATATATACACACACACACACACATGCATACAAACTTTTACAACTGCTCGACCAATTCGTACATTCTGTCGATCGTTCCGTCTCTTTGCTTTCAAATTAAATTCTTAATTTCTTTTTTAGAACTAACATATGATAGAGTTGATGTATGTCTAGGATCACGACGAGTGTCATTAGATCAATGATTTTGTATTAGGGAAGTCAGTTGAGGTTGTAAGGTATAAATACAAGAATTGCTGTTGTAATTATTACATTGAATGAATTTCAGTTGAAACAAGCTTTCTCTCTCTTGAATTTCGTTGTTTAGCTTTCTCTGCAAGATTACATACAAGCTGAATTTCGTTGTTTAGCTTTCTCTGCAAGATTACATACAAGCTATCAACATATGCATGTATATATCTCTAGATGCATTTCCTTCCGAGTTTCCAACATGAACATGGAGATTATGGGATCGATCTACGTACGCATACAATATATGCTTCTCGATCCCTCGCTCCCTCCCCTCATAGAAATCGAATATTGTTATGTTATATAAATATTAAATGCTAGGCTGGCTAGCTGCCACCTCCACAATTTGTAGCTAGGTTTAGTTTAAGGATAATGTTAGGAAAACCAAAATTTAAAACCAAATTGACAAATCAAATGATGTGTCATCAATAGAAAATAAGTACGTTAATCAATCATCAACATCCAC
Source organism: Heteromeles arbutifolia (assembly GCA_024362995.1). Classification (NCBI taxonomy): domain Eukaryota; kingdom Viridiplantae; phylum Streptophyta; class Magnoliopsida; order Rosales; family Rosaceae; genus Heteromeles; species Heteromeles arbutifolia. The sequence goes on along the minus strand of JANCRC010000010.1, from coordinate 33,270,395 downwards.
ATCATTTAATTCACAAAATTTAGCTTAAAATTTTGGTTTCTCTAGTATTACCTTAATTAGTTTAATGATTACCACACATACATTAATCTTTGGTTAATGTTGGGGAGACCCAAATTTCTAAACCAAATAATGTGGATGTTGATGATCGAATTATTACTTAAGTGTTGATTAACGTGCTTATTTTCTATTTGTGACATATCATTTGGTTTGCAAATTTTGTTTTGTCTAAAAATTTTAACTTTCTAACATTGTCTTTATTTTTTATTATTGATTTAATAAATTAAGAGAAAACAAGGAGACGTAAACAAAAATGTGTGGGAATTAAAAGTTGTGTGTTATTTGCATTTCCTTATGTGTATATGCATATCACTTCAGCTTTATTCATCACAACTGCGTTTTTGGTATCTACTTTTAGTTTACATTTTAAAATTGTTTATACATGATAATCCAACTGGATTTTCTCCGGATCTTTTTGGTGAAGATGCTAGGGATTCGTGAATCGTGTTTATTTATCGTACATCGTGCGATCAATTTTTGTCAGGTACTGTTTGTGTTTAATTTTAAATAAAAATATTTAAAATAATTTCTGACCACACGATATAGATAAACGGACACGATTCACAGATTCCTATAATCCTCACGAAGAGGATCCGGCAAGTATCGGGATTCCATGATAATCCCGTTAATTGCATCGATTTCTTCAACTGACAGCAATAGACTCAAAGTTTTGGAAGTGGAGACGCGGTTAGCTAGCTTAATTAGTTTTCATATTTGAGCTATTACTGAGTTTTTACTTTTTTTATCTTTTTTTTTTAAAGGACATTTTTATTAAAACAACTAATTATGAAGGACGGTGTAAAGCATATTTGAGCTATTGCTGAGTTTGAATTTTGTATTCACATGGATTTTTATATGACTGTCGAGATGGTAATTGTATTAAATACATATAAATAATATAGTCAAATCGTACTTAGAGGAATTGGCTACAATTCACATGAAAGATAATAATTGTATTAAAATACGTGTAAGTATTGTAGTCAAATATTTATTTATAACCTTCTTATTCAATAGATGTAAATACAAAATACTATATTCCAAACGGAATGTATAAGCTCAACAAATATTTCAACGAAACCTTTTAGCATTAATTTTTTAAGGCTTAATTGTGCATTACCAGGCATTTAAAAGTCATCAATGTAATATATAGTTTAGTGATATTTAAAAATTTGAAAATGTTATAATGTTATAACAAATTCATATATATATATATATATATATATATATTAAACTCGAGTATTTTATTCAACATGATATATATTAAGTTTGTAAATTTCGATCTATCAAATCACAACTTGACAAAAAAAAGTTATATAATATATATGAATGTGGAAGTGGTCCAAAGTTAACATCAACTTTTATTTGTTTGGTGTTTTTGGACTTTAACGTTCATTAACACGTGAATCATAACATGAATAAAATGGAAAATACGACTACTTAGTAACAACGAAATATGTCACAGCCCGTCCCGGAATTAATTAATCGAGGATGTGAAATGACGGGATTGCCCTTGAATCTACTACGGTATGTGACATTTCATTTGGGTTTTATTGTCTTATCCTAAGTTGTTTTGGAAAAATTGTTGAAAATTAAGTTGGAATTATTTTGTGTGGTTGGGGTGCTTGTTGACCACACACGCACACTTTCATTTTTTTTCACACTCTCTCTCTCTCTCTCTCCCTCCCGCATACGCACGCACAGTCCCTCTCTTCCTTCTCATTCAAACGGTACGGACAACCCAGAGATTGTCAAACCTTCACGGATCGACGTGGTTGAGACCACCATCATACTCCTAGAGACCATACGAACCCATTGGTACCCATTTCAGGTAAGGGTTCATACGTTTTCACGTTGAAATCACGAGGCCCGTGATTGTCACTATTCACCAACTTTTAAATGGTTGCATTTTAGGACAATCCAAGCTTACCACGAGCTTAAGGAAGTCCCCACGAAGCTCGGAGTGCTTCGTTTGGAGGTTTGGGACGTCGGGATCATAAGGTTCGAAGGTGGCCGGTTTTGGTGAAATTTTCCCGACGTGATTTGGAAGGTTTTGAGGCTCCAAAGAGGTATAGCCTTCTTCCTCTCATGATTTGTGATATTTTGGTGAAAATTTTATGAAAAATGGTGCAAAAACGAGTGAGAAAAGGGCAGTTGCAGGGTTGCCCAGAATCCGGCGCCGGTGACACTGTTCCGGCGTCGGGAGGTTGAAGATGATGCGCGTGGGGGGCGCGTGAGGCCGTGGCCTCCCCGGCGCGTGAGGGCGCGTGGGCCCTAGAAAAATTTATTTAAAAATATTACGATGTTCGTGAGGTTGTGTAGATCGCGTTGGTATATTCATATGCCAAAATTGAGCATTGTATGAGAAGTTATTTCGAATTGTTGGATATGTGCTTAAAATAACGTTTTTATAGTTGTTTCGCATATAGGTGAGATCTACCCTGAGGACGAGCGCAGTCAGAGGCGTCACGGGGGTTACGACCCTGCGACATACCAGTGAGTGGGCAGTTTTGTTTTCATTATATGCCTATACTTAATGACTTTTCCCAGAAATTGAATTAAAATGAAAATATGTTTTGAAATGCCATGCATAGATTTATATGAATTATGTGATTGAAGTGCCATACATAGAAATTGCATGAAATATGTGAATGGATATTATATGATGCATATATTTGATTTGGTGCTGCGGACGCACAGGTGAGTATCAGGTGAGTTACATTTGATGAATTGAATTGTTGGATGAGATTTATGTTGATAGCTCATAACCTGCACCCCTGGTGTTAGTGCTTATGTTATTCACCGCATCACACGCTCACCTTGGATCCAAGTAGATGCTAGTCGTACAGACCACTGGAGGTGGTTCCGACATGCTAGTCGTACAGACCATTAGAGACGGTTCCGACTAGTAGGTGACCTTAGATTATGTGCACAGATGATTGATGAGAGAAGCACTAGAGCGTATTATTACACCATCCGAGTCGTACAGACTACTATAGGTAGTTCCGACTCATGTGCAGCGTAGTGCCGTACAGGTCGCAGTTGGCGACTCCGGCAGGGCCATACAGGTCACAGTTGGTGACTCCGGCTGGATTGGATAATGAGCTTTAGAATCAGCCGTACAGGACCACTGCAGGGTCTCCGGTTGATTTATTATTTCACCTGATTATTGTTGATGCATCCATATTATGTTTTTGGCTTATGGCATGACATATTTCTCTGAAAATGATGAATGAGGGTGTTTGAGATTCCGAAGCTATATATATTTATATATATTCTATTTTTCTGGGAAAGTATATAGGTTTTTACAGCGAGGGGATATATACGTTTTTAAAGGAAAGATTTTGAAAGCTTTGTTTTACTGACCCACTCACCTTGTTTTGCGCCCCTCCAGGTTGTAGTTAGGAGTGTTTGGTGGCTCTCGAGGATTCCCACGGCTGTTCTGACGGACTTCACTCATGTAGGATTCACCTTCGGGTGTTGTAACTTAGTAGTTGTCCTACTTGACTGCATTTGAACCTTATGCTCTGATTATGTGTATTTCATACTTTAACTATCTCTCTAGCATGTTGTTAGGAGTGTATTGCTAGTAGTCGGTTTTTAGTTATTCATACTCTTTATCATATTGCTTCCGCATTGCGTAATGGTTACGTCACGTTTGTGACGGCCAGCACGCCCTGATCCTCGGGTCGGGGTGTGTCAAAATAAAAATAGAGAAATGACAAATACACATTTTATTAATTTTTTACACATTCTTTTGTAATTATCATCGTTGATTATTTTAACTTATTTATTTTACTGACGAAAAAAAGGATGTGACAGAAACAAAGAAATGTGTGTAAAAATCACTTTCTTAAAAATAAATTTCAATTTTGGGTTTTTTTTTTGGTGTGGGGGGGGGGGGGGGGGAGGAGAGAATATATTAGTGTATCACATCATCTATGAACTATAGTCCATCTTCGTTCTCTGTCTATCCGATAATTTAATTTGATAAAGACAGCACAAAGTGTATCAAAATATTCAATTTATCAACATTTTTAGTCTTTTACACACTCATGTTTAATTATGACCATTGAATTTGATTAGCTTATTCAATTCAATGACTAGAAAGAAAAAAAGGGTGTGTGAGGAACTAATAAATGTGTGTGAAAATCACTTCCTTAAAAACAAATTTCAACGGGGAGGGAATATATTAGTGCATCCCAATCATCTATGAACTATGATCCATCTACGTCCTCTATCCATCCGATAATTTAATTTGATAAAGACAACACAAAGTATATCAAAATATCCAATTTATCAACTTTTTTTAGTCTTTTATAGACTCATGTTTAATCATGACCGTTGCATTTGTTTAATTTATTCAATTCAATGGGTAGAAAGAAAGAAAAAGGTGTGTGAGAAACTAATAAATGTGTGTGTAAATCACTTCTTTAAAATAATTTCAACTTTTTGTGTGTGTGCAGTGGCCGAGTCAGGATTATATAACAATGGGGTCATGATAAGTAAGTGTAAAATTAAACATATTTTTGTTTATAGTTTGTCCACGTAGTAATATTTTATTTTTTGTTTATATGTAAAACGCTAACAAAAAATAAAAGAAAACATCAAGCACCACACATGGCAATAAGCCACGAATCAAGAAGTCAATACATCCAGGAAATATGCAGTCAAGGACAGAAGTGAAAATTAGAACACGAGTTTCTTTTGGGTCAATTAATAAGAATTTGAGTTAAGCACGTTGCAAGGGACAGATGAAATCTGAATTAAGAAGAAGATGCACCACAAAAGAAGAAGATAGAGGAAAGAAAGAAGAAAATTGAAGCAGCAGCAGTAGAGAGGAAACTGTTGAGAAACAAAAAGCTAACCTACAAACCATTTCTTTCCCAAACTGGTAGGGGTCAAGACAAAAAAACAAGAGGGAAAACATTGGGTTATTGGGGTCATGTGAGCTCGATGACCCCAGTGTGGCTCTGCTAGTGTGTGTGTGTGTGTTGAAGGGGGGGGAGGTGAGGGGGAGAGAGAGAGAATATTAGTATCCAAACCATCTATGAACTATGATCCAGCTACATCCTATGTGCATCCAATAATTTAATTTGATAAAGACAGCACAAAGTATATCAAAATATCTAATCTATCAAATTTTTTTACCTTTTACACACTCATATTTTATCATGACCATGGGGGGGGGGGGGGGGGAATATATTAGTGTATCCATCATCTATGAACTATGGTCCATCTTCGTCCTCTGTTCATCCGATAATTTAATTTGAAAGACAGCACAAAGTGTACCAAAATATTCAATTTATCAACATTTTTAGTCTTTTACACAATCATGTTTAATCCTGGCCGTTGGATTTGTTTAACTTATTCAATTCAATGACTAGAAAGAAAAAACCGGTGTGTGAGAAACTAATAAATGTGTGGGAAGTCACTTCCTTAAAAATAAATTTCAACGGGAGGGAATATATTAGTGTATCCCCATCATCTATGAACTATGATCCATCTACGTCCTCTATCCATCCGATAATTTAATTTGATAAAAACAACACATTGTATATCAAAATATCCAATTTATCAACTTTTTTAGTCTTTTACACACTCATGTTTAATCATGACCGTTGCATTTGCTTAACTTATTCAATTCAATGGCTAAAAAGTTAAAAAAAAAAAGATGTGTGAGAAACTAATAAATGTGTGTGTAAATCACTTCTTTAAAAATAATTTCAACTTTTTTTTGGGGGGGGGGGCTATGAACTATGATCCATCTACATCCTCTGTGCATCGGATAATTTAATTTGATAAAGACAACACAAAATATATCAAAAATACCTAGTCTAACAATTTTTTTAGCCTTTTAGGCACTCATATTTAATGATGACCCTTCATTTTGTTTAACTTATTCAATTCAATGACAGGAAAAAAAAAAAAAAAAACGTGTGAAAAACTTATAAATATGTGCGAAGATCACTTGTTTAAAAATAAATTTCAATTGGGGGGTCCCATCACCATTTACATCCTCTATCCATCCGATATAATAATTTGATAAAGACAACACAAAGTATATCAAAGTATCTAATCTATCAACCTTTTTAGCCTTTTACACACTCATGTTTAATTTTGACCTTTGATTATGTTTAACTTATTCAATTTAATGGTGTGTGATCAATGAACTATATAATCCATCTACGTCCTCCGTCCATCCGATAATTTAATTTGATAAATACAACCACAAAGTATATCAAAATATCTAATCTATCAACTAGCTATATGTGAAGGGGGGCACATCTTTATTGGGCATGGGTACATGATTAAGGATACCCTGAGCCTATCCCTGTTGGCTGTATAATATACCCATGATAGCTGTATGAATTTATGAATATCTCATCCTCCCTTCATTTTATTATATATATTGTTTTGAGTACAACGATATATTTTACATTAAGAGGAGGGTCGGCCAAGCAACACAATGGCAACCTAATTTGGTATCGAATTTGCCATTCATGAGATTCGAATCTAAGATCTTTCATTTACAAGTGAAGAGAAATACCATCAGACAGTAATACTGAATGACTATTATATATAGTGTTAGAGAATAAGATCCTGTTTTATATACACACACACATACATACATATATATTGTTAGAAAATAAGATCCTATATCGTGCATTCACTTCTAATATAACCGAAGTCTTTTTTTATCAAAACTCAACACCTAAATATATGTGATTAACTTATGTGATTAAGTTAGGACAACATCGTAGGTGGTGGATATTATGTTTGTCCTATAAAGTTTATTATGAATAATGCAAGTATAGATCTAGAAAGAAAATAGTCTTATCCCATAAAGATTAGGGCCATAAATCTCGGAACGGTTAAGGACTTACCTACACTTTTTGGGATGTAACCGTAGTTGTGCTAATAGTATACGCCACGTATGGAGCACCCAGCACTGTAACGTCTGTTTTGTAATGAAACCGCTATTACACTGAAGTAATTGGTTTCATAATTGAGGACAATGGATGGAAGACGAATATAATTTTTTAATCAGACGATAGAATTTTATTACATCAGAGACGAATAAATATGTTTACATTATCAACAAGAATATCAAATAAGAATTCAAGAAAAAGCAAACTCCATTTATTTGTAGCACCCATCTTGACCCACCGAATGAGCTGTTTTGTTATAACATCCAGGCATTTACGAGAACTCGAAGGACTCCATTTATAATGCTGAGCGTCGTCTATCATATATAATACTCCCAATCGTAATATCTGGTTCCATCTCGTTCGTGAGCATCTGCATCAAACCACATGAGTCGATTGTATCATCACCTTCTTTGCCCTACTCCAGTAAGTTGAATAGTATTGAGTGAATGAAGTAGTACTGACATCACTTTGTGACAATTGATTAATTAATATGAAAAACTAATGAAAATGGTTTGAAAACTTTGAATTTTAACGATAAGGACAAAATAAAGGGTAAAGTGAATAGTATCAGGATTAACCTTTTAGTGTAAAAATGTGATTTTTCGTTAAAGTGAACAGTACTGAGAATTTTTCGTTAAAGTTTCCTCGTTAATAATCACATTTTCCATGGATGAATATACTAATTAATTCCACAACCGTGTCTTTTCATTTGACATTCGAACTCATTAGGTAGCTCGGGCAGCTAGCTGCCTACCCATGTGATTTTAGTCATTCATATGTTACTTGCGTTACAAGAGAAATTAAGCAGTCTTATATGATTACGTATACCAATAATGTAGACCATTTGTTAATCATATATAACTCAATAGACTATGCGACAATTAAAATGGGGCCCCTTCACTACAAGACTCTTCTTTTGGTATTTAAATTTTTTTCCTTCTTCTATATAGTATATTTATGAGTATAAAATTTAGTATGAAAGTCAATTTTGTAACACAATAGATATAGAAGAATTTAAATGAAGGTATGTGTAAAAAAAAATAATGAAGGTATAGTCAAGAAAAAAGATAAGTATTCTTTAAAACATAAATAGTGATGTTAAATCCACCCACAAATCTTATTTCTCTACCCACTCTTTGATGAAAATTTTAGTGACAAATTTTCCCTGCAGTAAAATGACATCTAAATCCTAAACAAAAATAATAAATAAAACAAAAACAAATCCGTCTTTATCAATCCATGTCTCTGCAAGTATCTTCGTCTTTCTTTATTTTCTGTTCATTTAATCTTTCTAATTTATTCATATATATTATCATTCATAACTTTAACTAGTGAAATTACTTTTTGAGACATGAAAAACCAAATGGAGAAGGAATTAGGAAGGGTGATCGGGTGATCATGATAGAACCTTCATCGCCTAGAGAGTATCAGTACACGCACACACAATATCTATAGGGAAGTGTTATTGGCACTCCAAAAATCTCATTCTACACTTCTCATAAGTCTATTTTTATTTTTAAATATAGAAAGTTTGGAGTGTAGAATGAGAAATTTCGAGTGCCAATAACAATTCCCTATATGTATCATCTGTTAATTGCAACTTTATTGCAAAAGCAACAATAATGTTACAGGAGAGAATCAAATCAATACAAATATATCATTTGTTACAAATTATATTACTACGCATTACGTGCTCTAACTGGACGTAGGAGACTCTGATCTCAACTGCATTAAAAGCCTGCCCAGACAATTTAGCCCTTCTCCATCCCGACCTCCTCCCCAGAAAAGATCATGCGGTGATGCTTCAACAAGAACACATCCAACACTTGACAGCAACATTGCATTCAAATGTGGGTATATCGAGAACTTGCCCTTTAGTGCCCTATACATCACTTCAATCTTTACACTTTCCCACTCACATCTTACCTGCATAGCACACAAGAAAAGTGTGAACCAACTTCAACATAAAACAAAAGTAATTGTCAACATGCCGAAATGTTAAAGAATCCCGGTTCAACATGCGTTCATTCTCTTCAAGAAACTTGACAGTCTCTACAAAGGATCCTCCTGTTCTAGACACGGAAATTTGCCGTGTCTTCTTTCAAAGTGTTAATATGATAACATGATGTCACTTATTACGATTGGGGCACAATATCATTTCAACATCTTCAGTAACACTGCATGCAGAAATCTTAGCTTCATGTAAAAGATGTTAGTAACTTAATATCATGACTTTATGTCTTAGATTTTTTGTTTTTTTTTTTGTTGAGAAATTCTAAGAACCATAAAGGACCACAGCATGGCATGTCATGACTAGCATCACGTGTTAACACAATTGACCAACTGAAAATCCAATCAAATGCACAATGCACTGTACCAAATCAGGATGCTTCCTCTGCATTGACCTTCCTATCCGTGCTGCCTCTTCCGGACTTCTGGCAGACTTGATATTTTCAACACAATCTTGTGCCACAGGATCATCCACCCCAACAAACTTCTGAGCCTACAAGTTAGTATTGTTCTGTGAGAATGACTACGTTTTGTAAGATGGAAACCAGATTCATACACAAAAGGAAATACCTGATAGTAATGCTCGACACTCAACCAAGTTGCATAATCACCACTGTCATCTGGCATCTTAATTGGGTGAGGCGAAAAATTTGAGAAAGCGCCGTAAGGGTCCCATGTTTTGTAAAAGAATATGATCCTTGATTCATATGGAGTCACAGTTGGATCAATTTCAAATGTTTCATCAACTGATGGAATAACCGGGGTCACATCTGGTATGGGTTGAAGAAATCCACTAATAAGCATATCAGGTCCAACCTGTTGGTTCAAGTTCAGAAGTGCAAAATAAAAAGTCCAATCAAACGGTAGAACATAGATACAAGCACAAGAGAATACACAGTTAGGATATGAGTAGAAAGAATTTCTCTCTAGAAGAAGTATCAAAAATCCACACCAACCTGCTCATAGCAGACATCAATTAGATCAAAGGCTTGTGTCATTTCAACCATCCCGAGTTCACCCACAGGGGATGGCGCATTCTTTCCACCAATAATTTTAGGAGCAACAAATGCGAACACCTGCAATGCATTGAATGTGGCAGAAGCAAAATCCCTGTTAACAAATCCAGTTTCAACAAAGGAAAAATCTGGGATCTCCAACATAAGCGGTGGTTAAGCTTATGTACCCCTCCAGCCTACAAGAAACTACAACTATGACAACATCCCTAACTCATCAGTTTTAAGCAGACGAGAGGAGAACATCGACAAGAGTTCATAGAAAGAAATACAAGCTGGAGAAAACAAACCTTATGTGTTACTCCAGATGAAATAGCAGCTGCAGCTAAAGTCCCTCCACACTCCCACAAAAGTGAAAGATATTCACGATCATGGAAGTATTCCATTACTTCTCTGGGGTTTAAGATGTCAAACTCCACCACTTCAATTCCTTTAGATGCAAGCTGTTTCTGGAAATGCCTTCTTGCACCCCTTTGTGTTGCAACTATAGTAGATACATCAGAGGTATCCCAAAGGTGTGCTTCCTCTGGGAGATCAAGAGTCTGTGACATTACAATCCGCATAGGCATATGTCCACCACCATGTCTTGCAGTTAGTCTTGGATCTGGTCCAAAAATTAACATAGAACATAAGAAGTCAGAACTTCCTCCTATTAACACGAATAATCACAAAGTTGAGAAAATTATACTTACTGTCCCTGCGCACTGTATTACCTCCTACAATGACTGCATCACTTCTACCCCGCAGTTCAAACACTCGATTTCTAGACGTTTTGCTGCTGATCCATGCTGCATGTCCGCTGCTAGCAGCAATTTTTCCTGTTAGCACCCAACAAAGACTAATGACTAATCTATCAGAAGACTTGTTTAAATTCAAATTTTTAGGCCTCTTTACAGAATTGCATATTGTTATAAGTTACACTGTTCCTAAAAGAAAGCTTACCGTCAAGAGTCATGGCATACTTGAGAACGGAGAAGGGGACTCGAGAAGCAGCTCTACAAATTAACGGAGCATTGACAAGGAGGCATGATTTTCGCGCTTCCTGTTGGTGTTGGATCAATTATATGACATGTTAAACTCAAATGCTACTCATTTCACACAAAAGTTTTCGTCTTGTTTTGGTAAACCACACAGTAGTTATTTCAACAGGGAGCAGAAGATCCCTGCCTAATGCCTATACTACTCGCCAAGGAATCGAAAAGAAGAGTTGACATGAGCATATTGAATTGATCAAATACCTCAATGCGTTTACTGTTGAGGTCCTCACCAAGAACATCAACTTGCAAGCCTTGACTTCTCAAAGCCCGAATGGCATTCCCTCTCAAATGCTGCAATGGATGCCTCAGCCCAATCACCACCCTTTCAATCCCTGCCTAATCCAAACAAATCAATATTCAATCATTGTTTTCCTTTCCCTTAGAAGACGATCGAACGTCATCTATGGAGCTATAAATCCTCAAAACCACCCCTTTTATATAGCCAACCGAATTTAGGATTTAAGAGTCAAAGCTTGATAGACGATGTGTGAATGGGTTAGTAAAAATCTAAACATGTTCTTTCACAATTACAAAGCTCTAGTAACTTAACAAATGTTGAATTTTCGAATTGTTAACCAGCTTTTTCCTGTTGAGTTCTAAACTCTACTTGACATTCCCCATGATCAGGCATTGCATTTTGAAGTTGGGAGCTTGGGGATCATCTAAGGAAGATTCAAGACAATGTTACAAGTATGAACGAACGAAGAGGTAGAGAAGTTTGAAACCTTTCAAACCCAACACCAGTTACACCACCCGACACCGCAATCAAGTTCAGCTATGAACAGATACGGTACTGATGGTACATATACCTGGACTTAAAACATTTTCAAAGTTTGATGGTTCCATATCTTGTCACTTGACTAATTCATGTATGAAGTTGTATTGAACGAGACATTTTGGTCAATCTAGTCAATAATGTTATATGTGATCTTTAAGTACATGCTTTTATACTGCGGTCTTATACCGTCATGAGATAGTATCAATCGCGGCTTTTACGTTGTGGTATTAGCAAATGATACATTCACTGGGACGAAGATATTGTCTCAGTTTAACTTTAAATACATGCTTAATGCAATCGAACTCATTTCCGAGGGATGATCATCAGATCATCTGACTACGTACTCTACTTAATTCGATATTTCAAAAATGCACGCAGCTTCACCTCAATCGCAAAAGTGCAAGGCAGCTGATCAGAACAAGTTACAAGAGATGGAACAATAAGTTCGACTCGTACCTGTCAGAGGCAAGTAAATTTTACATGTTTAATCTAAGTGTTGGCTTCCTTTCCTTCGGCTTCCTCAAACCTCAATCTTGAGCTACTTTTTTAACTGGAACAAACCAAGTTTTGAACTACAATTAAGCAATTGAATTGCGCATATAAAATTCAAGCCATGAGTAACGCATACATTATGAAGCAGAATTAAAATAAACATTATAAAAAAGTTGTAAACTTCAATATCGTAGTAACAAAGTAAGCACACCGTGAGCTAGAACCGCCCAACGTCTCCGAGATTAGGAGGCCTAAAATTTAGAGGATGAGTTTCCGGGGTGGCCTTTTCGTCTTGTTTCCACATCTTGATTGTCTTGTCAGCTTCACAAGTAACCAGCCTTGTGCCAGTGACATCATAGCAAAGAGCATAAATCCCAGCTTCACTCTCCAGCGAGCCCGGTTGTGCAATTGTTTGGGATTGCTGGAAGTTGTGGCCGCTCTTCCAATCCCAAAACCACAAGCTACCGTTGTCGCCTCCTGTAGCCATAACTCCATCTTCATTGACGGCCATCGCGTTGATAATGGACTTCTGTTGGGAGAGCATGTTGTGCAAAAACTCACCCCTCGGAAGGTTCAACTTTTTGATGGTGTTTGTTGAAGCCGATGCGAAGCAATTACCCCGATCTACCTTAGGATGATGTGTCATTGCCCGCACCGATTTCTTATGATGCGTTAAAGTTGAAAAGGTTTTTCCCTTTCTAAGGTCCCACAGCTTGACAGTTGTGTCGTGAGACCCGCTAATAACTTGTGGATCCGTTGGGAGGGTGAGAAGGGAGCAAACTGCATCTTCGTGTCCAGTCAATGCATGAACTTCCGCATTCTTGAGACGAACATCCCAAACACGGCATACGCTATCCCGTCCCCCAGTGACTAAAACATCAAGAGTCGGATGGAGAGCCATGCTGTAGACGCCACTAAGATGACCGTGATACGAACGGATAACCTTGTTCTGTTCAAAGTCCCAGCATTTGACTTGTTTGTCATCGCCAGCCGAGAACAAATAGGGTTGCCTGGTGCTAACGGCAAGGCTTCGTATTTGCCCAGTGTGTCCGGTAAGAGAAAGTTGTAGCGTCCCGCTTGCTACGTCCCATATTTTGATTGTCCGGTCTGCAGATCCTGTACAGAACCATCTGTTGCTTGGATCAAAAGCAACAGAGCGAACCCATCCTAGGTGGCCACTGATGACCCTGTAAATCTTCCACGGGCTATGCCAAACGGGATGTGGCCAATTTCGGGCTAGATCCAGCGTTGTTGTTGAACACCTCTGATCGCGGGAACGGGACGAACCAGGAGCAGAAAAAACGGAAGTGCCATCAGCAATATTAATCGGCGCCTTGGCCTTGTTGGGTGCGGATGGACTCAAAAACAAATCAGCGTTTTGAGCTCCTTGGGTGCTTGAAGGACTCCTAGCAGTATTAGGAATTGGATCAAGGGGAAGAGCATTGGACGATTCATCGCGGTCGGAGGCGGGATTTTGTCGATGGGCCGTCGGTTTAAGTCCACCGTACTCCATGCTTGCCTTGTAAGTCATGCGAATTTTTTTAGTCTGCAGGTTAGGAGAGGCCAGTTCGCTGCCATGGGTGGGGAAAAATAAATCGCCAGGTCTCTTTAGAGATTTAGAAATCAACTTTCTAAGTGACGACTCCATTGACTTCTCTTGTTTCTAAGAGAAGTTTAAACCAATATGGCCGGACTCTCCCTTCGCCAAGTTCGATTCCGACACTTTCTTCGACTGCAATCCCACCCCAGTTAATCGCACCGATTCAATTCCGCGTAAAATATCCCAACCTGTTTCAGGTGATGTGCAAGAAGAGAAGCCAGCTAAGAGGCAGAGGAAGAACCTCTACCGAGGCATCAGGCAGCGTCCGTGGGGCAAATGGGCCGCCGAGATTCGTGATCCCAGAAAAGGGGTTCGAGTTTGGCTCGGTACCTTCAACACCGCCGAGGAGGCGGCCCGAGCTTACGACAGGGAGGCTCGCAAAATCCGCGGCCAAAAAACATTAGACCGTAGTACTAAGTGGCATTGAGTTTTTGTCTTTTAACTCTCAATTTGCTGCAAGTACATAAATATACATCCATCACCTGATCACATCGGTTTTTCGTTCTGTGATTTCCACACTTCTCTCCCGGATACATCAAGACACAGAAACAAGTAAATATGCAGACGAAAAAAGATAAATGTGCAAAACTCATATTTCCTCACATTTAATTGTCAAACAGCATTAATCCATGGTACAGGATTGACTTTAAATGTAAAAATATGTTTTTTCCGTTAAAGTAAACAGTACCCTACCGAGAGCTTTTCGTTAAAGTTGCTATAAAATATTGTCGACACATCAGTGAGCGAGAGAGCAATAAAACCAAAAGCATCAAACCACATTTAATTATCAAAATGTGATGAACAAAATCGAATCGAATCTATTATAGCATCGTGTAACGAAATAAAAGCAAAAGCATCAAATTATTTATAATGTAGCATCCTCACGACGTCGTCGTCATCGTCATCATCAACATTCAACAGGCACACCAAAGGGGCTAAGCTTAATTAGGTTTTATAGAATATTTATGAGTTTGATTCTCTCGGAGAACAGATAGATTTGATAGGATAATAGAGGCAGGCAGTACAGGTCCGTCGGTTGAACAGAAGCCTTCACAAATGGCTTCAGCTGGCATCTATTCCTCCTCTTCTGCCTCCTCCAGCCAGCTCACGAATGGCTCCAGGGCCTTCACAAAAGTTTGCCTGCAAACATTCATTTTCCGTTATTTCAGAGTTACAAATAACACAATAAACCCAAAGTAAACAACAAACAAACGCATTGATTATCGAACTCTGATATTTTAAAGTTGAAACAAAACGCATACCTGCCCTTGGGGTTTGTTCCTTTGCGGAACCAATGGAGAATGGTGTCTTCTGCAAGCACATCCTGGTCATAGAGGGACCTCACAATATCAAGGAAAAGCTTCATCAGCTTAGCATCCTCATAGCACTGCATCTGAACCTTGTATATCAGTTCCAGCTCAAGCTTCCCATTCGTGCAAAAGGTGTTCAACAGTTCCGCCCATGTTTTCACCTGCATATGTATTGTATATAAGTTAAACTATAGCCATTTATTTATGTGCACCAATTACTATGGTGTTCGCAACTAAAGAACCGATTTCCGAAATCTACAGTGATCTAATATCTCAAAGTAATCAATTTGGAGGATGGTGCGTAAAACAAGCACAGCCTTAGATCTACATAGAACAAGCTTGGGAATATGAAAGAAACAAAACCAACAAGTTGAAATCTTAAACACATCAGATTGGAATGCTATATCTATACTACTCTAGGTAACAAAGTCATTCACTATCCTACATGAACATAAGGACTGATTTCTTTCTTTGAACTACATGAACAAAAGATTAAAAAAATCCTAGTTCTGTTTTTATTTGTTTTAAAGTTTTACCAACTTAACTCGTCATGGTTAACTACTTAAACTCCTACATTGCTCCCTTTATGAGTGTGCCAAACCTGAACTTTAAAGCTAAAGGATGAACTCGAAAGTTTCCTATTGGATAAGATAGTGTAGTTTTCCACTCTATTCTCAACTCTATATATATAACAAGGAGTGGAGCTGGAGAATCTCACCCCCCCCCCCCCGGGCAGGCTAACTACGGTTTCTTGTTTGAAATTCCAGGACACAGAACACAGAAATTATCTAGGTATCATGCGATTATAAGACTAACATATACCTGGCGAAGAGCTGCATTAGCATTCTGCTGCTGGTTCTTACCAGACCACTGCACAGCGTCCATAATGACATCCCACAGAATCCGCACAACTTCAACATCAGGCAATTTGGCGTCTTTAACACGCTGCTTCACAGTCTCAATGACTTCAGACATATCGGTTTCCTCTGTTATCTGGGTTGTTAAAGCAGATTTCATTTCCTTCAGCTTCACTTCGAAAATTTTCTTCTCGTTGTACTCAACTAAGGCAACTAGCCCTTCCTTTCTGAAAATTGGTACAAATAAGCACCAAATTATGTGTCAGTTAAACAACCTTTTCATTTTGTTACAAGGTGTGAATATCACAAAATGAATGTTCAAGTTAACACATACTTCACATGAAACCCATCAATGAGCAATTGACAATTAAAAGTCACATCAACATTTACGTTAAGATATATTATCATGGAGTGACAAACCAAAGGGACTACTAGGTAAAAATACTTTCACTGCATAATCAAATTTCATATTAAAATTGACCGATGATAATGACTACACGAAAATCAACTAACTTTATATGATTCATAGCCCTTAAGAGAAAAACAAAAACTCTTGAATATATTTCAGATATCATACAGAAAGATGTCAATAATAAAATTCTATAACAGATCAAACTTACGTGAAATGCTCAGAGAAACTCTCTTCAGTTCTCTTTGCGGATGGGAAGAATTCCAAAAGATTGTCCTCCACTTTACCCCGCTTCAGAATGGAAATCAAATCATCAAGACTATTATCAATCAAATACCCCTTGAAAAACTCAGTAATGAACGATAAAACTAGCCCTTTGCCAACAAGATTATCCTTGAGCATTGGCTGGAACACCGTTTCCGGTGGAAGTCCTGACAGCTTCTGAGAGAATGCAAGTGCTGTGAAAATAGCCAGCTTCTTCCTTTCATTTTCCTCAAAAAGCTCCAACGATTGAAGGAATCGTCGCATAACATTTTCGAGATTCTTAATCAGAAATGGCCTCCGCCTCAAAATTTTTTGAATGTATATAACCGATGGCAAGATGAGTTCACGTGTAGGCTCAGACTCTAGTACAGAGTAAGGGTGCCGCTCCCCCTCATCAGGTTTTGTTGTTCCAGGTTGTGTACGGCCTCCAGTGAAAACAACCTACAGTAAATCCTCCAGTCAATTTTATACCACATCACGAACAACACATTATCTAAGGTAGCATCCAAAAGAAAAAATAAAGAGACAAAAGGTGTCTGCAGTATTATGCAGCTTGCCTCAAAAAAGGTGTCACCGTATCTTGAGAAGTTAAGGTCTGAAGATTCAATGCTCTTGGCAATAAGTTCCTGCACAAAGCAGACAGTTGTTAGTTTTAACAGATAATTAAGTTATAAGTATGCAAATGCATACAGATACAAATGATAAGATCATCTATGCATATCTAAATGTTACCAGATCACCAGCATTATCCAGATAAATCTGGACCACTGCATCCGCAAAAGCTGCAGGGTCCAGCGGCGCTGCAATATTCCGTTTGCGGGTCTTAATCCGCGTGCCACTGTAATTACATTGCCAGCATAATCAATTTCATTTAATTGAGTAGAGGCTGATGCAACAATTCATTTTACCGTCTTTACAAAAGGTCATAGGTTATAACTAATTAAAATTGATAAAAGTTCCTTCTTTAACAAACCATCTAGTTACCAGTTAGATAAACCTTGATTCTGAAACGTAAGAATAACATAAAAGCATATACGAAGAACACAGAGGGTAAATCTAATGAGACAAAACATGACGAAAACTTACCCGAGAGTGGGTCTCTCCTTCGAGCTGCAGGTACAAAAAGACAGAAAATCTCAATTAGTATAATTTAATGATTATTTAGCTATAAATTTCTAAACTTCACAACCCAGATAAATTTATTAAGGAGACCAATTGTGAAGACCTTTCAAAAATTATAATTTACGTTCTGTGTAAAGGCAAAAGTGCAAAACCCAACACTAAAAGTTTCAGTTTTACCTGACCCCCACCCAAGCAAAAGGAAAAGATCTACAATTTCACTACAATTAACATCCTAATTCAAATTCACACCACAAGAAACTGGATCAAAACGAAAAAGAAACAGAAAAACAAGAAATACATCTCTAATTTGGATTAATTCCAGAAAGACCCAAATAATAATAAAGTAAATGTAACAAATAAAGAGCAACAAAAAAGATTGAGCAAAACCCTTTAAGAAATTCCAACCTAAACAAGGAATCCAATCAAGAAACAAAATTTCCACGAAAAATCCGATTTTTAGGTAAATAACCAGATCTATGACCCAAAACATACAAACTTTTCAATAAGATTTTAACCTAAAACGCAGAGATCAAACAGTAGAAATAGAACGGAAAGATCGATAGAGAGAGATGAAGAGAGAGAAGGCACCTCATAAACCAAGACGAAGAGGGATCGGAGGGCGGTGAGGTCTCTGAGCGTCGAGAGCTTTTTTCGAAGAGAGGGAGGGGGAAAGAGGTATGGGAAGAGTGGTGCTGCGGGTTTGGTCCTTGGACACTGATATTTAAGAGAGAGAGAGAGAGAGAGAGAGAGAGAGAGGAACAAAAAACAAAGAACAAAAAGCAAAAAGAAAAACAAAAGTAGTTTCAACTAAAAGGCGACTTGAGGTTACAACTTACAAGGTACAAACTAATTTACCGGCCACTCAGCATTACAGTCTAGTGGTATTCTTCTTTATTTGGAAATGAGAAGTCTTAAGTTTGAATCTCATGGATGACGAATTCGATACCAAATTAGGCTGTCCATTGTGTGGCTTAGTCGAACTCCCCCTTCTCTTAATGTAAAAATATCGATGTATTAACAAAAAAAAACCAAAAAGACTTTTTTTTTTTTTTTTTAAGTGAAGGTAATCTAGAGACTCTTTTAAATCAAGATTTTTTATGAACTAATTTAATGTAATTTTGTGTTTATATTATAAAATATTGTGCAAAAGTATAAGGTGATAGGAAATTTATAAAAGAATCTCTCTTTTAAGAGTCTCTTTAACATTTCTCATTTCTCATTTCTCAATTAAATGTGTTCTTTTAAAACTATTTTTCTCGTTACATGTTCTATTCACGTACAAATTAAAATGGTATTATTTGTAAAGAATTCAATACTATAGTATGACTATTGTAGCTTTGTGTAACGAGTATTTCAAAATTATTACAATTCATCGAGGGAAGTGAATTTTCACACCTTTAGTTTAACCTATCACACTTATTTTCTATGACTATTGGATTAAACTAGTTAAACGAAATCAACGATCATAATTAAACATAACTGTGTAAAAAGTTAAAAAGGATGTTCATTGACATGTAAGTTATTAATTACTGAGTAGGTCAAATGGCAATTTTGTTTTGTTTTGTTTTGTTTTTTCATCGGCCCTATGCTATTAGTTGTGTGGTTTAACCTTCCCTAGAAGGTAAAAAGACGTCGTTTCGGTCGCATTACAAGCAAATAATATTGTAAATCTAGTATGTTTTCAAGCATAGTGATGTTTTGGAAGAGAGAATTAATGCAGTTCTCTTGTTCGAGTAGCTAAACTCTTAGTTTTATCTTCATTTTGATGAAAATTTTACAACTAATCAACGTATACAATGTACTTTTGTATCAGCTAGCCGGATTAGTATGATGAGATTTTAATTCCATTCAAATAATGGGGCGTCTCATATACGAGTATACTGTAGAATAACCCCATTTGTAATAAAGAAAATAATAGAATTTATCAAAATTTTGGTTGAGAAAATCATTGGCTTGTAGCTTAAAGCTTCTTTTGTGCGAACGACGCGTATGTGGTATGAAATCTGACATCAGAATTTGCCATGCAAATGAAATACGGCAGCGCAGTACAGTTGAGCACAGCAAAAGGCCAAAAGGCCTTTGAATTTTGACCACCGCCCCTATCTTTTTCTATCCTTTTTCTTACTCTTTAACCCTATCACAAATCGACATCATCAATGATTCAACCTTTTCTTTCAAGGTTGGTAAAATCGGAAAGGGATCCGCTCTTCGGATCCCTTCCTCCAAATTTACTTAATCAGAAAATCTGTGCCGTTGAAATTTGATCAAACGGTTATAAACAAGGACCCATTTTAAGGTTATAATAACTTCAGCCGAATTTGTCCAACAAAAAAAAAACTTCAACCGTTGAATCAAATTTGAACGGTACGAATCCCCTGATTTGATGGATTAAGAGGACGGAATCCGGAGAGGATCCCTTTATGGTAAAATCATCATGCGTACAAATGTTCTACTATATTCTGCTGTATCTTAAATCTTAAACTTTTAACCGATAGATATTTGATTATTGTAGTTTTAACTAAGGATTTAATAGTTTAAAATCTCTATATTCCTCTTCACTTATAAGATAAAGGTCTTAAGTTCGATTCTCGCAAAAATAGAATTTGAACCACATTTACACATTGTGAGAGTTAACTCATTCCCCTACCCCCTTAGTATAGATCATATCGTTTGTTAAAAAAAAAAAAATTAAAAACTCAAAATATACTTGAAAAAATCCGTCATGTGAAACATGACATGGAAGAATGGGAGGGCAAGGGGGAAAAACAAAAGCCCTTAATCCGGGGCGATATGAATGGTAATGCATTTCTAAAGGAATGAGGTTACCGAGCCATGCGATCGGATCACCTACGGCTATCAGTCTGTTGCTTCCTCCTAAAATCACGACAGGGTTAAGCTTAAACACCCACTTAATTAGTCATTAATCTATCCTATTAGGGTTAGGCTAATCCCATCCTTGTTTTCTGGAAGGTAGAAGCAGTCCAGTTGGTTCCATTCCTAAGAAAGTGATAGCAAATTGAGCACATACCCAAAACCGTTTTGAGTTTTACCTCGCGATGCTTGCATAATGACCAGAGAATTTCCAAAGTGACAAATGAAATATAAATCTACTACTATCATGCATTACCATTCTATATTACCATGCCATGAGGAGAAGGGAAGGGAACAATGTGAGGTAATGAATCAAAACTAGAGTGTATGAAACCGCATTATGATACCCGATGTTAATTTCTAATTGACACAAACCAATCAAGAATTATGCTGGAATCTACCCAACAGTTTGGTTGCATTGTACAATTCGATTTCCGAAAGTTAACAACCAATTTGACAGAAAACTTTGGTCCCCGGGAGAAGACAACCTTTTTCTTCTACATGATCATGTTGTAGTACCATGACTTCATTTTAGAGCACAAGTAAAGGAGAAGTGAAGAATATACACAAGTATCTATATGTGAGCAGAGCAGCAGTCAACTCACAATTCAATGACCGCTGAGGAGCTGAGGTTGTGGTGGTGGAAGCTGATTTACGTAACTGCTGTGAACATGCAAGAGTTATTTCGATCGCTTCTTAAGAGCCACAGTAAACCATGAGATAGTACTGCAAAATGGAAACTCCGAACACCAAACATTCGACTGCTACAACTGTCCTTATGAACCTTACCTAGTATTAGAACAAACTGGCCAGCACTAAACATTTCCTTTTTACTCATTGACTTAGACATATAATTGACAAGAAGCTCACACAGAAACAAACAATGATAGAGTATTAGTTTTCTCAAATTTCCAATGTGGGATTCTTATTTTCTTCAACGTTAGGAACTTAAAACACCGCGAATTCTTCTAATTCTAGTACGAGCTCAAACTTTAGCCTTAACATTTCACCTTATCGTAAGTTCTTATTAACACCAACAATCGAAATTTCTAGTTAAAGCATCTCAGAACAACAGTGAAATCAACCTCCATTTCTTCTGTATCAACAAATTCAAATTATTCGTACCAATATAAATTACCAGAAGTCAAATCTTCAAAAAATGGGTCAAAACGTTACCAGTGAGGACATTCATCAAACACATTGCGTACCCATTTCTCCAAACTCAAAACGTGAACATCCAATCCAAGTTGAGGAAATTAACAAAAACAAAACATACAAAACTGGGGTACTTGTATTGGTGTCGAACAAACCTACGGTTTCTCTTCTCGAATCAGTTCACTGGACTGAGTCGACCTGTCCGCCATCAGTGTCTCCGTGTCGTGTTGCTGCGGCTGCGGCTGATGCTCGGTGTTGGTAAGAGTTTCCATGTCCCTCATCCTTGTCCTCACCACACTGGTAACAAGTACTGCAACAACAAAAAAAACACACCCAATTATGTAAAAATGTGAAATTGTAGAGAGAGAGAGAAAGAAATCAAGAGAGAGAGTACCGGCGGCGGTTCCAAGTGTCCAGACCCAGAGGATCTTCAAGCCGGGACTCAACTCTCTTCGCATATTACTCTATTTCTGCTTTGTTCCCTGCATTTGGTTTTGGTCGACGGTCAATTTGGTGAGTGTGTGTTGTGATCTCTGAATCTCTCCGAGTGATCAACTTTGCCGAATGGTTTTATATTTGAGTCGGGTTTTTTCTGTAGACAAATTATTAATAGATAATAACACGAAATGAATTGTTATTAACATTTTAAAATCTTCATTGTGTAATCTAAATTTTGAATAAATAATACATTTGTGAGAAGTTTATAATAAAAAATTTTGAGTACTAATATAATTCCCTTGTAGAAATTAAAATTATTAATTTAATGATATTTTTTGGTCATTGTACCTAACAGATACAAAATAAGATTCATCCTGGATCTTTATGTCCAGAGTTTGTAGATTGAGAGATTCGAATCGTTTAAGAAAGAGAAAAAGAGATTCGTGTCATTCAAGTTTTTGAGTTTTGTAAGGTGATCCAATAGGATGGGCTAATGGGGGACATTTGATTGAAATTGGATGGTCTGGATCTCTCGATTAGTGGGCTCTAAATACAAAAACTCGAAGTGAATCTCAATCCAAAGAGTTTGGATCCTCGTCGAATCCTATTTGTGAGGATTCTGGATCCATGAATCGTGTCCATTTATCGTACATCGTGCAGTCAAAAATCATTTTAAATATTTTTATTTAAAAATAAACATAAACAGTATTGATAAAAACTAACTGCACGATATACGATGAACATATACGATTCAAAGCTTCCTTAAGATCCTCACCAAAAGAATCTGGAGAGGATCACGTCGGCAATCCAAATACTATTAAGTCTTGCTTACATTTAGGCTCATAAGTACGATGTGACACCTATAAAAGAAGCTAGATTCGTTGTTTTGGGGAGATTTTCTCCTTGCAAATGACCATGAAATCATCATATACAATTTATATTTTCTTAGGAGTTTTGACATCGAATCACTCAATGACAACCTGATTTTTTTTCGTAAAGAAAAATATTGAGATTTATTATATTTTAATGTTTTTTTTAATTATTTGAAATAAAAAGAAAACAAGTTGAAGAATCAAATCTCTTAAGACTAACTTGATATATTCTTGATTTTGTTGGTTCTCAACATTTTCCCCAGAAAACAGCGTTGTAATTTGTAATGTCCAAATGAAAATGCAAACAAATTTGGCGCATTTGACATGAAAAGGATCATCTCCCTCTCTAAATCTCTTCTTTCTAATCCACCAAATCAGTAGATCCGTATTATTGAAATTTGACCAAACGGTTGAAGTTATTATAATTTTTAAAGTGGACTCATGTGTTGTAGCCGTTTGATCAAATTTCAATTGTACGAATCCATTAATTTGGTGGATTAGGAAGAAGGGATTCGGATAGGATCCCTTTCCCATTTGACATAAGCCGGGATGACAAAGTTGACTAAGCCACGACAGGTTGGCTTATTTGACTGCTCGCATTACACCATACTTAGGGCCTTTCAACAAACTAAAATTGAACCCCTAATTTTTGTATGTATATAGCACGCCCATATTCTCCATATATGCAAAAATATAAGAAACAGCATACGTGATACACAATCTTTAAAGAAAGGGATCACTATTTTTTTCTTTTCAGAAAATGGGGATCAATTATGGGGCCCATACCACATTGACTTTTAACGATCAAAAGTATTTATTTTTCAAGTTGCACCTTATAAATCATCTTTGCAAAATAGATAAATCGGAAATGTTTGAAGCATCAAATTGAGTAAAAAAAAAATTGACAAACACTATGTTTTAAGAAACATTGAAATTTCATCGTGATAATTAAATAAGCAAACGGTTTCGGATTGAATTTAATTTTTTGCATAGATGATCTATAAATCGAAACTTACAAAATAGACAGTTTGGTTTGTTCAAGTTCGATGTAAAATGAGTCATTCCCTAAAATGGCCTGATATATGATAAACTTAAGCGAATACACTAAAATATAAGGAAAACTAAAGAAAATGGCTTGAAAACTTTGAGTTTTAATCAAAATGACAAAAAAGTGTTGTAAGTTAATAGTATCGAGAGTGACTTTTTAGAATAAATATTTTTTGTTAAAAATGAATAGTACCGGAAGTGTTTCGTTAAAATTTCCAATAATATAAGAAAGTAAATCAATAGAAGAATCTCTATAAAAAAAATTTGTGTGTTGGTGTTGCGATCATGGTATTTGTGTGATAGATTTACGAAAATATGTATTCTTGTTTATTTTAGTGTTTGAATGTACATACCCTTTCTTAGTTTGAGAGTTACCCTATAAAACATATTAAACTTGACAGAAGAAGCACTATCCTATGGATCAATCCTTCAAGATTCTCCATTTTGTGTGAAACGAAATGCGAACAACACAATGAGCCCACATAAACTTGCAGATCCATGCCCTCGTCGATCGTCACCCCACCACCTTATTTTATTTGTTAATTTTTTATTTTTTTAAACAAATGATATTATAGAGAAGGTAGGCTAAGTCTCAAAATAAACTAGCAATAATGTGATGTAAATTTGTTTTTAACAATAATTGAATATAAGACCTTTCATTTATAAGGAATGAAGAATATCATTGGATCGTGACTATTTTATTTGTAATTAATTTCTCTTTCTTTTGTTTGCTATTAATTCCTTTATCTGTCAAAGATAGCTGGTTGGCTGCCTTAATTGGCTGGTCAATCTTGGCCAACTCCATCATATCACATAAACCAACAACTTACATGGCAAATTAGCAAACTACCAAACTTTTGACTTTATTAGTTTATCACCCACATCATCCATCATGTACCACGTTTTTCATATTAATCAATTTTTCCATATCTTTTCGGCGTTGTCGGTGTATGTCATGTTTGTTTCCTACTCAAAATTGTTGCACTATTACAATTATTACTTCAGTAGATATTTCAAATTTACAACAAAAAGACTCGCACTAATCGCTTTTAAATCTCGTATGTTATCAAAAAAAAGAAAAAAACGATAATAAGAACCAAACATTTATCGCTTTTAAATCTCGTATGTTATCAAAAAAAAGAAAAAAACGATAATAAGAACCAAACATTTATCGGAGTCACGAATCTTATTAATTTTAATTGAAAATCTAGCATAAGGATTTATTTGGTTGTTGATAAAATAAAAGTTTAATTAGAAATTTTTATTACCAAATCTCTCCCTACCATTTGTGGATCGAATAGTGTACCAAAATTTAATTAAATTTGATATAAAAAGTGTAACAAAATTAGATTACAGCGGAGAATGACTTGTCCTATATATTCACTGCTCCATTCCAATGAGCCTCTCCACTACTCGCCTTCTCCACACTCTCCCCTTTCCCAAATCTCATCCTCCTCTCCTCTCATCCCCTGCCACTCCGACCTTTCTCTTCTCCAAGCCCTCCGCCTTCCCCTCCCTCTCGGCCAGGCTATCTCTGTCTTTTCACAGTTCCACCATGGGCGACGCTCCTGACGCCGGCATGGACGCCGTCCAGCGCCGCCTCATGTTCGAAGACGAGTAAGTCCCTCCCCCCCCCAACACTTTGCCCTGGACTTATGCTCCTATTCGCGCTTTTACCGTTTTCTTTTTTTTTTTGTTTGTAATTTGCTCTGTTTTTTCTGCTTATGAAAGTCGTAGGCTTTTTCTATTTTGTTTCCTAAATTGCAGCTCTTTTTTCAAATTTATATTCTGTTGGTTGCTCTGTTGTGTTCTGTTTGGTTGCTCAGAATTTGAAACAGATGAATAAACGAATAATTTGTCCAAAGTAACCGTTAACTTTCTTTACAATTACTCCAGTTTCTGACTAACCAAACAGAGGATAACATAGTCAAGAGGAAATTGTAAGTGGATGGACAAAGATGTATGTATAAGCCGAGCTATGATACTTGAGCTCGACTCGAGCTTGTGTTCAATTTAAATGAGGCTACATACATCTGATCCGAAATCCCCAATTGGTTAAGAAACAATTGAACCGGGAGCTGAGATCGATTATCAAAAGCTTTCCCCTTTAGTTTCTTCCCCTTGCTAAAAACATTTTGATATGAGAATGCCAATTACCTGTGATTTCAATTCATTTCGCGTTGGAATGGAATTTAGATGGGGAGGTTGAGATTTGATTGGAATATTATTAGCTAAACATGCTAAGTTAGCATTCCAACATTCCATTCTAGATTGGCTTTAATACTACTAGTCATAACTATCCGCCACGTATTTTCGTATTTTGGAAACGTTGTTCATGGCGAAATGTAATGTGCATAACAGGCCTTTATCAAATTTTTGCTTGCTTAAATTGCAGCGTCAATACTTTTAATGTAGAAAGGTAATATCTTTTTTCAAATGTATTTTCTTAGTCTGACTGACATGAATTTTGGGTGTTAGTCATTTACCGGTGAAATGGTGAATGATAAATGTTCCCCTTTTATGATACGAAAATTGTTATTAGAGTAAGTAGGCAACTCCCCCGGCTGAGCATCAGGTGGCAATGCCATCCGTTCAATCAGTGCTGCCCCTTGTTTTTTTCCGATTTTAACCTTTTGTATTCAGTCCAATGTATATTTAGGCGTTAGTCATTCCCTGGAGCTGACAATCTGTTTTATTCAAATTTCTGCAGATGTATTCTGGTGGATGAGAATGATCGTGTTGTTGGTCACGACACCAAGTACAATTGTAAGTACTTTTGCTTGCATTAACCTTCTCGTTGCAAGATTTCAGCGTGATAAAGTTTTTATATTCAGAAATTAATATTCTGTTTTGATAGTTTAGGACGTGAAGTTTTATGACTTCATGCCATGGCTTATGATGTAATACTTGATAAACCGCTCTAGGACGTTTAGTAATGTTGGAGATTTGAGTAGGATAGGAATTCTGAGGAAGAATTTTTGTCTCCTACTTTACTTCATTGCAATTTGCAAAGAAAATCCATATTAAAGGATTATATTTCCTTGGAGCTTGAATGTACTTGGTAATAATGCCCGATCATGCATGTCGATACAAGTCTTGTGTTCTTTCTTGTGCAACTGTTAGTTTCTGAAGTTTTAATGCATTGTGTGAACTGCAGGTCACTTGATGGAAAAGATCGAATCTGAAAATTTGCTTCACAGAGCTTTCAGTGTCTTTTTGTTTAACTCAAAGCATGAGTTGCTTCTTCAGGTATTTTTCTTGGATCACGCTAACTGAAATTTACAGTGCTGGCAGCGTTCAGTTTAGAGTGGTCATTCATAAGATGTTCCATAGTAGCAGGGTGCATCCTGAGAATCTCGAGTAATAATAATAGAATATGAAGAGGGAATGACTGTCTTTGCAATTGGCGGCAATGATCGTTCATTTGATATTTCTGGACAGTTTTTATTTATAAGCGTTGTTAAATAATAGTGTTTGGCATACTCATTTATGTCTGTCTTTCTGTGCAGCAACGTTCTGCAACCAAGGTAACATTCCCACTTGTGTGGACAAACACCTGTTGCAGTCATCCACTATACCGTGAATCTGAGCTTATTGATGATAACTCTCTTGGTATATTTTTGTATTTATCATGCCTCTGAGAGTCAATTTTACTTGGCCTACTGTGACTTGCTCTAATAGTTTTTTTCCTTCTCCATTTTGTTTCCAGGGGTACGAAATGCTGCTCAAAGGAAGCTTTTGGATGAACTCGGTATTCCTGCTGAAGATGTGCCGGTTGATCAGTTTATCCCGTTGGGTCGCATGCTGTACAAGGCACCTTCTGATGGCAAGTGGGGAGAACATGAACGTAATATTCCAACTTGGGATACTGTACATTTTTTACACTTAACGTTCTTTGCAGTTGATTACCTTCTCTTCACTGTCCGAGATGCATTTGTTAGACTGGTCGTGATGGTCGAACAAATTGTCTTGTTTGAGAATTTTCTGTTCAACCTGTGTGTGTTTTGTTTTATTTGCAGTTGATTACCTTCTCTTCACTGTCCGAGATGTTAATGTGCATCCGAACCCTGATGAGGTAGCTGATATCAAGTACGTAAACCAGGAGGAGCTGAAGGAGCTGTTGAGAAAGGCAGATGCCGGGGAGGAAGGTCTGAAGCTGTCGCCTTGGTTCAGACTCGTCGTGGACAACTTCTTGTTCAAGTGGTGGGAGCACGTTGAGAAAAACACCATCAAGGAAGCTGCTGACATGAAAACCATTCACAGGTTGACTTAAACTGAGTCTTCTGGGAAACTTTGATTGTGGCTTTATTATAATTAGTGTTTTCTTTTCCCTGTTCCAATTTGGGCTCATAAGGCGTTCCCATAAGCAGACTTTGTTTTTGTTGTTGTTGTTGTTGTTGTTAAATGCCGTGCTTTTGTAATGTAGAACTGATGAATCAATAAGAAACTTTTCGCCTCTTTCATCATGAAACAGGTTCACAAATTTCTTTTCTCCGTCTTTGGCCCAGCAGGCCAAGAATTTGCTATCTAATCCTGTGAAGAGACGAGGTTACTTGCCCTGTTGGGGAGAAACTTTTCAAACCTGAAATTCCATAGTGACTGTTATGATCCCACATCGGCTACACCAGAAATGGTGTAGTGGTACTTAAGTCCTTATGATACTCCCACCTATCAGGCTAGTCTTTTGGGTTAGGCTCTTCCCTTGAGCTTGAGTCCTAGCAGTGACGCTATCTCAAATCAACCACGCACTAACTTATGGTTTAACCTTTCTCATATGGCAATGCATTGGTTTGAATACCATTGTTGTGACATCCAATAAAAATTGGTGCCATCGTCGTATATCTGTTTCTGTATAACAATGTAATTCACATCTCGTCTCGAGTGATCTCTTATCCCACATCTGTTCATCATACATCGTACGGTCATTTTTCGTCAGGTACTGTTTATATTTAATTTTAAATATAAAAAATTACAATTATTTCTGATTGTACGATGTACAATAAACGAATTTAATTTAAAAATTTCTAAAATCTTCACAAATAAAATCCGACGAGGATGCTCACTAGTGTTCTAGAGGCTCATCGATCGTGGATCACAATCTCTCTTCGCATCCGAAAGTAATGTATGCTATGCTCCACTTATTGTATCACTTGATTTAACAACTTTAAAAAGAGACAGCAACTGCAACAGCAACAGCAACAGCATAATTCTTAGGAAGAAGACTGTATCCTGCACGCGCTTTACAGCCTAACACAGATTCTCTCTCTCCCTCAAAGCTTCTTCCTTTTCCTTCCTTCCCTTCCCATAACTCACAAGTGAACTACTCAGCTGTGTTCTGGTATCCTGCTCCATCCTTCGAGGTAACAACTTTTATTATTAGCCGCCAGATTTCATCTCCTCGTTTCTCTTGATTTCTTTGATTTGCTTGTCTGATTGATCAAATTGGTGTCAAATTTCAATTTCTTGCATTTCTCTGGCATACAGGCCGACCCAATATGAAAATTAATCAACTTTTTTTTTTTTTTTTTTTTCTCTATTGATTTGGATCGTTGGGTATATTGCTTGGATTTTTATGAAAATTAGATCAAAACCAGCTCGTGTGATCAATAATTTAATCAATAGTTAATAGAATTAAGCTTCTGATTAATCGTGTTAGTTCTGAATCTGTATAGTGATGCGAACAACATAAAGATCCAATCGTTGCGTGTGTCTGTGTGGATGAGGTTTGGCTTTTTTCCGTGTTCAGAATGCATGCTTGGTCTTAACTTTTATAGGAGATTGAGATTTTGAATATCTTGTGTGCATTTTTCTGTAATTTGAGTGAATCCAAACATGTACGATTTACAATATCTTCTCTGCCTTCTATATTCCTGAAAAGGGCAACTTAATACAAAATGCTGCTGGTTTCAATTGTTTCTGGATTTCAAAAACCATCTCTCAGCTGGGGGAAATCGAATGATAGCTTAGTTACATCTGAAGTTTGCATTTTTTGAAAAGGTTGATACTTGTTAGGTAAAAACGTGGGCCTGAAAACTTTTAGTTTTAAAGACAACGACAAAATAAAGGGGGAAGTGAATAGTACCACGATTGACTTTTTAGTGTAAAAATGTGATTTTTCGTTAAAGTAAACAGTACGGGAGCTTTTCGTTAAAGTTCCCTTATTATAATGGGGGTCTGATTTTATCAATTCGGTCTTCTTTCACTGAGTTCTTCGCGTTCCCCTGTATTTGCTGTGTATATTTTCCCTTTGTTGCTGTTGCTGGAAATCGATGTTTGTTTCCAACGAAAATTCTTGAGTTTTTGCATTTTCTCATTTTGAAGGCAAATCTGCAGTGTTTCTCTTCAACTCTACAAAATTTATATTTTTTGACACTCATTGTTGAAGAAAATTTTCCGAAGATGAATTAGATTATGGCTTGAACTATTAATCGGGGTTTTAAACTATCCGTCTCTTGATTTTAATTTGAACAACTCCATTTCAAGCGCCGATTCTACTACTGATGCTTCTGTTAATCCTAGTGTTTGCAAGACTCTAACATTGCAGTCTTTGCATTGCAACCACTTACTGTCTCATATAAAGCATACTTCTGTAACAATTAGTATGTGCGGGATTCTTATAATTTCGTCTTCTCCCATCAAACCTCTCATGGCATCCTCCATGTGCTTTGCTATAACATTTTCCGGTGAAAAACCTTCTATAAGTTGCCTGTGATCATTCTAACACACTGATCCTTGTCTTGTCCTGAAGGTGCTGGGAACAAATGGCCTTGGTTACAACTGCTGAAGTTTGCGATGCTCACTCTCAGTTGATTGGGAGTGGTGATCTTCGGGTGCTTGAGCCAATATTCCAGATATATGGCCGGCGACAGGTCTTCTCTGGACAAATAGTTACCTTGAAGGTATTTGAAGACAATGTCCTTGTTCGTTCCTTTCTCGAGGAGAAAGGCAATGGAAGAGTTCTTGTTGTGGACGGAGGTGGAAGCAAGCGGTGTGCAATACTGGGAGGCAACCCTGTGGTTCAAGCTCAGAATAACGGCTGGGCAGGTATAGTGGTCAATGGCTGCATAAGAGACGTCGATGAGATTAACGGTTGCGACATTGGCGTGAGAGCTCTGGCGTCCCATCCCATGAAAGCCAACAAGAAAGGGATCGGAGAGAAGCAGGTACCAATAAGCATTGCCGGGACAAGGATCTGTGACGGGGAATGGCTTTATGCAGACACCGATGGAATTTTGATTTCTCGTACCGAGTTATCTGTTTAAACCTTAAAGCACACCATTTGGAAGGAAAACTTGTATGTCTTTCTTTGTTTCAATTGCTAAGCTGTTGTATCCTTGCCTCATTTTCCAAATTTCTACTGTATTAAGCAAAATCGTGTGATGTCGAACTCTTAACTATGTTTTAGTTGCTTTATCAATAATGATAATCATTTGATCAGTAAATTTAGTCATATATATTAACAGAAGGCAACAAGTACATAATATTGCATAATTTACGTCACCTTATAAACAGACCGATTCCGAGTCCCCAACATCTTCGGCAGCAGCAACACCTGTATCGTCTCTTGTAATGCTAATTGTTGAGGCTCCAGATGAGCCAACAGCTTATGGCAAATTCATATCTCCAGGTTGCAAGTAGATTGCCCTTCTTTTGCTTCTGCTTCGTTGCCATTTTCTCAACAGATCTTGAACATCTTCGCTCTCGTCATCTCCAGATGTCGCTCGTGATCCCCTAGCACGTCGCCTCCCTTCTGGGGAGGATGATTCTCTTTCACTGCTATAACTTGGGACGTCAGTGACGTCCCCTGCTGCGGTTGCGGCAGTACTTGCAACAATCATCGTCATTGGAAAGAGGAGTGGCCTGCAACAAAGCATGAGAAGTACGAGGAACATAACATAAATGTATAGAGAGGTCCAGACGTAGAATGTCCACTTCCAGCTGTGCACCAATTGTTTAGTCCAAGGAAGCTGGAATTTCAGCTTCATACAACTGTGGAAGGTACGAGGTTCCGGCCCTCAGAATTAAAGTTACTCTTATCTTATGGCTTGAGTTCTTGGATAATGCCCTTCCTTGTGCTTGATTATTTGGACCGTTAACTTCTGGGTTTCACCAGAGAATCCTATCAGCAGAGGAACTCCCATAAAAAATGTTCGTGTGAGTTGAACCGGGAGGCTTCTGAATCGCAGCATGCAGGGCTGGCTTGATCTTTGTAATCACATCACCGTCCACTGATAAGGGTTCTGCATTCAACTGATGATCATGTCACCAATTAATTAATTAGTAACAAACAATAATTTCAGTCAAATTATGATCAATCTCATCATAAAATCGGTGAAATAATATCCTCGACAATCTGTTTATGCCATTAGGAACGAATGTGAGAACAAACGTCTTGCACGGAGAATTTTGTATGTAACACAACTAATAAGTTAATAACTGATAGACAGATACATACATACCTGAAAGACACCAATGCCCCTATTGAAATCAGATTCAGGCATCAAAAGCACCAAAGAGACATGAAAAGTGTGTCCAGCAGGAACTCCCCCCACAGGCTTCCTAGAGTATGAACTCTTGTGTTGGTAAATATCATTAGCAGAACCAAAAGCAAAGACAGCCGTCGGATGAGGCTCCGTGTAATCAAAGTGGAACCGCTCCCTGACGAACCGGCTCCTCCACCCAAAGATTCACCAACCCAATTCCGAAAAGAGCGGATAAAATCAAAACCATGCAGACATAGGCGGCCCTGAGAAGCCCGAAACCGATGTTCTTGAGGAGGAGGCCGCTACCGTGCGTGATGGTGGAGGGGGCCTGGTGGACGGAGGTTTCAACGGTGTCTTTGGCCTCCTCGACTTGGTGGTAAGACTGGAGGCGGCAGACAGGAGGGAGAAAATGGAGGTGGAGAGAGTGGAAAAGCAGTTGTAAATCAAATCTGCTTGTAAAGACACAAGCTTTGAGAGCCAATCTGTTGGTTTTGGTAGTCCATACTCATCATCTTCATCAAATGTTGGTGTCTCTGGTGGCGGAGTCGGCGGCGGGTGGGTGATTGTTGATGTGGTGTAAGTAGCATCCATATCTTTCAGTCTCCGACTCACAGAGAGAGAGAGAGAGAGAACGCTAGCTAAAGCTAAACATAGCGAGAGGCAGAGTTCCAGCCTTCCAGGTGTGTAATTTGCATGAAAGGAAAAGATGCGACGTGGAAGTGTTGCTGTTTGAGGAGTTGACATCTGTTCGGTCTGTTGTCAAACTGCACGTACCCATGTCAGCAGCGGAACTCCATGTATGCGCATAGTAAGAAGCTTGCAGTAGTTTTCGGACTGTTGAATTTAGGGCCGGAAAGGGTTATCAGAATTAAGAAGAATCTGAGAGTTTGTGGGGATTGTCATACAGCTTCCAAGTTTATCTCCAAGGTTACTGGAAGGGAAATTGTAACGAGAGATGCTCATAGATTCCACCATTAAAGGATGGTACATGTTCTTGAAGGAATTTTTGGTGAACATCAATTCGTTAGCTTAACAGTTTGCGTTCATGTCAAAATGAACACAATCTGTTAGCAAAGTAGTAGTTGTATCAAGTAAAATTTTTGGTTTAATTACATAAAAATATTGTACTTGTTTAGTTTAACGTTTAACTTGCGTTGGAAGGCAAACTTGAACTTAGCTAAGTTGACTAAAACAATTTGCTTCCCTATATGCATTTAAGTTTGAATCTCCATTTCCATAACTTAGGACTCGTTTGTAAGTGCTTTTAAAATAACTGAAAGTTTTTTGGTGAATTGATTTTGGGTTTCAAAATCACTTCATGTGCTTTTTGGAAAGAAAAAAAACAACATAAGATATGTGTTTTTGGCAGAAAGCACTTCAAGTGTTTTTTCAGGATCCACTTAAATTTTTACTAAGGAATGATTATATTAAAAAACATTCACTAAAAGTATCTTCAGTCATTTTAAAAGCGGTTCCAAACGAACCCAGATATTAATATAGTGTGGACTATCATTCATTTGTATAAAGTAAAAACTTGTGTTGAAAGCTATCATAAGATTAATGAATTAACGTTCATATAGGAGGAGGAATTATTACACACTAGTTTAGGCTATATATAGCATGCATGGTTATGAAGTAAATAGTATTGAGTGCCGTTGGGTAATGAATAACATACTAATTATGATGAATCCATTAAAGTAAATCCTAGTTGGAATCATTAACTCATTTCATCGACTTTTGAATTCAAACCAAACCAAATGTTGTTTCTACTTAAAAGACATGAAATCATAATTAGCACGAATATTAAGTGAAATGCAACAACAATCGCACACACAAGAAATGCTACTCTCTCAAGGTGAGACTCTTTGTCATTTAACAGTTTAACGTTAATTTTTGTGTCAACGTTATAAAACAGTGTGATAAAAACAGGAAGTGGTATACAATCTATTTATAATGTACTCGTAAATTAGGAGAAACAGCCACGTGGGACTTCTAACCGCATATTGATTTGCATTATACAAACAAAAAGCAAACCTGCTTCTCAAGATTTGCGGCTAGCCATTAGCAAACCAAATCCCACGCTTAAGTCGCCAACTCCTAACACAAACCTATTACATTATCGAAATAAAACTACACTAATTACTCGTTAAGAAACTAATACCAAAAATATGTGCCAAGTAAAATGCATTTACTATATTTGGTAAGAGATTTAAGCAAATAATACATGGTAAGTATTGTCACATCATGCCTACCACAAAAAGAACACGAGCAACAAATTAAATAAGATTAAAACATAAATACAGTTTGACAAAAATGTTTCCTTAGTCTCTCAAGACTAAGAAATTTATAATCATTTATCTTTTAATTCATGGCCACATTAAAAGTACGAGACTCTAAAACCAATAAGCGATGAAATTAGAAAATAATAGCAAAAAAAATAGTAGAAAATTGAAATGAAAAGGAAGAAAGGAAACAAACTTTATCTAGATTTACGTGAAAAACATCGTAAAGAATGAACACGTAATGGATTTTTGGGGGGAGTTTGTTTGAGTTAATGGTTTCTGATAAGAAGAAGAGAGGTGTCGTTTCCGAAAAAAGCTTTAATCTTTGCTCGTTAGAGTTCACAACTTCCTCCACCTCAGCACCCTTAATTTCCTCTGTAATTTTAATTCGGTGGGTCCCACACTCCCCATCGTTCTTGGTTAAGAGTGACTGTCACTTCACCATTCTCGGGCACAAACCAAATATTTCTTTGCTTTTCCGTTTTTCTGCAACAAAAATACATTTTGTATATTTGTACCCAGCAGCGTAGGACTATAAACCCAGCTCTCTTTCTCTCTCTCCCCTTCTTCTTCTTCTGCTTCTTCCTCCCTCCCTCTCTCTCTCTAAATCCAATCCGGTTGTTCTTCTTCTTGGAAAACATAAATTTTGTACCATAAATTTATAGACATAGAAACTTGAAAGATAAAAAGCCTGTTCATTTTTTCCTGAATTTAAATCAAACCCCTTTTTTTTTTTTTTTAATATTCGTTTGGATACAATAAGAAGGAAGAGGTTTCAGCTCCGCAACCATTCAGGGAGGAGGAGCTGAAACCAAAAACCAAAGTTAGGGTTTTTACAAAATTCCTGCTGTTGGAGAGAGAGGCAGAGTCACAGCCTTGTCACTCTAGCGGGAAAATCCCAACACACAGACACAAAATTTAGAGTGTTAAAACAAAAAGATGAGATTTTTAAGAAAAATGGAGCAAGGAGACGACGCGGTTGCGGAGAGCAAAGCCAAAGGAGGAGGAGGGAGCAGCATTAGCATAGCAGAGAGGAGGGCAGCCAAGTGTGGATTCAATGCGGAGAGGATCAATACGGCGCGTTTTAGGACAACCAGCCCTCTGCATTCTCCGCCGGCGAGGTCCCCGTGCCTTACTATTCCGGCTGGTATCAGCCCCACGGCTCTGCTCGACTCCCCCATGATGCTTCCCAATTCTCAGGTTCTTCTTTTTTGGTTTTTTTTTTTTGGTTAATTTTGATGGTTTTCCCTTTTTTTGGTTGTAAATTTTGGGTTTTTCTTCTTTTGGAGCTAAATGCGTTAAGACTGTATATTCTTCTGGGCTTTGTTTGTTCCGAAAAACCTCGGAGTGTAGGATACCACGGAGCGCTATAGAATTTTGCAGTGTGATCAAGGAATTGTATAACTTTGTATGGTTTTGTTTTTTTTGGGTGAACTTTTGGATTTCTGAACCTCAGTAGTATATCTGCATCTGGTTGCAAGCAATTTGGTAGTAGGGAGAAAGTAAATGTCAAACAGATTAACAGTTTTTACTTTTATTAGTATTTGGGTGCTACTCATTAATCATTAACTTGTGATTAGAAGAAGTGATTAACTTAATTTTATCCATTTAAAATTTGGATTGTTTAGATAGAGAAGTATAACATCTGAATTTGTTATTCTGCACCTTTTGTACAAAAGTCTCTGCTTTGGTATTGTTTGGTTTAAAATACAATCACCAAAAGCTAGAAGGCATACGAATACTACGGATGTTGAGAGAGTTGCAAAGTCCAAAGCTTTTTTCTTTCTTCGTGATGTTGTCTATGATCTTCGATTGTTGTATTCTTCTAGGCGCTTCCATCTCCCACCACCGGAACTTTTCCACTGCATCCTCCCAATGATAACAGCTTGCTGCTGAAATCAGGAACTCATGAAGATGATGGTTACAGGCCGGCCTATTCTAGTTTCCAAAATCCGGTAAATGCCTCAACTTAATATGTTTTAGAATTCAGTAGTCTCAAATTCTTAAATTTGGAAAGAGGTTTTTAAACTTTCTTTTTTCCGGTCTAATTACTTTCTCCAAATGTGGCAGCCCAACAGATTGATATTTTAAATACTAAAGAACCTTGAAACAGTATCTCCTTGTAGTTTACTACAGTTGAAGCATTATTTGGAAACCGATGTAAATGAAGTGTCTAGTTGTAACTTTATAGTTAGTCATTGGAACAGATGTGTCCTCGTATCTTCAAATCATGATGTCCAACGGTACTTGTTTAAACCAAAATGTTAATATTTCCTTTGTAGATTTTGATAAGCTGCAATCATAATGTTAATGCTAATGTTTCCCATTTAAACTAAAATGTCCAAGTGGGGAGTGATTTTGATAAGTTTTCCAAGGGTGTAGTTTCCTGTCTGAACTTACCAATAAATTATTTTATAGTTTTTTGCGAGGTTGTGTTTGAATGAGTTCTGTATCTTCCCATTGCATTTTTCCTCAGGGCTCTACTGTTGACTACCAAGCTCTTGTTTTGGAGCAACCACCAATGGAGTTTCAATTCCCGATGGAGTTTCCAGAAGAAGCTAATGCAACGAATGCTGTGGATCCGTCCTCTGATGTTAGAAACTTAAACAGTGTGATTATGATTGCCAACGGCACAGACTTGCAAATGTCTCATTCCAGTGCAGCTAGTGATCAAAACTCTGTTCCCAAAGAATCGAATCATGGGGAGGATCTTGGGTCCCATCACATTTCGGAAGGAGAGCAAAAAGGGTCATACCCATCTGCAGGAATGGTAAGGACTTCAGAAGATGGATACAATTGGAGAAAGTATGGGCAGAAACAGGTAAAAGGTAGTGAATATCCAAGGAGTTATTATAAATGCACGCACCCAAATTGTCAGGTCAAGAAAAAGGTGGAACGATCCTATGATGGTCAAATAACAGAGATCATCTACAAGGGAGCTCCTCATAGTCATGCAAAACCTCAGCCTAACCGTCGAACTGGGGCATCACTTGGACCATCATTTTCATATGATGAGATGTCAGAGATGGGTGAAGGTAGTAGGGCCGCTGTCAAAGGTGAAGGTGGGCCAGTTTGGACAAATAGTCAGTCCTGTAAGGATATGAAAGTTGGCTATGACGGGAGGACTGATGGTCTGGAAAGGACATCCTCAGCATCTGTTGTTACTGAGCTTTCTGATCCATTTTCAACTACTCAAGGGAAGTCCATGAATATCTTTGAATCAGCCGAAACTCCAGAGCTTTCATCCACACTTGCTAGTCATGATGATGAAGATCGGGCCACCCAAGGAATCATATCACTTGGAGATGATGCAGATGATGAAGAATCTGATTCAAAAAGAAGGCAAGTGATTTTCTGTTTATCTCGAAGGTTTTTTTTTTCCAGGATGCCATGACTGAACAAGGTTATAATATTCTCCATTGGTTTCCCTTCCAGGAAGAAGGAGAGCTGCATGACTGAAACAAATTTAGCATCCAGGGCTGTCCGTGAACCAAGAGTAGTTGTCCAAATTGAGAGCGAAATCGACATACTTGATGATGGCTATCGCTGGCGAAAGTATGGGCAAAAAGTGGTCAAAGGAAATCCAAACCCTAGGTATGCTCTTCTCTCATTCACTCTCTCATTTCATTGAACTGGTTAGTATGGATTTCTACCGAGTTATGAACATAGAGGAGTTCATTATAACATATAGTAACAGGGGATGACATTTTCTTCTATTGCTTCAAATAAGATATTAGCTCATAATCCATATTTTCACAATTTGGTTTGCTTAGAGTTTTCTATGTATCCAGTTAATCTTTGTACCATTCTTCATCCTATAGGAGCTATTACAAATGCACGAGTGCAGGATGTTTGGTTAGGAAGCATGTGGAAAGGGCCTCCCATGATCTGAAATTCGTGATTACAACGTATGAGGGAAAACACAACCACGAAGTGCCTGCAGCGAGAAACAGCAATCACATGAATTCAAGTAGCAGTAATGGACTTCCATCTACTGCCAATGCTCAGCCAGATTTGGCATTACCCAGAAATACCAATATTCCGAAGCCTGAGACGCAAGTGCAAGATCTTGCACCTCATTTTGATAGAAAACCGGAATTTCATGACGCATACATGAGACCTAATTTTGTTGGGAATTTCAATAATGACATGAAATTTGGAGCTTCCTCCCTTTACCAAATGAAATATCCTCCTCTTCAAAATACCATGCCGTATGCCTCATTCGGACACAATGTTGCCCATCAGGCTGGTTCTATCGTGCCGGACTTCCCAATCTCACTGCCTATGAACCTTCAGCCATCCGGGAACCTCCCTCTCGCCGGTTATGATATCAACAATGGAAAATCAGTTTGTCCCCTACAGCCTTATTTTTCAGGACAGCAGCTGCAGGAGAATGATGTAAGATTCCTAAAGCCTAAACAAGAGCACAAGGATGATAACCTCTATGATGCCCGCTTACCAATAATGGATCAGTCAAGTGCATCATTGTCGTCGTCATCATCGCTATTCTATCACAGGGTCATGGGAGGTTATCCATCATAGGTTTTTTCTGTTCTTTTGCTTCTAAAGCAGTCATCAGCTGAGGCAGATTTTGGTTTCCCGCTCGCCTCAAACTAGTGACGAAGGTTCTATTTTCTTGCAGATTTTCATTGTGACAGTTTATTCTTGCTTTCCATAAAACATGGTATAAAATTCCCATACAAAAAGGTTTACTGGTTTCTTCATCAACTTTATCAACATGAATATTAATAATCTTTAGTATTTCTCTCTCTCTCTCTCTCTCTCTCTCTCTCTCTCTCTCTCTCTGTGTCTGTGTACTGAGCTTGATTGCAATACCTTGAAACCCTAGAGGTGATGTATAACAGTTTTCTTTTGAAGCCGGAAGTCTTTGGAGCAACAATTTATATATCACTTGGACAACATAAAAAACTCAAGTTTCCAGATGTTCCAAATTGCATATTTCACAGGATCTATGCATCCCCACACAGCAGCACTCCGATTTCCGCCACCGGAATCAAGGAGACTTCCGTTTTCCAACGCCGGAAACAAAGAGATTCGTTAATACGGATGAATGTATGCGTCTGAAACTGGAAAGCAGGGTTTGTATTTAACAGTGTTTGAATAATTTCAACACAGCAATACGATTATCAGTAAATTAAATCACAATCTCTTGTTTTAAGCCACCATTAATATTAAGTACGCTCTTAATTAATAATAATCAAATATCAATAACATCAAGAAAGAAACTGATTTAGAAAGCACATGGAATCAATTCTCAAACATTGATTTGATCATAATCTTTGGAATAGAAGCAAGAAACAGAGACTCATATACATCCCATCATAATATTCCAAAATTAAAGTACCCAAAATACCCATAAACCCACTTCCCGACCATAACCATTCCGACCAATCTAGTCCAAAAGCACCAGAAAGGCCGTTCCTTTGGTAGATTTGATTCGATTTTGACCGGAAATTTCACTTCTTCAGGCTTCCACGGACGCCGGGGCGTGGCTTGTTAGCGTCCTTGACCGGCTCCGGCTGGGTGCTGGTGCTGGTGCTGGCGTGGCGGTTTACAACTTTCTCCTCCTCGAACGGGATCTTCGGATGACGAGCCTCGTGGTGAATCTTGATCGACTTTACGTCCGGCGCCGTGATCTTGCAGTGCGGGCACTCCATCTTCGCGTGTCCTCCCTTCTCTTGTCCGGTCCGGTCAGCTATACCGGCCTTCCCGCCGCCGCGGTTTGTCGTGGCAGCATCGATCTTGGCGGCGATCTCCTTGGCCGTGTGCTTCTTGGGCTTGGCTTTGCCTGTCATGTTAGGCGATTTGATCGGACGGCGAAGATGAAAACCCTAACTCTAACAGTGGCCACTCTGACGGAGAGGACCTTAA
Source organism: Heteromeles arbutifolia (assembly GCA_024362995.1). NCBI lineage: Eukaryota > Viridiplantae > Streptophyta > Magnoliopsida > Rosales > Rosaceae > Heteromeles > Heteromeles arbutifolia. Next base: position 33,229,477 of record JANCRC010000010.1, on the reverse strand, counting down.
ACTTATGAGGATGAGGATGAAAGACAGCGTTTATGGCCCTTTATATATAGGGTTTATCTGTTTGGTGTACTCGGACGCATACGAGCTCGGGTGACGTGGTCGTATTTCATTGGTCCTTATGGTATGGGTGTTGGTTGGATCAATACAGGATCCTCTCCGGATCATTTTGGTGAGGATATTGAGGATCTAGAAATTGTGTTCGTTTATTATACATCATACGGTCAGTTTTTATCAGATACTGTTTGTATTTATTTTTAAATAAAAATATTTAAAATGATTTATAATTGCACAATATACGATGAACGGATATGATTCACGAATTTCTATGATTCTCACAAAAAGGATATGGGTAGGATCCAGATTCGGATCAATAGAGTTTGGACGTATTTCACAATAGGCCATTAGCCATTGGCCAATGAAGTTGATGATCCTTTATGAGTTTTGAGTTCGGTTCTAAGAACTTACGGCTTGTTTCGAAAGTGTTTCTAAATAATTAAAAACGTTTTTAGAAATTTTTTTTTTGTAGTTTTAAAAGCACTTGAAGCGCATTTTGCAAGAAGCATTTCAAATGCTTTTCAAGAATAAAGTGCATTTTTACGGCTTGTTTAAAAAATGTTTCTAAATAATTAAAAGCGTTTTTAGAAAAAAAATGTTTTTTAGTTTTAAAAGCACTTGAAGCGCATTCTGCAATAAGCATTTCAAATGCTTTTCAAGAATAAGGTGAATTTTTACTAAAGATTGGTTTCAAAAATATTTCATCCAAAAGTTCTTACAATCATTTTAAATACTTTTCAAACGAGCTGTTAAACTTTTGATTTGTGTCAAATTGAGCGTTGGTTTTTGTGCATTTTGTACATTAGAAGTCTCTGACTTTCTCTTAAAATGTGCATGCTTCAGTTTCTCTTAATTTTTCTCACAGCTCAATTGTCATTTACTAATGTGAGTTATGCATTTCGTTAACATACATGCCACCAAAAGTTGGGTTATGCAAATCGCACCTGGTAGAATAAACAAAAAATAGTTACCAAATTGACAGTTGATGGAATATTAGCACAAACCAAAACTTTAGAGAGCTCAAACGAAATTAAAAGCTATAAGGGCAGAGTAAAACGAGTTGGAAAGTTCAAATTCATGGTGATTGATGTAGAGAGAATAAGTCCAAACCTTTACGGATGCCCTTGAAATTATAAAATCTGCAATATTACAGCTTATCCCTTCAAACAAACGAGAGAGAGAGAGAGAGAGAGAGAGAGAGAGAGTTGGAAAATGACATTCACAAAGCAGAAAAGTCTTCATCAATAGAGAGAAATTCTTAAAGAATAAACAAACTAGCAGTGGTAGTGTTATTGTACAGAGCATTACGAAACTACGAGAGTACAAATTGGTTTCTGTAGAGCCTGTACCAATTGCCACCACAGCGTCCCAAACTAATAAATGGAGATGCCAATGGAAAACCAAATCCAAAAGGAATGGTTTCAAATCGATTTTTTACCAGAAGAAGCTAACGAGGATAACACCGTGGACTCATATTATACGCCACAGTGACAAACTGATGTATGTCTAAGTGAGACTAGTAGCAACGCTGGAGAAGAAGAAATAAGGGCCCTCCAACTACAATTCCGAAAGCTGTGTTGTTAAACTTTCATGGTTTGGGGCTTCTGTAAATTCTCTTCTCTGTATAACAACCTTCTCTTGTTTGAACCATAACCTTGATACTGGTAGATAATGCTGTACAGGCACTGCTTCAGCAGCATTATGTCAAATCGTTCTATAAATCTCAAATCTGTTGGTCTAGATTTCATGCCGGCAAAACGCTGGTACTCCTCAAACACAGAAGACAAACACCAATTCTGAAATTTTCGTAGGCAACCAACAAGACAACCTGTCCGATGCTGTAACAACAAAATTGCAAACACAAGGTCAGAAAGAACTGCCATAATCCAAAGAGTTCCAGTCATTAACAAGAGAGTGCATATCGGTGTATCAGTTTGAAATTCAAGGAGGCCCTATTGTGATGCTACTCCAAATATATTATCTGTTGTTATATGAGGTTGTAGTATTATAGAGAAGGTTAGTGTTTTCCGCCCATTCAAAAGATAAACCTAGAAACACCGATAAACTACAAGACAACAAAAGATAAATTCTTATAGAAAAGATCTCTCACTGAGAACAAATACACCAAATACTTTTTATTTTTTTATTTTTTTGTTAAACTAGTGTATTCGAGTCTTTGACCCGACTAATAACTAGCCCCCCTGCCTGACCCAACAACATTTGGGGAGCGAGAAACTCTAGCATTTGCTAGGTGGGTACCGTGGAAGAGAGTCGAACCCTAGACCACTTGGGAGCAAACCAAGGACTTGACCGCTAGACCAACAACTCTTAGGTTCATTAAATAGTAGTTTCTGAAGCTTTGCATGTTAAACGGTAGGAACCTGAGCAAAGCCAACCCATTTTGGGAAATGACAGAGACTATCCTAATTTTAGAGAACCAGACCTTATAGATTATCCCCCTACTCTTTCCCCTTTATCTAATAATAAGGTAAGCTCGTTGGATCCTCCTCATCCTCGGAACTAAAAAAAAAGAGTTAGAAACTCTCCATAATATTAACAATTATCAAGGACAAGAATGAAATGCTTACATCCAAGCACAAATCAAACACACTAAATTCTGTTCCCTGAAAACTCCATTTGATTTGGTGAACAATGAAATGAATGCTAAAATGAGGCTAATGAGCTATGAAGAAACAACTACTGTATCATAAGCCACTACGTAGCAGTGAAACAAATTATATTAATGGCTGAAAATTAAATAGAACTTCAAAAACTTACCTTTCCACGCTTGCAGTGGATCAAAACTGGATGATTTCTCCCATCTAGAAACACGAAATACTTACGGTTAGAACTTATGAAGTGCGAAGAATTTAAATACAGAGCTTAATAGAAAAAAAGAAGGCAGAACTGTCATGTTAGTCCAGTACCAATAAGGATTTTCAGAGCCTCCAAGATGGTATCCTTAAGAACAGATACAGACGGCTCCTGCATACAGACATGTCATAAACCTATCAGCACAGCACATTATACAACATCGCCCATATTCCATCAAATGTCATCCAAGCATGTCGTTCCCCATTCAATTAAAACATAATAATCGTAATAATGCTTCTAGCATTTACTGATGTGTGCGCTCGCATAAGCATATATCAAGAGCAAACAAATAGCATGTATGAATCTCACAAAAAGATGTAAACTGAACAATTTCGGCAAACAATCAACGAGAGGGAGAGAGAGTATTACCGTCTTTCCCTCAATTCCAAACTGGAGTAGCCGAATATTTTGAGACCGAAGAAACTCCAAATTCTCCTCTGGGTACGGCTCGGGACACAAATATCTGCACCAAAAGCCGGCATGAATCACAATAAACGCTACATTCTCAATAAAGCAAATAAACTGATTTCTCTCTAGAAACAACTCAGACAACTCTCAACTAGTTTCTTGCTTTTCTTTCCCTCCATTTTCTTAGCAACCAAACGGTCTCAGTCAGTAAAAACAAATTCTTCAAACGAATCACAAACGTAACTCAGATTCTTTTTCAATGCAAAAACAGTTAGTTTACGCTAAAAACTCAGAAACAAATATCAAAAGATATTTCTTTTCCAATAGTTTCCTTTCTTTCTCACGTCATTCAATTTTCCTTCAGTTCTCTCAGCAACCAAACACCTCACAAATCATAATGCGACCGTCAAACACACACACATGGAGCGATTGATACATGCATACGAATAAAATGCGTATAGAAGATAAAGACTTTACATGATTGACCGGAGATTAAGCGATTTGAGGAAAGGAAAATTGGACGGCTGCGGGAAACCGGATCTGAAAATGCCATCCTCCACCATCGAGAAATTGATGGGCGGTTCCAAAACGTCGTCGTACCCGTCGTTCTTCATCCCTCTCTCCGTTCCTCTCTCCTCCGACGTACGCGCGGAGAACAACACAGAATGCAGAGGGCAGGCGTTTCCTGTTACGAAATACAAGAGCAGGAGGAGGAGGAGGAGGAGGCGGAGGCGGAGGTCATGGGTTTGGAGCGAGGGGAAGAAGGAAACGACGCCATTGAGGTTTCAGGATTTCATGTGAAAGCGATTGGATTTTGAATTGGATTTGGTTTTGGGAAATGGATTTGGATTGCAACTTTCTTCCTCAACGAGTCCGAGGTTTTTGTGGGCTTGTCCTCTCATTTTTTGGCACTTTTTATAATCAATTTTACCTTCATTTTTTATATAAGAAAATAGGATGAATTGCCAATTTAGTCCCTCAATTATCATCTCAGTGAAAATTAGGTCTCTAAACTATTTTTTCAGAAAAATTAGTCCATGAATTATAAAAATCGTTACATCCGTAATATTATATTCAAAGCTACTATATTCAATTTTCCGTCAATTTAAGTCACGTTATTTGCATGTGATACACATTAGAGGGTAGATTTGTAGTTTTCCATAAAGAAATAGTGTATGGAGTTAACTTTGAAAGGTAAATTGGTAGTTTTTATAAGAAATAGTGTAAGTTAATTTTAGAGGGTAAATTAGATGTTAGATTCGCAACCTATATGAAATGTGAAGGGCTTATAGGCAAGAAAATGACGGTATTACACTCTAATGTGTGTCAAGTGACTTAAGTTGAAGAAAAATTGGACAAAATAGCTTTGAATATAATAGTAGGGATGAAATTAGCAATTTTTAATGAATTTAGGGACTTAATTTACCGAAAAAATAATTCGGGAACCTAATTTTCACTGAGGTAATAATTCAAGAACTAAATCTGCAGTTCACCCAAGAAAATAATAATTTAAGGTGGGAAGTGATTTTCGCATATTTTTGTTATTATTTCTGCAAATCTTTATTAATTATTGTTAGTTAACTTTTGCGGATTTATTTAATTTGTTCATCATAAATTAACAGAAATGTGTAAGAAAAAAGTGTAAAAATCAGTCTTGTTTTAGAACTTGTAACTTTCTCTTGCTATTTTTTAGTTTTTGGGTTTTTGTTTTGTTTTGTTTGTTTTTAGTAAACCCATAATTTGGGAGGGTTTTAGTTTGAGATATGAAGTTTCCTTTGGTGTGTAATTCAAAACCCACCGCTCATTAAGTTTGAGATTTCTCAGGGGTTTGAGAAAATTTGTTGTTTGGCAAAACAAATTAGACCATCCCCACCAAGCACCTTCATTTTTCTAATTAGCCAGCAACCACATAATTATAATTTATAAATTCGATCAACTGATCGAGACAACGTGCATACTTCACTGTAATTAATTTTGAACTCTCTTCTCGATAAATTAAAGTAATTTAAAATATTATATTATCGGAAAGGAAAAACTTTAGAAAAATATAAGATTGATGGTAGTAAAAATGAATAAGGATTCCCATTGGCGAATTGGAATGAGGTTGGACTGAGTCAATTATTTGATCCATTTTCCAAAAATTGACATAGATATGAACAACGGAAAGGAATCTTCTCCGTATTCCTTCCTTCTAATCTAGCAAATCAGAAAATTCGTGTCGTTGAAATTTGATCTAACGACTACAAATAAGGGTTCACTTTAAAAGTTATAATAAATTCAACCGTTAGATCAAATTTCAACGTACAGATCCCCCTGATTTGGTGGATTAGAAAAAAGAGATCTGGAGAGAATAACACATGGTCTGCGCCATCGAACATGTGAGTCAAAAGGAAAATATTCTGTCGATAAAAGGCCATTTGCATGAGCGTTAAAATAAAGGGGAAATTTTGTGTCTTTTTCCTTGAGATTCAATGGATTTCTTCACTACCTTTTTATGTCCCTTTTCAAAATTAATAAAAAAAAGCTTGAAAATTTTAAGTTTTAACGATAAGGACAAAATAAAAGGTAAAGTGAATAGTATCATGATTGACTTTCTAGTGTAAAAATGTGGTTTTTCGTTAAAGTAAATAGTACCGGAATGTTTTATTTAAAGTTCCCTTTTTATAATGATAGTATCATTCAGAAGGGATTCCAGATTCGAATCTCGAAGGTATCAGTGTTAAATGTTCAAGTTTTTTAGACAGAATATAGTGTCAAACACGTAAAGAATATTTTTGTTTATTTATTGAGACATTTCGTCGAATACTTGGTGGCTTGTTGTTGTCGATCAAATCATGTTTCACACATGTGAACAGATATTGATATGCGCCGAAACAATCTAACAAGTGACATCGAGAGAACTTGTCGGTGCTTTCGACGCAACTTGTCGAGATATGTGTGGAAACATTATGAAAAGACCCGTACAAAACATTCGTATGGTCATCAAAAGACCTTCTCAAATATAACTCCGAATGATTATGAGACCATCTTAGTTCTAATGTGTATCCGCCTCTAGCATCATTCATGTGATATGAACCCTCTCAGTGGCTGAATTTGAATTCGGACTACCATGTAATTAAACAGAAATTAAAAAGTTGTTCCTAAAGTTACTTCCTTCCCTAAGGTCCCTTGAAGTTGACAAAAAAAAACTTGAAATGATAATATCGCTTGCAATGGAAAATTCAACGGCCGAGCATGAATTGATTGATTTGATTCAATCCTTGCAAACGTGACTTGTGAACGTATGTACATAGGAAAATGGATCTTTTCCCCGATCCCTTCCACCTAATCATCATCATCAAATAATTCGGACTCTTGAAAGTTGATCAAACAACTAAAAACACGGGTCCACTTTAAAAGTTATAATAACTTTAGCCGTTAGATCAAATTTTAAGGACCTGAATTGTTTGATGATGAAGATTAGGTGGAAGGGATCCGGAGATGATCCATTTCCATGTATATAGGTTGCAAGTTGCAACTTTTATCTCTCTTGCTTGCAAGTTGGTTGAGTAGTACCTTCGCATTTCACTATACTTAAGCACTTATCTACTCAGCTTCTAATTTTGAAAGAAAATGGTGGATGATCAACGGTCAAAATAGGCTGAATTGTTTGGGAAGCTTCTCAAAACTCATTTCACACGTGGAACGTCAATTTGTATCTTATTATTGTATTTGGTTTGAAGATTCGTCCGACATTATTATTGATATTGTGCTAGTAGTGTATAACAATACTTCTTATTATTGTATTTGGTTTGATATTGTTCTAGTAGTGTATAACAATATTTCTTATCTGCCTTTGATAATATTGGGTCAGTGGAGTTGGATTTTATTGAGAGTTTGGATGGGGCGTACATTGAAGCCGTTAAATTAAAAATGTATATGGTTTATTCTAAAATTTTATAGTGTGGCTGATCATAAGTTATGAGTTGTGTTATGGTCCAACCAAAGTTGGTATCACCAGTAGCCCATTCAATCTAACCCAATACCAAAACGGAAAAAAACACCAAATCTATGCGAACCAGGGTCCTCTCCGGATCCATTTCCTAGGGATCCTAGGGATCACACAATCCTGTCCGTTCATCGTATATCGTGCAATCAAAAATTATTTAAAATTTAAATATAAATAGTACCTAACGAAAACTGACCGCACGATATAAAATAAACGGACAAGATTACAAGATCCCTATAGAAAGATCCGGCGAGGATCCTAGTTCAATCTATGCTACCCCAACTAGTTTGGAACCCAAAAGAAAAGATGCAATATATTCATATGTGGAACAACATAAAATAAATGAAAGGGTAAATGTTGGATAAGGGATAAGGTTTTGGCAACACCTCATCCAATGAAATCAGAGGGGTCTATGACCACCACGACATCTCACCACATTTGCAACCATACTTCTTTGCCCAATATCTGACCTGTTCACCTCACTCTGTAGTCTCACTCTCTGCTCCACTGCTTTGCCATTCTTTGATTACAACTTTGTATCTTCTGCAATTGGTGCAAAAGCAAAGTGATGGCCTCAGCTTCTCCAATGGCCAGCCAGCTTAAATCCAACTTCACCTCTCCAGTCACCACCAGACCTGCCTTGCTTTCTCCCAAAGGCCTCTCTGCCTCCCCACTCAGGCTCTTCCCTTCCAAGAGACTCTCTTCCTTCTCCATCAAGGCTGTCCAATCTGACAAGGTAATTTTACTTCTCCTTATCATACATTTTCACTTTATCTATGTAAGTATTACTGTCATCGACCTAACAAAACATACTGACATAATATTGATATCTTGTTAATGATGCGTCTGTCATTTTAAGCGGTGTTTTGTATAGAGAATATCAATATGAATATACTTCTTATACATTTTAGAGTAAACTGTCAATTTGTCATCTGAATTATCACTTAAAACTTTTTAATTGAAAAATTAAGGACTTAAACTAATATTTTTGGCCCGATTCCCCCTACTGTTAGTTTTTTTTTATAGATTTCATACAAATTAATGTTAACTCTTATAACGTGCACACCAGGTGACTCTCCTTTGAGGACCAAAACGTCACTTCGCTAGACCTTCATACACAAAAGCTATAGAATCACACATATTTGCATAGGTTTACATTTTAGAAATCTAAAGTTGTTAATTATTTTAAAGAATAAAGCGACCGAACTACCCTCACATGTTGTGCACACGCTTCCATTTAACAGAAATTTGGATGGAATAAATGAAAATTTTACATCATGGGGCAAATCGCCCAAAAAATTAGTTTAAGTCCTTAATTTTCCATTAAAACGTTTAGGGGGGAAATCGAAAGTTAAGTGATAGTTCAGGGGGGCAAATTGGCAGGTTACTCTACATTTTAAAGGGGGATTTTTTATATAAAGTCACTAGCATTAGGTTTAGTAGTACAATTGTAAGTAGTAAGATTTTAAGTTCAACTCTCGTAAATAGCTACAATACTTAATTATGACTTATTATATGATTTAGCGCAAATACTAGTGTTAATAACAGTTTCCTGAGTTTAACGTGTTTCTAATTTTATGGTACGATGATTGAATCAATGTTGCAGCAAAATTTCCAAGTGATTCAACCCATCAACGGTGATCCTTTCATTGGAAGCTTGGAGACTCCAGTGACATCAAGCCCTTTGATTGCCTGGTACTTGTCCAACCTCCCAGCCTACAGAACAGCAGTCAGCCCACTTCTCAGGGGTATTGAGGTGGGCCTGGCCCACGGTTTCCTTCTGGTAGGCCCGTTTGTCAAGACTGGCCCATTGAGGAACACTCCCTATGCCGGAGGAGCTGGCTCCTTGGCTGCTGCTGGTCTTGTGGTCATCCTAACCCTTTGCTTGACAACCTATGGAATTTCCTCCTTCAAGGAAGGAGAGCCGTCCTCCGCGCCCGCTTTGACATTGACCGGCCGAAAGAAGGAGCCCGATCAGCTCCAAACCGCCGAGGGGTGGTCTAAATTCACTGGCGGGTTCTTCTTCGGAGGCATTTCGGGCGTCACTTGGGCCTACTTCCTCCTCTATGTTGTAAACCTTCCTTACTTCTTCAAGTAGATTTGCTGCTTCTTGTCAAACTGTAATCACTCATCATGTAATGTATGCTACATTGTTTGTTAAGTATATTTTAATGTTTCATCACTTTGTCACAACAAGTGGTCTTCAAATTACCATAAATTCATAATTGTATTAAATGCCAAATAAGTGTGTGTGTATATATATGAGTGCATATATCATCAAAATTCAGATGCCATATATTAATTACAACTTCACACACACACATATATATATCACCCATTGCAACTTCAAGAACCATAATGGAAATGTACGTAGCGGGGGAGACAGAGGATTCGATTTCTATTTTGGAAATCCTAGGCACCAAACGAGCGCTTAAAGTCTTAAATATAATCACATCCACCAATCTCTCTTGAACAAATTAAGAAGAAGAGCCATGAACAAGAGGTGGTACTGCAGCTTCAGCTTGTGATGGCACAGAGAGCTCAAATTGCCTCCAAGAAAGAGGGGAAACAGAGAGCAGATCAGGCGATACGAGATTATCCCAGCCCCTAACGGGATCAGTTGTTGCAGAGGCAGCGGAAGCAGAAGCGTCCCAACCTATGTGTGTCACATGCTTCACATCTGTAGGGCACCCTATTTCCATATCCATTTCCAGCACTTCTTCTTCCATATCATCCTTGTAAACTATCAAAAAAAGCACCACAAGAGCAATCAGAGATAAACAAGAGCTGACGTGGGAGTAGCCGCATTGACTAGAGCGTATGTGCTTCCCCATGCATCCGAGTTCGAATCTCCCTCCCCGAAATTTAGATTAGTTTTTAGGGATAAAATATTGCAAGAAATGATAATCGAATCATGCGTTCGTTGAGACTTACCAAATAACTGAGAGAAGTTCTTGAAACCCTTGAAGAGCCTATGAACACCGGTTGATATGTTTGGTTTTGGAAGAGCCAGGGATCTAAACGTGTTCTTCATGCTTTCGCCGAATATTCTATCTTCTTCATCTTCTTCCCCTTCAGCTTCTTTAGTTCCTTTTCACAAATCATCAAAAAGACACGAAAACATAAGCTAGGTAGCTAACTAGAGAGAGAAACACCGCATACATGCATGTATATATGTGTGTGTGAGAGCATGAGAAAGAGACTTATTGGAGACGGATTTGTGTCCGGTTTTGATCTTCTGGGCGGCTGCTGCCGCACACCGCCAACAGCAACGCTCGATTCAGAAATGCAACCGATGGCAAAAGGAAGAAGAACGAATCTTTCCATTCTTTCTCTCATTTTCCCGTCAAACAGCGCAAACGAAAAGAGAGATGGAAATGTGGAGAAATGGTGGTTGGGAAAATGCAAAATTGGGAGTGGAAAATGGTTTGATGTAGTAGAAGAGCATGCGTTGCTCTGGCTTTGTTATCAAGTCACAATAATTTTACGTATGAAAAAGTCAAGCTACATGTGCAAGTATGTTTGGTAGAGATGGAGTGGAGATGATAAAACTCAAATTAACATTAATGAAGTTCGGTTGAGAAGTTTAACCTAATCAATTACATCTAATTGAGATAAACAAATTAATGTGTACTTTTATGTTCAAATACTCACAAGTGGGTAGGGTTCTCCACTTCACTTACCTCTCTTATAAAATAAGCCACCAAATTCCACCTCTCTTTTTTTCTCCTCTCCTTTTCTTTTCTTTCTTTCTTTCGTTTTCTTAATTTGGACTCTAGCTTCATGTAGTGCATACCAAGGGATCTTTCTTATGCATAATCAGACAAGGAGTTGCATAAAAAGAACGCTAAGGGGACAATGTCTTAAATCATTCATGCGATATCATGTGAGAAACTTAAGGTAACAGTGTCTTAAATCATTTATGCGATATCATGTGAGAAAGTTAAAACACTTTACGACGCGTGATAGATTTGAGACGCCGTCACCTTGGTGTCTCCGTTTTATGTAATTTTTTCTCAAACAATGTTGATGGCTCGGAAGATCAATTTGGGTTATTAGTATTACTTACCAATTTTAGGGGCGTATAACATATGAATGATTGCAAGCATAGAAAATACGGAATCGTTGAGGGAAGAAAGCTACGTTTGTGTTACCACCAACCTTTATTTTTTTGGTCAAGTAAAAATATGTAAGCAAGAATAATGCTTGTGTTCTTTTTATGTGGAACTAAGTAAGTCCCCTTGCTTAAGATTAACGAATTTGTACCGTCAAAATATCATAATCAAAACCATTCATTCTCTTTATCTTTCAATCATACCTGCAAAAATCATTCAATTTGGAGATCATTTAGTCGTCCATATGCATAAAACAAATGGAATGTTTATCATGGAAATTGTTTAGCCGTCGATTAACTCATACTGTTCTATGGCTCTGGTTGCAAGATAAACAGCAATCAACAAACTCCGAGGCTGACTCGAGCATCGTTTGGTGGTGAAACGCTAATCGTCCAGTCCCCATTTACGCTAATTCAACTGCTTGATGACTATTGCGGTGGGTACTAGAATGACTTGCACAACATCATATTACGAGTTATCTCCAGAGGACTGAGAAGTAAATCTCCTTGTTCTTCTTCTTCTTTGACGTCCTGCATCACTACCTTCACTTTTGATCTTAACCTAAATCCCATTTTATTTTTGGAATGCAGGTGCCAAACAATTAAGAAGAGGCGACTGATGACAAGGATAACATTACAGCATGGATCAAATTAGTTTCAGAAGAGGGAGAGCAAGGTATATTTTTTTAGTTTGGTTTATTATTTCTTAGTGTTTGCTCGTTTATTGTGTTTTATCATCGTCTAGATATCGATCAATCAATATCAACATACAGATATGTGATCCTGATACTGCTTACAAAAACATTCCTCATTCTTTGTGGTTTGCAGGAGTTGATGAGTACTAATCTCCGGAATGGATCACTCCAAGTCCCCAGCAAAGCATCCATCCAAATAAGCACAACAGCGCAAATGGGACAAAACAAACCAACTTCTGCATGTGCCCATGGTGGCTCTGAAAGTGGCATGGCCTAGAGTTGTGGGGCAACGTATGCAGGGCGTCCCTGTACTAAATTTCGACTAATTGCAGCAGTACCATTTTGTTGGTATATGGTCCCCATGATGAATGTTCTAGATTATTCTAGTAAGTAAGTGAGGTGGCTGGAGCATGCTAGACAATTCTAGCATGTTATTAAGTTGATGGAAGAAGCTAGAAAGCACTAGTTTCCTTGGTTGCAAATGGAAAGATCTAGAAGTTACAATTTTGTGGCTAGTCTAGAATTATCTAAGTCAGAGGTTGGTAGAATATTCTAGAAACTAGAAACTAGTTCTAGTTTGTAGAAGGAACTAGAAACTAGTAGAATGCCAAGCCCTCACCTATAAATATGGGTGTAGTGCAACCAATCAAAAAACGAAGTGAGTAGCAAAGGATCAAGTCCAAAGCTAGAGTTCCACTCCAAGAGTGAGAGTGAGAGTGTTCCACTACACATTGCGTGAGTGAAGTTTAGTGTGAGAGAAAGTGTTGTTATACTTTCTTGTATCCACCAAGCCTTGTCTTTGGCTTGGTAAGACTACTCTTGTTGCACTCATTATTTTCATATAGTGAAGATTAATCGTTGTTCCGTGGACATAGGCATAAATTGCCGAACCACGTAAATTCTTGGTGTCTATTTTCTACTTTACTTTGTGCATTCACTATCTTGTAGTACCGTCATTCCTAACAAGTGGTATCAGAGCCCGGTTGGCTCGTACTACCAGATGGAAGGAAGTGGCACTATGATCAAACTCACCAACTCCAATTGGGTAACATGGAAGCCAAGGATGGAGGACATTCTCTATTGCAAGGATCTGCATGAGCCAATTGAAGGAAATGCCGCTAAGCCCGAGAGCATGTCCGATGTCGAGTGGAAAAAGATGAATCGCAAGGCAATTGGCACAATTAGACAATGGGTGGACGATAGTGTTTTTCACCATGTGTCTAATGAAACCAATGCCCGCGAGTTTTGGACAAAGCTTGAGTCCTTGTTCGAGAAGAAGACCCCAGCTAAGAAAGCCTTCTTGATCAAAGAGCTCATCAATGTGAAATACAAGGATGGTTTAAGTGTAGCAGAACACTTGAACAATTTCCAGAATATCATCAACTAATTGGCTACTATGAACATGACGATTGAGGATGAGCTGCAAGCACTCTTGTTACTTGGATCCTTGCCAGACAGTTGGGAGACCTTTGTGGTGAGTATAAGTAACTCTGCTTCTAATGGTGTTCTTACTCTTGATAATGTTAAAAATAGCATGCTCAATGAAGAAACGAGGAGAAAGACTTCTGGTACACATAGCAGCCAAGTATTTGTCACAGAGAATTGCGAAAGAAGCAAGAGTAGAGGGCCTAGAGGTCATGGCAGAAGTCCTAGCCGTTCCAAGTCAAGGTTCAGGGGTGCATGCCACCATTATGGCAAAGAAGGCCATATGAAGAAAAATTGTCGAGTTTGGAAGAGAGAGCAAAGGGAAGGAAATAATCAGAAGAAAGATGATACGGGCAATACCACCGCAGTCCTATGTGGTGATGTACCAGAAATATTGTCTGTTGGTGAATGTCTGTATATGGGTGATTCTGACAGAGACATTGAATGGATCTTTGACAATGGAGCTTCCTTCCATGCTACATCCAAACGGGAGTTCTTCAACACATACAAAGAATGCGACTTTGGCATAGTGAAAATGGGGAATGAAAGTTATTCCAAAATTATTGGAATTGGTGATATTTGCCTAAGAACTAATCTCGGCTGCCAGTTGATGTTGAAAGATGTGAGACATATTCCTGATATACGTCTCAATCTGATATCCATCGGTACCCTTGATCGACAAGGTTATTATCACCATATTGGCGAAGGAAAATTGAAGCTTACTAAAGGCCTAATGGTGGTAGCAAGAGCACAACTTTGTTGTACGTTGTACCGGTCAAATGCCAAGGTTTTGACAGGTGAGTTGAATGTTATGGAGGACTCATCTTTAGACTTGTGGCATAAAAGGCTAGGCCATATGAGCGAGAAAAGCCTACAAGTTCTGGCAAAGAAGTCTCACATTCCATTTGCCAAAGGTATGTCGTTAAACTCTTGTGAGCACTGTTTATTCGGAAAACAAAGAAGAGTTAGTTTTTCTGTTCCATCTACAAAGAAGGGAAATCAGTTAGATCTTGTTTATTCAGATGTGTGTGGTCCTATGGAAGTTGAGTCACTTGGAAGAAATAAATATTTTGTTACTTATATTGATGATGCTTCACGAAGGGTCTGGGTGTTTTTGTTGAAATCCAAAGACCAGGTGTTTCAAACATTCAAGGAGTTCCATGCCATGGTGGAGAGGGAAACTGGAAAACCTCTCAAGTGCCTTCGTAGCGACAACGACGGCGAGTACACATCTCACCAGTTTAGAGAGTATTGTGCGAAACATGGCATACGTCATGAGAAGACAGTTCCTGGAACTCCACAACATAACGGTGTTGCTGAAAGAATGAACCGAACCATCAAGAAGAAAGTCAGGTGTATGCTGAGGACTGCAAAGTTGTCTACGCAGTTCTGGGGTGAAGCTGTAAGAACAGCCTGCTATTTGATCAACCGATCTCCATCAGTACCATTGGGTCTTGATGTTCCAGAGAGAGTATGGACTGGTAATGATGTGTCTTACTCTCATCTGAAGGTGTTTGGGTGTAAAGCTTTTGTGCATGTACCCAAAGAGCAGAGATCAAAGTTAGACTACAAAGCTACACCGTGCATCTTTCTTGGTTATGGCGGTGAAGATTTTGGTTACAGATTATGAGACCCATACCAGAAGAAGTTTATAAGAAGCAGAGATGTGATCTTTTATGAAGATCAAACAATTGGGGATTCGGATAAAGAGGCTCAGCCAGATGGCGCAGTCAGAAGAGTTGATCCATTAGCTTTAGATGAAGAAAGTCACGGTGACATCCTTGAAGCAGTTGCCAAAAAAATACCTGCAGAACCAGATAATGCTGATCAGGGGGAGCCAGACCATGAAATTGCTGATCAGGGGGAGCCTGAAGAGCAGATTCAAGGGGAACCCAATCAGGGGGAGCCTCCAGCCCCGCAAGAGAATGAAGATCAGGTCAGAAGATCCAGCAGAAGTCGAAAACCGTCTACCAAGTATTCTTCATCAGAGTATATCATGTTGACTAATTATGGAGAGCCTAAAACTTATGAGGAGGCCATAGCTCATAACGACAGTGACAGATGGATGAAGGCTGCTGGGATGGACTCCAGGTAACTTGGAGTCATGATCGGAATTCCTCCCTCATGGACTGGAGGGGCAGATTGTTGGTGTATGGTCCAGCCCATGATGAATGTTCTAGATTATTCTAGTAAGCAAGTGAGGTGGCTGGAGCATGCTAGACAATTCTAGCATGTTATTAAGTTGATGGAAGAAGCTACAAAGCACTAGTTTCCTTGGTTGCAAATGGAAAGATCTAGAAGCTACAATTTTGTGGCTAGTATAGAATTATCTAAGTTAGAGGTTGGTAGAATATTCTAGAAACTAGAAACTAGTTCTAGTTTGTAGAAGGAACTAGAAACTAGTAGAATGCCAATCCCTCACCTATAAATATGGGTGTAGTGCAACCAATCAAAAAATGAATTGAGTAGCAAATGATCAAGTCCAAAGCTAGAGTTCCACTCCAAGTGTGAGAGTGAGAGTGTTCCATTACACATTGTGTGAGTGAAGTTTAGTGTGAGAGAAAGTGTTGTTATACTTTCTTGTATCCATCAAGCCTTGTCTTTCGCTTGGTAAGACTACTCTTGTTGTACTCATTATTTTCATATAGTGAAGATTAATCGTTGTTCCGTGGACGTAGGCATAAATTGCCGAACCACGTAAATTCTTGGTATCTATTTTCTACTTTACTTTGTGCATTCTCTATCTTGTAGTACCGTCATTCCTAACACATTTGATGATGTTCTTGACTGGAGCAAGTTGTCAATACAAATTCCACCCAAGACAAAGCCCGAAATCAAGACAATACTGAAAACAATAAACGAGATCATATACATTTAGGAAATCCCAACAACAGGAGGCGCTGCTGCTAGCTTATAGTAATAGTTATTCCCAGACAAGCAGTACAAGCAAACCAAACCCCTATTAAACAAGAGAAAATAACAACTGAACAAAGTATCTATCCATCCATCCTACATCCATGAAAGACGACGGCGAAGCTTATTCCAAGACAGACATGACATACGAACACAGTGCCGAAACTCAAGGAAAAAAAGACTAGACATGACATGCAACAGCTGCATGCAATGCAATCTTCCCAATTCCTCAGCTATTCCTCAGCAATTCAGGATGATGATATCGTCTCGTGGGAGGGGTTTATTGGTATATGCTAGCCATTTCCCCTTTATTTTGTATCCGCACTGAGCACTCAAAGTACATGTGTTGACCTTCCACTCCACAATATCTACATGACATGTAAAAAGCACGCAACCTATCATGCCCGCAAGAGTTATCATACTGACCACGAAACGAACAAACCAATCGAAAGCCCCCGCCAACACTAGTTACGTTCCTCGGGACAAACCTCCTGTATGGGCAAAGTCCACGAGGGTGGCGACCCTTACAGCAATCTGGACAAACATTATAATCATGGCCGCATTTCTCAGTCCCACAAAAAATGCAATTATACTTGTAGACGAAAGTCGGAGAGTCTTCAACAGCCTTTTTTTCTTCTTCAAGTTGGAGTTGACTCAGAGAGTCTTTAACAGCCCTTGTTTTTTCTTCTTCTTCTTCTTCTTCTTACTCAGAGAGTCTTTAACAGCCTTTGTTTCTTCTTCTTCTTCTTCCCCTTGTTTTTTCTTCTTCTTCTTACTCAGAGAGTCTTAAACAGCCATTGTTTATTATTATTCTTCTTCTTCTTCTTTTTCTTTTTCTTTTTCTTCTTCTTTTTCTTCTTCTTTTTCTTTTTCTTCTTCTTACTCAGAGAGTCTGTAACAACCTTTGTTTCTTCTTCTTCTTCTTCTTTTTCCCCTTGTTTTTTTTTTTCTTCTTCTTCTTACTCAGAGAGTCTTTAACAGCCCTTGTTTCTTCTTCTTCTTCTTCTTCTTCTTCTTCTTCCCCTTGTTTTTTTTTCTTCTTCTTCTTCTTACTCAGAGAGTCTTTAACAGCCCTTGTTTCTTCTTCTTCATGTTCTTCTTCCCCTTGTTTTTTTTTCTTCTTCTTCTTCTTTTTACTCAGAGAGTCTTTAATAGCCCTTGTTTCTTCTTCTTCTTCTTCCTGTTGTTGTTGTTGTTGTTCTTCTTCTTCTTATTCTTCCCCTTGTTTCTTCTTCTTCTTCTTCTTCTTACTCAGAGAGTCTTTAACAGCCCTTGTTTCTTCTTCTTCTTCTTCTTCTTCCCCTTGTTTTTTCTACTTTTTCTTCTTCTTACTCAGAGAGTCTTTAACAGCCCTTGTTTCTTCTTCTTCTTCCTGTTGTTGTTGTTGTTCTTCTTCTTCTTCTTCTTCTTCCCATTGTTTCTTATTATTCTTCTTCTTCTTACTTAGAGAGTCTTTAACAGCCCTTGTTTCTTCTTCTAAGTCTTCTACTTCTTCTTCTTCTTGTTTTTTCTTCTTCTTCTTCTTCTTGTTTTTTTTTCTTCTTCTTCTTCTTGTTTTTTCTTCTTCTTCTTCTTACTTAGAGAGTCTTTAACAACCCTTGTTTCTTCTTCTTCTTCTTCTGAGTTTTCTTCTTCTTCTTCTTCTGAGTTTTCTTCTTCTTCTTCTTCCTCTTGTTTTTTCTTCTTCTTCTTCTTCTTCTTCTTCTTACTCAGAAAGTCTTTAACAGCATTTGTTTCTTCTTCTTCTTCTGAGTCTTTAACAACCCTTGTTTCTCCTTCTTCTTCTTCTTTTGAGTCTTTAACAGCCCTTGTTTCTCCTCCTCCTTCTTCTTCTTCTGAGTCTTTTTCTTCTTCTTCTTCTTCTTCTTCTTCTTCTTCTTCTTCTTCTTCTTCTTCTTCTTCTTCTTCTTCTTCTCCCCCTTGTTTTTTTTTTTCTTATTCTTCTTCTTACTCAGAGAGTCTTTAACAGCCCTTGTTTCTTCTTCTTCTTCTTCTACTTCTTCTTCTTCCTCTTCTTCTTCTTCTTCCTCTTGTTTTTTCTTCTTCTTCGTCTTCTTACTCAAAGAGTCTAACATCTCTTGTTTCTTCCCCTTGTTTTTTTTTTCTTCTTCTTCTTCTTACTCAAAGAGTCTTTAACAGCCCTTGTTTCTTCTTCTTCTTCTTCTTCTAGTCGAAGTCGATTCAGTTTGTCTTCAACAGCTTCTTCTTCTTTCTTCTCATCTGTTTGTTTGGTGGATCGAAATGTACACTTATTTACTACTCAATATCAATCTTTATATATTGTTCTTCATTTTCAACAAAATTGCCATACGTTAATTGATTCGTTGTGAAATAAATATCTAGCTGCTACATATACATAAACCAACAAAAAAAAAATACATATTTGAATATAAATTAAAAGAGAATTTTTAAATATCAACTCAAAAAATTATTCAGGTATGAAAATAATTAAATGGTAATTCTTGCAAATGTAGTAACGAAAACCAACAGCAGTTTGTTTAATATGTTTCCTCAAAACTCAAAACATGAATGTACATACGCAAATTACAAACTGAGATAGCGGAACTGAAATGCTGCAAATTCAAAATTACAAACGATCAATTTACCAGTCCGCATCTCACAAACCCTAAAACAAAAACCAAAAGCATGCATACCAAGACGTACGAGTCCGGATCTCACCTCGGAGCTCCAGCAACTGGGCTGGTTTCTTCTCCCGCCAAGGTCCTGATCCCACAAGGCCCTCCGGCGGTCGGCGTTTCATGACTTTTGTGTGTGTGTGTGAGAGAGACTGCACCAGCTTCGGGCTTAATTTGGGACAGATAGGGTTAGAGCGCTTAAATATGTATAAAATCCTATATATATATATAGGAAATCTTTAAGGGAAGATCCCTTTTTTTTATAAAAATGAGAATTAGTTGTGGGTCTATCCTATATCGAACTTTAACTATCCGAACATCTATTTTTCAAGTTGCACATCATAGATCATCCTTGCAAAATATTAGCTAAATCGGAAATGTTTAAGACATCTAATTGGATTCAAAGAAATTAACGAATACTTTGTTATATAAGAAACAATGAAATTTTACCTTGATAATTAAATAGGCAAATGGTTTTGGATTGAATTGAATTTTTGCAAGGAAGATCTATGAATCGAGACTTACAAAATAAATGGTTCGGATCGTTGAAGTTCGATGTAGAGTGAGCTCTACACATAATCCTCATTTTTTGAAAAAAATGGGATCCCTTTACTTAAAGGGCCTTATATATATATAGGAATCCTTTAACAAAAGGGATCCCCATTTTTCAAAAAAAAATTGAGACACCCTTTTAACCGTTAGATTTTGCTTTAATGAAATTGTGTGGTTGAGTTTGTGTGGCTTGTGATTTAATCTCAACCACACAATTTTATTAAAGTCAATCTAACGGTCAAAAGGATGTCCCTATTTTTTTTTAAAAATGAGAATCCCGCTTGTTAAAGAGTGTGTGTGTGTGTGTGTATATATATATATATTCTCTTTGGGGCTACTCTGCGGTACGTGGTGTGTCACATCTCCCGATCAGACCTCTTTATATGGTGATCGAAACCCCTAACTTGATGGCTAAGTCACTAAAACTTGTGAGTTTTTCCAAACACCACCTCTTTTTAAGTTCATCCGCCATTTAACTTCAATTTTCTTTTAGGCCATGTTTGGGTGATGGATTTCCAAAAACCAAGGTATTGAAGTTAGTAAACAATCCGACTACAAAATGTTAGAGATAGGGAGGGATTCAAAATCTCGTTCCCCTTCATTTAAAAATCCCTTTCACATGCCTTTATAAGTCACTTGAGTTGAGCCGCTAAGATGAACAATTTAATCAACAAACTCTGAGGTCGATCGACTCAGGCTTCGTTTGGTAGGAGGATTCTTCAAGTTCATACTATGATTAGCAAAACGCTAATCAAGCGGGACACGATAGATTAATTAAATTAGGGACAGTATTTGCGTCCACCCCATGGCAACGTATCCAGAGCATGACTAGAATGACTTGCACAACACGTTGCATTAGGCTCTTACCAGTAATCTCCACAGGAGCAGAGACCATGTTTAAAATGATGGAAGCGATGAATGTCTCTAACAATTATTTCCCTATCTAAAAGCTGACAAGTATATTTGATAAAGTTATGACAATCAGTGCACACTCTGAGGTTCTTCATGATCCGAATTGGCGTCCCAGAAGTTGTGCTTATGATGCCATAGGCAACGGCAAGCTTTTCGCTGTGATGACTGAGAAGTACTTCTCGTTGTTCTTCCTCGACGTCCTGCATCACCATTTTCATGTCTGATGAGTACCCGATTTCCTTCAGTCTTCCAATCAGATCATCTAAATACGAATATATCTGTGCGGAGTGTGGATGGGACCTATCACTCATGACGAAAGAGTGGACTTGATTTTTCAGTTGAATCCAAGACTGACCAGCGATTTTGTTGATTCCTCTCTTTTGCATCAACCTCCTTATGTCAGCTGCTTCTTCCCATCTATGATTCACGGAACACATGTTTGACAATAAAACATAAGATCCCTCGTCCAATGGTTCGAGTTGGAGTAGTCTTTCGGAAACCCACTTTCCCAGCTCAAAATTTTTATGAACTCGGCATGAAGATAGAAATGACTTCCAAACTGAACTCAGGTGAGAGATGCCATTTTCTTGAATGAACTCTTTAATCTCATCCAAGCGACCTGCTCTACCATAAATATCAGCCATACAAGTGAAATGTTCAGCTCCAGGCTTGATGCCATAAACTTCTTTCATCAAGCTGAAATACTTGAAGCCTTCTTCAAGGAGCCCGGCGTGGCTGCAGGCATTTAAAACCACCACGAAAGAAACCTCATTCGGCTTAATTCCCTCTTTTATCATGAGTTCAAAAAGCTGAACAGCTTCCTTGCCTTGCCCATGTAAAGCACAAGCGGAAATCATTGAAGTCCACAACACAACATTTAGATCACCGGTTCGTTTAAAGATCATCCGAGCATCGTTTAGGCTCCCACATTTAGCATACATATCAATATACGAGGAACCTAAGTGGACATCAGTTTTGTATCCGATTTTCTGAATGTGAGCATGAATGTGCTGACCGAGAAGCAAAATCCCAACGTTAGCACATGCAGAAACAACACTCGTCACAGAAAATCTATCCACCAGAATCCTTTCACGAACCATAGAACAAAAAGTTAGCAAAGCATATTCATACTCACCATTACGAACATATCCGGAAACCATTGAACTCCATGATACAATCTCCGTCTTCATCTCATGACAAGTAAACTTAGAATTTGCAGTCAACCGCATTGTTTTGAATACTAGCATCGCCTTCTCCATCTTGCCACACTTGCAATACATATCTATTAAGGAAGTTCGAAGAAATCGATCGTTTTGATTGCCAAGCCTTAGAAGACAGCCGTGAATTTGTCTCCCCAGTTCCAAAACAGATAAAGATGAAGCCAAAACCAGAGCTTCGGAGAAAGTGACTCGATTAAATGGCGGTCCATTTTCCACCATCTCATAGAGCAGCTCCAATGCATATCCTTCGTGCCCGTTTTGCATTAGCCCGTATAAGATTGTATTCCAACTAGCAACATCTTTGAAGGGCAGTGTTCTGAACAAATCAAGAGCCTTCTCCATATCCCCAACTTGCATATATGCACCCATCATTATATTCCAAGTAACAGTGTCTCTCTCTTCCATAGCTTCAAATAACCTCTCTGCATAATCAAAGCCGCCACATTTTACATAAACGTCGAGTATCGAGTTCTCTAACACCAAATCCAAGTCAATCCCATGTCTCAATATCCATCCGTGAATTCCCTTCCCGGTCCGAAAATCGCTTAAACTAGAACAACTCTTTAGAACACTTGACAACGTAAATTGGTTCGGACAAACACGATCAAATTGCATCTCTTTGAAAAGTTCCAACACCATTTTGCACGATCCAACTCGAGCAAACCCCGATATAAGTATAGTCCACGACCGGACATCTCTGTCAGGACTTTCATCAAACAACTTGTGTGCATAGGCCAAGTTACTAGATTTTACATACAAGCTTGTGACATAGTTCCTCACATCCAAACTGTCCAAAGTACCATTCTTGACAGATTTGGCATGAAGGGTAACAGGCAGGGACTCATTTGGAAAATCAACAACTGCCCGAGATTGGTACCCACAATGTTGGAATCTCTTGAAGTGGGTATACTTTGAAATTGGATTAGAGCTTAGGTATTTGGTGTTTAGGCAAATCCATCTCATGTTACCTACTAATTAGGTCCGTTTTGGGGATTTAGAAGCAGCCCTTATAACAGCTTTGTTGGGATGGAATTGAAGATTTTGGCTATTTGGTAGGACACGAATGAGAAGCAAAGGCATTCGTTGCGGTGGAAATTTACCCAATCATGAATACAACGAAGTCTCTTTTCAAGCAGGTTACTGATTACATATTTCGCTTACGGACATATTGCCATGAGCAACTGACCTATTCCACATGCGCTTTTGTTGGGTAAAAGTTTTTCGCTTTGATTCATCTTTACATGTTTTGAAAACGTTGTAGGAAATTGGGCATATTTTTGCTTTCGTGGTGTCGTTAACAACGGGTCCATGCATGCGACGACTGTATAGTATATACTGTAATTTTACAAACGAGTGAGAATGATATGCTCTAGTTGTGAAGGAATCCGAAAAAACCAAAAAAGGAGCAGAAAGCACGAAGACAAGAACAGAAAAACAATATGTGTAGAGCATTTAAGGCTCTTAAGAGAATCAGGTTAGCCTAGGGTTCACAGTTTGCACTTAGAGCGGAGGATAGAAGTAAGACGACACGGAGAAGCATAGGAAGAGCAAGCCTCCAACTGTAGCGACTGTCCGTTGGGAGATTTTGGATGCCAACATACTCCCTCCTACCACAGCCACAGACGTGCAGATTGTATGTCCTAGTGTTGCACCCACCGCAACTCCAACCGCATTTTTATGGGTTGCCAGCTGCAGGGTTCAAAGATAAAGTTTCATCTCCGTTTTAGATGAAAAAATAACGACTTAATATAACATGAACTATGACAAGAAGGGGCCGGGGGGGAAAGGAGGAGGGATCTTTTCTCTTACAGCAATTGTCGCTATTTGGCTGCGATCTCCCCACTCTGCTAAAAACGTTAAAATGAATGACTGCAACAGCAAACAGAATTCATTTAGTAATGAAGGTTATCATAAGACTTCAAACTAACAGCTAAAAGGTTTCAGCTCTACAAGCATGTGCAACAAGTACAGATCCCATCCAAAACCATGATTAGTAAAGAGAACATAAACCAAATCAGTCATACCTCCAAGAAGATGGGTGTTAAAAATCTGGAAAAGAAACGGCGGAAGGGTGTTTTTCCCTGTCCAGACTCAAGTTTCTCTTCAACCTGGATATATTGGGTGCCAAGCAAATTTAGACAGCAAAAATAACAAAATAGACTAGCAGAGGGACAAAATTCATGTTGTAAGCACATAAATGCGATGAAGACAAAAGGATATAAAAAGTGATCAGACGTCAGGAATAATGCAGGCAGTCAATTCAGAACAACTCTGAATTCTGAGATTATCCCCACTTCTCGTAAATGCCTAGTACTTTCATTGCTAACTCAAGGGAAAACCAATGAGCCTGGAAAGTTTTAAACATACGACACCAGTTAACTCAATGTCATCATCCTACTTTATCAGTTGCACAGTTGAGGTAAAGTTGTTTTGCAATCTTTATCACTATACAGATGAGGTTGTTTTCGGAGGTTTCTGAAGACCTCCCTCATTCACATGTTCATTCAAAAGCATCAAAGCAAGTCTTGAAAAAATTTAAATATTGCTTTATCCAATCTAAAGTTGATTATTATGATCCATAAACTGGGTAGTACAGGCACCAAGCATTGCTAGTTTACCATCCATCTATCTAGAGATCATAAATAAATACAAATCAAATAAAGGCTAAAAAGTGAAAACATATAATAAACTTACTTCTTCAATTTCTTTCTTCTGGGAAGATTTAGAATCTGATGATCTCCAAGCAATGTAAAGTAACCTCAGTCCAAAAAATAAATATAGAACTGCAAAGAAAACAGAATTACAAAACTTGATTTGCTATCAAACATTAAAGCAAGACCATGTATCTAAGATTCTATAGCCAAAACAAAAATATGGAAATCCGATTCTCATAAAATTTCTTAGTGATCAAGTAACAAAAAGAATGGGTAGCTTTACCTGTAGCTGCACTATTCGTATGCTTCCTTGATATCAAGTTTGGCACAATCCTACCAAGTCCAGTGGAAAGTACCTAATTGACACACAGAACAACTTAAATCTTGATCACATCGATAATAAGAAATCGCACTTTTGCAGTATCTGAACCTTTTAGTTACAACACCATGGAAATAATTTGCATATTAGAACCACATAAAGAGAGCAGAGATGTTGAAGGGAAAACGTTTATATACGTATTTCCACAATAGAAATGAAATATTAGATAACTTACCGTCATTATAAACAAGGCTGAAAGTGCACCAGATAGGACAATTGACCTGGGGTGACGCATTGCCATAAGAGCTGCTATTATAAAGGTTTCATCTCCGATCTAGTAGCATTTGTCAATTAGAAGAAAATTTGTTTAATCACTATAGCTCTCCTTGTTATTTCAAAAACATATAAATGAAAACAGCACCATCATGCAAGCTCGATCATTTGTTAGTACACTTGACTTGGTTCCAAGTTTTCAAATTTCAGTCTGTTCTTATGGGATTAAAGATTACTAACAGAACGAGCAGGTGAGAACCTCTCATAAATTACCACAGCTTTGAAAGTAAAATTGAACTAAACAGATCGGGAAGTTTGTCCACGAACCTCACTGACTAGTATCATTGACAAGCTTGCGATAAAGGCATCAAAAATTCCAAGACCTGAGTCCACGTGGAGCCCAATAGCAACTGAGTCACCCTCTGTCTTGACGCCAAGAGTATTAACTTCAAGAATACCCAATTTAATCTGTACAAACAAATTGATATAGTAGTAACAATGAAATTCAGAAAACAAGATACAGAATCTTCAATTTAAAATATACAATTGAGTGTTATGCATACAGGCTACAAAACACCCATCCAAATACCCCAATAAAAGCATGAAACTATAAACAAATTGAAATCTTATTTTGCCCAATAGAAAGAAATTCAATTTAGTTTCGTTCAAATTTCAGACCTACAAATCCCCACTTCCAAACATCTGTATCCAAGCTTCTACAGCATCAACTACAAATCAAATCAAATGATAAACTTACTTTACGCAACGCTACCTAATTCGATGAACATACAATTGAATTTTATACAAGCTACCAACTCCCCCACTCTAAAAACAGTTCTTGCAGTACCACATTGTAACTTGCAAACAATCAGATAAGAAAAACATGACCCATCAGATGACTGATGGTTAGGAAATTTTTTAAGTCTTCGTTTCTCATCAATTTTCTCAGCAACCAAACAGATATGTAAAATGAGAAAGAGAGGGTGATTGTCAAACCTTGCTCCGACGGCCCAGATCTTTGGATCCCCTGGAGTCTCCCCTCTCAGCTTCAACCCCAGACTCCTAATCACCCAACAAATCACCAGAATTAGAATCATATAAACATACACACACGCAAAGAGAGAGAGAGAGAGAGAGAGAGAGAGAGAGAGAGAGAGAGCTACCTGAGCAGAAACGGCGAGGAGAAGGAGCAATAGGAGGGGGAGGGAGTACGCAATCGTTCTGGGAATCGAGCGACACCCCATGACTGCAGAAATCGGAAGGTCTGAAGCTGCGGTGGGTAGAGGATTTTATCGGGAACGTGGATCGGAATCCTTGCTTGGTGCTTTGCTGAGATCCTACGTATGCCTGTAGAAATTGGAGAGATCTGACGAGAGACACAGAGAGAGATCTTTGCTGAAAGCAGCGAAGATCTCTAGTAGCAGGTGGAGTATTAACGGCTCACATATTAAAAATTGGTGGAGGTACTCTCTTCTCAAACTATCAGAGAGTGGGGGGAAAGGTTTGGCCCCAAAAGAGTAAAGTAAAAAAGTTTTGTCGCGCCGGAAGGAAGAAGTGGATAACCGTATTTTGTCACCAGTTGTCTATTTTTTTTAAAGAAAAAAATTGACAAAGTAACGTTTGTAATTGTTCATTCTTGTCCTTCTTTCCTAGAATTCTTGAAAATGGATTGTGAAGTTTCAATTTTTTCGCTTTATAAAGTTTTTAAATTGTATTAATTTATGTTTTCTTTGTGTTTATATGTTTGGTCTTTTATTAAATTGATGTGGTGATAGATATGAGGTTTATTTTTCTATGATGACTTGAAAAACACTTATTTTTAGAGTTTTGTCTTCCCTCGATAGAGACTTTGCAATATAATGAGAATCAATCGCACAATTTGGTCTCAGTGGTGCAAATATGACTTATACATCACCGATGGCGGATTCCACCACATTATCAAAATAACAATTGATTAGACGTTCAAAGAGACATGAGACATAATGATTAAAGAGTCAAGGGGGCGGGTGTCATCTATATTGCTTGTCACAGCTCACAAGGTCAAACATATTGAATGTATAAATTGATATGATTTCAGTTCATCAAAAATTGAAATAATTTAAAATATCACAATGCAATGTAAAAAATAAAAAAAAATAAAACTACATGACTCAATTACCTCAAATTACCGTATATAATGTAGTTAGCTAACTTTTCATTTCAAATGAATAAATAAAAAAAATTGAACGAGTGATTCTTGGTGTCACGTATTATAGTAAAGTTCATCTCAATTAGAGTGTGTCTCAACAATATAGATTATTTTGTGTGCTAAATACCATTATTGATTTGGTAAAGATATTTACAAATTTTACATACAATTAAGTGCATCCAATGCTAATTGCTAAGCCCACAATATTTGGTCAAAAGTGTTAGAAGTGGTCCTAATAGGATCACTTATGTAAATTTACCTTCTGATATCTTTTGACATGATGAAAATTTACCTTTCCATGTTGCAATAAGTTACAATTTGATTTTCTCCTCTCCATTAACGAAAACGTAAAGAAATACTTTACGCAATTCTTCAACTACTTTGATCCAATTGGGATGCCTTTGATTCAAGTTCAATCTCAAGCCTCAATATTTGTGGCTTAGACTTAGGAGAAAAAAGACCCATTGTAACATCCCACATCGACCAACGGAGAGGGGGTGATGTACCTTATATGTACATGCCTACCTCCATATAACCAGGGACGAAGCCAGAGATTTGTATGAATGAGGGCATCTTCAAACAACAAAGTTACAATTAAAAAGCTAAAAAATTGACTAAGCAAACACATAAATTAATCTATAAAGTTTTTCATACAAAACACTTAGAATCATTGTTGGTGAAGTCAGTCATATTGATACTAAGAGAAATGCTAAGGAGACTTTCTCAAAGTGAGATTCTCCATGGACTCTTCGCTACCTTATGTTTTTTGGCACAATGTTTAATAATGTTGGTACAAGGATTGTGCTAAAAACATGAGGTGATGGAAAGTCCATGGATAGATCCACTTTTGGAAGTGTCTCCTTAGCATTTCCCTTGATACCAATTAACATATAGGGTTTAATTTTTATTTTAATTAGGGTTGGTCATTGAGATGTAAAAAAAATTGAGTGGGGGCATCCGCCCCCTCTAGGCCTATAGTGGCTCCGTCCGTGCATATAGCACAAGGCCTTTTGGGGACTCACTGACTTCGGATTCCATTGGAACTCCGAAGATAAGCGAGTTCGGGCGAGAACATTCCTAGGATGGGTGACCCACTGAGAAGTTCTCGTGTGAGTTCCCAAAAACAAAACCGTGAGGGCGTGGCCCAAAGCGGACAATATCATGCTACGGCAGAGCCGGTATGGGATGTGATGATGAAATTGAGGTTCCACCATAAAACCAATTGGCAATATGGGGAGTAGCCCAAGATCATCTAAGCACATAGCAAACCTTGTCTCTCATCGATGTGGGACAACTCTCAACACGCCCCCACACGTGTGGCGGATTTTCAAGCCTACACGTGGACAACAATTGGGTGACGTGGAGCGCGTGTGGCCGTTGGGCTTCACACGTGGACAACCTTGCTCTGATACCATGATGAAATTGATGTTCCACCATAAAACCAATTGGCAATATGGGGAGTTGCCTAAGACCATATAAGTACATAGCAAACCTTGTCCCTCACCAATGTGGGACAACTCTCAACACGCCTCAGCACGTGTGGCGGATTTTCAAGCCTACACGTGGACAACAACTGGGTGACGTGGAGCGTGTGTGGTCGTTGGGCTTCACACGTGAACAACCTTGCTCTGATACCATGATGAAATTGGGGTTCCACCATAAAACCAATTGGCAATATGGGGAGTAGCCCAAGACTATATAAGCACATAGCAAACCTTGTCCCTCACCGATGTGGGACAATTCTCAACACGCCCCCACACGTGTGGCGAATTTTTAAGCCTACACGTGGACAACAACTGGGTGACGTTGAGCGCGTGTGGCTATTGGGCTTCACACGTGGACAACCTTGCTCTGATACCATGATGAAATTGAGATTCCACCATAAAACTAATTGGCAGTATGGGGAGTAGCCCAAGATCATATAAGAGAGTTGTCCCACATCGGTGAGAGACAAGGTTTGCTATGTGCTTATATGGTCTTGAGCTACTCCCCATATTGCCAATTAGTTTTATGGTGGAACCCCAATTTCATCACGTGACACTCATAGTTTAATGGGACAATCTCATAAATTTCAAAAGTAGGTTCCCCTTCAAGAGTCCAATTCCTAATTGGGAGTTCAAGTATATTGTGTGCGCCTCGCTCATGTTTTCACCCTCACATAGACAATCAACGGAGAAGTAATTCATAATCGAAATCTACATGTCATTATGTAAAACGACTTTGTTAAAACTACATGTAAAGCATGTACTTGTCACGTTTATTGTATGTTCAGTTTGAATGGCCAAATGGAGCTTTAAAGAGAAAGCTCGTGAACAAGGTTCATTGTGATTTTATACACGTCAAATCAGAGACAATCAACTTTATACGTTATTATGAGCCGAGTCTTTTAAATAATAATACAAAAATGAAAGATGTAAAGCACCATATGAATACGAAGATCTTATTATGGTGAAGTACATTAGTACATTATATTATTACTCCCATGTACACCTCTAATCATCCCCCTTTTTTTGTCCCTCTTAAAAAATTCAGAGTAGAAAAGAAGAAAAAAGGATGCGAATGCAATTAAAAATAAAGGAAAGGCCAGCGAGGGCCCAAGACTGGGCCCAACCCAACCCAACCCAAGCCAGCTGAGCCGCTCCACCAATCAGGTTTGAGGACAATGCGTGCGAGCTTCCGCCACTTTTGAATCATGAAAGCGAAGTGAAAGCCCCTCCCGCGATTGAAACGGCCTCTTCTCTCAAACATTGAGCAGGGACGACGAGCACCTCTCTCACTTTTGACATGTTGCTTTTTACAGGACTAGCAGCTAGATGTGGTGGTTGTAATAACTAAAATAAATATGGTTACATATTATAGATGCAAAAAAGTATATTATATTCATTATTGCGAGCTTCCGTTCATAGTTTTGCTACACATGATACATGTGGAATCTTTTTATGTCAAGGTAAAAAAAAAAAAAAAAAAAAAAACTGCCCGACGGAGCTAGATGAGGATGTGAAAATAGCTTCCGCGGCCCTGACATTTACCTAACCCTTTTTTCAAGCTTGATAATGTCACGTTAATTATTGTGATTCTTCCATCTTTTAATGCTCACTCATTTTGTTTTCGTTTTGTTTCGCTTTCCTTTGTAGTAGATGAAAATTAATGTGGACATAACTTTTCGTGCTTCTACTACAACAGGGTGCTGGTGTGGTATTTCGCCGCGATGCAAAATATCCCACGTGACAGGTCTTGACATGGTGGAGTTTGTAGTTGCCAGGAGAGCGTCCAGCGTGCATTTGAGCGACACTAACACCAGATTGAACTTGAGAGTGACGCCCTGCAAGTTGTCAAGATCATTAGCATCCTGCATGGTGACTCTTCCTCATTAGATTTAGTTGCTGAAAACATCAAAACGGGGCACTGAGGCGTCTCGAGTATGTTATGTGCGTAGGTTCGCTACCATGGACATAAGTTGGCCAAGTTATGGGCATAGTAGGTAATTGGAAAAATAATGTAAACAGTCAAGCTAAAAAATAGGTTGACTTATCATATTAAAAAAGAAAAAAGGTGAGTTGAAAACATAAAAAAAATCAACAAACCTAAATTGAATTCATGAATTATTCTCTCATAATTGGTGAAATCTAATTCTCTCTCTTTTTAGAACTTCTAGAACCAACAGGATTCTCTTCGGATTCTTTTGGTGCGGATCATTGGGATTCGTTAATTATGTCTGTTCATCGTATATTGTGCGGTTAGTTTTTGTCAGGTATTTTTTGTGTTTAATTTTAAATAAAAATATTTAAAATAATTTTTGATCTCACGATGTACGATAAACGAACACGATTCACGGATATCTGAGATCCTCACAAAGAAAATCCGGCTAGGATCTGGATTCTTCTTTAGACGGTGTAAAATTGTGTTAGTTTCGTTGATGGCTATATTTTAAAGAGGAGGGAGGGACCCTGCACCCATCGTTTCATAATTCTTTATTCTGCCAATTGTAAAACTCATTCGTCAACCATGTATGCATATTCACTATTTTTAGTCTTTAAACTTTTTCAATATCGCAACTAACCTTCTCATCAAAACAATATAATTTCAACCATTTTCTGATTAATATATCTCTACAATTCATGCCATATATGCGATGACGCCTTATATTATAATTATATTTCCAACTGAAGTAATTAGCAAGATATCGATTATTATTATTAAAAAAAATTTAAAATTCAAGAAAAAATAAAAATTGGGAGAAGGGAGCAGATAGTGGAAAATATAAAGAAATAAACTGGAAATAGTAAAAGCCGTCACAGGAAGCGGTCCGAGTTTCTGCTATCCGGTTTGGGGAATCGCACATTCGCAGCTCGGAGAGCTGGACCTACTCGCTGCGCAAGTCGACCACGTGTCGAATAAAAGATTAGATGAGACATTGGCGTCGAGCATCAAAGCAAAAGCATGAGAGATTTTTCAATGTGACCGTCATATGGAATGATACATCACGTGTTGTTATATAAATTTTAGGATATATATGTTAAAAAGTTAATAATTTAAAAAATAAAAAATTTCAGCACTTACATAAAAACACGTGGTGTACTACTGTGTTACCGTCACAACTAAAAATTTCTTTAAAAGCGGAGGGACAAGGTGAGGGAGGAGGAGCACGCGTGGAGTAAAGAGAGCGAGTATAGGAGTTGAGGCAGTCGCGGGCGGCGGGAAAGGATGTGGGGTTTGGTCCGTTTATTGCCAAAACGCGGGTGAAAAAGCTTGTCTGGTTGAGAGATGGTTGGTTTTTATTCCTCGTCTCGTTTGTGGAGAGGAGAGCACACCGCTCTCTCTCTCTCTCTCTCTCTCTCTCTCTCTCCTCTCTCTCTCTGTCCATCTCATCATCTCTCTCTTAAAACTACTTTCTCTCTCTCCATGTAAAAGTTTCTCTCTCTAGAAAGCTGTTATTCTTGTTAATTTGGCTCTCTGTTTTTTTTGTTTGGTCTGGGTGTGGCCTGGTTTAGATAGAGAGAGAGAGGGGGAGGGAGAGGGAGAGGGAGAGGGAGAGAAGAGAGAGAGAGAGAGAGAGATAGTGTGTGTCTGATCGTTGAGAGGGGGATTTTAGTAGAGTGACGGGTAGGTGGGGTGCGAGGGAGGGGGTGGAGTGAATGAATGGTAATTCCGGTGGGGCTTGCTAGAGTGACGGCCCGGTGGTGTTGGTGGTGCTGCTGACGACTTAACTCACTGTCTCTCTCTCGCCGGCGACTGGAGCCATGGACTTCGATGCCGGAATTCCCATGTCTCGTGCTGCCGCGCCCGTCACCGACGCTCCCTCACTGTCACCCTCCTTGACCCAAGGTCATCTTTCTCTCTCTCTTACATAACAAAACGCACATACATTTGTCTTTGTTTGTCAGTAACTGTCCTTTTCTCTGTTTCTGTTTCTCTTTTGTTTCGCCATTGTTTCCTTGTTTTCCCAATCACGTTTGCCGCCTCCGCCGATGCGAATTGTCCCTTTTGACCTTTCAGTTCCTCAATCCATATGTGATCAATGCTTTCAATCTTATTCAGCTTCGTCAATTTCGATTCCCAGGACTTAAATTCGCATGTTTTTCATTTTTCATGTGATTCTTTCCGTTTCTTGAATTATTACAGTATCTTGCCTCTTGTTTGTTTTCAATTTTTTTCGTGTTCTGAATGCGATTTGGTTGCTATTTAGAGAATTTGGAGTTGTCGATGATGAAAGTTTTCGCTATCCCGTGACAACTCAAATACGGTATTTGTTATAGCATGAAGATCGAAAGGAGGGATTGACGATAACCGTGATTTCAAAACCAATTTAAACAGAAAATGCAATGTCAATCTTGTGTGATTCGGCTTCTAAGAACAATAAGACGAAGAATTTAATCTAATTGCAGCTTTAAGGCACAATTTCTTTACTTAATTGTCTTCTTATGGTGTACAAGAAGGAGCAGAATGCAGACGAAATGGACACGTCGGAAATATGCCTTTCACTTGAGTTTTGATATGTTTGTATGATACGATGTAATGAACTTACTTATGAAATGTTATTTCAGATGCAATGTGGCAAATGAATTTGAGATCAAGTGAAACAGTGGAAGCCGGGGGCTATCCCGAGCGAACTGGAGAGCCAGATTGCTCTTATTACATCAGAACAGGACTTTGTAGATTTGGAGCAACTTGTCGCTTTAATCATCCACCTAACCGGAAGCTGGTATAGTTTCACCATGTTTACTCCATTTTTTTTAGTTTAGTAATATGTAATCTTTCTCTGATACTTTTTAGCACAAGGGTAGTATGCTTCGTGTCTAATGTTTAATTATTTCATTAAATTTTGATTGAAATTATATGTCTATATACCAAGATTCTGTTTATTGCCAGGCTATTGCCGCTGCAAGGATGAAGGGAGAGTTCCCCGAAAGAATTGGACAACCAGAATGTCAGGCATGTATTTCTGTGGAAGTTTGGTTGTGTAAATTTTGGTCTGACTTACTAATGATATTTGTTAAACTTCCCTGCAGTACTACCTGAAGACAGGAACCTGCAAGTTTGGAGCAACATGCAAGTTTCATCATCCTAGAGACAAGGCGGGAATCGCTGGAAGAGTTGCCTTAAATATCTTAGGCTATCCACTTCGACCGGTTTGATTTCCTGTTTTCATCTCATTATTGTGCCATTCACCTCTTTTGCACATTTCGATTCTGTTTGCTTTACTTGAATGTTTACTTTTTAGTTTATTTTTGTGGCATATGGACAGACAAGGGACTGAAAACAAACGCCATTTGTGTTGGTGTGGTAAATTTTAGAAGTAGTGTGACGCAAAATAATGATTTAAGAACCGCACATATGCTAGAGGAAAAACCATTTCGTCTTAGGACCAAGCGTTCCACCTTTGTATCATATAATTGAATATGTGTTGGAGACAATGTTGTTTGTATACTATCTGTATATTTGAAATAATTGTAAAATTGAACAATACATGCTGCACAGTTTTCGTTCAGGCATATTGTAGATCTGTAAATGTCTATACATATCTGCTTTGGGGATTGTTTTGTAGATCTTTCTGTGCATCTTAGTTGGTAAGATAAATTTCCTAACTTTTCATTCTTTACTTTTAGCAGAATGAGATCGAATGTGCCTATTATTTACGAACTGGACAATGCAAGTTCGGAGGCACTTGTAAATTCCACCATCCCCAACCTACTAATATGATGGTTTCAGTGCGTGGCTCTCCTGTATATCCTACTGTCCAATCTCCAACTACTCCTGGCCAGCAGTCGTATGCGGGAGGAGTTACAAATTGGTCGAGAGCATCTTTTATTCCCAGTCCACGCTGGCAAGCTCCATCAAATTACGCTCCTCTCATTGTTCCTCAGGGAATGGTATCAGTCCCTGGATGGAACACATACAGTGTAAGCTTAACTGTACCTCTCTGTGCGAAATGCTGTGATGCGAGTTATATGCATGTGTGTTTAAAACTGTTGATCTTGTTGTGTCATCTAATTTGTGATTAAAGTTGCAGAATAATAGTTTGAAAATTTATCTTATGAGAAGAAAACAAGATGAAAATCGAATGGTTTGCAATTTCTTTTATTGCACTCCATCAGAAAAGCTCTAATGCAGCAGCTTTTGAGTTTAAGTTCACTAGTATACTTGCGCTATGGTTCCCCGAGAAGAATCAATACGCTTATTTGTTGGCAATTTTTGCAGGGCCAGCTTGGCTCCGTTTCATCTGCAGAGAGTCAGCAACAAACAGCGGGAAACAGTCAGATGTTTGGAACTTCACGCCAAGGTGAACCAGAAAATTCAGGATCTCAAGGGGGCTTTTCTCCATACCGTTCCGGTTCCATCCCTGTAGGGTTCTATGCATTGCAGAGGGAAAATGTATTTCCCGAGAGACCTGGCCAGCCTGAGTGCCAGTTCTATATGAAAACCGGGGATTGTAAGTTTGGTGCAGTCTGTAGGTTCCATCATCCTATGGAGAGGTTAATTCCTGCTCCAGACTGTGTTTTGAGTTCAATAGGCCTTCCTTTACGACCGGTGAGTTGCTTTTACTGTTGGAGTTCGGTTATAAGCTTGAGCTATTGTTTCAAAAATAGTTGTGTGCGCTTGTTTATCTTTCAATAAGTAGTCTTAACTTTGGTGATATTTTACCCGATGAATCTGGTTC
Organism: Heteromeles arbutifolia; assembly: GCA_024362995.1. NCBI lineage: Eukaryota > Viridiplantae > Streptophyta > Magnoliopsida > Rosales > Rosaceae > Heteromeles > Heteromeles arbutifolia. Next base: position 33,194,094 of record JANCRC010000010.1, on the reverse strand, counting down.
ACTTTTTAACAGGGACAACCTTTGTGCATCTTCTATTCTCGTTACGGTATCTGTAAGTTCGGACCAAGTTGCAAGTTTGACCACCCTATGGGCATCTTCACTTATAATCTGTCTGCGTCATCTTCGGCTGATGCCCCCGCCCGGCGTTTGTTGGGTTCGACGTCGGGGGCGGCTTCATTAAATTTATCATCATCAGGACTAGTTGAAGCAGGATCAGCAAATCCCAGGAGAGTTTCATTGTCAGAGCCTAGACAGATGCCTAGTGCAGAAGATAACAACATTGACAGAGAGGAGTGAAAAGCGGCTCGAAAACGAGCCATTTACATTAACAATCTTTTGAGGGATATCTGCAAGTTGATATCTGTAAATTGATTTCCAATTGCTGGAACTTTACAGAGAATTGTCCTGAAGATGCATTTATCTGACAGATTCAACCTTGTGAATTTCACATTGCTGCATTGCACTGTATAAACATCTGCAAACATTGTCTTGTCCCAAATCCCGAAATGTCCGACGCTGGTTTAACTTAACAACAGATATAGTGGAGGAAAACCGACTAAAATGACTCTTTTCCTTTTTGGTTTTAAGAAATATTTTGCATGGGAATTAACGAAAATGTTACAAGACATTTGGATGTGATTCTACTGTTTATTAGATCTTGGAACTATTTTTATTGATTTTTAAAGTTGAAAAAATAGAAAAATAATATAAACTAATAGCGAAGCTTCCAAAGAGATTTGTAGGTGTCGAAAATCTTTGGAATATCCTAAATTAATTGTAGAAAACATGTGGTGTGACTAGAGTGAATCAAATTTTGGCTTTTAATTAGTCTTGTAAAAGTTCTCAAAATCGATTGAAAAACATGGGTTATAACTCACAATTTTTGTAAAAAAAAATGAAATTTTTAGTTTTAAGAAATATTTTGCATAGGTATTAACGAAAATGTTGCAAGACCTTTGCATGTGATTTTATCCCTTGTTAGCTCCCGAATCTACTTTTCATTGATTTTTATAGTTGAAAAAATAGAAAAATAATATAAACTAATAGTGAAGCTCCCAAACAGATTTGTAGGTGTTGAAATTCTTTGGAATGTCCTAAATTAATTGTAGAAAACATGTGGTGCGATTAGAGTGACTTAAATTTTGGCTTTTAATGAATCTTGTAAAAGTTCTCAAAATCGATTGGTAAACGTGGGTAACTCACAATTTTTGTGAAAAAATTGAAATTTTTAGTTTTAAGAAATATTTTGCATAGGTATTAACGAAAATGTTGCAAGACTTTTGCATGTGATTTTATCCCTTATTAGCTCCCGAAATTATTTTTCATTGATTTTTATAGTTGAAAAAATAGAAAAATAATATAAACTAATAGCAAAGCCCTCAAAGAGATTTGTAGGTGTTGTGAAATTCTTTGGAATGTCCTAAATTAATTTTAGAAAACATGTGGTGCGACTAGAGTGACTCAAATTTTGGCTTTTAATGAATATTGTAAAAGTTCTCAAAATTGATTGGTAAACGTGGGTTATAACTTACAATTTTTGTGAAAAGATTGAAACTTTTAGTTTTAGGAAATATTTTGCATGGGTATTAACGAAAATTTTGCAAGATCTTTGCATGTGATTTTATCCTTTATTAGCCCCTGAAACTATTTTTCACTGATTTTTAAAGTTGAAAATAGAAAAAATAATGAAAACTAATAGAATAACTCTAACTTGGGCTTATAACGGATGTGGTAAAAGTTCTTAAAACAGATTAGAAAATTGCGGGTGTTAACCCATTTTTTTGGGGAAAATGCAAATTTTTATTTTCGCGAAATATTTTCTATGAGCATCAAGGAAAAGTTTATAAGGAATTTGAAAGTGGTTTTACAATTTATTGAGCAATAAATGTACATTTAGTAGAAAATTTAGGCTGAAAAAAGGTGAAAATATAGTAGTAAGCCCCAAAGCATTGCCAAAATGGGCACCCACATTTTTTGTGAAAATGATTTTTTTTTTTAATTTTTTATTTTGGCACAATATTTTTCGTGAACATCAAGGAAAAATTTATAAGGCATTTGAAAGTGTTTTTTTTATTATTTATTGAGCAAAAAATGTATATTTAGTAAAATATTTAAGTCGAAAATTGAAAAAAAAGTAAGTGAAAATTATAGCAGTGAGGCCCAAAATAGTGCCCAAATGGGGTTCAACCATCAAGAATATCAACGAAAAGTCTTACACTAATTTCAAAATTTCATGGTGAGACAAAGGTGAAAACAAACAGATTCAATGCGCGATTTATGTACAAATTTGCAAAACTGACTACAAACAATGAGTGTTAACATGTTTTTTTTTTTTTTTTTTTGTAAAAAATGCAAACTCTTTATTTGCACGAATTATTTTATGTGAGCATCAAGAAAACTTTTTAAGGCATTTGGAAGCTATTTTACCATTTATTGAGCAAAATGTATTCTTGATATAATATTTAAGCTGAAAACTAAAAAAAAAAATGAAATATAGTAGTAAGGCCCAAAACATTACCAAAATGGGGTTCCAGTCCACCCTCAAGAACACAACGGAAAGTCTTATATTAATTTTCAAAACTTCGTGGTGATGCAAAGGAGAAAACAAATATATTCAACAATGATTTTTGTATGAATTTGCAAAACCGGCTACAAATAGTGAGTGTTACCCACGTTTTTGGTGAAAAATGCGAACTTTTAATTTTCACGAAATATTTTCCATGAGCATGTAGGAAAACTTTATAAAGTATTTGAAAGCGGTTTTTCGAGTTATATAGCAACAACTATATATTCAGTAAAATATTCAAGTCGAAAACTAAAAATAAAGTAGTGATGCTCAAAATATTGCTAAATTGGATTCCACCCTTGAGAATATCAACGGAAAGTCTTACATTAATTTTCAAAACTCCAAGGTGAGGCAAAGGTAAAAATAAACATGTTTAACGATAATTTATGTACGAATTTACAAAACCAATTAAAAGTCACGAGTGATACTCATCGTTTTGTTATATCAAATGTCACACGGTTTCTTAGCAAAAAAAGTCACACAATATCTGTCCCATGCCTGCATTTTTTCCCCAAACATATAATTCTCATATGATTATTATTACTTCGCAGATAACTAGCATATAACACATGTGCTCAAATACAATTTTATTTTTTTGCACATATCCAAGCAATAATGTCGTGGTGGTGTCATCTACCAATACAAAAAGGCTACAACCTTCATCAATTGGGTCAGGCCAGGCCAAGCCCAGTGAGATTTTTAATATTTAACCGATGATTATTCATATCCGTAAAATACTTAAAATGTAATCTTTGAAATCGAATCGTTCAGATCGATTATTTGCGGGGATCGAATTTGTAGGGTTAAATTGTCATCCCATCACTGTTGTACAATGAGGATAAGGAGATACTCTTGGTCCAAAGAAGGCGAATGACTTGAACCGCGGTAAAATAATTACACTTTTCAAGGTATTTTAAATTTATCACCGATTGTCATATAATTTGATGAAAGATTGTCGCAGTAACATCATGTTCCATGTAAAAAGTGATGACAACAATTCAATCCAAGACGGATATGTCATAATATCTCCATAATCATAAAAATAATCCATATCCCTAGCCATCACATTAACGACTGGGTTATTCTATAAGGGCCATAATCATTTCAGGTGAGTAACGAATTCCTTATCGGTTAACGGGTTATCCTATTTTATCAATTATTTTATTTTATTTTCTCATAACTAATGAAGAAAATATTTTAATCACATGAGATCAAACAATAAAGAAAAACTATAATTAAAATAAAATACTATATAATCAAGAATCTAACCATAGAACATCAACATCCAATGCCAAAAACTATGATTGGAAAATAAAATTTGACCAAAAAATAATTAAGTATATTAATGCATATAAATTAGAAAATATATCTTAATGTGACAAATTTAACGACAATTATAACTATGGTACCCTTATCTTCGTAACCATATCTAAAACCATTCTTAAAATTTCGATTTATCAAATACCCATGCGCATACTCATCCAAATCATCCCCAAACATATAGGTATCCATGAGAAACAAATTTAACAAATTTAACGATTAAATGTATCATCCTTAAGAGGTATGAAAACTTGCTACACATGTTGACATTCACACCAATGGAAATGGGTTGTGTGTGGCCACCACCATAATAGTTGTATTGGACAGAGACATGCACATTCAAGTTACACATTAAGATAAGAGCCGTTATCGCAAAAAATCCTCCCCCTTTCTCCCAATTTCTCCCAAACCCAACTCTCACGGTACACACCCTTTCTAGTCTTTTTCTTTACATTTGATTTTCCAAAATTCCTCGCCCCCAACCCAATTTAGCTCTCCACCTAAGAGCAACTCCAGCGTGGGAGCCCTCTCCTAAGCTATTCACTGTTCAATCCATCCAGTGAACAGTAAATGCCCTTAATGAACAGTAACTGCATTTTGCATCTCCACCGTTGCACTTGAATAGCCATGGCAATAGGCAATGAAATAATAGTATTTTATTTATTTATAAAATAATACAAAGAAAGAAACAGAAAAAAGGAGAGACCTTGCGGCGGCGAGAGCATGACCCAGTTCGTGGATAGCGACTGAAATCACTATGGACGAAGAAGCTTCCATGGAAGAGATTGAGAGCTCTGCCGAGCTCCCATATGAGGAGGAGGGAGACGGAGAAGAGCAAGGTTAAACCGAATTCGACGCCGATGGAGAACCAAGCCCTGAGAATCCGGCAATGGGTCTTGCCGAAATGGATGAGGGGTTGGTTGAAATGCCAGAATTTGAAGTTGCAGTAGCAGCAGGAGACGGTGGTCGCGGGAGGAGGAAGCGGCGGAGATGAGTTTGCAGGGGAGTGAAGGGGTAGATATTTTAATATCCCAAATCAAATAAAATCTGCACTTGTTTACCTTTCTTCTTCGATCTCTTTCTTTTTGCATATCAAAATCAAAAACCCAAATTTTCAAATCCAATCCAACTGAAAAACAGGTTCCAAATTTTGTCAATTGTGGGTTTTGGAGAAACAAAGAAAAAGAGACATCAGAGAGGAACCAGAAGAAAAGGTTAGAAATTTTACAAGATATGCCGTCTGCATGTCCGTTCTCGTCACTGGCACAATCGGTTTCGTCAGAACCCACGTCTCTGTGGCCCTCAAAAAGCTTGGAGACGTCGTCCTGACGTCAGCCCACGTCAAATTGCCTTCAGGGGCTCGGATCGGCACAAATCGACGGGCCTGGCGCTCGGGCCTGCTCGGGCTCCCTCGCCAGCGAACGCTAGGCTTCCTCCCTCAGGCAATCCAGCCATGTTCCGAAGCCCGTCCCTCGAGCAAGAGCTCCCGCTGGAGCTGCTCTAATCAACCAGCTCAAAGCAAATACCCATTAAAACCCTTTTTACTATAACATTTATGATCCACCAAATACTAATAAGAGGCCTCTTAAGAAAAGAAAAAAAAGATCAAAGACCCACTTCCCAGCTCACACTCTATTTTTCTTAAATTCCCATCACCTTTTCCACTCAAAGTCTCAAAAGCACAAACCAAAGTAGTGTACCCATCTCAAGAAACAATTCATGATGCCTGCTCATGCTCATGGGGTCACCTTCTCTCTCCTCCTACTGCTGCTCTTTTTGTCTACTGCTATCTCCACTACTGAAGTAGCAAGCTTAACCCATGTGAGTGTTACTCTTCAAAGATCCCAACTTTCCTTTCAATTTCATAGATTCCTTTACATTTTCTTGTCAAATGGGTCATGATTTTTTCTGGGTTTTCTGTGAATTGAAGTGCATATATGTTGTTTTGAATTTTTAAGGCCAATGGGTCTGCAGCTGTGGAGCCACTTGTGCCACTGATTCGAGCTGAAGAGATGAAGACTTTGGTGATGAATGAGACCAGAAGGAAGTTGGGGAGCTTTCGGATTTGTGCATTGTGTACTTGTTGTGGAGGTGCCAAAGGTCTTTGCTTGCCTTCTCCTTGTTGCTATGCCATCAATTGCAACATTCCAAACAGGCCCTTTGGTTTCTGTTCTTTCACACCCAAGACCTGTAATTGTTTTGGATGCCATATCTAACTCTTCCTCTCTATATTTTATAATTAAATTGTTGAATTAGGGGTAATGTTTGATTTTGTTGGTAGTCTGGATGGAAAAAAGAATATCTGTTCTTGATTTGTTTGTTTATAAGTTATGAAATTTATTATATTTCCAGGTTAGCTTATTTCTATATCTAGTGGGATAATTTTCCAATTTTTTTATTTTGGCTGCAATAAGCAGTGCCTGGAGATAGGATTAGCATAGTTGTGAGGATTTTAGGGATCATTGTCCTTGTTAATGGAGCTATTTGGGGTTCTTAATGATATTTTATTGACTTTTCAAAAAGTGGTCAGTAGAGCTGCTCTATGACGATTAAGATTCAACTTCTATGTTCTATTATTTTAGTCTTGTGCTGATATTTTATTAATTTGTGATGAGTTTTAGTTCATGTTTTCCAATGAAACTGGTTGCTACTAATGTTTTCTTTTTCTGCTTTCACTTAGTGCTTACTGGTTTTCCATTTTATGTTTAGAGAAAGTGAATGGTTTGATCTGCTATATATTGTTGCTTTTGTCTGCAATTTCAAGCCTTTCATTGGGTATATAGATACCTGAGAGAGAGAGAGAGAGAGAGAGAGAGAGAGAGAGACTTCTCCTTGCTTAGCTATGGCTTTTCAGTTACTTCAAACAGATAGGAGATTTGCATATTGCAGGATGCAGGTGGTGGAGATTGGAGAATTAAGTAGATTAGATTTTAATTGAACAGTAGGTGGGATGTGTTAGTGTGATGAATATTAATGCATGTAGCTGGAAGCTGGGTTGGGTGGGGGTGGGGGTGGGGGTGGGGTGGGGGTGGGGTGGGGGGTGCAATTAAGCCATAGCCACCAAGTTTTGCTTCAATGATGTTGAGATGGTGGTGGTTTACAATTCTTGGATGGATATTATTTGCATCACTTTTATTTGCTTGGAATTTTTATTTATTTTTAATACCCTCTTGTAGATTGTTGAGTGAAATGCAAGTCTCAAATTCTCAGTCGACCAAAACTTTATGTTTATGGTTTGTAGCTTACATCCAACGGGAATAATATTGTAACGGTATCTCAAGCCAAATATGCGTTGTGCAAGAATGTTAAAATATATGACAGTACTTGGTCTGTAGAATCAAGAGTCCTATTGCATGGGCAGTGAGCAGGAAGTGGGGTGGGTTTGGAGCCACATGATCGGATTTTGGTGTCTTGATAACAGTGTTTTGGCGGAAAAAGGGGGAATCTCGTTGACCTTTGTTTGTGAATATTGCGATGACATAGTTATATGGGGCGACATGCCAACAAGCCATGTGCCGCTCAAAGGACATATGACCATCATATGGTGGGCGCTTTCATCATGCATGCCCTTATTTTCTTCTTAACTTCCCTCCCTTGCTGGTCACTGGTCTAACTGAGCTCATGTCTCGTTTATTTATTTGACTTATTGAACTAAACGGGCGGTAATCCAATTGGTTAGGGCAGTATGCTCGCTTCTTTGCACTTAAGTTAAGACTCTTTATATTACAATATATTGCTTCTTCAAAAAGAAAAGAGAGATATCATGTTTGATGGTGTGTATTTCTGTGTGTTATGATGGTTGCTTGACTTGTAGATTATGAAAAATCAATGAGTTTACTGGCCCAACTCCATCCTAAACTCATTCACATTTCTTTCAAAGGTCAAATTTTGCAAATCCCAATCATTTCTCAATCCTGAGCAAATGGTGAGGATCCTCATGACCCACTAACAGGGACCGTTGAATTTTGATCCAACGGCTACAATTATTATAACTTTTAGAGGGACCTCTTGTTTGTAGCCATTGGATTAAAATCCAACGGCCCGTGTTAGTGGGTCATGAGGATCCCCACCATTTGCTCAGGAGGCAATCCAATTCCTTCTTGTTTGGCCTCCTATTCTTGGAACCAACATCCCTATCACGTCTCATGTGATTCATCATGCGTGCCTAGATCAAGAGCGGAATCTTTTAGAAACAAAATTTACGTGGACGTGGTGAGACCTCGGAATTTTCTCTCGTATCCACCTCGTTGCATTCGGTAGACTCAGAACTCGTGAGTGGTACTAGTCGTAGTGTAACTAATGATCAGAGGAACTTTCAAATGAATCACATGCCATCTCTAGGGAATCGACTGTCCAACTCGCGAGCCATGTCGATCGCGCACATGTTGTTCCAGAGTGTAAGCTGAGCTTTACAAGAACGTCGAAAGCTCAATCGGACGGCAGTAGTATTATCAGCCGGCAAGATCATCAGCATCAAGAGGAGTTGTCAGCAATGAACAGGTGGCCGGCCGACGAAGCATCCCAACACAAAAAGAAGTTGAATTTACGGATTTACAGCAGCAGCAGCCTCTCTCAAGTATAAAACTGGAGTTGATTTCTGTGTTCACATATACATTTCAACTGTGTAAAAATAAAAAAAGGCAATACAACCTTGCTTTTGGCCTGCCTCTCAAGTCTTATGTAGTAGTAATGTTAAGTATGAAGATCTCCAAATTTTACACCAACTTCTGAGCTCTGAGCTTCCTCCAAATAAAGGATGATGGATGACGGTATTCGTATATAGGAGCGCTCAAGCACTAATTAGTTAGTGGCTACTTGTAGGGATCAACCCAACATTTATCGTTCCTGACAGCTCGTTCCCATTTCCTTCTGAACACTTTCATTTGATTGAACGATTCCCGCCTCACCTGCAACATTACAACAAGAACAAAAGAAAACAGATTAATCAATCTAATGAAGACTATATATTAAAGACAATATTGTCGCGTCGACTGTCAAGAGACTTACATCAACTCTGTGGTCGTTTCCTGTAGATTTTGATGATGATGATCCCTGCCAATGCAATTACCAAAACATTATAAAAATGTAAAGAACGCGATTGCAGCAATACAATATTATGAATTTTATCTTTCGTCACCTGATTATTTTGATCATCTGAGGCTCCTCCCAATGTAGGGCGGCCATGATGGATTATGTACTCGGCATCCACAACTCCAACTTTTTTAGTTCGATCTCCCTATTGCAACATTATATATACATTCAAACTCAAACACGAAAGAATGCAGGCCTGTTTTTTTTTTTTGCAAACAGTAGAAGATCGGGGCAAAGGAAATCGTTTCCTTGTTAGAAAAGAAAGCATGAGAACTTGCCTGCGCACAATAGCCAATCTGCGTATCTAGTCCCCAAGCATGAATCAAGTTATTCTGCAATTAACATAATCAAGCCAGTGCAATCTAAGCCACCGTTGCCTCTATTCTCATGTGAAGAGAAAACCAGCTATTTGAGTTGAGTTCCAGGGGCCCGGACAAAAGAAGTTAACACACGTACCTGGATCATATACCATACACAACGCCAGGCAGCTCGAGAGAAAACAGGAGCCATCACTTCTATCCACCTGCAGCAAATGCATTGCACATTTTCATTTTAATTAGTGGATGGTGTACTTCTGCAACTACACTTATATTAACAGAATTATCTTAAACAATCGTATGGAAACCACAGTTTTTACCCGGTGCAAGGAGGAGCTCTACTGCTTTCATAACAACCTTTCCCATTGTTACTTGACTTGTAAGTCCTTCTGCAGATACAAAATGAATTATATCAAGTTGTTTGAAATTATGGGTGCTTGAAATTAACCAGCATCAACTTACTAAAGCAATTTTAACATTGCAAAACGTAAAATAATGTTAACATTCAACAATATTTCCCAAGGGAGTTCATCATTTAACAGTATAAGACACCTGTGTGCTACCGATCCTCTCAAACGCGCAGTAATTTGATGATGCACCTCTGATTTGGAATAATCCAGTGCAGGTTGTGATATCTCAAGCCCTTCCTTTTGAACAATGGATATGTACCTAAAAGTAGTATTAAACAAGAAGTTGACAAAATGGGATTAAGAACCAGTCGGTATAATGTATAAGTTTGTGAAAAGAGATGCAGCCAGCCTCACAATGTGTATACCGTTGGGGGTGGAAATAGTCAACTCCGAGGTCCTCATCCCAGAGGAAAATGTAACTATATTCGGCAACTATGTCAGGATGCAAGAAACGCTTTGCAAACCACCTAGGCATCAACCAGAAAAACAAATTTCAATACTGCAGCTTTGACGAAACTGATATTAGGCATGCAAAGATAAAGAGTAAGACCATTTAGTTTGACTGATTGCAGATACATGAATAACTTGGTCGCTCCATTGAAATTCCTTCCACTCATCGATGATGCCATCATAATGGAAGAGCATCACAACGAAACCACTTGACAGGAACTGCAACATGGATTAGAGAGTGAAAAGCAGTTACTTATGCAGCTATGAACAATGAAAAAGAATTATCAGTACTTAGTATGGACTATACCTTTGTGAGCATGGTTTAACAGGATATACCTTTTTGACCATTTTACTGACAAGATCCTTTTGCTTTATCCCGACAGCCATGGCAAATAAACTAGTTGAAGAATTTGCATCTTTCTTCTTCAACAAGTTAACCGAACGCTTCTGGTCAAACAGTGTAAGAGTCGAAATTTAGATAAACATGCAGCACTGTCACTTGGAGGAATGCAATGTTACACAATCAGTTGAATAGTTCAGTAGCTTCCATTCATCATTCTGAAAACCTTACCTTTTTAGCACTCCATAACGGCCGCATTTCCAGATCAGAAGTCTTGGCAACAATGCCTCGAGGCAGTGGCTCACTTCCATAAGGCCTTTTCTGATTCTACAACCAATAAAAATACTATAAAGTAATAAATCTGAACAACTCATCTGATAGGAAAGATGTATGAGACCTGTGTGGAACGATAAACAAACCATGCAATTGTACTTTAGATTCTGCAAATTGTTTGTGACTCGCCAAAACGATGATGAATTCTGTGCAACATGACCCAAAATAGTAGCGGTAATGTCAATATAAACTTAATTTTCAGGTCAGTAAAAGTGATACTTTTGTAAGCTAGTTATAGGAGCTAAACACAAAAATACAGATTGGAGTCGCGACCAAAAAAATGGCATACACATACCTCTTTGTAATCTGATGATATGTATGCACTCACTATGAGAAACAGAATACACAGCAGAGAAGCTGCCGGGAGAATGCTACAAAAACACAATTTCCCGCTTCTCAGATCTGCACGTAAAGTTACCTGCGAAGAGAATGGAACGAAGAAGTGCATAAAAACATGTCAAAATAACAAAGATGGCTGGATAAAGAAGTAAATATGTGTGCCATTTTCAGAAAGAAAAAAATTCAATAAATGTAACCAAGCGATCTGCATAGAAATTAAAACCATTGTCCTAATTACCTAATAATTGCTACTTTCTGCTAGGGTAATCGTGATTGAACTAAAATTTACAAGGGTTTGTAGGTCAAGCAGTTAAGAGTATATACTCTTGAACTCGAGGACTCGCGTCGGAATCCCCTCCCCCAATACTCACAAGCAAGAGCTGAAAGAATAAAGATTCCGAATTGTCTCAAGAGCTCAAGAAGAAACACCTAACTTCCAGAAAATATGTGCATAGGAATTCAAAGAAGGATGAATTCGATATAATCTCATGGCCCCAAAAATCACAAGAAAACAAGAAAACAACACAAGTATCTGTTTCTATGATCAAAATGTTCAGTACCAATTAACAAATTACAATATTGGTCAAATACAAAATCAAAAAAGTGACCAAGAAAAGCATAATAATATGAGTATTAAATGCGTGCTTACAGAGGAGGACTTCATCTTCCATGAAAACGGAGACAACCCAGAAACAGAAATCCTGCAACAACCTGATTTCTGTTCTTTCTTTTCGTCCTTGGCTCTTGTTTTCGTTGACGAAAAATGAAAGCTCAGCTCTGTTTTCTGGTTTTTTTGTTCCTTCTGGTTTTTACTTTATACAGGGGACAGAGAATGTGTTGCAGAAAGCAGGATGATGGATGAATGAGTGATTGATCACAGGCACCCAGAAGAAACAAGAAGCAGAAGTATCAGCATCGGGATTCGGATTGGGTGATTTCCATTCACCAATCATGACAACGTCGACTTGTCGAACAAATTGAGGCAGGAAGAAAAGGAAGAGCCTTGACTATCGAGAGAGAGGGTGTTTGTTAAGATGCAACCGTATAACACGCGCAATATTATTTAAATAAAATTAAATAAATAGTGGGGAAGCACTACTCTCACGATCTTTGTTCTTCTCTTGGTGGTAACGATAACCAGAATTATTGTTGGCCTTATTTGGGGCTCGTTTTTGGAAAAGTAAGAAACCTTACTTTGATGAGAAAGACTTGTTCCTCAAGGATTGAGGAAAAGTTGCTACTTACAACACCTCATGGCCTCCCACTTAGTAAGCAAGATGTAAGCAAGATGTCTTACGTTCAATTCTCGCCAAAGGCGAATTTGAACCGCATTATTGCTAGCTTATTTGAGGCTAAGCCCCACTCTTCTTCCTTAATGTAGATAATATGGTTTGTTATAAATAAAAATAAAAACCTCATGTCCTATCCACAGTACTTCGTGTTTAGATTCAAAATTGTTCATATTATAAATCATTAATATAAAAATCAGTAAAAAAATCAGTTAAAATTAAGATTGTTTAGCCATCAAATTGTATAAAAAACAGATGAACGAATTTGATAAAAGTACTATGAACCGTCTATCTATTTGCTATAATTGATTGACTAAAAGATATTTTAATTGATCTTTTACAGAAATAATCTTTACAGAGTATTTTATAATATAAATATTCAATCATAAGAACGAAGTTATGTGACTAAGCTACAAAATATTTTGGATGAACCTATCTTAATCTTATATAGCCAAGCTCGTCTATTTTGACTACTAGAAGGGCTTGTGATTACGTTTGATACAAAAAAAATCAAAAGTACTGTTGAGTCGTAAACACACTTTCATGGAGAAACAATTAAACATTCACTAATACAAATTTTATATTCGAGCATAAGTGCATAGGAGCCCTTCTAGTAGAAGTGCTTATGAAAAGTTTCGACATTTCACTAATAATTAATAATTTTGAGTACATGAGAATAACATGGTAGAAAGCTTAGCAAAGATTTTTATGTTTGGTTTTTTGTTTTTTATCATGTCAGTTTATTCACGTTATGGGTTTTATTTATTTTCTTTCAAATTATTATTGTATATATTGATAGGTGACTGTTGGGTTGTATTTTGGACTTGTATCACTAGTAAATTAATCATATTATATGCATATTTGTTGTATCATAAAATATAAAATTACTTACGAATTGCAACCTTACCATAAAACATTTACTGTACACCAAACTTTTGACGTCATTCCATTCTAATATGGAAAAATGAGTAAGAGGTCAGTATAAGCTCAATACTAAATAGTTGCGTATGACGTTTTATCACAGTGACAAAAAATAATCATGTTTATTCACTCTAGTACATGTTTGATCCTCATCAATTTTTCTCATCCCTAACAATTAAGTATTCATCCCACTAACACTATCGTTCTATTCAAAACAATAATAATAATAATAATAATAATAATAATAATAATAATAGTAGTTTATAAAGAAGTCAATCTCGTACACCTTTTTCGTCTCCTACACATTTTCATTTATTTTTGGTGATTGAATAAAATGACATTATAAACTCAAACAGTTTGCTGTGGATTGTGAAATTTTAAATAGTTAGATTAGAGGTCTTCAACCTCAATACTCGATACTCAATAATGAGTTTTCCTTTTAAAATGGCATATTTTAATCCCTTTTGTTTTGTTAGAAACATATTTTTTTTCGTTATAATTTCAATTTAATGACTTGAAAGGGGAATAATAGTTCCAATAAAAAAGAAAAAGAAAAATATTGCATCTACTATAACTAGTAAAAGAAAAAGAAATGAAAGGTAAAAGGTAAAGAAAAGGAGAAAAGAATAACATTCCTTGACGAGCTCAATGAAACATTAATCCGAAATCTGAACAGAAGTATCTCACAACTTGTTTTCTAAACAACCTACTCTTAATTATTTTTCATGTCATTGTCAAGTAATAGACTTTAATTATACATAGGAATTAACTTGGTTGAGGAGGACTCCTCAGGATGCTTTGTTATCGATTTATGAAATTTCGTGTTTACAATTAAAACTATTCATGTTGCAGAGACGATATTTACAGTATGATTTATAATATGAATGGTCTTGATTATGAACAAAAAATATACTCTAAATTGGTAACAAAGTATTTTGAAGAGAAATTCGTTCGCAATCATAAAGAGCCAAGATTTATTATTCTATATCATTTTCTGTGTATTTTATAATTCCACCCCAAGTTTGATGGGCTTGGATAACCCAGTTCAGTTTGCGGAGCCCATTCTTGAATTTGGGCTTTTAATAAAGGCACAAAAATGATTGAAATAATTAGATCAAATGATAAGTTTTCCATTGAATTCATAGTCTTTACTTTGAGTTTTAAGTTTTTCCCTCTTAGATCCCAGTTGCTCATGTGATTTTTGTCAAGAGGATAAATTTTCACCTTGCCACTTGAGCTTTTATCACTCTGAAACTACCAAAACTGTCATAAAAAAAAATTCTAATTTATCGTAAAACTTCAGGATTGAAGTCTAATTAAAGCCCTCTTTAGATAAGGGCGATAGTGTTAACTAGATTACAAGTTTTGGCCACTATAAGACTAATTTTAATACCATGACATATGGAAAACCAAATTAAAGCAAAAAAAATTTCAAACAAAAAACAAATTAAGGAGAGAGGAGCAGCAAGGCAGCAACCCTTTCCCCTCGATCCATTGATTGAAACACATATGTATGTATATAGCTGAGAGAGACGGTTGTCAATGCACGAATTCTAGAACTGCATAGTAAGCGATCAACACCGGAAGGGACACCAACATGCCAAATATTACCCTGCAACACAATATATCAAAGTTAGAAGAATAAAAAACATTCAATTTCAAATATTGTTGCCGAAAGTTATATTTCGGTGTTTCTCGTTGATTATTTTTTTTCGTATTTAAAGTTTACAAGAATTTGAGAGTATAGATGTATATAAAAAGAGGTTCGTACGCTGTACTGAGCACTTCTGCATGGAGTCCATATTCTTTGGCAAATATGAAGGAGGTAATGGATTGTGGTAATGCTGCCTGCAACATTGAATATAAATGATGATATGTCATCTAATTAAACATTTATCATCTAAAAAATAAAATTATCATACAAAAAGGAGATTTTTTTTATGAATATCACAAATTCAAGTTATGCGATTTGTTGAAGGGTGATATGCGCGCATTTTATTTGAAAATTCATTTAAAATTTTAAATTAGTGAGCATGCATAAACGTTCAGTGAGGTACTGCTACTTAATTTGAATTTGTTTAATTTGTATATATGTAGTTTTGTGCACAGAAAGTTTACACCATAAATGAAAGCATCAAATTAAGTTCTTCAAAATTAAATAAAGGGTGAAGTGCCGATTTAGTCCCTGAATTATCACCTCAGTGAAAATTATGTCCCTGAATTATTTTTTCAGTAAAATAAGTCCTTAAATTCATTAGAAATTGCTAATTTCATCCCTACTATTCTATTCAAAGCTATTTTATCCAATTTTTCATCAACTTAAGTCACTTGATACACTTTAGAGTGTAATACCATCATTTTCTCGTCTATAAGTGCTTAATATTTCATATAGGTTCGGAATTTAATGTCTAATTTACCCTCAAAAATTAACTTACACTATTTCTTTATGAAAAATTACCAATTTCTCCTCCAAAGTTAACTCCATACATTATTTCTTTATGAAAAACTACAAATCTACCCTCCAATGTGTATCACATGCAAGTAACGTGACTTAAATTGACGAAAAATTGAATATAGTAACTTCGAATATAACATTAAGGATGTAATTGGCAGATTTTTATAATTCAGGGACTAATTTTTCTGAAAAAATAGTTTAGGGACCTAATTTTCACTAAGGTGATAATTTAGGGACTAAATTGGCAGTTTACCCTTAAATAAAAGGCTTCATTAAAAAAAGCTTGATTAATATACTATATACGTGCATGAGTATGTTTGTATTGTTGTCCAATCTGTTTTAGAGATGCATATTACGGAAAATGATAATTATACATTATTTTTCTTCTCTTATACATGTTTATGTTTAATTTTATTTGTTGTTTTCATTTGGTTCATTCAATTCGATAACCAAAGTTAAAATTGAGTGTGTAGAAAAAGAAAATATGTGATTAACATTTCCCAATATAATTTCTCAAAACGGAAGCTCATTTTTCTCAAAATTAGTTATGCAAATAAAAAGAATATTAGGTAGGATGTTAATTAGTGGAGAAGAAATTGGCCGCTTAATTTGCTGGGCAGCTCATCGGAACAACCTTTATGTCATTCCACGTACGATATATGACATGCAACCACTACTATATTAAATATATAACACTATCTCATTTTATAGGCCATGCATGCTTGATTCATTATTTTACTTTTTGAGATGAGTAATGATATTCATACCATGTTTTTATACCATATTTTTATACCACCTTAGGTGACATTTGATATAGACAGCCACATCATTTAAATTAATCAGATTTTTAAATTTAGTTCATTATTTAATAAACTAATAATTAAGAAAAACTAATTAATTAAACGATGATTGTGGTATACGAGGACTCTTTCTTCTTCCTTTCCTTGGGTTTTGCAAATTTTTCAAATGATATGGCTGTCAAATGCCACATAAAGTTGTATGAAAATGTGGTACAAAAACATGATATAAATAACATTACTCATAAATTTGCAAGTCAACTACCTGAATGATGGCAACACGTAAAACATCACCATGCAAGCCCACAGCAATACAGCCAATCGCCATGGCTGCCGGTCCAGCAATAAACCTCAAAACCATCCCAATTATTGTTCGGCTCGTCCCACAGGCTACAAATTTTTCCTGCAGTGCCATGAAGATACCTGCACGTTGCATGCATGATATATAGAGTCAAAACGTTACCGTACAGATATATTCATTGAAATATATATATATATATATATATATATATATATATATATTCGTGGTTAATTAGTGATTACTCACCCATGCTAAACATAGCAGTTCCTGTACCAGTTTTTGACATGATTAAAACAGATCCTTCCATGATGCTTGGCAACTCAATATGCCACCTGCAGCACCCATAAATTTATTAATTAATTTGCAAAAAAGGATATGAAAAAACGCAAAATATTTAGTTAAGCAATACTCCAGTATAATTAATAAATAATTTCTTGCATATTATATAGATAGATACATATATTAAATCAGTACCTGTTTGCTATGAAAGCCCAAGCAATACCAATAAAAACTGCATAGGAGTTGGGATTCATTCCAAGTTTCACCCACACAGCCTTCATCAAATACCAAAAGGAAGGCCTAGTACTTATTGTTATCTCCTCCATGGCTTCTACATCTTTCCCTTGTGGATCAACCGATTGAACTCGAGTGTCGACACTAGTACTACTTGAAACTATGTCTATCGACCCCGTTCGTCGAAATTCCAAGACGAATAAAAGAATGGTGAGCCATATGATGGCCTGCACGACCGATGATTGAACAACAAGATCAACGGCTGACGAACCATACATGGCTCTAATCAAGGGCACACCAACCACTAGGGAATTGGTTAACGTGCACAAAGAGAAGCTTGTGATGGACCAGCTATAACTTCCTTTGCTGCTGCACTTGCCCCAGAGTACTAGCACCACCACGATTATGACCTTAGAGATGGCGTCGGCGCCAATGAAGCGGTAGTTCCATTTGTAAGGATCAACATGTGCAGTGAATTCGAACGTGAAGAGTGGGAGAGTAAAGAAACAAACGAAGCGGTTGATCGCGCCACACTGCTCGGGAGTGAAGACGCCCCACCACCTCACTGAGCCGTACCCTAAAATTAGGGCAAAGTAGAGTGGAACCATAGCCGCCACCACCTTGTAAACATCTTCCCACCCTATCATCTTAGTGTGTTAAAAAAAATATATTTGGGCAAGCTAAGCACAATATATAGCTTGGAGCACTACTGGTAATTAATAATGGAAGAATGATATGCAGTGCTACTGTGTACAGTTAGCTTGACGATGTTCATGAACTTGATTGTACTTATATATATACGCATGCAGGGAAAGCCAATTTTGTTCCTTTCTCTCTTTTTTATTCCTTTTGTCGTTTTACGAGAGGAATCGATATTATTGCAAAGATGATGTAACATGCAATGTAATTAAGCGCATGAGAAGTAAATTATACACCATTTTAGAGTACTGCCGTAAACGATCACTTATTATTGGGAAAAGAAAATGAGACACTTGAATTTGACCAAGATTTGATATATATATATATATATATATATATATATATATATATATATATATATATATATATATATATATATTGTGGTAATGCTTTCTAGAATTTTAAAACAAGTGAAAACACATTATAACTATACTAGAAAAGGTATGGTATGGTACAAATACCAGTACCATTAACGAAACAGTATGGTATGGTACAAATACCGTTCCGAATTAGTATGGTATGGTACAAATACCGTACCATTACCAATTGGTACAAATTTTTTGTAATAATTTGGTATGGTATGGTTTTGGATACCAGTACCGTACCGAAACAGTATGGTATGGTACAAATACCGTACCATTACCAATTGGTACAAATTTTTGGTAATAATTTGGTATGGTATGGTTGGTAGGGCGGTTGGTATGGTAATTTGGTAAAAATTTCTACCCCTACATGTGAGTGTATAAGATTGAGGAGAGATGGACACATAGAAAAGGTGGTACAATCAACACACTCATTTTTACCTCTTATACACTTCTCTCAATTTCCGTCAATTGGATCGAATTGAAGAAGATCAATTGACAAAAATTAACAAGGATGTTTGAAGGTAAAAAAAGGTATGTGAATAGCATTACTCTATAAAAAATACGGTCGGAGGGAGAAGTGGCCCTAAATTGAAATTACTATTCTGCACTTAGACTTATCTAAAGTAATAAGAACATAATATATGGTTATTTTACTCTCTGGTTCACAAAGAAAGTTTTTTAGTATATAGTATACACTATTAATTAATTAAAACAGCTTAAATATTTATGACACAATTATATGGATAACAAAACAGTCTCTAAATTGAATGAATTTTTGTAGAGATGATTTTTATATGATAATAAAGAGAATGAGCGAGATTCTGATTATGACAATTTATACGATAAAATAATGTCACCTTAGAGGGGAATGATAACTTTCCTTCTTATTGAGAACGAAGGAAGCATTATCCTAATGAAATTTGGTAAAATTCTTGCAAATTTCAAACGCATCCATAATGACTAAAGCATTAAATAATAGTTATGTTATGTGGAATGCATCAAGAAAAATGGGTTATGGTGGGTGTATATGATTCTCTACATGCGGTGGATTCTTCATCCTTGTGGTGACATTAGTTTCGTGTGAGTGTGTCTGAAATTGTAAAGTTGCTATCACCAATAGGGTTTTTTATATATAGAATAAGGAACGCGGTCCAGCAATAATTCCACCCACCTTTGCAAATTGGGATTTTTAAAATTATTATATAGATTAATGTTCTTACTAATGTTACATCATGCTATCTAGCTTGTGGAATTCAGAAGCAGATTTGTGCACAAATTGTTTCAGCTAACGACAATATACTACAATTTGCTCCTTGTCATGTCACATAAAGTCCAATAAATATAGGCCAACTATGATTATTATCCGGGAATTCGATCGAACCAGATGACTATTTTTGCGACAGTGATCACAATATGCCCTCGACCAGCATATGGAATAAGTTCTGTGTATTTTCCAAAGTAATAAACATGTGTTGGCTTAAACTCATTTCTCTGATTTTTTTTTTCATTAGCTTAGCAAATTAATGAAATCCACTTGATTAGCAGGCCTGGCCTTAATTAAGCTGGTATATACGTGCTCATGAAAAAAATTTAGGTTTTACCATAAAATTAATTGACAATGTGGAGAGTACGTACCCCAACTTACTTATATTAATCTCCTTTCTCCAATGTGGAATTCACTCTCAAGAACTCTCTCTTTGTTGAATCCTTCATCTTGTATTTAAATGTATAGAATGTAAATGATCCTGTTGTTTGTTGGAAGAAAAAAAAAAGAAAAAAGAAAGCCACTTGATTAAGGACTGCAATGATGCATGTGTGAGTGTATGAATTCAAACTCTTGACTATACATATATTCCCTGCTTCCTCTGCGTTTTGAATATGATGGGTAAATATGCTTTATTTGGGCAAGCTTTGATTTCAAACGGTGGAGCTAGTTGGCTGAGTTGTAGGGTTTCTTCCTTTTGCAACTAAGTGGATGGTTTAGGATACTTGCTATACTATCATGTCGACGGTCTTGTGCATATATACATATACATATATATATATACGTATATATATATATGTACGTATTATTCTAATATCCTTTGTGGAAAGCTTCAACTTGAATTACTCTGAACATACAGATATTATGAGTACTTTATGTCTCAATACCACAAAAATTCATAGGCAATTTTGGTACGCAGAAATTAAGCAAATGGTTTAATTTCTTCCTTTTGTGATTTCTGTTGTTTTTCCATTGGTTTCTGTTCATTCATTTCTTTGATTTCACAACCGCAAATGCAGCACCCCGTTCCTTCTAAAAGAAGTGCACAAGTTGTCTTTGTCAATTTGTAAGGACTTCCATAATAAACATTTACTTTTAAAAACCACCAACTAATTAACAAAGTCATGGCATGTTTACTTAGTGATTTGCTTTGTCATCTTATTTTCATATAGTTTTTGGTTCTCCCTGTTAATTATTTTTTTGTAGCATTTCTATGTACGTACGTTGGATGGAATAAGGTCATAATTAATATAAAATTAAGAGTTGAGTAAATATTTTACGCTAAACTAACTATCATTTGGATTTGTTTTTTTATTAATATAACACAAAAGTGGGATGTATCGATCCAGTCGTCCACCATTGGTATAACACGAGGAATGACACACAACGTGACTTGTGTTCTTAGTACCCATATAAATTTTTCATGAAAATTAAGGAGAACGTAAATATTGAGCACACTTATCTAACTATTTCGACTATGAGCTCAAGTCTCTGCATTATAGGTACTCAAATTAAAAAGAGGGGCTAGCTTTAGTTGTTTGCCATCACATTTGAGGCACAGGATATCAATCGGTCGAAGTATATCAATTTGGAATGCTAAACAAGTGCGCATTTTTTACCTAAGCGTATGCAGTTGTTAACAAATCAGGGTGAGACATAAGATGAGGTGACTTCCATTACTTTATGCTAACTCCTCACTGATAAAATATTGTTCATACACATAATATATAAATATCAAGTGATCGATATAAGATATGAACAGTCTATCACCACACATGGAGGTTCATGTTTTTGTGATCAAGGCAGCGAGTGCATATGGTGACTGGTGGGTGGGTGGGTGACATTGGCTGTTGAAACCCAAAACCAAAAGGAAAGACAGCGAAAAACAATGACCGATAATCTTTTGACTTAAGTGTTGAAATATCTGTGAAGTCTTAATCTCACTCTAACTAATACTGAAATTTTTTGTGATAAAGTTTCACCCCTGCTAATTATTTATGTGGGTCCATTCTCATAATAGAACCAATTAGGTTATTATTGAAAGATTGTTTATGTAAAAGTTTCAATCAAATTTGAAGCCGTTTGGTTAACAATAGTAACTAAAAGCTTAAAAACTTCTTGTTTAAGTGAATTTTTTACAATTATAATCTTTAAATGATGACTGAAAATTAAAAATAAACAATTTAAATCGTTAGATTACATTGCGAAGCAAATGTAGACGAATAATTAGTGCTTGAGCATTGTGCTGCGCGTGCTTATTTCCCTTTTCTTCTTCTAGCTCCCTCTCTCTCTCTTCCCTATTTTTAAATTTTCGTTTAAATATTAAGGACATAAGGAAGTGCATGCAATGCAAGAATGTAACCCTAGTACAAAGGAACAAATGCCAAAAAATTATGTGCGGTTCCTAACATTCGACAAGTGTCATCATGTGTGACATGAGATATACGAAATGGCTTAATTGGAGGAAATGGATTCTCTCCTGAGCATATGCTCATGATCCTGCTGAGCAGTACACAATGACCGTTGGATGAAAATCCAACAGTTACAATTATTATAACTTTGAAGGGACTCCTCTGTTTGTAGCTGTTAAATTTTCATCCAACGGTATTGTATTGCTCAGCAGGATCCTGAGCATATGCTCATGAGAGAATCCATTTCCTTAATTGGGCACTATTAAATTTAAACCATTCATACAATTCTACTCAAAGCTTCGTGTGCTTTATGATACATAGCAGAATATATCATAGTATTTGCAACCATACACAAAGAATTGATGCACTTTATTTATACACATAGTAACATTGTGTGTGTTTATATTTAATTTAATATTCTTGTCTATGACTGACTAGGGTTTGGTTGGTTGAAAAAAAAAAAAATAAGGAGTGGTGTGTGCTGCAGTTGTAGCAATCAGACAAACACCTGAGGCAGTCTTGATGATGATGCAAGGAATTCGCATATTACAACTTTTTTTTCCTTAGAGAATTAGGCATCTAATCTCTTCACCCATCAATGTTATTATATACTCTGAATCTTGATGCGTTGCCCCATTATATGCCCCGAGTATAAACTTTTAGAAGCTCTCATTTTATAACGAGATATAGCAATTTTGTACTATGAGTTATTTCTCTAATATAGACAAGACATATAAATACAAGTAGATTTTTTGCTTCTATTTAAATAAACTACACAAAATGATATAAAAATATAATATTCCTGAAATTGTTCGTGATAAAATGTTAGCTTCGGATTGCAAGAATTGTTCGGTTCATACAAATTGATAGATGAGTTTATGCCTAACATAGTGCATTAATCTGGGTTGGTTTTTTTAAACCCAAGTAATATGAACTTGGGCTAAAAAAATTTGACCCCAAATCTAGGGAGTTTTGGGCTTCGCAAGGATCCAACTGCCACTGGTTCCACGAGGCTTTCTCCGATGAAGATATAAGTTACACATCATAACAAGAGCCGTTAGCTTATTTAATCTAATAAAATTTAACGGTTCGTGTTATGTTTTGTAATTTAAATGTGCATTTTTAATGAAGAAAACTCGGTGGTTTGATTTTCTCTTACTTTCTTTATCGACTCAGTCCTCAAACTGAGCCCATGTTTCGATGAATATGATATAGAGTAGAAGTCTACAATTAGGGTTTGGTCTCATGGCCCAATAGTTTTTCAAATTCGAATACTCCTTTTTCATGTACATAGACAAAACTGAATAACCCTAACTTAAAAAGGAAGTAAAAAAAAGGATAACTGGTGTCGAACTACGGTTAGCCATCCATTCGAAGACCGGAAAGACTCACTAATTTACCCTAACTTTTCATTTATATTGTCATAAAATAAAGCATGTAACCATTGTATATAAAATGAAATGAATACCTAAGCTATATTAAGTTACATATGAGTGCCATCTAATTTTTGGAATTACTTGCATATACAGCGAGCACACTATTTTGATCAACTGACATAATTTATGTCTACAAATATAGATGTCACCTACTAGCTTTTGAAATTCTTGTTCAAAATAAATAAAATCTTCCTCATCATTCATACACCTTACACTTGTAATCTCGAATTAAGATACAATAAAACACTTATTTGCATTCAAGAAAATAAAAATCATCGAATTAAGATACAATAAAACACTTATTTGCATTCAAGAAAATAAAAATCATCTATGAAAATATAATCTGTTTTCATGGAATATGAAAGAAAAATGTTTTTTTTGGTCAAATATGAAAATAATGTTAAATATTATAAAGTCAAATATGGACATCTTTTGGTAATTGAATCGAAATTCCGAATATACTCATGTGATTATGTCATGTTATCTTCAATCCCTGACCCCAAAAATGGACTTTAAATTAGATGTCGATATTATGGTCCCAATACTATTAATAAATCGGTCCCAATATAATCGACACACAACAATTTATAATGTCGATAATAAAAAAGTAAGTTATATAAAATGATTTCACCACGACTTGAAGCATGGACGGAGGGAGGTAAGGCTCAGTGAGGGCACATGCCCCCTCTCATCATATTTTGTTTGCATTACAAATTATTCAGTTACTCATTTCCTTTTTCTTTTATTTTTTGCTTTACAAATTATTCAATTAATCATATTAAAATAATAAAAATATTCTTTTAGTTTTTAAATGCCCCTCCTTGTATATTTTTCTCATGCACTAATGTCTAAAACTTATTAAGTTGCATGTATTTGAGCATTAGATTGTCAATACAATAATGAAAGACAAAATTAAACAATAGAGTAATAAAATTAGGCATTTTGTAACTAATTTTTTCAGCATTTGTAAAAGAATTAGCTTTATTTGTCCAAAAAAGGAGCTCAAATTTTTAAGGTGCCCCCTCTTAGTTAAATTTCTGGCTTCGTCCCTAACTTAAAGTATTAATTTACTTAAACAATGATATGTATAAATTTTAATTGTTTTATTTAAACAGAATATCACATGATTACTGTTATACGTAAATTCTCTAATAATAATAAGGAAAATTAATGAAAATGGTTTGAAAAGTTTGAGTTTTAATCAAAAGAACAAAAATGTGTAGTAAGTGAATAATATTAGAAATAACTTTTTAGAGTAAAAATATCATTTTCGTTAAAAGTAAACAATATCAAAAATGTTTCGTTAAAACTTTCGTAATAATATGAATTAGCCTGTAACCTTACTCTCTCTGTAAATCCAAGCAAGGCAAAAGGAGAGGATGGAGGATTGAGAGTGAGAGGGAGTCAAACGCCCCAGCAAAATACACGTGCGTTGCTTTTTCAACAAAAGTCCACCACTTTACCCCCACCCACGCAGCCGCCACAACAGCTCCTCCACAATCCTGGCAATTACTCCCAGCAATTGCATTCAATTGGTTTCTCTTCTGGGCGTTTTGGCCCAAAAACTGATCGGGGTCACCTTCAAATTCATCAGATTTCCACTATTTGCAACCGAGTTGCTTCCAGAACTGGTCTTCGTCCTATAATCTGATCTGGGTCGCTTCCAAAATCGCAAATTTCCAACACCAACGGCCTCAATTGCTTCAAATTTTGATTTTTTGGCGCCGATAATATAGTCTCGTTCTGCTACCCAGAAGCATGGTTTCTCTGTCGAATTCGGTGTTGTTTCCTCTGGCGACATCCAGCGGCTTCACACCCAATGGTTTTTCTCGGCCCGTTCGATTTGCAAGGACGATCAATTGGTATAGTTGTGACAAGCAAAAGGAAGAGCCCAGAAACGTTTTGTGTGCTTGTATGGCGCCTCCCCCGAACCTGCGGAGCGATGAATCCTTTGCTAAAAAATTTGAGGTAGTCTTGGACAACCTTTTAAGAAGCCATGTTTTTGTTTAGTAAAGCAACCATTTTGTATGCTTATTTGGCTTCTATTGACATCTACATTATATTGTTATTTGTTATTTCCTTTGTATTGTTTTCGATAAGCTGCAGTTTGGAGAACTTGTGTCGTGTTTTGATCACCGTGTTGGATTTCCAATGGACACATGAAATGCGTAGTTAGATGTTGTAGTAGCTAACATTAATCCAGATCATAAAATGGTTGCTGTGGTTGACATGGTTTTTCTGATCAGGATTCATTTAAATCAGAGGATTTAAGTAGAGTTCGGGAGCCTGAGGGTGATTCTGATGTTCTGATCGAGTGTAGAGACGTCTACAAATCGTTTGGCGAGAAGCATATATTGAGAGGTGTGAGCTTCAAGGTGAATCTAGTTCATTTGATATTTAGTTGTTTTAAAAATTTATGTGCATTGATTGTATGTGGGGGTAGGATAGGTTTGAACTTTGCCATTGAATTCTTGGTCAAGACTCAAGAGTATCAAAAGTTAAATTCTTTAGCTTGAACTTTTGTGTCTTAAACCATTTGAAAACTAGCGATTCACTTCAGTTGAAGAATTCAGTGCTTTCTTTACCCTGTGACTGCATACTTTGTGAAAAGGAGAGTAGTCAATTCTCTGTTTGGCATCTGAATGGGATTTAGCTTGTGGGTTATATAGTAGATTGTTATGCTTACAAAAGGTAGTTTGGGTTTTTTCTCAATTAGATAGGCTGGGAAAGCGTTGTGATGGGATTTCTAGAATGCAAGAAACAAGAATGCTACTCCTTTTGTAAGGATGGGAATGGTTTTGTTTAGGACTGTTTTCTTCTTACCTATCCCGTATATTGTTTCCTATAATATTGTTCTTTAACATTGAATGTGCTACTGGTCTTCCCTTTCATTGCTTTGGCTTTCCTATATTTTCAATATAATTTCTGTTTCTAATAAAAGATATTATTGGTCATTCGTGGATTCATTTATAGATTAGGCATGGCGAAGCTGTTGGAATAATTGGGCCTTCTGGCACCGGAAAATCTACAGTTCTGAAGATAATGGCAGGGCTTCTTGCTCCTGACAAGGTTGATAGTTAAGCTGGTTTTCGTATTATTCTAACCTTTGTTGCATTAACTTTTGTTTAGACTTTATTGAGCTTCAATGAGTTAGTTGTTGTTCTCTTATAAATATTCTGTCCATTGTGTAACGAGCAGGGAGAGGTGTACATTCGAGGTCGAAAGAGAGTTGGTTTGATCAGCGATGATGAGATATCTGGTCTTCGGATTGGATTGGTAAACTTCACTGTTATGCTAGG
Source organism: Heteromeles arbutifolia (assembly GCA_024362995.1). NCBI lineage: Eukaryota > Viridiplantae > Streptophyta > Magnoliopsida > Rosales > Rosaceae > Heteromeles > Heteromeles arbutifolia. The sequence goes on along the minus strand of JANCRC010000010.1, from coordinate 33,167,178 downwards.
GGTCATCTATTTCTTTCTGGTTCACTTGTCTACAAAAAATGTCTTTTAAAGCATTTATCTACTACCTAACAGGTGTTTCAGAGCGCTGCACTTTTTGATTCTTTGACTGTTCGTGAAAATGTTGGTTTCCTTCTGTAAGTCAGCTTTAGATTCCTTTGAATTTTGTTGCTCTTTTCCACATTTAGGAGTGATAGATTAGGTTTGAACTTTGAATAGAAAATGTCAAAGTTTGTTAATTGATTAGGTATGAAAATTCGAGCATGCCCGAGGATCAAATTGCAAAGCTTGTGACTGAGAGCTTGGCCGCAGTCGGGTTAAAGGTATCCCCCCTCCATGTAATATTTTTCACCAAGTATTTCTGAGCATCTTCCCACCCTTTGGAATCAACTGTCTTCTAATGATCTTGTTAGTATGGGATGTAATATTTTGATATCACTGCTCACCAACCAAACCCACCCCCCCCGCCGCGCCCACCACTAAATAGAATGGAGTTTGACTTTGACTTTTAAGTTTGTTTAATTCAATCTTGGTTGTTTGTATAGGGAGTTGAAGATCGATTACCTTCGGAGCTGTCTGGTGGAATGAAGAAACGAGTTGCTCTGGCTCGATCCATAATTTATGATACCACAAAGGAAGCCATAGAGCCAGAGGTATTTTGAGAAGATGATAACTTTATTGTGTTCTTTATTTCATTTGTTTCCTTAGATAATGTTTTCATAACCGTTGGCTTTCTCGTTAATTGTGATTCCCGTTGCATCGTAGTCCCAAGTATCAATAGTATAGTATCATTCATCTGAGAGTAAGATGCAATTGTGTACTGTGTTCTCATGAGTCCTGACAGTCTTCTACGCCCTTAAACAGGTGCTCTTATATGATGAGCCAACTGCTGGACTTGATCCTATTGCATCAACCGTGGTAGAAGACCTCATCCGCTCTGTTCATACAAAAGGTCAGGATGCAGTCGAGAAACCTGGGCAGATCGCATCTTATGTTGTTGTTACTCACCAACATAGTACCATCAGACGAGCTGTTGACAGGTTATGTGCCTCATCCAAATTGACATGTTATTATTGAACAGTTGCGTTGATTGTGTGACGTGTTTTAAACAAAGTGTATACAAATTCATTATGTAGGTTGTTGTTTCTCTATGAGGGCAAGATAGTCTGGCAAGGAATGACTCATGAATTCACCACCTCAACAAATCCAATCGTTCAACAGGTAATGACAATTTTGGTCTTGTAATGAATCATGATCCTGAGACCAAGTACTTACATTATTTTCTGGAGGTGTTTTCAGTTTGCATCCGGGAACTTGGACGGCCCGATTAAATATTAGAACTCGTCCTTGGTATGCATATTAGACAAGACATAGTCCTTGGGGAGAATGCTGGAAAATGGGTCAGACGGTGGCTCTGCCTCCTTTCTCATACTTCATTGCAGTCAATTGGAGCTCATGAATCTTTAGGCGTGCATCTGAGTTAAGAGAGCCATATTCAGAATTAGACATGGCAAAAAGATGTCGAGGTTGGCCGGGATATTTGCTCGTTCTTATTTATAACTGATAACTTTCTTACTAGGTTAGTTTTGAGTTTTTGAGTTCCGGCACCTGTTTTCAACCCCGTTGTTAGAGAAAATGCATTCAAAACTGAAGAATGTATAATTGTTTGTATATCGAATGACAAAATTTCTACTCTTTGGGCATTCCTCATACGAGTTGAGGGGATGATAGGAGAGGTTCAGAGCTGATTTCGTCGTTGTAATTCTACTGAAAGACTAATTTCGTGCACCCTTTTCGTATCTTTTTATCTTATGAATGCAGTTCTTCAACTCTCAGGGAGCAATATGCCCGAATAGAAACATATATTTGAACAAATTCTTGCCTACAACGTCGTCATGAAAACTTATGCAGTACTATTATGAGCATTCTGGGTAGGAAGGAACAGCTAGTTCTATGTTAGCAAAGCAAAGCATGGAAGAACAAACTCATCCGTTACAAGAGTAATTAAAATTTACAGCTTATCGTCGTCATCCGAATCCACACGCACATTACGCTAAGCATTTGTTTTGAGAATGTAATTTCGTGCTCGAGGTGAGCAAAACAGGGCCAACCCCGTAATGTAGAAACTGAGGAAAGCGCTTAGACAAAAAACCCATACAGAAATCCGCCCCTCGACCTCTTCCCCTTCAAATGCCTTCCCAGGCACCACGGGGAGGCTTGCCGGGTCACACCCTCCATCAGAGGACTCCAAACACAAGTCTGGATTTCCAACAAATGCTCCTGGAAACCTCCAATATCCTTGCTTCTTCGTAACCAATCCAGAGAAACAGTTATATGACAAATCCAAAAGTGTCAGGTGTTGAAGGCTGGAAATGTTTTCGGGAACATGACCTGACAAAGAATTGTGTGATATATCTAAGGCCCTTAAACTCCACATCTTCTCCAGATCTGGAACACGACCACGAAGAAAATTGCGTGACAAATTTAGGTATTGCAAACCGCGTAATCCAAATAGTCCCCCCGGAATCTCCCCATCTAGCACATTATTGGAGAAATCGATTCCCACCATCGAAGATAGTACATAATTGAAGCTTAATCCGCTGCTACCAGTGACAACAATCAAAACTTTTGTATCCGCATTGTGTGATGTACCAAATGGCTCTCTCTGCATTTTACCAAGCTCGCCATTGTTAAAATTTATGCTCATGTTAAAGTTAGCGTCTGGTATGAAGCCCGAAAATTTGTTTCCTGAGAAATCCATCATTCTGATAACCGGAAAAGTAAAGAGCCAGCTGGGCAGATTTCCATTAAATTCATTCTGAGCTAGGGACAGATACCTGAGGTTTGACCATTTGGTGATTGCATCACTCAAGGTTCCGGAGAGATTGTTGGAGCTGAAATCTACAATCTCCAAAGATTTACAGCCTGCTAAAGTAAGCGGGATCTCACCAGATATCTTGTTGTTGCTAATATCCAGTATCTTCAAGCTATCCAATGCATCAAGTTCTGGATGAATCTCACCAGAAAGATTGTTGTTGTTGAGTATCAATGCAAGCAGCTGAAAACATCCGACCATGTTCAACGGAATTGAGCCTGATAGAGAGTTGTGCGAGAGATCAATCACTTGGAGATAAGTCAGATTTCCAATCCTCGCAGGAATCTCCCCCACAAGAAGATTGTATGACAAAAACAGGGCCTGCAAACTTTTCAGTTCGGTAATCTTCAATGGGATTTCACCAGAGAAACTGTTGTGAGACAGATCAAGAAGAACAAGCCCAGACTTGTCTGTTGTTTCCGCAATCTTGCTCGGAAGAGGGCCAGACAACTCATTGTTACTCAAGTCCAAGACAAGAAGCTTCTCTGAAAACACAAGCCTCGGAGATATCTCATAAGTCAACTGATTGAATGACAGGTTCAGATGCTTCAAAGCTTGAAGCGAAGCAATACATGTAGGCATTCCTCCCACAACAGAATTGTTAGCCAGATTCAAAACTCTAAGAGACTGAACACAAGCAGAGAAACAAGGCAAAGTACCGGAAAACTGATTTGATTCAAGATTGAGAAAGACCAAAGATTGGTTAAAGTCACTCAGAATACCAGATAAATTATTGTTCCCAACATCTAAATACTTCAAAGATTTCGAGTACAACAAGCTTTCAGGAATCTCCCCATGGAACGAATTAAACCCAATATCTAGTTTCTCCAACTGCGACGAGAAGTTACCTACCCACCAAGGAATAAGCCCTCCCAAATCGTTACCATTCAAAACAAGTTCTTTCAGCTGCCTAAGCCTCATGAGTGTATCAGGCACAATCCCCTGAAACCTATTGTGATCAAGATGAAGGGTTTTGAGACTGCGCAGAGAACCAAAACACAACGGGACTGGGAAAGTAAAGTTGTTTTCAGACAAAACCAAATGTTCGAGAAATGGAAGTTTGCACAAATTGGGGTGAATTTGGCCAGACAAGTTCATGTTGGTCAAGTTAACAGAAATCACTCTGCCGGTCTGGTTTTCGCAGGTGATTCCGGTCCAGTTGGTACAATTAGACCCAACCCAGCTGGACAAGCTCTGGCTGGGGTCTTGAACCAATGACCTGAACAGCAAGACAGAGTCTTTGTCTTGTGGGTAAAGATCAACACACTGAGAAAGGTTTGAGCATACAAGCACTAACAATATCAATAGCAGTGCGCGTAATTTCAGAGTACTACAGGGGCAAAAACCTGAAACCCATTTGTGTTCCATAGCTAAAAAAGTAGAGGAGGGTTTTCACTTTTCAGAAGGGTTGAAGAACAGCAGCAGCAGCAGCGGCTTAGTGGCAGCAGCTGTAAATTAAGGCAGTAACAAGGGTAAGAAACTAAAGCCCATCTTCCTCAAGATGGATTAGAAGCAAAGTATTGGACAAGCTGAAGAAAAAGCTCAGTGGCAGTAGCTATAAATTAGACCTACCACAGGGGTAAAAGCAGGAACAAAAAATCTTGAAGAAGATGGATGACAAGCAAAAATTTTGGACAATTAGAAAAACAAGAATGCAATGCAATAAGTGACTAGTGCAGAGGGGGAGAGAGAGAGACTTACAGATGAAAATGGAGCAAATGGTAGTGTGGAAGAGGCAAAGAGGAATATAGAATGTGGAAAAAGGAAGCCATTAAAGCTTCTTTCCCTTTGCTTTTTTATTTATTTATTTGCTATTTTTAAGTGGAGCTCAGTTCAGCTGCCTGGGCTGGTAAAGGAATGTATAGACCTGTAAACTGGATCCAATACTGCTTTGGGCTGAGTTACCAATTTAGTAGAGCTAAAAATGAAAAAATTCAATTTAATTTAGGAAACTTTAACGAAAAGTTCTCGGAACTATTTATTTTAAAGAAAAATCACATTTTTACACTAAAAAGTCAATCATAATACTATTCATTGTATCCCTTATTTTGTCCTTATCGTTAAAACTCAAAGTTTTCAAACCATTTTCATTAGTTTTCCTTTCAATTTAAGAGAAATTTGAGTTAGGCCAATTTGTGAGCATATCATGTTGGAAAAAGTTTTGGAAAACTGCTATATATTTTATCATAAACTAATAAACAATACATATACGATAAAATCTCTACAAATGCAAGAAGAACAAGAAATAGAAGAACCTTAAGAGATTGAGGTTAGAATTTGATTCTCTAGCCTTAAGACAAGTTTATTGGTTTATTCGCTATGTTTGTTTTGAGAATAATATGCTCCCGTGACAAAATAAAGGTTTCTCCTAATGTTTTTAATACAAGCGGTATTTAATTTATATTCTAAATTACTCTACGATGAAGAAAAATAGTTTAAACAGTGAGTTGAAAGAAAAATATTCCACAGACAAAGGCAATTCCCTGCTTGCTTTCATATAATGAAATAATTCAGGATACAATTTTATTTTTGTCTAAAAAGAAAATTCAATTTAATAGACACGTAATCATGATTATAACTACATTAATTAGAACATATTATATGCTCTCCTAATCAACTCGAGCTCGAATCCTTCTGTCACCAATTTAAATTAATTCAAAATAAAGTATCGTTGCTACAATAATTGAAATCCTGTGATGCCTTATCATGGTCGGTGGACCGATCCACCTCGAACACCATGGTGGGCAATAATGAAGGGTGGTAAAGATTAAGACTTATAAGAGAAAGTAATCAATTAATTCAAATCTTTGACTAAATGGAAAAAGTAATAATCGAAAATCAAATCACCCTTTAGCTAATTAATCATCCACCGAAAGCTCAGAATTTGTGTCTGATTAAGTCATCAATTCTCATCCACATCTCCTCAGAATTACCAGAATATTTCGGTCTGAGAGTTTCGAGAGACACATTTGATGGGCCTTTTCCTTGAGCTTCTCCTCCTCCTCCATCAATGGCCAAACCTCCTCATTTCCCTCCTTCCTTCTCTTTCCTGACCCTTCACAGATTACCCATTACCGGTTTCCACCTCTTCCTCTTCTTCGTCCACTCCCTCTCGTAACTTTCGTCCTTTCACCGGCTTACCCCGGTACCCTTCTGTTCTTCCTGTTTGTTTCCCCAGAAAGTTTCGTCTCTTTGACTTTCTCAGGAATCCTTTATCCGATCTAGTTTATTTTCGGTCTGGTTCTTCTTCGTTTGTTGTTTTTCTTCTTTGAATATAGAAATCAAACGCAAAGAAATTTGCTTTCTGTCAATTTCCCGGAAAATTTGAAGTGCGATCAAAGAAGCTTGATTTCCCGGGAAAACAAGAGAACTCAGTTTTTGAGTTTATCTGTTGAGGTAAAATTCGATTTTTAATGAATATTTTATGCTAATTTAGCAGAAATGGAGAGATCTTTAGAATTTTGGTTAATTTTGTTTAATTTTCGAACAGAAATTTGGGATGGCATCGGTGTTTCTGTACCATGTTGTTGGTGATCTAACGGTGGGGAAGCCGGAGATGGTGGAGCTGTGCGAGACGGAGACGATGGAGGCGGCGATAAGGGCGATGGGAGAGTCGACGGAATGCGGCATACCGGTGTGGAAGAAGAAATCGCATGTGGGAATGGTCGAAAGCGATGAAATGCTGCAGCAGAGGTTCGTGGGAATCCTTAATTCCCTCGACATTGTTGCTTTCTTTGCTAAAAGCGAGTGCCTTGAGGATCACGACAAGGCTTTGAAGACTCCGGTGTCTGATGTTGTTGTTCCGAATAATTCTTTGCTCAAGCAGGTTGATCCTGCCACAAGGTTAGCTACTACTTCTCAATCTTACTACTTTATACCAAGGTTTTAAAAGACGTTAGCCGCTAGTCGAGCGGCGGGCCGGGGCATAGCGTCTAAAACGGTTAGGCGGGGTTAGACTCCCGCTTAGACGGACCAGGCGGATTTAATCTATTATATTTCGTGTAAATAAGTGTTTGTTTATACTTAAAATATATATAATTTAATCATAAACTACAAAATAGAGTGATATATATTATGAAGTACTGGAACATAATGAAAACATGAGGAACACGCATATAATGTGTGCTTATTTAAGTATTCAACAAGTCTCTTACAATTTATTGAAGAAAAAAAAACAAAATGCAAAATGAAAGTTATCTATTTTCTGTCTAAATGAGTCGCAACTTAGGCGGGTGCCTAGGCGAGTCTGGACGGCCTTGGCGAGTGCCTAGGCGGTCTAGGTGGGCAACTCAGCAAGTCTAGGTGTCATTTCTTAATTTATAAACGCCTAGGCATTAATCGGAGTGGTAACCAACTGCCTAGTGCCTAGGCGGCGCTAGGTGGGGATTTTTAGAACAGTGCTTTATATAGTAATGCTATCAGTTCTATTGATCTTAAGTGTTGTTTCTACGGTTATTGATCACGGTGTTTATTATTCGAATTGTGTTCTGTGATTTGGTTTTGATATCTTGCTCTTGAAGTACTTTGTGGTGATTGGTGTTTTTTCAGTGGCTAATTGTTGTCGGATGATTTCTGTTGGATTCAGTGTATGATTTTACCGAATGAGAGGTTAACTTGTTAGCGTTGCAGTATGACCTTTGTGTAAAAAATTTATGATTTGTTTTCGTATTCCACCAGTAAAGGGGGATTCCTAAATGGCATATGTTGTTTAGTTGTTGATCTTTGTGCTTCTACTTCTTTTGCTCATATTGATGTTTATGTCTGCATGCTGCGGGCACAATTCCGTTCTCGATGTGATGTGAAATCTGTTTTCTTTTTTACCGCTTCCATCCATCTGTTGATCATTGATTCTTTTGTACTCTCTGGCATGCTTGGGTCATGGCTTCAAAAAGTTATTTTATATAACCTGATCACTAATTAAGATTCAATTTCTGATATTCGTAAAGCAAGGAAATTCTTTGGAAATCTGAAGTTTAAAGAAATCATTTCTACTGGGGATATGATACATATGCATCCATTTCTTGACGTCTCCAACCAAAATGGCATTTTCTTTATGAGTTACTAGGTGTGAAGTTCTGTAGTATGTTTTGGATGTACATGGATTAGTGAAATGATTAATTAAAAATGAAATGTGCATTGTTTCCAATTTTGGATTTCTGTTTCTGCAAGGTTGATAGATGCGCTGGAGATGATGAAGCATGGTGTAAAGCGTCTTATTGTTCGAAAGAGTGTGGTATGGAAAGGCATGAGCAAACGTTTCTCTATTATCTATAATGGCAAATGGCTCAAGAACATGGATGCTTGTGGCAGCAGCAATAACCCTTCTGCCAATCCCAATCGGCCTTCCTCATCTTCCACTAGCAGTACCCGTGACAAGTTTTGCTGTCTCTCAAGAGAAGATGTCATCCGTTTCCTGATTGGTTGCCTAGGTGCCCTAGCACCTCTTCCGCTCTCCTCTATCTCCTCTCTTGGAGCAATTAACCCAAACTACCAATTTGTTGAAGCCTCGGCTGCAGCCATTGAAGCCACTAAAAAGCTTCCTGACGACCCTAGTGCAGTTGCTGTTGTCGAACAGACACAGGATGATGAGTATAAGATCATCGGAGAGATCTCTGCCTCCAAACTATGGAAATGTGATTACTTATCAGCAGCATGGGCTTTAGCTAATCTATCGGCTGGACAGTTTGTGATGGGAGTGGAGGATAATGTGTCCTCAAGGTCAGAATACAACTTCTCCTTGCGTCCAGCTGCTGGCAATAATAATCAAGCTAATGGTGGAGGGTCACCAAGGCCGAAGAAGTTCAGTAGCAGGAGTATAGGGTTCAACCCCGCGAGCCCAAGCATGGGAGTGAGCAGAAGCATGTATAGGGGCAGAAGTGCACCCTTGACCTGTAGGGTTACGAGTTCATTGGCGGCAGTGATGGCTCAGATGTTGTCTCACAGGGCAACTCATGTGTGGGTGACTGAGGATCACAGTGATGATATTGTCGTTGGAGTGGTGGGTTATGCAGATATTATGGCCGCTGTCACCAAACAACGAGCCCCCACAAACCCTGCACTTGGTCGGACGACTGAGGTTTCTGGTAACGACATTCACCATTGAGTTATTCATCGTTTTTCCTTTCTCCGCCATACATCTTACATTGTACTTTCCGAAATTTATGTTTCATATGCAACTTGTGCCGGCTAGGATGTAAAAATGGGTTTAAGACTGGATTTTGACCTCTTTGTAAAACTTTCTTGCAATAACGAATAATGTACCAAGTGAAATAATCCACTTGTATTTGATTTTACTCATCGACGTTACGTTACACATCTTATTGGCAAAAAAATTCTTTACAATTTTGAGAGAAATTTCTGTCTGCATTTTGATTAGCAGGGTTTATTGTTAAGTTATCAAATAGATTCGTTGATAACCGATTGCTGCTTTTGCTCCAATCAAGAACATCAGCGAAGGGCAATGAATGGTAAATCCGAAATGAGGACAAGGGACGCACCCTGCATACATTGCCTCAAACACTCTAGGGCTAGCAGCTTCAGAGCCACTAGGGCACAAGCAAAACTTGGTCAGTCCCATAATCTCGTGGTAATTTTGTCCCTTTGGAAGGTACTCATGGACTTGGATTTCATCATCTTTGCCCCTGCAATGTTCAAACAAGAACTTCCTTATGTCTCCATTAGCACCGCCAGCGAAGAAGGCCAGGATAGGACGCTTATTGGGGTGGTGGTCGAGGAGTGATGGACCAAGAGTGTGCTCCGGTAAATTGTATTCCGGTAATGAGTCGTCTCTCTTGAGCTGGAACCCTTGTAGAAGTCACGGTCGTCGTCTATGATTACGGGTGACTGCTAAAACAAAAGAAAGATGGATAGGTTTAAGAATTCAACAAAACAGAAGGGTATGGAACCCTACGCATAGAAAACAGAATGGAATGAATAGGTAAGGGCTCGTGCCTTGTTGTCAAGAGAATTAAGTTATGATATCGTCACCTTCCCATTTGAGAGGAGATTTTTTAGTATGTCCGAAATACAGGCACATATATCATATGTTATTATATAAGTGGAAGAAAGTGTTATTCCACTTGTATAATAACATATGACGTACCGTCTTATGTTCCGGACATATTAAAAAATCTCTCCCACTTGAGGGTATTTCCCTCACTGTTTTATCTTGTTCTCATACGAACTCCAATAGAACACGTGCATAGGTGTTCATTCCCAACAACCATGTCAACCAAATAAATTTACATCTTCAATACACAACAACCAAATCAAGTACATTTTCAATTCACAACCACCACAGTTGTAACTATTCAATTTCATTACTTATCTACCTACTATGTATTTGTATCATATTTTAATACTACGTACTACTCAAGCACAAAATCCATCAATGCGAGTTTCAGAAAGTGTAAATGCAGTATCATCTACCAAAGTACAACGTCCATTATATTGGCACCTACTTCAACAAGTTCCATTCATGATCCATCATTCTATAAAGCCTCTCGATCAAAACCTAGTTTCACCGGCACTGAGTTACAACCAGAGCAACTGAGCCCAAGATATCTCCCTCACTCACTTTCTACCTGTGTTTGCAGAGGATCAATCGATCTTGTAGAGCAGGAGTTAAGAGAATAAACTTCTGAAAACCCTAGCCTCGTTTGGGGTCTCTACTTAGCACTCTACGCGGCGTCCCAACCAACAACTCCAAGCGTCTCTCCATAATTGAGCTTGCATCCCCAACTCTTCTCTCCCGGTTCCTCTATTTCTCCAATCTTCTCTCCCATCTGAATGGCGGCATCCAGTGATGGTGTATCCGGCTGCAATTTGTTCTTTATTGGCTGGGGTGGTTTTAAGAATTACAAGGTAAACATTTGAACTCAACTTTTCTTTCCATAGTAAATTTGTACTTGATTGTATCTATTAAAAAATTGAAAAAAATGATGAAATGATGAAATGATTGATATGATATAATGTTGACGGAGGATAATATTATTGGCAAGTTAGATATTCGAGTAGAAGATAGAAGCATGTATTCCACCTACGGTTTGTAGTTACTGGTTTGAGGTTTTTTGACCCTTTGTAATATATGTTATTGTACTGTGTCAGTTATAATATAAATATTTTATATTAGTTTACATTTTTGCAGTAGATTACAATGAAGGAGGACAACACATTGCACAAGGTACATGTTTTGACTGCACCAGCTGTTGCACCTCCAAATATGACCTTATTCTTTTTCATCTCCAAGTCCTCTCTTGGAGCCTGCGGCTGGGAAGCCCTTGATGACTTGGCTCCAGGGTTTTCCGTTGGCCCAATCATCGCATTTGTTGCAGCTGATGGAGCATTGGAGATCAAGGCACTCCCATCATTTTTGGACTTTCCCAATTGCTCCAAGTTCTTCTTATGTGTCATGTACGGTTTCTTTGAGAAGAGTGTGATCCCAACAAGTGAAAGGAAAGTTGAGCTTGCTCCAAACCATGAGATTCAAGAGACTTGGATGAGAAGTATACATTGGACAAACGAGATTAAGAAAATTGATGATTAGGTTTTGGTATTATTGGTCTGTTGATAGTTTCGGAGACCTTATTTTTTTGGGGCTCTTTTTGTTTTAGGGGCCTGATTTGGGTGTGATGTGATCTTTTATTTTGTGTTGGGCTTATTTGTATTAGCATAGTCTATACCGTTTTTCTGTATTGAACTATCAGTTTATCAAAAAAAAAAAAAAAGATTTTGTGTTACCGTTTGAGTCTGAGTTTGAATCTTCACTTTCTTATCAAGAATTTTTTTTTCTTCTAAAAAGCGGTATTTCTGTTCTAAATTACTTTAAGATGAGAGAGAATAGTTTGAACCTGGAAAGTAGTGAATTGAAAAGAAATGTTCAAACCACAAAGATAATCCGGCTCTTGCTTCCATATAATGAAATATTTAGGATAGAATATTATTTTTGTCTAGAAAGAAAATTCAATTTAATAGACATTAAAGTAAGCATAACCACGTTAATTAGGACAAATGTGCTCTCTTAATCCACATAAGTTTTAATATCGTTAACTAAAACGTACATTATGGTCACTCAGTATTACGATTTGGTGGTATTTCTCTTCACTAAGAAGTGAGAGGTCTTAGGTTCGAATCTCGTGGATGACGAATTCGATACCAAATTAGGTTGTCCATTGTGTGGCTTTGCCGAACTTCCCTTCCCCTTAATAGAAAAATATCGATGTACTCAAAGCGGACAGTATGCATTGTATATGCAGCACGACACTAGTTCAAGAATACAATATTCGTAAAAGGTTTTTGGGGTTTAATACATGTGTATTAACTATTAAGGAAAAAAATTCATTCTCAAGTGATTTCATTTACATTCCTTCTATGTTATTGTTTTGAATTGGACCTTAAAGTCTTGTTTTATTTTATAAATCATAACGTTAGTGGATTAAATTGTTAGTTGTTAAGAGAGAAAGAAATCAGTAAAGATCAAACCCGCACCATAGTGCATAAACATCAATACTTCCCGATACAGCAGTAAAACGTCATCTATTAACCCTTAAGGTCTTTTGATATGAACTAGTTCTGAACTACAACCCTGGCAAATAAGGCAGTTTTTCTTACCCGATGACTATACCCCCCCTCAAACCTTCATTTCAAAGTCTTCCTTTAGATTAGAATAGTTAGAATGGGTTTCGATTTCATTGACTTTCTTGTTTAGCTGCATAAGAGCAAGTAAACTACCCTTGCCACGCTTCTTTTTTATTGAATAAGAAAGAAGCTCGCCTAGATCCAAGTCTCCCCAATTCTAGTGCGGCATGTCGAGCCGCGGCAGAGAACAAGACAGCAAGCAAGCGTACCTTTGTTTGCTTCTTCTCCACCAAGCACATAAGTTTAAGGATAACTAGTAGAAATTCCTCCACACAGTTTTTGCCACGAAAGAATCCAACTCCAAAAAACGAATGAGGATCCTCTCGGGATCCTCTTTGTGAAGATCCTCTCTGGATCCTCTTTGTGAGAATCCTGAAGATTCTCCAATCGTGTTCGTTTATCGTACATCGTGTGGTCAAAAATTATTTTAAATTATTCTATTTAAAATTGAACATTAATAATACCTGAAAAAAACTGACCGCACAATGTACAATAAACGAACACGATTGGAGAATCCTCAAAATTCTCACCAAGACAATCGGGAGAGAATCCTTACTCCAACAAAACCAACATTTTATTTTTACCGCTGCGGCCCCATGGATCCGGGCCGCCCAACTAGAAAACAGCACGACTACGTTTTACCCTAGTCATCCCCCAACTCTTTTTACATCGCCCACTGTAAAATCTACTCTCTCTCTCTCTCTCTCTCTCTCTCTCTCTCATGGTCATGGGTTCAGACCTCTCTAGCCTCATGGCTTCATGCCTCCGTAGGTTCCCTTCCCCTTTGATCTGTATGATGGTTACGCACCTCCCTTCCCCTCCGAGAGCCTCCGGAAGAGCCCCGAACTCGGTGGTTCTGATCGGCCATTTGTTCCTCGCCGCCGTGATGTACTATCTAGCTGTTTACATCCTCCCAAAGTTCCCCAGTCCCGACGATTTGGTGGTGGCGGAGGCGTTGGTAGGCTTCGTCTTCTGCGTTCACATTTACTTCCTGAAAGTCCTCACTGTCAGTTACCGAATCCTGAGGCAGTTGCTGTGTTTTTGGCAAATATTATATGTTCTTACAATGGCTGAGAATGTGTTGCCGCCTACCCACTACCGTGTTGGGATGACTAACGTTGTCCTTGGCTTGGTCTTTGTTCGTATGATGTTCGCTCTTCTGTTGGGTCTCAATCCAAGGTTTTTCGACCATGGTTTTCGTTTCGACGCCGGCAATCTGCATCGGCTCTGATCGGATCTAAGGGTTTAGAGCCGTAGGATTTTAGATTAGGGTAAATAAAAGGAGGATTTGCGGTAAATTGTAGGATTTGTCCCTTAGGTCCGTAGGATTTTAGATTAGGGTAAATAAAAGTAGGATTTGCGGTAGATTGTAGGATTTGTTGGTGTTGTTGCAATCGATGTGGATGAAATCAAAACTGCAAAGATGAACCCTTTTTCCCAAAACGAAAGGCATTTGATTTTCTGTTTTTGTTGGATTTGATCCGAATGTTTGTGCGAATTGCATCTGCTTTCTGTTTTTGGGCTTTGGGAGTAAATAGTGGGCCTCAGGGATTCTGGGCTGGGACGTTAAATTGAAGTGGGTCGTAAAGTATCAGTTCATGTTTTGAGTGATTGGACTTTTAATGGCAAACCAAAAGAAATGGCCCACCAGTCCATTTAACTAGTTGGTAGTTGGGGATTTGGATCCTCTCCTGAGCAAAGGGTTCGAATCTTGCTGACCAAGCAACACGGATCGTTGAATCAAAATTCAACGACTACAATTATTATAACTTTTAGAGGATCTTCTGTTTGTAGCCGTTGGATTTTGATCCAACGATCTATATTGCTTGATCAGCAGAATTCGGACACTCTATCCATGAGATGATCCAAATCCGGGAGTTGGTACATCAATATTCAATTCGAAATTATATAAATAGCCTACCTCACCTTCATTGGATTGTTCTCATATAACGATAATCTAATTCAATAGGTTTCGATTAAACTAAACTCTAACGGATAAGAAATTTGAATTACGCACAATATGCCACTCATATTGAAATTGCCATCTAAACTACGAACTAGAGACTTTCTACTATGATACTATTGGCATTGGACATCAATCTTGTATTGGAGTTATAGATCTTGTACTGTATTCATTTGGGCTAAAGCTACAAACAAAGAGCGAGCACATAATAATGCAATGTCAATCTTATCATTTATAAGAGTTGCACATAAAATTTCTCATTTACAATCCTAGTGATATAATTTCTATTTACAAGCGGTAAGTTTTATGTTCGTTAGCTTATAAACGACGAGCTTGACACGTAACTTAACCTAATCCTTATCCTCGAGATCATTTTATAAAAAAAAAATCACATAGGCTTTTAGATTGACTCCATTTAAGCATGGTTTGAGTGCACGGAATTGCATCTGTTTTCTGTGTTTGGGTTCCCATCGCAATACTAGCTGCATTGGACTTATCAATCTTGTATTAGAGTTATTATGAAATTATTATTATTATTTTTGGACAAAAGGGTTATTATGAAATTATAAATTACAGAAAATGTGTGCATAAGGTGGAGATCCAATGGTAATAATCTATGGAGTTTTTCATTGAAAAAAAATAAATAAATAAAAATCAAACAGGTCAAAGATTGAGAGAAGGTGAGGGAGATACGGTTGAATAATGGCTCAGCTCTTGAAAGTAGCCGCTATCCCTTTCCCTCAAAGTCTAAGACGCAACGGCTGCAGGACAAGCTCACCTCGATTTCAGAGAGCTACAACACTGGCTCTTACAACCCACGACGCCCACAATACCACCAAGCGCTCCTCCTTTCGTAGTACCAATACTCGAAAGCTTCCTATAATCCTCTTCGACATCATGGACACAGTTGTTCATGACCCCTTTTATCACGATGTCCCTGCCTTCTTCAGGTACCACAAATTCTCCTTCTTTTTCTGTTTTCCTCACTTGGGTTGTGTTTTCTTGCTGTTGATTCAATTGGGTTGTATTATAATCGAGGAAAGATGAGAAATTTATCAGCTTTTACTGGTTCTATAGGATGTTGGAAAATTGGACGTCATGGCATGTTTGACTTTTTTTATTTTTCCAGAATTTATGCCCTGTTTTTGTTTGAAGTCCCACTGTCCCCCAGCTAATGACAAGTGAGATTCTATGTGCAGAATGTCTTTCGAAGAATTGATCGAAAGCAAGCACCCGACTGCATGGATTGAGTTCGAAAAGGGGATAACTGATGAGGTACACTTGGAATTGGTGCTGCAAAATTATGTTTAATAGGACCGTTATGTGCATATTTTCTATTTCTCAGTTATGAACTTTTTTAACTGAGAATGTTAAGATTCACTTGGTGGTTTGGCTTCGAGTTATTTTGAGAAGCTTTCGTGAAAAGTAAATGTTTGAACTCAAAAGAAAGTGTATAGTTTTGTTGAATTTGAACGGAACCAAACAAAAATTATACATTCAAAGTATGCATTTTTTGTCCTTGCTATAGCTTCTGCATCACACAATTATTTGTACCCCAGATGGAGCTAGCAAGAACATTCTTTAAGGATGGAAGGCCTCTAGATTTGGAAGGTTAGTTGGAGTTTCTTACTATTTTCCAGCCATGTCTTTGGTCTTTTGTCTATTTAAAACACTGAATCATTCATTTTCATTAGTTTTAACTTTTAACTTGATCTTTAGCTGTTAGAACTAGTAACAAAGTACTTCGTCTGACTTGAAAACTACTTTTCATGTTGCTGCATTTAACTGCTGATAATCTTGTGTAAACAGTTCCTTTTTCTTACTTTATGAAGTTTGGCACTGATAACGAAAAGAATAATGATTTATGTACTGTGGGATTCGCTAGTCTGAAAGTTTATGCGGCTGAAATTGTTTGTCATCAAAATCTCAATATTTCAGTATTTTTCATGACTCTTAGATATGTGGTGAATGTGAAACGGCATCCTATTTTAAACCCTCATTTTTGGGCCCTCTTAGCTGTGTTGCAACTTGCAACCACAATATACCTCCTGTTAGAATTAATCCCTTTGTTTCGAATTCGAAAAGGACTGGGAAAATGGTACTATCGTAAAACGCCGGTGGTGAGAGTAGAACACTATATTAAGCATCTGCTGCAACAGGCCAAGACTGCAATTTTTTGTTTCCTTTGGGTTGATTGATCACGACTGCATTGGACTCGATGGGGTTCATTGCCTTGTTCGTATGTCAGAGTCTTTTCCAATATTCATCCTGAACTACATTTATCTTGCAATGTGTAGATACGTTGTACTGATTCCAAAGTCATAAGTTACAATAGGAATTGTTAATTTTTTATTATGTCCTTTGTTATGTTTGAAAGCTACATCACAAATTGCTTCTGAACGACTTCCACAATTTTGTCAATTTTATTGATTGGGGAGATCGAAGAACTGAAGTCTGTACATTGACATGATTGGATTCTCATATAGTTTGCTTTTATGTATGCGCTTTTCCTTCTGAATCTTACGGGAAAGTGTGTAATTTCTCTTTGCAGGCCTGAAAAATTGCATGAAGAAAGGATACTCTTATGTTGAAGGTGTTGAAGAATTGCTTGATGTGTTAAAACATAACAACTACGAGATGCATGCTTTCACAAACTATCCGATCTGGTTAGATGAAATTTCTATGGTTTTGTTTTCTTATCGCGCTAAGCACGTCATCATTTTACTCAGGAGGAATTCCTTTTTCTTTTTTGGGTAGGTATGAGATGATTGAGGACAAATTAAACATATCAAAATATTTATCTTGGACGTTTTGTTCATGTATAACCGGTATGTTAAGTGGCTCGACATTTTATTTGTGAAATTCTCTTCCATCTGCTCGCTGCACAAGAATGTCTACATGAATGTCTCAACTCTTCCGATTCACTTTTGCATTTCAGGGAAGAGGAAGCCCGATCCTGAATTCTATTTGGAGGTTGTGAGACATCTGGAAGTTGATCCGGGAAGCTGTATCTTCGTAGATGACAGGTTTGTTACGACACATTTTTCAACACGTTGAATTCACACGTTGGTCTATGCAAGCTTTGAAGGTCGTAACTTGGAGACGTTGAGGTAATGAACTTCACATTGTAATTAACGCGTCGGTTCATGGTTTCATCACAGGATGAGAAATGTAGAGGCCGCGAAGGAAGTTGGCATCATCGGTCTACATTTCAAAAATGCAGATTCGCTTCGTCAAGATCTTTTATCGATGGGAATTGACATTTCAACGAAACAAACCAATCTTCAGCAAGAATAGTTGTCTTTCTTGTCATTCATTTATCGTTTATATCAATTGTTTTTTCCAGTTGCTTTCTTCCTGGGAGTGAAGATTTTCTCAGAACGAAAGCTGGATTAACTTTCTGATCAACTTCCAGAAAGAAAATGGCCTTCACACGTCCAAGCTATATGTATACTTTGTTCACAAAGTTCTTAATAACATTTTCTTTTTCTCGAATTTTGTAACAGTTATTAAGATAACAAGGCCTTCTTTTACTATTTCTTTGTGGAAACTCATTCGCGTGTGGGACTAATGTGAGGTTGGGTGAGACCAAATATAAGGGTTCATATTTTAAAAAAGGCGTCAAACAGATGACGTGATCTGGCAATCGAATTCAAGAATTTTTCACATGTAAGAGAAATTATTAAGTCTAGACGATCGGCGGCGTGGCCTTTACCTAACTTTCGCGTGGTCCGGTCGTCCGGACCGAAAAGGTTCCCCGCATTTCAGCACGGGGAGGGCTTTTGTGATCTGAACGTTATGTCGAGGAAAAATATTTTACCAACCCCAAAAAAAAAAAAAATTTCTGTTGCATTTTTACAAATATTAACTTCTTTTCTACACCAATTTGGATAACGGTTTAGCGATATAACTTTTCACTAGTGAGTATGAGATATCAGATAGCAATAACAATATAATAAGAGTATTGAGCTTGACATCTAATTTTGACCGAACCCTTGTGTCGCTTAGTCGAATATCTTCCCCCTTTGCAGATCAATAGTATTTTTCCTTACTCGGCAAGTCTCAGGTCACTAACAACGTTGTTTTATAAATTACAACTTCTTTTTAATCATCATGGGGTGATCCAATAGTTAAGGACGAATTTCAAGTCTATATTTCACGCACCACATCTTGATTTATTGCCGAATCCACTAGCTGTTCCCATTAAAATAATAATAATAATAATTATGGGCTCGTTTGGATGTACTTTTAAAATGACAGCATTTTTGGTAAAAATGTTTTTGATAACAATCCTTAGTAAAAATCCAAGTGAATCCTGAAAAAGCACTTTGGAACTCAAAATCAATTTAACCAAAAATGCTTTTAAAGAAAACCAATTTAACCAAAAATACTTTCAGACATTTGAAAAGGATATCCAAACGAGCCATATAACTTCTTTTTTATTCAAACGTGTATTTCTCCTTTTTTTTCAGGTGAATATTTTCTTATCCTAAAAAATAAATAATTAAATTCCGCAACCATAAAACAGAACTCATCAGAGTGCCGGACTGACAATACGTCTTTGAGCGATTTTCCAGTGTACCGGAAGAGAGAAAGCAAAGTCCACCAAAGATGTGGTGTGTTGGGGCCTTGGGCTCAAAAACCATGACACCATCTGCCCCTTTCCCTCTCGCTGGAGCTGCGAGCAGAGCCCCCACCAATTCCCTCGCTTCACTCCACCTCCACCGTGCCTCTCGGCGTCCCCGCCCTCCTTCCGCCGTCTCTCTTTCAAATCACTCGTCCTTCGGACCCAAGCTCTCTTCGAACAAGACCCTCTCTATCCGATGCTCCGCCGGTACATCACTCGCCGTTCTCTCACTACTATTCTGCTTTTTATTGCTCTAATTCTGCACTTTCATGTCTGCATGTTGGTTGTTTATGTTGGGGAAATCTAGGCAGATTTTGTTGTGATTTTTGAGGTTTTCGGATTTAGGTTGGGTTTAATTTGGATGAATTTGATGTCATTGAATCGGTATATCGAAAATTAGGATGCTTCTTGCTTGTCGATGATTACAAGAATTCATTTTTTGGTTAAAATCAACATATGTAGTAGTAATATTGTTGCATTGTTCTAGTAAAATAATTGATTGGCAGTAAGATTTTAAGGAAAACTAATTAAAAGAGCTTGAAAATTTTGAGTTTTAACAATAAGGATAAAATAAAAGGTAAAGTGAATAGTATCATGATTGATTTTTTAAGTATACAATTGTGGATTTTCGTTAAAATGAACAGTATTGAGAGTTTTTCGTTAAAGTTCCCAAGATTTTATGCTAAATGTATCAACTTGGAGTCCTTCGAAAAAAAAGGAGAGGTTGTTTGCGAATTGTTCACAATTATCATAAGGATCTTGGTTGGTGTCATGCTCGGATAAGTGTAAACATTAGATTGTCGAACATTTGATGTTCGATTGTTAACTATTGTCCAAAGTGGAGTACGTGATTGTTATGTTGGCTTTTTGCTCGATTCGCTTTTGTTTAGATTGTGTATCGAATGAGACATTCCTCAGCAACTGGTCGAGGAGAGCAGATTTTTCATTTATGCACCCGTTATTTTAAAGTTTCGGGGTTGAATTATAGTGTCAGGAGTTCTTGTAAAGTGTCAACGTTTTTGAAGTTTCACAAGGTACCAACTCTCTCATCCCCCATCCCTACCTCCCTGTGTGTGCAGCATTAACTCCGGAGCTGAAGAATACGTTGGACAAAGTTGTTACTTCACACAAAGTGGTTCTGTTTATGAAGGGAACAAAGGATTTTCCACAATGTGGTTTTTCTAACACTTGCGTACAGATATTGAGGTCTTTGAATGTACCCTTCGAAACAATAAACATACTAGAAAATGAACTTTTGCGCCAGGGATTAAAGGAGTATTCGAGTTGGCCAACATTTCCTCAGCTCTACATTGAAGGAGAGTTTTTCGGAGGCTGTGACATCACTGTTGGTAAGTTAATCGAAGTTATTGTAGTGTTTACAATTTTCCAAATTTAGCGGCTAACAGAGTGATAAAGTTATTATGTATGCGAGCGTCTTAACTGCAAACTTGCGGTTCATCTCTACTCTGAAATTAAGTACAATGAACAGAACTGAGAGTTAAATGATGAAATTAGGTTTAGATGTATGTTTCATTGACGGATTATTTATGCCGAGTACAGTTGTGTATGATAGTTTAGAGTTTGCAATATGAAATCTTGACGAAACAATGTTGTTTGCAGATGCATATAAAAGCGGGGAGTTGCAGGAACTATTGGAGAAGGCAATGTGCTCGTAAACAGATTGTATGAAGATATGCAAAAGGTCTCTCTTGTTCTTATGGTGAATGGAGATATATGGACGTTGTGGAAGGAGAAACCGAACACGACTTCGGGTGCTAGAAAATTGCTTATAAGTTTTAACCATTTGAACTACAATTTCATTATGTATAAGTTATAACCACTCCTTGTGTTCGGACTTTGGATGAATTAGGTCATTTTATTTGAACTCAACAAACCATGGATGATATCAATCTTCGTAAACGTAGACTGTTGTTAACATTGCAATTAACGTATAAACATAGCCATGTTAGCTAAGTTAAACCGAATGCTCTTTCCCTATGTATTCGAGTTCGAATTTTGCCCCTACAAGGGGCGAGTGAAGAACGTATCCATTTTTAGCTACCCGTATTCAACAATTTTTCTTCATTTTGAGATAAAAAGAAAAGAAATTTGGGGCGCCGCAATTGAAGCGGTTGTAATTACAAAAAAGGACAAGAGGTACGTGGCAGGTTATTATCATTGGTTGGTCACGTTGGCCGAACCAGGATCCTCTCCAGATCCATTTCCTAAGGATCCCACAATCCTATCTGTTCATCGTATATCGTACGGTCAAAAATTATTTAAAATTTAAGATTTAAAATTCAAATATAAATAGTATCTAACGAAAACTGATCGCACGATATAAAATAAAAGGACAAGATTACGGGACCCCTAGGATCCCTATGGAAAGATTCGGCGAGGATCCTGGTTCACGTTGGCCGACCCTGAGATTGGAGAGATTTTTTGAGTGTGATCGGTACATAAGATGCTACATTATGTGTTCGTATATAAATGATGGGTTATATGTGTTAAAATGTTAATAATTTAAAAATTAAAATTTTTGATCACTTACATAAAAACACGTAATGTACCATCCGTATCCCGTCACAATTAAAAATTTCTACCGAGGAGGGTAGGACTATTGCTTAATGTTCTGCCCTCCTCCGACAAACACAAGTACCACGATATATTGACAAGGGTGGAACGAACCCACGACCAAACACACACCACCGCTGAAGCAAATCTCGAGGAGAGAGTTTCGGTCTCCCTCTCTCTGTCTCTCTATCTCTAGACTCTTTCTCTCTCTCTAGAGAGACTGAGAAATTCCTGGAATTTGATTCAATTTTTCGACAACATGAGTTTGACCCAGTTCGCCATGGTATGTGTTTCGTTAGCTTTAATGTTGTTTATTGTTTGTTCTTTTCGATTTTACTATGAATTTAGAAAAAGTTGTATAATTTTTAATGATGCTCCAATTATGTGTTCTGGGAAGTGCTGATTTTCTAAAAATTTATGTTTTTTTGGTTTATGAACTAAAAATTAGAAATTTTGGGAGTTGAGTGCTTCAAAGTTAAATTTATCAATCAGTTTATTTAAAATTCAATTGCTTTAAGCTTTTAAACTTAGGCAAAATCGAGCGCAGTGACTTTCTAGGATTGATACAGCCACATATTAGTTTATATAATTTTGAGAGAGCTGTTACATAAGTAATTTGCATACATATGATTTGCTTCGAGTGCCAGAGTTCGTGTTTGAATCTCGATATTTCGAGTAAATTGTACGAATGGTCCCTCAACTTGGAGCAATGGTCCCTCAACTAAAAATCCATTACCATTGGTCCCTCAACTTATCAAAATGTGTAGCTATAGTCCTTCTCATCAATTTTGTCAAAATTTTGTCAAAATAAGCTATGTTGGAATGACCATTTATACAATTAGGATCCCTCAACTCATCAAAGTGTATAATTATGGTTCTTTTCGTCAACTATGTCAAATTTTTTGTCAAAACGAGTTATATTGGAAGGACCATTGCTACAATTGGATTAAAGTTAAGGGACCATTTCTCCAGTTGAATTAAAGTTGAGGCACCAATGGTAATGGATTTTTAGTTGAGGGACCATTGCTCCAATTGAGTTAAAGTTAAGGGACCATAGCTACAATTTACTCCGATATTTCATACTACAATGCTACCGAAATGCAGGTTGAGGAATTGGCTTCTCTTGTCAAAGACAATCTTACTTGCAAGCATCTTATTCTCTCAGTGGAAGAGGCCTTGGTGGACTTCCTTCAGAGTGATACCAGGCATGTAAGACAAACCGCTAAATGTTATTAGCATTGCCTGTTCTTATGAGATTAGTTTTACAGTAAAATCTGAAGATTTATCGAGCAGGAGTGATGCAACTCTTTGTGGTATGTCTAGGGAAAAACTGGAGAAATCATTAGTTTCAATTGGTGTTCCGTAGCATCTGCTTGCGGGTGTTACTGATGTTTTCGTCTTTTATCTTATTCTACAGCTCGGAGTAGATTCTTGTTGTTTTGATGTAGAGCTTAAAATTTGTGTGAAACTAATCTTATTAAGGTCTTTTGTAATCATTGTTTGTGCTTCGAATACTAATATAAACATTAAAAAAAATTTGGTTTGCAGTTCCAGTGGGGTCTTGGAGTTGGAACCAATGAGCTCATACAACCGTCTTCTCTTGCATCGTCTTGCAGATATATTTGGGTATTCTCCTTTTCTCAATCCTATGTTTTGTGTCATATCTTTTCCTCTCATTGTTGGGAAAATAAAGTTTTTGTTGAAGAATGTTTTAAGTCATATGTTCTCGACTTCTGTTGGTAGTAATCATATATTGCTTTTTGATAGGTTTTCCCATGAATCTGTTGGTGAAGGAGATGACCGCCACTTAATTTTGGAGCGATGCCCAGAGACATCAATGTATGTGAAGATTCTAACAAACATAACAGAAGTATCTTGACATCAAAGTTTTCCTTCACTTGCTGCTCCAGTTTTCGATTATAATATTGAGGCTTTGTTGGAAATATTGCATTTTGGGACGGAAAGACATTAGTTAAAATAAGACTGGTATCTTGTCTGACAATCTGTACTTACCAGACTCCTAAATGTTTTCATGAATGGTAAAATGTGAAGATTGTCTAGTTGATGAAGGGTATGGCAGGAAAGGTAGAGAATGATTGTAGATGGTAGATTGGCATCAGTGGGGACGGTTGAAAGTAATTTTGAAAACTGTAGCATTAAAACTACTACTGGACCGGTTAAAGGGTTAGGGTACAAGAGCTGGACTTTCGATGTAATGTCGCTTTTTGATATATGCCATTAGAGAAACTCGTCTGACTAGAATACAACGCATGTAGAATAGGTATCAGATTTCTTCAGACTGAACTAAGCTACAGAAATCTTGTTTTTCCTTCGGAATTTGAAGTCAACAAACTAAGGGTGATTGGGGCAACATTGGTGGTTTAAGATTAATAGAATTAATTCTTAGTCCAGCATCCCTGTTTGTGTTCTGTTAATCAGTGCGTTTGGGTTGCAGACCTTCCATCCTTGTTGGTGATATTTTGTGGCAGTATGATGAGCCTGATTCTCCAACGACTTCGCACCTATTATTAAAGAGGACAGAAAGCCGCCCAGGTACTGAATTTCCCTTATTTTCCATCCTTGCTGTATCTGGTGTAATATAAACTGCAATTAAAATGCTTCATCTGCAAGGAGCACTTGTATCTACTGCTCGTTTTTGTGTTTCGTATTAATTTTAAAGTCCAATTTATAACTGTGCAGTCTCATGATAGTGGTTAGATATCTAGTTTCGTAATAGATTAGGTCAATCAGTCCTATGTGCTTTGATGTAGGCTATAGAAGTCTTCATCTTAGCTCCCTACCGTCCTTCTATCCATGCTAAATGAAACCTTTTTGTTGTTTCTAGTGTTGAGGAAAAAACCACCTTTGCTTCACCATTCACTTGAGGAGAGAGAAGCAGCTTATTTGGCTGCTCGCGAGCGAATATTTTCAAGCGACTTGGGTGAGGTGAAAGAATCTGTCAGGCAGAAGCCACATAGTGACCCTGTTGTTGCCCGACGGATGATAGCACATGCCCTAGGCCAGAGAATCAATCCATCCAGTCGGGGTTCCCCTCATGAGGATTGCAAAGCTTCTGGAGTGCAGACCGATGAATTAAATGTTCAAGGCAAGGTTGCCGATGAGGCTAATTTGACTGCAGAATCTTTTCAGCATACCATCTCCCTTTCAAACGGAGATATGAACTCGCGTGGTGAAGTGAAAAACAAACACCGTAGTAATAGTGGCTCACCTCTCACCCGAAGTGAAAAGAAGACATCCCAGAAACAAGGTGACAATAATGGAAGAAACGGACACGGTGTAGATGAGGAATACATCAAAAGGGAGCAGGTGGGAGCCGCAAAGAGGATGTTTGCTAATGCCTTGGGAATGCGTTCAGGGAAGAATGGTTCTCTCTCGAAATGCAGCGAGGTAAAGCATGATAGCACGGAGTAACGGTTGAAGTGTTTAGAAAAGTATACCGGTTTGCTGTTTCATTTATCTTGTACCCAGTACAACTAAGCTCCGGAGCATATTGGGTCTTCAGTCAAGTGAATGGTTTATGGGCATGTATTGAGAGTTCTGATGGCATGCGAGGAGATGCATGCAAAAGGAGGGAAACCTTTTCGCGGTAGAATGCTGGTGGCTGCTCAGTTCTATATGGATGGACAACGATTTTCCTCGCACCCAGCCTATACAAGGAGCAGATTCTTAAGCATCTGCCAATGTCGAAGATAGGTTGTGTTAATTACGGGAGGCATCTGTATGGTATTGGTGGTGCAAGAAAGAATAAATCGCCACTCAAAGATTTTGCTTTCCACCTTGATTCTATTTCGTGTCCTTTTGTATTTGTTGGCTTGACATTTCCCTGCTTCTCGAGCACAGGATCATCCGAAAACTCAAAATTTGTGTGTTTCAATAAAACTGTAAGCTAACTTGCAATTTATAACCAGTTTTGCGAAGATTTACAAAATCTATTCCGTAACTTATTTTCGTGTCATTTAGGGCTGGTTTGGTATTGTTGCGCTTTGAAAAAAAGCTACTTTTGTGCTGTGAGAATAAGTAGCTGTGAAATAAAGCAGCAGAGTGTTTGGTAAACTTTTTTGTAAAAGTGCTTTTGAGAAAAAAAAGCAGTATTATAGTGTTTGATAAACTTTTATGTAAAACAGATGTGAAAAAAAACCGATTTTTCAAAGCTGGGTTTAGCAGCTTCTTGTATTTGGCTTTTTTCACCCAAAACTGCAAAAAAAAAAAAACTGAAACTGAATATTTACCAAACACTAAAATCTCTCTTAGTTTTTTTTAAAATTACCTCAACCTTAAACTGGAACTTAGCCGCACCATGAGCTTACCGAACATGATCATGGACATTCAAGAGGCATTTTGGCCCGCCGGAATCCTGTTCTAGGCTCGATTGTGTGAGCTATATGCCTATAACGCACGTATCTGCGAATTTCTTGAAGGCAGTTCGTGAAGGCAATTCAAAAGGCATTTTGGTCACTAAACATCGTTGTATCGAAAAGAAAAGGTTTTTTTTAAGGTTTATTATATTAACACCTCACAAAATTGTTAAATAAATTTCACATACTTAATACACCATACATTTGCTTTTTCAATGAAAAATTATCTTAATACACCCCACTTACTTTCCCATAATATCCTCACACCTCACATTCTCAATATACACCTTACATTTTCTACTTGCACCACATATTTTCTATACAACCCACATTTCTCAAATCTTATAAAGCTTTTACTTTGGACAAAAAATGCCGACTTGAATTTTGACAAAAGATTCCGCCTAGGATTGAAAGCATATGTGGGTTGTTTTCAATTCTACCATTAAAACCCATGTCATCTGTTTTTAATATTTTGTGGTAATTTTAGGTGTTTAATTCTTCATGTAATCCCTGTGATCCTTAAAAGATAAATACGAACATAGAAGCTTGAATAACGCAGCAAAAGCATGATTAAATAATTATTGATGTCGTCAAAATCACTAAAACAATAAAGAATATGAAGTCTTACCTCATGTGAAGCTTCCGAAACATCGATTTCGTGTTTCATTCGTTAAAATATTTTTTCTCAATCAACATGTTTGTAGTTTCATTGGTTAGAGTTTTGTTCAACAATGGAGGGTCGGATGAATTTTGATAGTTGAATAAATAATACGTTAAAAGTGATATGGGGTGTATTTAAAATATATATATATATATATATATTTTTTTTATTTTTTTTTAAACCTAATAAGGTCAAAATTGTCATCATATAGTAGGGTAAATAAATCATTTAATATTAAATTTTAATGTGGGGTGCATTCAATATTTTGTAGGGTGCTAATATAAAAAACATTTTTTAAATGTACATGCCCTTTTTCTCGTTGGCCCAACAAATTAACCAGAGTTTACCTTTAACTCAACTCTGGTTACAACTTACCATTTTCTGCATGATCATGCTTTTGCAGTCGATCTGTACTTGCATGGGCATGCCAACTATATATACGTGCATAACAATCGGAGAGTACAATTTACAGTCAAAGCGAAGCTAGTGAGGGAGACGATTCGATGGCGTTGGCGCACCACCTCCTCCGTCGCTCTCGCGCCTCTGCCGTCTTCAACTTCCAGCTGATGGTCCCCACTCTCTCTCCGGCTCAGCCTCACGCGCGTCAGTCCCACCTCCCGCTCCCTCTCCCGTTTGCCCCAACTCGCACTTTCTCCTCCCACACTCCCTGTTTCGATCGACTCAGTCTCGGCGTCGTCCCTGAATCGGCGGCAACTCAGTCGACAGGGGTTTTGAATTCTGGTGCCGAAAAGTCGCTGCTTCCGATTGACGAGCTGATTTCCATGCTCGACTGGTTCCATCAGCTCACTGGCTTACCATGGTGAATATTCGTTTCACTTCAAATTTATGCTTGCTTGTTTGGTTATATACGTTACGTGCGGTATAACTGCTCTGAACTACTCGAGCTACCAGCCCGAATTTTTGTAAAGTTGGAATTCCAATGACCATGGTGAATCTTCATTTCACTTAAACTTTATGCTTGCTTGTTTGGTTACACACATTACGTGCGGTATTAATGCTTTTAACCACTCGAGCTATAAGTCCAAAATTTGTAGTGTTGGGATTCCAATGTTCATGTGGTGAATCTTCAATTCTCTTCAGTTTTATGCTTATTTGTTTCATTATACTCGTTATGTACAGTATAAATGCTCTTAACTACTCATTCTACGAATCCAAAATTTGTAATATTGGAATCCCGAGGAGAAAAAGAAGTAAATTTTAAGTAATGTAACTTAGGACGATATATAGGATTTGTAAATGACAAGTAAATTTTATCTGTAAATTTTGATTACTTTGAATTATGTATATGTATAGGTGGGTAGTAATTGCTTCTTCAACTTTGGCTATGAGAATTACATTGCTCCCCTTTCGTATGCTGCAAATTAACCAGTTGACAAGGATTGCACAGTTACTTCCCAAATGTAAGTTCTAAACTTTGACTTGATCAATTCATTAGTTTCTTTTGCAGCTTTACTCTTGCAGTTATCTTTTGCACATCGAATGCTGAAGTTTGGTTTAACCCGAAACAATATCTGTCTCGTGTGTGTGTTTTTGTTGTAGTGCCTCCTCCCCTGCCACCACCCTTCTCAGGAAAGAGTTATATGGGTCAACTGTCTCTATTTTACGAGAAAAGCAAGGCAGTAGGATGTCCCTCATTTCTATGGATCCTTGCATACCCCATTGTCCATGTAACCTTTTTTTATCTCATACTTTTAGAAAGCACGCCGCGTAGTACTATTTTCTTTTTCTTAGAATATGAGATTGGCAGTTGAAAATCAAGTGATAAGAAGGGAAGGATAACGCTAGAAGTAGATCAATTCAAGTTTCCAAAGAGTTAGAAACCTTGACTGTGAATGTAGGAATGTGAAATTTTCTGTGTGGTTAAGACAAAGCTGTGTTGGTCTTTCTAAGACAAAGGGTATTGTGTTGTTGCAGAAGTTAACTAATGTTAGATAAACAAGTATTTCGCGACTAATGACGTTTGCCTCCCTTCCACTCCTCTGCAGGCGCCCTGCAATCCTGTGGCTCAATACTACTAGGAACATGTCACTTGATAATCATCCTGGGTTTGATAGCGTAAGGCACCGACATACTTATCTAAATCATCGATTTTATGATGCAATTTTTCATTAACGTTGAAAGCAGATGAACGTGTGATTGCGTGGATTCATTTCAGGGAGGCACTTTATGGTTCCAAAACTTGACAGAGACTCCCCATAATGTTTTAGGCCTCGTCCTTCCTTTCATGATTGCTGGTTTGCTCTTTGCTTCCGTTCAGGTACTTTTACCGATTCTTATCAAACGAAAGATGCTTGTGGCTAATTATTCTTACGAGTTATACGTACCTCTCAATCTTAAGAGTGAAGCTGACAGTGATCTCATGACTTGTTAGATTTCTTTCCAGACGGTTGGAGAAAGGACGGACATGTATGATTTAATGGGAAAAGTGAGTAGACATGGCAGCAAAAAAAAAGTTACATCTTGGTGGTTTATGTCTTACTGCAGTTCAGCGGTCGAAAACATCGATTTTCTAATGAACTGCAACTGATTGGAGTCCTCTATCTTACTGCAGTACTACAAAGATTACTTGGTTTTCTTGACCGTGCCTATATTACGTGTTAGCTGCACTATGCCTCAGGTGATTCAATCGAACCATATGTGAAATTAGGCTTCATAATATTGAACCATATGTGAAATTTCATGCACACACTTTGTTTTGCAGGGAAGCGTCGTCTTTTGGGGTACGAGTAGCTTACTAAACATCATCCAGGTAAGAGTTGCTGTTTTTTTTTCTTTCCGTTTTCTAATATGGGGACGTTTGATAACCAGTTCATTTGCTTTTTCAGAATTTAACTCTCGATAACCCTGCTGTGCGGGCAAAGTTGCGGTTTCCAGGCATAGATGCTCCTACAGGCGCTGCAAACTCTGAGGATTTGAGTACTCGTGAAATTTCGCCCTTGGCTTCTCCTACAAGAATGAAGACAATAAATTTACACAACCTGTCCCCCATTGAGCTGCTTAATGTGAGTGTGTTAACAGTGTTATCAACTGCAAGCTTTGTATCAGTTTTCGTTCTTGGTTTTCATACATTTCGAAGATTTTCTAACCGACGGAACTCCGTTCTGGCCACAACAACGTACTCGGGATTCATCGACACAGCTTTCAGTCCTATCCTTATCACGGGGAGATACAGATAGAGCACTTCATATGCAGAAGTAAGTTGTTCTGTTCAAATTAATCACAAAATTTGCATACTTGATCATAAAATTAATCGTCTGTTAATTTTCTTGAAAAAACAGACTTGCGCTTGAGAAGGATCCTGAAAATGTAAAAGCATTGATTATAACGGGTCAGACTTTGTTGAAGAAAAGTTTGAATGCAGAGGCTACTGAATACTTCGAGCGTGCTCTCACCAAGGTGGGGAAACATATTTGATTGATATATCGTCGATATATGATTGACATGCTGTAGAGTTTATTCATTCCTAATGACTCTCTTAACTTCTCATCAGCTCTTCAGTGCCGACCAGCCGACAGGAGCGGAGGACGTTGATCTTCTAATAATTGCATCTCAGTGGACTGGAGTAGCCTACATACGGCAGGTGAGGTCTCGAGATCGATTCTCCCTGCCTCTTATTCATTCCTAATTACTCTCTTAACTTCTCATCAGCTCTTCAGTGCTGGCCGGCCGACGGGAGCGGAGGACGTTGATCTTCTAATTATTGCATCTCAGTGGACTGGAGTAGCCTACATACGGCAGGTGAGGTCTCGAGATCGATTCTCCCTCCCTCAATATCGTTGTATAAAAAAAAGAAGAAAAAAAAACATTTTTGAGACCGATAAGTTTGATTTATATGACCGGGCAGGGAAAAACTGCGGAAGGGATTGTACACCTCGAAAGAGTTGCAAAAATGGAAGTGCCAGAGGAACCAAGAGGCAAAGCTCATTACTATGACGCTCTGCTATTGCTTTCAAGGTATTTATCAGATCAGTAAAATTGTGAAGAAAACTTGCACGTCGTGGAAAATGATTTTGCACCGCATTCCCCTTTTTTAGCCTTTGAAGAAAACGGGAGTGCGAAAATTACCACTCTTGCGCGTTATTAATGACTTGGCTTCTCCTTTTCAGCGCTTTAGCCAATGTGGATCGCAAGGCTGAAGCTTTGAAGTACCTGCGGATGGTTGCTGCTTACAATCCTGATTACAACGAATACATAGAGCAATACGAAAAGGAAGACGAAGACAACAGTCCCGTGAGCAACGCAGCGAAAATCCAGCAAGACGACATGGTTGGGCAGTAAGAAGAGAGGATCAAGAAAAAGAAGAAATAAGTAGCCCAGTTCATCTTACTTAAGCAGCTTCAGGCTTAAAGTTTGTAATAAGCTAATCACTTTGCATTAACATGCTGTAACTGTTAAGACTTAAGCAACTATTTCACACGAGTAACTAATATATCAATTAAATTATATCCACGGATATTGCCCTAATGAAACATCGTACCGAAAAAATGTAGTAGGGAGATATGTAGTTGAGATGCTACGCAATACTACGTTTGGCTTTCTGTTACAAAGGTGAGGATTTTGTAGCTAAAGAATGGAACAAAGACTGCGTAGCTACTAACTTTTCCCTCAACAAAACGTTGTACTCGTGCAAACTTCTAAGATTCTTTTGAACATCAGACATATCCATTTCAGAAGCATCCTTCAATTCTGCAGTGAAATAAGAATTCAAGGTAAGCACGGAATCAGCAAAGTCTAGTTCAAATCTGTTTCTATTCGATATAATTTCATTCAAGTTGCCAGCAATCCTGGTTTGAAATCGAAACTCAACGACTGCTTGACTCTGAAGTTTACACTTCATCTCAATATACACCATGGGAACCACCAAAGTTTGTCCTTCATCCAATCATTTCACCAGAGATACAAACTTAAAATGCAAAAACTCCGACCTTGAACGGAATAAAACAAGATGGTGGCCTATACAGCTATACTTCATGAGTTTAGTTCTTACCTAGTGAAGGAGGTGGAGGAATGATATCATCAATTGTCGGAGTTAAGGCCTTAGGTGGAGAGGAATCTTCTTTAGACGCATGAACAAATTGCTGTTTTCCGTCCATTGTAGAGCCAAGCGATTGCATTTGCAGAGGCTGGAAGACAAAAGGTTCAAAGAGATACACAAATTAAATTGTCGTTCACTGATGAGTGACCTAATTGTAAGAAATACAACATTTCGAAAAAACTGTATAAATGATCGGAATTCTCAAATAGTGATTTGAATTCCCAAAATTCAGGTTTAAGCGGTTACTGAAAGCGATAACAGGGTGGACAGATTCACATTAAAGAGAAACTAGACTAGTTATATCCATGCTTTCTGACAAAGAAACAAGAAGAGTGACTCACAGGTCTGACTGCTGAATGTGATGAACTTTCTTCCGGGTTCGGTGTAGTTCCCAGTGTAAATGACTTCACACTCCCAACAGTGTCAGAGCACTCTTGAACCAGAGTCTGCGAGATCAATGAAAAGTTAAAGATAAAAAAGTAACTTTCTTGGAGAAGAAAGTACTAAAACATTATGAATCAGAACCTGGAAACCAGGTCCCCATGGATCTAAACAGAGACAGAAACATAAAACATTACCTTCTTCTTAGGCAAGCTGAGCTTCCTGTTAAAACTAATCACTGTTTCTTGTTGCCTTCGCTTATGTGATGATCCATTTCGATGAACTGATTGTGTACCACAATTCACACAACCTGATTCCTCGTTTATGCTCTCGTAATAATCCTCCAATGCCTTGCAGCCCCATGTATACATCACATATTTCCTTAACTAGTTCAAAGCATATGTATCAATGAGTATTATTATATGAAGTCAGATCAACATGAAGTTAAATAAAATGGAAAAATATGAAAGAAATTACTTTATCCCAGTGGTCATGAGCTTTTCGCCGATTTCTGATCCTCCGCAACACGATATCTTCATTCCGGAGTTTTTTTATCCTGAACTCAAACTGCAAAAGTAAACAACAAAATTATGAAAACGTGAACATAGTTTTTTCAGCCCGATTTTTGTATTAGGCTGTCCTTCTTCACAAACTTTATAATCGAACATACACACAGTGACGAAGAAAAAAAAAAAAGCTATAAGATCAAGTAACGTACTTGCAACAAAAGGTAGAAAAAAATGCCAATACAGATGCAATACAGGCCACCAAGATCCGCAAGGAAGCTCACTACATGTCAAGGTAGACAAAAATATTAGATCATCAAAACTTCAACCAAGATGTCGTAAAGAGAAAATCATTCATCTTTGATGTCGTTTTAATTGGTGTAGAATACTCACCAGGACCCATAACGTTTTGGTTATCTATCTCCACGATATAGGCAGAGAGAAAGTTGATATATAATGTAGTGTTGAGCATTCCATCCTTAGAATTTTCAAGGGACGCTCGGAGCTGACTTTCATCACTGAAAAATGAACCCGGAACAAACTCATGAAACAGAGGTTGGATGAGCCTTAGGTCATGATGATTATGGTATATCCGGGGAAACAAACTAAATTTTAATATATTTGTAGTATTTCCTCTGAATGTAACTGGTGTATCATCAAAACTGCTTCCATTCTTTAGGGTTCCGCTAACAAAACTGACATGTTTTTTACTAGCATGACTCCTTGTACTGAGATTGAACTGAAATCCAACAGCAGATGCAGGATTATTAGGAAGATCGACGAACTGCCATGAAATGTACAAATTGTCTTCAAGTGGTTGACAATTGCTGCACCTAAGAGTTATAGTTGGTCCTATACTCGTATTCCGACACGAGTAGTTCCCGAATTTTGACAGAGGAGCCACTCTGTAGTCAATGAAGCCAGGATTTCCAGTAACTAAAGTACCAAGATCACGTAAGTTTGAACAGCTCATACTAGAAACCGCGGTTATGTTAAATTCCATGTCATTCTTGAAGGCAGCCAAGTCAGGTGCATTTGTTGCTCTGACATTATGCACCTCAATACTTCTATTTGATATGGTTTGGTAGAGCAACCTGTGAAGAAACTGAAAATCCAAGTAAATATAAGCTAATATATAGAAACCAGAAAAAACCTGCACAGCTAATAAAAACAGCATGAAAGACGTGACAGTTCGAAAGAATTATATCAAAATACTCACGCAGCAAACAAGCCAACGAAGAGAATCCAACTTGCCATTGAGAACATTCCACCAAGTTCCGTTTTTCGTTTCTTAACTACCTTTTGATCATCCTGTGCCACAAATGAAGTTAGTTAACATCCATTTGCATAACTCGAGATCGGGATGGAAAACAAATCTACTTATAAAGCTGTCATAATCTAATAAAATTGAATGTTGAAAGTGCCTTGAACAAGTAGCCACATAAACAATCCACAACAGATGAGCTCTCTAAATAAAAAATGTATATGATGCCTTAATCTCGTTTCTTCGCCTAGAAATGTTTTAATAGATTCAAAGAAACCAAGGACAAAGAAGATAAAAGTTCAGATTCATAAACAATACTGCCTTTTATGTTCCAAGCAGCAGCAACACTTTGAGCACATATCAACCGGCAATTGAATTTATCACAATTTTCCTTATAAATAGATTCAACACAATTAAGGGTTGCATCTTTTTCTATTTAACAAGGTGATATTCGAAAGGGAAATGATAACCACGCCCCTTTTTTCTCCCCTACACACCCATGTTTAATTCTCTTCGATGTTTCCGTTTGATTTATTCAATCCAATGGCTAAAAACAAAGAGGGTATGCGGGAGGAGAAATATGTGTGTAACTATCATTTCTTATTCGAAACTACTCTACGGGAGGAGGGAATTCGAACTTAGTGATGCAAAGGGGCAGACACACCGCCCTGATCAACTCAACTAGCCTAACACACATCCGCCTTAATGGCTGCATATTTTGCATCAAAGATTCAATAACAATAATAAATAAAAGATGATTAAGCTAATAAAAGATGTTTAATTGAAGAAAAAGAACACTAATTACCAGCCAATGCCTAGTGGCAAAGCAAACATCCAATCGGCTAATCCACCACCGGAGCCGGAACCAAATGCTCCGGCCGTCGTTGCCGAGCTTCATAAACCTGAGGAAGAGGCAAAAGCAAAGCCAAGAAAGCAGCAACACAAGCGTGCCCTCCAAGAAGACGGCTTGGGATTGCGTGAACTTTTTGATGGAGTCAAAGGAGAAGATGGTCTCCGGGAACTTTATGGCGTAGCTGTTGATGCCGCCATCGGTGGAGATGGTGGAATTGGCGGCAAACAGGACGCAGCTGGCGGCGGTTTGGTTTAGAATGTACCCAACTGCGCAGGCGCACTGGCTGCCATTGTAGCTGATGCTGTTTGATGGACATGGCATGTTCTTCTTTCAGCTTGTTCTTGATTTTTAGAGAGAGAGAAAGTTTGTATGTTTTTTTGGTGGAATTAAATGGTGGGTTTTGATGGGGAGGAACAAGAAAAGTAGAGAAACCAAATCCTTGACGGAAGAGTGAGGTTCTTATTTATGGAGGGTTGGGAGGGTAGGTGGTCAACGAGTCCTTTTAGACCGTTGTGATGTTTTTACGTGGGAATTTTTGGTTGAAACTTGTGCTGTGAAAATTGAGGATTTTGTCCTTACGACGCAGTTGAGCATTTGAGGTTGAAACTTATGCCGTGAAAATCGAGGGTTTTGTCCTTACGAGTGAGTCGAGAGTTCAAAGATACAGGATGTGAGTTAGGTTCTAGTTAGAAGACTATATTTATGTTGTTTTGAGTTTTTCTTATACAGACGATAATCAAATTCGAAACTTCAAGTTTAAGAGCGAATGTTTCGGATCAACTAAGTTACAAGTCTGTTAGATAAAATAGAGTTATAGAGAAATAATTAGGGTTTGGAGGAAGGTGGGTTGGATGGGATCTCCTGCTAGAAGTTGTGAGTTCTACAGAGAGAGAGAGAGAGGAGAGAGAGGAAAATGGGTTTGGTAGGCTGTGGTGAGATGTTTGATTGATTGATGCGTTACTTGTGTGTAGATTCCGTGAGTTTTGCATGTGTTCCTGTATTCCTGCCCGATCCAGTTTGTTCTACACTTGGAAAGAAATGTGGGCAAAGAAAGGAATGTCTTGGAATTAAGAGGAAAGTGTTCCGGACAATCTTTACCTCTTTATCTTAAGTTACAACGAGATCTAACTGTTAAAACAACCTATCCGAAATCGACAGAGATTAGATTTTAGAGTCGAAAAATGATCTTCGCCGGATCCTTTTTCTGGGGAGGATCCTTTTTTTGGGGATCATAGGAATTCTGTAATCGTAACTATTCATCGTACATCATGAAGTCAGAAATCATTTCAAAAGTTAAAATTTAAAATTAAATATAAATAATAACTAATGAAAACTGATCGTACGATGTACAATAAACGATCACGATTACAAGATCTCTAAGAAAAGAATCCGGCGATGATCTTTTTCCTTTAGAGTCTCCTCTGTTAGTCGGAGTAGGATTCTCTTCCCTGTTTTTTTCCCTCCTCTTCCCTCTCCTCCTAATTAAACGGTCACAGTTAAGTCACGTCAACATCTTATATTAATTTTTTATAGAAAGAGAAAAACAAAATAGAGAATGTGAGATGAGATGATGGAAAGAGGAGAAGACAGAATCCTAGTCGCTCTTAGTCTCCTCTGTTTGTTGGAGAAATTTTTAGTTGTGACGGAAATACAGATGATACACCACGTGTTTTTATGCAAGTGGTGGAAAATTTTAATTTTTAAGTTATTAACCTTTTAACACATATAACCCACCATTTATATAAGGACACATGGTGTACCATCTTGTGTGACGGTCACACTGAAAAATCTCTCCGGTTGGTTGAGTGTGGGTCACATCAGCTTGTTCAGAAACGATACAACTCCGCCCAATGTGACATGTTGAATACACTTTTGGACTTCCGTGTAAGACGCGCCAAATACACGGTTCCACATAGAAAGCAAATTATTAAACCCAAATTAATATACTCGGTTTTGATCAAAAATAAAAAATTTACTCGGTTATGAAACTCATGCCTTGCCACCCAAAACACTTGATGAAGAAAAAAGATAATTTTAGAAAAATTAAATTTAAATAATAAAAAATTAATTATTTAATTATTATTTAATTATTAATTAACGTGTTTATTTTTTTTAATAATACATTATTTAATTTAAAACTGAGACGTAACGAGTAAAAACTTAACACCTAATTAATAAGATATGGAACCACATGCAAAATAGTCAAATTGATTATATATACAGGAATTCTTTAAGGTAAGGGATCCTCATTTTTTTTATGAAAATGGGGATTAGTTGTGGGATCCACACCACATTGAAATTTAACGATCCGAACCGTCTATTTTTCAAGTTGTACCTCATAGATCATCCTTGCAAATATTAGTCAGATCGAAAATAGTTAAGACATCTAATTGGGTTCAAATAAATGAACGAATATTTTGCTATATAAGAAACAATGAAATTTGATCTTGATAATTAAATAAGCAAATGATTTCAGATTAAATTGAATTCTTGCAAAGATGATCTATGAATTGAGACTAACAAAATAAACGGTTCGGATTGTTGAAATTCGATGTAGAATGAGCCACACCCAAATCCTTATTTTTTTCAAAAAATGAAGACCTCTTTGCATAAGGGATCTGTATATATACAAGATAATATATTATCTATTTTATACTAAGATCACATTAAGAAAGACTCTAAGTCTTCGATGGGGTTAAAAGTTAGCGTACACCTCACGGCCAGTAGGTTGGGTCGCAATGACAAGCAATTATCATATTTAATTGAAAAAAAAAGGTGGAATCACCGAGGTATATAATTATGGTTTATTGGTAGAGAGCTTTAACGAAAAGCTCATAATACTGTTAATTTTAACGAAAAATCACATTTTTACATTAAAAAATCAATCATGGTACTATTTACTTTACCCTTATTTTGTCCTTATCGTTAAAACTCAAAATTTTCAAGTTATTTTCATTAGTTTTCCTTTATTAGTATTAGGTGTCACAAAAAAAAAGGTAATTCAAATAAATTAGAGTTAGATCATTACGAAAGAAAATAAAAAATAATAATATCTAAAATGGAGGGCACGTGACGATGCAGCCTTGCTTGCTATGAATCAGAGTTAGGATCCGGAAATAGGATTTTTTTACCAATGTCATCAGATTAAATGACCTGGATCTTTGAAATTTCATCTAACGATACAAAATTATTATAATTTTTAAAGGATTAGAACAGGTGAACCGTTAGATGAAATTTCAAAAATCCGGTTCACTTAGGGCGTGTTTACTTATCCGTAATCGGAATGAGAACATGAAATTGAATTCCGATTACGGCGTACTCCGGTGTTTACTAAACATGAAGGAATCAAAAAAGCAGTGGGGCCCACACAAATTTTGGAATTCAATTCCTTGTATCGGTGGAATTGGATTCCCTAGATATAGGTGGTAATCCAATTCCTTCTTGTTTGGGCAATCAGAATGACATTTTTGTTCCCTTTATGCCCTTCCTCACTTTTTTTATTTCCAAGACTATCTTTTATAAACCCATTAAAGTATATAAAATATTTGATTTGAGACAATGGCATTTTAGTAATCATATTGGTTTATATTCCGATTCTACTGATTTAGTACACAGCTTTATGGAATTTTATTCCGATTCCAGAACATTTTAGTAAACAGCTTCAACAGGAATCCGATTCTGACTTCTCATTCCAACTCCTCCTCAATTCAATTTCCCCTATTTTCATCACCGTTACGTAAACGCGTCATTAATACAATGATCTTTGTGAAAGAGATCCGGAAAAGATGTCTTTTCTTAGGATCCATTGCCAGCTGCTGCTGCTGGCTTTTTTTTTCTTTTTCTTTTCTATTGTACTATTCTCCCTCCTTTACGAAGACTTCGTCTGAAAGGAACTTTTTGAATTTTGCAAAACATTTTTAATCCATAATGTTATTTATAAACACGTAAAATTAACGTAGTTGTTGACGCACTCTCGTATAATTACATCTCACATACAATAATAGAGAGCATCAGCAAGTATATCAGTTTTACTTGTCTAAATATAATAATTATCTTAATATATCATTTCACGCGGGCATGCATATCGGTTTAAGACCTTAATTTGTATATTTAAGTAAAACCATGCTTGCTAATAACTACTCTGGCACTCTCAAGACTAATTGAGTCACTCTTAATTTGTATAAACAAATTGGGACCGTTGGATACGATTAACTACCAGCTAACGAACTTGACAGCCAAAACCTACTAACATAACTAACATGACATCAGCTGCTGCATAAGAATTAACAGGTTTTATTGTCATCAAAACTAAGTTGCTGTATTTTGTCTGAATCCACTAATAACTAATAACTGTAAGATTTAAATGTTCATAACTTATTGTTTCGCAAATTATTTGATTCCGAAACGCTGAAAAATTCGGTTGTAAAATACAAATCAATGATCAAGTAAAACTATAAAAGAATGAGCACAAAAATTAGAAAGAAGTGAAAAACAAACCAACAAAAACGAATTCTGCAACGATTTATGCAGAATCAATAGTCTCGTCGCCTACTGCCCGCCAGATCACTTACAAAACTGCCATCCTCCTCGTTTTCATTTTCGTATTGCTCCAGTAATTCGTTGTAAGTGGGATTATAAGCAGCAGCCAAGCGCAGATACTTCAAAGCTTCAGGCTTGCGACCCTCGTTGGATAGAGCACTGAAAAGGAGAAAGCCGAGTTATCAATAATACTGCAAGTTTCTTTTTTTCATAAGAATATGCAAGTTTTCTTCACAATTTTATCGATGCGATAAATACCTTGAAAGCAACAACAACCCGTCAAAATAATGAGCTTTGATGCTCGGTTCATCCGGCTCTTCCAGTTGTGCCACTCTTTCAAGGTGTACAATCCCTTCTGCACTTTTTCCCTGCTCAAGCATGTCGGAAGAGAAAATTAAACATATGGCGTTTGACCTGCTAAAAATAAGTTCAGTTCCATGGCACACCAGAAAAGAAATTTAGTAATGAGCCTCACCTGTCGTATGTAGGCAACACCAGTCCACTGAGATGCAAGAATTAGCAGATCGATGTCCTCCCCTCCGGTCGGCTGGCCAGCACTGAGGAGCTGTACAGTAATTAAGAGAATGATTAATGAATGAATAAATGAATGAACGGAGGAAAGATTCAAATATAGCTCTAATTGCAAAACAAAAAATGTCATGAGACAGAGACATAGTATGCGTCTGAATTATCATATTTCTTGACTTTTTGTGGTACAGGCAGACACTGTTAGTCTGTAATCTTACAATCAGAAAGCGTGGTGTGAAGGCAATTGCCACACCCAAGATAAACCTAATCATGGTTACTGATATGTAAACAGAAAAGTAAAAAACCATATAAAGCAAACAAGTATGCGAACCTTGGTGATAGCACGCTCAAAGTATTCAATGGCGTCTGCGTGCAAACTTTTCTGCAAAAGAGTCTGACCCATTACAACCAATGCTCTTACATATTCCGGATCCTTCTCAAGGGCAAGTCTGTTTTCGAAAAATTCTCTATTCAGTACACGATTAACAAGTGATATGATAAAATATGCACTGTGATTTGTACGGAGCAATTACTTTAGCAGAGGAAGTGCTCCTTCTTTATCGCCTTTTGATAAGACTTGGATGGAAAGCTGTCTCAACAATCCCGGGCATGATGTTGTAAGAAAATCTAGAATAGCAACGGATTGAAAAATAATGCACGGGCTTCTAGTTCACGAACACTTACATTAAGCAACTGTTTAGGGGACAGGTTCTGCAAATTTATTTTCTTCAATTTTGTAGGAGAAGCCAAGGGCGATATTTCAGGAGTACCCGCCTCCTCAGGATTTGGAGTGACTGTAGGAGCATCCTTGTCTGGCAACCCCAACTTTGCTCGTAGAGCAGGATCTTTGAGAGCTAATTGCTGAAAAGACAGCAAGATTTAGAAGGAAGCTACTTTTATGATACTCATTACAAAGTATAGTTAAAAAGTTTTAGCCAATCATCCATTAAAATTTATTTATGAAGAAGCACAAATAAGAAAGTTTCATGTACCAAGATAAAAAAGAAATCAACCAAAGTAACAAATTTGTATCCTCTACTTAAAGGCATGTTAAACAAATAAGTACAGTTTACTCACCTGAATGAGACTTAGTGAGCTATTCGTAGCCCAATAAACTAGGCTTCCCTACAAAATAATGTAGATGTGTATGTCAAAAAGCTTCCTGGGCCAGCGTAGAGAACAATCACGTGAACCAAAATATCAAAGTGTAATTTCACAAACTTGTAAAGACAAAATACAAAATTACCTGAGGAACACAGAAGGTAATAAATAATATAGGGAAGGTCATAACATCCAAATAACGCTTGTAGTACTGCAGAAAGATAGAGAACCCTAATCAATTGTTCGCAAACAAAACTACTTCTAAAACAATATGACTACAACCTTTATTAACAAGAAAGGGAGGGGCTTTAGTAAGCAAACATTCTCGTTAGTAAGAATACTGTATGTACTCACGTTTGCTAATGTGCCCAACAGGTCGCTGGATTTCCCTACTGAAGAATTCTTAAAAGAAATCTGATCAGTTGAAGAGATAAACATCAGTTACAATCATAAAATGTATATACAAAACAAAAATGCATATAATCAGCTATAAAAACACTGCAAAAGAGCCAAATTTGATCCGGCCTTGAGTTAGATTGCCTTCCAATGATCATTAGATCTTTAATTTCCCTTATTGCCTCTTGACTTGCGTCAACCACAGTACAATAAGAATCACACATCAAAGCTCCCGTAAATGGGGCAATGAGAGCATCATCTTTGCATTTTAAAGTTCTTTGAACACGTTTGACCATATAAATAATATAATCATCCAGAAGGTTGATATAACGTAGAGAATCGAGACAGATAAAAACATAAAAAATTTAAATCTGAAATCAACAGAGACCAATTCCATGATTCACTACCTGAACATTGGCATAGTGCAAACCAGCAATCAGAAAAGGAAAGATGGGGCCAAGAACACCATGAGGTAATTCAGTCAAATTGCTGAACCACAAGGCGCCACCCTGAAATGAAATGAATGAATTCTATGCTCATCTGCTTTCAACGCTAAAAGAGAAGAGAAAATACATGTATGCCATAAAACTCAAATAAGATACATTATTTCAACAACTAAAAGGAAAGCGTACGTGTCCTTACGCAATCAAATCCATGATGATTGCCCAGTGACATAGTCCGAATGGTGTTCAACCACAGGAGAAAGCATGGAACCTGCCGATGAATTAGAAAACAGAGAAACAGCATTATTAAAAACTTTTCTATTCAACGTTACATATTGCTTAATCTTTGTGCTAGTAGAAAAACTAACACATCTTTTTCTTCCAACCATTGCCCAAACTTTTCTTTAGAACTCCTAGTTTCACCAAACCCTTCAACTATATTAGTAAGGTTGCTACGCTCACCAAGCTTGCAAACTCATCACTTAACTGTGTCCTTTATCATCTTAGCACTCATTTATTTGACACATATGAGGAGTCCAATATACAATACTAGACTGATGGCTTTCTAAATGAAATATTTTCTAGGTTCACATCAATCATCCAGCAATAGAATCACTCTCTCTTCCCTAAACCCAAAAATCAGATAAGAGAGTTACCTGAACAGAGAAGGACGCAAGGAACCATAACATAGAGGGACACCCAATCGCCTTTCTTTCTTTTCGAAATAGAGAAATTTGATTAATATAACTCTTTCCTGAGAACAGTGGTGGCATTGGAGGAGGCACTATGAGAAATGTATATATGTTAAACAAAATTTTACAAATATGAATACAAAGTATACATAACATGCTGCAAGTTATGATATTTTTGTGCGAACCAAATGCAGAACAAAAAAGTTCAACTAAATGCCAGTCCAGACCGGGGTCGGAGAATGGTAATGCATAGAACAGATTTGTAGTGTTTGTGTTCGTATGAGTATAAGTGAAATTACAACAAGTAAACAAAAGAATTGAAGTGGAAATCTAAATCTCACATTTGGGAAATAACTCTCCAATCCTTTTCAACTTTTGCAGTTGCACAATAAGTAATGGGAGCAACGAAATTCTCATAGCCAAAGTAGAGGACCCAATTACTATCCACCTGATGATAATTTAGAAACACAAAAAAAAGGAAATTACAAAAGCTAAAGATACAAACTTTAACTCTTGAAACCAAAAAGATAATAAAATTTTCATTTCTTGTTCTTGTTCTTTCCCACATTTTCTGTTTGGAAGGTGCTTTTATAGTCGCTAAAAGCACTTTCAGATAGCCAAAAGCGTTTCGAACAATGATTAGCAGAAAGATACAAACTTTAACACTTCAAAACAAAAAGAAAATTTCAGTTCTTTTTCTAGTTCTTTGCCACATTATCTCAACCCTGTTTGGAAGTGCTTTTAAAATAGCAACAAGCACTTCCAGATCACCAAAAGTGCTTCCAACAACGGTTAGCAGAGACAGTTAAAAGTGCTTCTGGGGCAGAAATACACCTGGAATTGCTCTGTGGAAAAAACACTTGGGATGTGCTACCTTCAGGAAGCACTTCGGATTTTTATTGAAAAATTTCAATGCATTTAAAAAACAAAAGCAGAAATCTTTCGATCAACCCTCACCATGGCAAACCAGTGATATCATGGAACCCGTCGAGCACCGAAATCAGCACTCGAACGGGAAGCACGGAGTCTTCGCCAGAAAAGCAACCTAAACTCAGAAGCTCCGACTGAGTCGCCGCCGGGTCGACGGCGGAGA
Organism: Heteromeles arbutifolia; assembly: GCA_024362995.1. Classification (NCBI taxonomy): domain Eukaryota; kingdom Viridiplantae; phylum Streptophyta; class Magnoliopsida; order Rosales; family Rosaceae; genus Heteromeles; species Heteromeles arbutifolia. Next base: position 33,123,617 of record JANCRC010000010.1, on the reverse strand, counting down.
CGCCAAGCTGATCAATATCGGAGTCATCGAAAGAGCTGGTGGAGATAAATCGAGAATGGGGGAAAGCGAGGGATTGAGCAAGCGCGTGGAAGTTGCGAGGAGGCGAGTGGCGGCTGTGGTCTTTGGGATTAGTGTTCGTGAGGATGTGGAATTGACGCGCGTGAGAAAGAATGGGGAGGAAGTTGAAGGCGGAGGGGCGTATGCGACGGAGGTGGGAGGAGAGCTTGGAGGAGGTTGCCATTAGTGGTGGATTCGGAACGATGCGGAGGAGTAGGGTTTTGTGTCTTTGCCAAAAATGATGAATCTACCGACTCACATTGTAAGGGCGCCAAACAACGTGCGTGCGTTTTCTTATTTTTGGGTATGCACCCCAAAACTCCACGCTAATTTCATTTTTTCCACTGAAATTGACGAAATTAAAATTTCGTCACTGCATTCTCTGGAATTTCATTTTTCGCTTCACTTTGTCACATTCCGTCAATTCGGTAAAAAAAAAAAATCTAATTTCACTACACACGTTGAACGAACAAAACTACTTGCGTTGGTAGCTAGAGTACACTCTGCGAAGGGTCCCTTTTCCTCTCCGAGGTGAGAGATTTTCTCTTCAAGCTGAGAGTCTTTCTCATTGTTTATGTGAGACTTTTAAACCTAAGGTTTTCTGATGGCACTGGTCCTAGCTTAGGCCGGGGTTGGTTGCAGTGTCCTCTACTCTCCCTTTTCCTTTTTTTTCCTTGCCTCTACTATTGTTTCTTCCAAATTTTAACTCTGATCTGTTCAATTCCTCTACCTTGTGGGTATTCCTTCGTGGCTCTTCCTTGGTCTGATCTTCAGCCATGTTTCTGGTTGAGATCACGGTAGAGTTCCAGTCTTTATACCGATGCAGGTGTTTCCAACACCACCACTTTCTCTTTGTTGTCTATCAATTCCGGGAGTGTCGCTCGTGGGTTTCCACAAGCTTCATAGTTCATACTGGTAGTTGGCTTCTCTCGTTTTGTTGTCGACTATCCCTTGTTTATGGTTGTGCTTAGGTAGCATATCAAGGTTGGAGGTGGCATCTGGTGAGGCAATACTTCCAAATGAATTATAATGTTTTCCTTGATGCTCACATAAAATATTTTACAAAAATAAAATATTTGCATTTTTCACAAAAAATGTGGGTTAACACTCACGATTTTCAGTTGGTTTTATAAATTCGTACATAAATTAACGTTCAATTTATTTATTTTCACATTTGCCTCACTGTGAAGTTTTGAAAATTAAAGTGAGACTTTCCCTTAAGATTCTTGAGTGTAAAACCCCATTTGACTATGTTTTGGGCCTCATTACTATAATTTTCACTTATTTTTGCAGTTTTCGATTTAAATATTCTACTAAATATATATTTGTTGCTCAATAAACTATAAAACTGCTTCCAAATTCCTTAGAAAGTTAAACTTAATGCTCAAGAAAAATATTTTGTGAAAATAAAAAAAATGTGCAATTTTTGTCAAAAAACATATTCTACCAAATATACATTTGTTGCTCAATAAATAGTAAATCCGCTTCCAAATACATTATAAAGATTTTCTTAATGCTCATGGAAACTATTTCCAGAAAATAAAAAAATTTGTTTTTTTTTACAAAAAAAAAAAACATGGACTAACACTCACAGTTTTCAGTTGGTTTTGCAAATTCGTATATAAATCACCATTCAATCTTTTTATTTTCACCTTCATGTCGTTATGAAGTTTTGAAAATTAAGGTGAGACTTTCTGGCACCCCCACAAGCAAGCTTGAATCCTATTATCTTAACGTGGAATGCAGTTACTTATAGCTGCAGCTACACATTGGTCGAGACTTACACGACAGTTGATACTTAGGATTTCGTTTAGCCTATAGACTAGAATAGTAAACCTCACCCTAATTTAACATCTGTTTGAACTCCTGATCTGTGACAGCCCGTCCCGGAAAATATTGATTTTATAATTTATTAAGTGATTTTACGAAATCGCCCTTCGAGACACGTGTTTCGACTGAGGTTATTTACGGTGTCGTGTCACCTAATAATTTCTTCCTTACCATATTCTCATAGTACTCGTCACTACGGACGCGTGGGCACAAGCGGTTCGTGATTTGGAGTTATATCAAAAAAGATATTGATGTTTGAAGTTTGGGCATTTTAAGAATTATTATTTTAGTAAAATTTGGAACTTCTTTTATGAAAGTGAACGGCCCAGATTTAATATAGAAATAAATGGATGGCTGGGATTTAAAGAAATAAGATTATGTGTGTGTGTGTGTGTGTGTGTGTGGCTGGTGGAAGAGGAAAGGAAGAAGATGAGGATTGGGCAAATCTGCCCAACCAGGAAGAAGAGAGAAAAGAGCTCCGGGAGAGAAAGGAGAGAGCTGGCGAATGGGGATAGGAGAGAGGAAGAGAAGGACCAATCAGATAAGGGGAAAGGAGGAAAAGAGAGAGGGCGAGAAGCGGAGGAAGAAGAACAGAAATGGGTCTTCAACCCGCGACCCGCGCGACCCGGTGGGTTTTCCACCCGTGTCCGTCCAAATTTCTTCATTTTTCCGATGAGTTACTTCAAACCATCACTTGGAAAACCCTCTATGATCTTCCCTCTTCCTATTACACCCCAAAAATCAAAGAATTTGGCCTTGAAATTGGATGAAACCGTACGGTGTGTGTGCGGTGGCTTAGTGTACAAATTCTTCAAATCTTGAAACGTTTTCTTTCAATTACTAACACCATTAGCATTCTCTTGAGGCCTAGAACAAAGCCCAAGCATTGGTTAGGACGGCGGAGTTGATTTGAGGACGAATCAAGAACACCCAAAACCTAGGGTTTCCGACGGGTTTTGTTAGAATTGGAGGCTTTGCCGACCGAATTGGCTTTCGCCACAGGTATGAAAGTTGTTCTACTCATTGAGATCTTCATTTCTGTAAATTTTGGTAATTTTTGGAGATAGTTGGATTTTCCGGCGAGCCGGGGCGGCCGACCTCCATCCACGGCGGCATGTGGCCAGTGGGCCGCCAACGTTATTTTTAAGCTATATTGGATGTCCTGAGTTCAGTTTTGATAGTGGCTTAACGTTGGTTGATCATTTGGACTTAATTTCAATACGATTCATGGTTAGGCCAAAAGATGAATCGACGATCCAACCGTCGGATCGTCACCAAACTTTGATACGTAGTAGTACGTAATATTTGAAGAATGTAGGAACTTACGGATCGGGAATTCGATGGACGGATCTTCCCGAAGTGGATTTGTAAGTTCATAAAATAAAAAGTTAACCGTCATTCGGATTTGGAAATGGGCGGAAATCCAACCGTCGAATCATAACGAAATTTTAGGATGTTGTTCTAGAGATTTATTGTGGACCTGGAAGTTACGGATTGGAAATCTGAGTTGCAGATCTTGCGGATCGGACTTCATAATGACGTGTTCTATATAAGTTATATATTCTATCGATATAATTTCTGAGACATGTTTTGATGATTGTTCTAGGCGCCGATCGTCATGACGCCTTGATGTGTTGTGCTAGGGAGTTGTAGGGCGAACTCCAGGTGAGTGGGCAGTTTATTTCAGTATATATATATATATATATATATATATACACACACACACACACTTAACGTTTTCCCAGAAATCGATTTTTGAATGAAAGTATATTTTGAAATGCCATGCATAGATTTATATGAATATGTGATTTGAAATGCCATGCATAGAAATTACATGAATTATGTGAATTGTTATATGATGCATATATATGAAATGGTGCTGTGGGCGCACAGGTGAGTATCAGGTGAGTATTCATTATTGTTGTGAGGATGTTGAGATGTTTTCGAGCTCATAACATGCACCCCCGGTGTTAGTGCTTATGTTATTCATCTGCATCACACGCTCACCTTGGATCCAAGTAGATGCTAGTCGTACAGACCACTAGAGGTGATTCCGACTAGTAGGTGACCCTAGATTATGTGCACAGATGATTGATGAGAGAAGCACTAGAGCGTATTGTTACACCATCCGAGTCGTACAGACTACTACAGGTAGTTCCGACTCATGTGCAGCGTAGTGCCGTACAAGTCGCAGTTGGCGACTCCGGCAGTGCCGTACAAGTCACAGTTGGTGACTCCGGCTGGATTGGATATTGAGCTCTAGAATCAGCCGTACAGGACCACTGCAGGGTCTCCGGTTGATTTATTATTTCACCTGATTTATATTGATGCATCCATATTATGTTTTTGGCGCATGGCATGGCATATTTTCTAAAAAATGATAAAGAATGGTGTTTTGAGATTCTTGAAGCTATATATATTTATATATGCTATTTTCTGGGAAAGTATACAGGTTTTACAGCGAGGGGTTAGAACTTTGATAAAGGAAAGTTTTGAAAAGATTTGTTTTACTGACCCACTCAATTTTGTTTTGCGCCCCTCTAAGTTCGAGTTAGAGCAGAGTTTTGGTGGCCACGAGGAATCCAACGGTACTTTGACAGAATTCACAATGGTATTTTTAAGCTTCTGAACTGTGTAAATGGTTACGTCACTCTCAGTGACGGCCAGCACGCCCTCCTTCGGGACGGGGTGTGTCATGATCGCTTCTCAAGCTGAATTAGTATTCGATTTTGTAAATTTGTGCAAAAATCGTCAATCTATTTGTTTTTACCTTCACCTCATCGTGAGATTTCTAAAACTAATGTAAGACTTTTTGTTGATATTATTGAGGGTTGAAACCCATTTTGCAATGTTGTGGTGCTCGCTACTATATTTGTAATTTCTTTTTTATTTTTCGGCTTAAATATTTGCTAAATCTACATTTGTTGCTCAGTAAATCGTAAAACCATTTTTAAATATCTTATAAAGTTTTCTTTGATACTCACAGAAAAATGTGTGCAAAAACTAAAAATTTGCGTTTTAAAAAAAAAGAACATTAGTTAATACTCACGGCTTTTTGTCGATTTTGCATATTAGTACAAAAATCATCATTGAATATAATTTTTTCACATTCGCCTCACAATGAGGTTTTTTACATTAATGTAAGACTTTCGTTGATATTTTTGAAGATAAAACACCGTTTGCAATATTTTGAGCCTTACTACTATATATTTCATTTATTTTTTTTAATTTTTGGCTTAAATATTCTATTAAATATACATTTATTGCTCAATAAATCGTAAAATCACGATTTTAGTCGATTTTATAAATTCGTACAAAGATCATCTGTTTTAGGAGGAGATTTAGGAGATCGGATAATTAAATTAAAACAGCTGGGAGCACTCGAATTAATGTCATAGTATACTTCACTCGATAAATCATATTGTATTAAGATATAAACAATACTTGAAACGCTTTAAGAAGTCATGCGGTCAAACAAATGAAAGATGACAAGAAATTGCTATAAGCCTCCACTAAATGTTTACAACTCAGGGCCGGTCCTGAGAGTAGCCCGATTAGGCGCCCGCCTAGGACCCCATTTCGGGGGAAAGTGGGGCCCCCAAATTTTTTTTTATATGTAGAAAAATATTATTGACATTCCAAAAATTTAAATGTACAACGAGTCGGATGTTAAAGAACTTTAGGGCTCCACTCGAAGGCTCGCCTAGGCCCCCAATTTCTCGGGCCGGCCCTGTTACGACTGTTATGTGTAGGTGTAGAATATGTTATAACAAATTGAAACTATAAGTTACAACACAAGCCTGATGATTTCCAACAGATCGCTTGTTCAGTTACATCTCTATATCGTCCAGGTCGGGTAGAGGGAAACGAAGGATTGCAGCAATGCCAGTTATCTGCGCCAGTTCTGTTCATATGATACGACGATTAGAGAGTTTGGTTCAGGAATTTTTTAAAAGTGACAGATACTTGTAGCAGTATTCGTATGAACGAACGATGGAAAAACTTACGTTCTCCCGAAACATGCAAAGAAGAAAAGATATGAACAGTGCCCCCTGAATCCTTCACTGATTTCACCAAATTGGCATACCTTTGCCTCGCTACTACGTCGGCATTCCTGTCCATCAAGAAATTCTTAATGTTGCAGACCCTTAAACTCATATATGTTTTCTCCACATTTCTCCTGTAATGAAAAGAACATTTGGACCAGCTCATTATTGGTAAAGAAGACAATCAAACTAACCTGAAGAGTTCATCCGTTATCAAAAGGGTTTGGATAGCCATTCGATCATGAGCAACTTCAACATGCTTCGGTCCATAGCATGCACGATCCGGATCCTGCACAATAACAACAGTAAAAATTACAGAGAATGTTGGAGGAAAACTTAGATGAAAATACGATAAAGCTTTTCTCCAAGCACAAAAATTCTATGAGTAAAAATTACAGAAATTTAATCCCTCCGACAGACTAACAGACACATCAGCTTTTGGGTTGGATGGAGTAACTACTGAATTGAAGCTACCCTGTCGCTCATTTATGGTTGTTACTCTCTATCCTAATCTTAGTTTTCTTACTATGACTATGTATGTTTAAAGCTCTTCCACTCAGTATATATCATGGAATCAATCAAATTTCAGTGCTAGTAAAAAGGTATAACCCACGTTTTTTGGTCTTCAACTATCACCGATTTTGTAAACATGCTTATCAAGATTAAGCCTCCAATCATTGTTCCAAAGGTTCGTCAGTTGGCATCCAAGTAGGACTTTAAATAAAGCAACAATTATATATTTCACTTTAGAATCTGACATTTGAAAGCATGCCGAAGAAATCTTGGAGAACTCGAACCTGAAGAAGAAAAGGCCCAATACACACTGTTACTTTTCTTTAGTTTGGCAATGACAAGGAGTTACAAATATTAACCAAGTTGGGTGTTGTACCTCTTGCGCCGCTTGAGTATCTTTTATCATATTCATAACATTTGGAGCATCCAGAACCTCCCTTAAGCTATGCCTGTCATTGCAAGAAGATAAAATGCACACTTGTAAATTAAGATGAAAATCATTGACAATAAACAGCAATGGCATTGATTCCGTAAGTCAGCAACAAGATTAAATAATGAGTAAATGAGCATCACAGGTACTGGATGTATGAACTCGTAAATCCCCAGCGACCCTTTAAAATACTAAAATTAAAAACGTGATGTGTTCCCGGCACATTGCTAAAAAAATAACACCTGTAGTCAGTAATCCCAACTCCCAAGTACTCAGTAATCCCAGCTCCCAAGTACTCATTATTGAATATGAAACATTGAATGCAGACCACTCCAGCAACAAATAATGAACAGTTGGAAATGAAAATGATACAAGAACAAGGGTAAATCAAGAACATTTACAGCACAAATATGGTAGTAGTTTAAACATGTAACCATACTTGTAACCTGAGCTTGTGTGCACAAGAATAATCCGTGACTTGTTCTCAATAATAGTTCTCAGCTGTTTTCTTTCCGCTTCCAATAATAGGTGACGATGAAACTGATCCTGCAGCAGAAAAGAATGCAGATTAGCATCAAACAAATTGTATTACGCTTTATATATAGTCAGTTCATAAAACCAGGTAAAGACTGATTCCACAAGTAACCAATTTAAGAAGAAATCTCTATCTGTAGTGCTAAAAATGGTCCACTAGTAAAAATAATGCTTGAAGGTGATTCGCAATTTCACACTAATGAGTTTCAAAAGCTCATACAGAGTCATATCACACCTTTGTGAAACCTGGACTTGCAATCACAGCACAGCGAACAACACTGAAATCAACGTGCTTCAAGAATGCCTATCGATATACAAAGCTGTATCATTAGACGCAAGCTATGTTTGACAGTGTGAGGAGCTTCCGAGTAAAACTCAACTTGAAATTACCTGTAACACGTTCTCAAAGAACTTATTCAAAGCCTATAAAAAACAGAAAGATATTAGTAATACAATAAGTACAGAAACTCTTTTAACATCATTCTTGCCAGATAACTTGATGTCAGGAAATACAAATTCTAAAAAAAAAAACATACCGACTCATAACCTGCAATCCCAGGTCCATGCTTGCGAGGAATTGAAGTTTCTATTCGTGAACGAGTAATTGTCATACTGATAGATATAGTTGCAAGAACATTAGTCTCATAAGGTCATAATTTTTCAGGTGCTTGATAAGTATAGGATAACACTGCATATGCTTAATCTTGACTTTGGAGCTTTTTATGAGTGATATTTTCAAAACCACAATTTCATAAAGAAAGTCCAAAAATAAGTTAATCAGAAGATTTTAACCAATCTGTCAGGCAGTTTCCTAACACACATTTCAAGGATATAACCAAGATCCTAATACAGAGAACTACCAGAAAAATGGGGGAGAGTAATGTGGCTACGGTCCTAGGGATGGGCAATGGGTCTGCATGGATACTCCACCATCACCATCACTCATCACCATTCAAACGAATCATGTTGGAAATGAAGTTAGGCATCACCATTCAAACGAATCCTGTTGGAAATGAAGTTAGGCACACCTTTTACCAATAAGGAGAATATGTGCTAATCCTTCTTGCATTAAAACCACAGCTAGATCAGCACTTGCACGGGGATCTGAAAATTGTAGAAACAAGACTACCACATAAATACAAGACCCTAAACAATAATGTCCATCCCCATAATAAGAGGGAGGAGGTTCCACTATGCATTGTATCATTGGTATTTAAGTAAATAACTGAGGCTTTCAGGTACTAACATTCCTTTGTCACATTGGACTACCTCAGACTGGGAAGGACTAAAACCCTTGCATAGGCTTAAGCCATTGACGAAGACAGACACAAAATGAGACCATTTTAGTAATTGGCCAATATCACAAGAAAGAGAATTAGAGTATATACCGGAGGCTTGATGGAGTTCGTGCAAGGCCAATGAGTCCCAGACATCCTAAAACATATGACATAGCACGACACAAGTCAATGCATTGCATTACAGGTTTATATCACTTCCAACAGAAAAAATAAATATGGAATGTTATAAACTTGTACAGATTAACGAAAATTAAACCTTTCTTAAGACAAAAGGTCGGTGCAGCTCAAGCTCCAAAGTGTGAAATGCTCCTATCTGCATTAAGAAGATGAGACGCTTAGAGCAGAACTTAAAATTTGCCAATTGATCATTACTAAATTCAATTTAGGATGACATTCACCTTTACATATTCATTCTCCAGGATATTCTTCCCACGTATACGCAAGACAGCTCCTACTTTGTCATAATCAGCAACCTAAAAGGAACGTAGGAAATAAGTACAGAACACCAAACAAAAAGCATAATTAGAGCTAATTTTTCTCCATACCTCCTCAACTTTGATTTCTAACTTCAGCTTCACGCGCTCTGCATCTCTCCCACCAGCAGCCGCTTCTCTTAGAACTTTCCTATTACACAATGCATACGGTTGTCAGGAAAATTGCTACTGGATACATGTTGACCAATCAAACTGGTTCCCCAGCATCACTTAATTAAAAAAGAATTCGTATACCATCTCCGCATATAAGAAAAAATACACTCAGAATTATAGAATTCGACTCTCGCATTGATTGCAAAGTAAAATTTGTCCTTTCTTCCTACAATTTCCAAGACAATGTTACCAGTACAAATACACTAAAATTTTAACTCAAGCTTACTCCTAAGAAAAAAAAAATCAAGGAAAAAATAATAATTAATGAAAGTATTTCAGAAACAAATCCAATGCATCTAACAATTAAATTCAAATTCCTCCTATTAAAATTAAAAAAAAAAAAATTGATTCAGCTGGTGTTGTAACAAGTAAATTAAAGAGAAAATAGTTTTACCTAACAGTGACAGCCATGACTGAGTCTCCCGGAGCAATCAAATTATAAGCATACCACAAATCATCGGAATCTACCGGTATCATCTGCCACATCCACCAATTCAAAATCACCCAAAATTCAAATCATAGTTGCAGGTTTACACCAAAACCAGCAAAAACTAATCACTGTATGAACAATAATGATTATGAAATAATCAATCATAATTTACCTTAACGCTGCCGGGTCCGCCGGGAATATAGTCCTTCCGGACAATCTTCATGGTCGCGCTGTACCGGATTACTTCTCCGAACCAAATTCGAAGGAACAAAGTGTTGATTTTTGGGTGTCCACCGACGACGAGGGAAGGAAGACGAAGGACGGAAGGAGGAGTGGCGGTAATGTTGCGCCGTGCACGCGCGAAATACTCGACACGAGTTTTTCCGAGGGTAGACTTGGCGGGCCGGGCCCCAATTAATGGACTCTTGGATCGTTTACCTTGGGCTTGGTGGTATCGTGCTAATGCTCCAGATAAGTCCGCTACGTATTTGCTGGCTACAATATTTATATCTATTTAATATAATTACTAATTATTATTTAACCGTCGAGATGAGATTGTAAGTACTGGACAGGATCCTCTCCGGATCCCTTCCACCAAGTCCACTCATCCGGATCATTAAAATTTGATCCAACGACTAAAGTTATTATAACTTTTAAATTGATCCCCTGTTTGTAACCGTTGGATTAAATTTCAATGGCCCGAATGGATAAACTTGTTGAAAGGAATCCGAAGAGGATTCCTATCCGTAAGTATTAGCCACATTTGAAATGTAGTGTGATATATTTAACCAATGAAAATTTTAAAATACGTGGTGTCCTGTAATTGATCTTGGATTCCACAATAATTTTAGGAGGGAGTAGGTCAGTCCTTCATTTCACTTGCCTCTAAACTTTTAGTTTAGTTTAGGTTTGTTAACAGTTTTCTGCTCACTCTGCACCGGATGAATGGTGCGTTGGGCATGCTGCAAGTGTCAAGGACCCAACAACGAAGGATCAAACAGACGAGGATTCCAGCTAAACAGAAACATAAAGCAATACTTACAACGTAAAGTCGATATAGCACTGGAAGTCTGAAACAAAATTATAAGGCTTTCGGTCAATCACATTAGTTCAGGAACAAAAACAGAACAAGGAAGATCAAAATTCCTCCAAAAGCTCTAAAGCATAATTTAAAGATGTACTTAATACAGTGTTCAAAAGACAAATCTAGATTCATAAACTCCAAACTTATAATCAGAATACCACTCATTCTTCGAAAGCAACGACCTCCTCTACCTGGTTTATCACCTCTTCGACCTCAATAGCTTTAGCCTCATACTCCTCTTCCTCATCACTTGCTTCTCCGTCCCTAAGATTTTTCCTCGCCTCTTTCTCTTCTTCGTGCTTCTGCTTCCAGTGAGCCACCCACTTCTCCCATTCCTCCTTCAACATTCTTCTCTTCTCGCGATCCTGCTCACTCAAGAAGATTGAAACATCTTGGTCCTCAGCCTCGTACTTCTTGCTGTACTTCTTCAAGTTCTTTGCAATCTCCTCCTCTTTCTCAGGAGTCAGCGATGATGGTGGCCTTGGGCGCCATAAGAACTACAACAAAGGGCTTAGCAGTTAGAGCATGACATCTATTACAACTAGAATTTATCTACTATCACAAAGGGCTAGTACTTCCAAATCTATCAACACAAACTTCATCATACACCACTACGACATTACAATGAGAAAAGAATTCGTAAAGTAAAATTATTTTAGACACAATTTCTTCATTTCTTTTTCTGTTGTAAGAACCTTGATGTAATAGAGATGATAAAAGTTTTTTAAAGATCGAGTAACATGACAAAAATAATGAGCATGCGAATAAGATTTAGTGCCTCCTCTATAATGGCGTTACCTGAAAGAAATGATCCTTTAGTGTCCGATAAAGTAGCTTGCCATTGAATGTCCAGATGTTGAAGCCGTTCTCCATCTCATGGACTGAGGTTACTGCAGTAGCTACGTATCTGAAAGACAAAACTAGCATGTCAAAAATCAAGACATAAGTAAGAAGCCAACTGAATAGTAAGAGATTCAAAATTATACCTTCCAGTTGGATCCCATTCAATATCTGTCGCCATGAAATGTTCTGCGGTGGCCATGGTTTCCAGCTCATCGACATTGTAAAACTCTAGCTGCCCATTAAAACCTTTCAATCCCGCCAAAATGATGAAGCGCCCCGTAGGTGACCAGTAGAGAGCATTTGCCTGCTTTCCTTTGAGAGTAGTGAGCTTCGAAACACGGCCAGTATTGTGAGCACTTCGCATGGAGTAGAAACTTATGTCGGGCCTTGGGTTGTTATTCGCGTTCGTGTTATCACAATGAATTACCGCGAACCTGTGGCCCTTAGGCTCCCACGCGAATGCAATAATTTTGTCGTTTTTATTCTCCAATTCCAAGACTTCGATAGGAATGTCCCGCTCCTTGATTCTGAAAAGCTCAAATCCAGTGTATGTGCTTTTCTTTGTTTTGGTGTAGCGATCGACTTTAACAGCTAGATACTCCCCGTTGCTCTGCCAGTACATTTTGCAATCGCTGACGCTGAAAAGATTCTTCTGCCTCAACTCCTCCTTAGAGGGGATTTGAACAAGACTCACCTATTTGTATCAGTGAAGCATTAGTTTAACTACCCTAAAGTGAAATACAGAAATGGGAATAAAGAAACGACCAGATCTAGGAAAACAGACAGTTAAATGAAACAAGATACGCACCCTCGCAGGCTGGTTGCCACCACCCAGTTCGGGAACAAATAGCACAAGGATCAGATCAGTTGGTGACCAACTGAAGTCCATAACATTTTCCACCTTCATTGACTTTTTGTCTACAAGGGAAAAAGTCTCCGTTTCATATACAGAGATGACGTTTTTTCCCATTCTGGCAAAGTACTTGTCGTCTTTTCCCCCGGCCCATCTGCAAATTAACGAGAAAATATGAAGGCATTAGAATACTGAGCAACAGAAACTCTCAAATTCACATTTGCGTCATATAAACTTACTTGAAAACAGGCCAAGACACCCCGGCAACACCTCCAGCTCCTCCAATAACAAAATCATCTGGGCTTCCTTTAAAATCTCTCATTACTTTTCCGGTCCTCACATCAAAAATGTTTATCACTACCCTCTGCAAAAATAACTTCACATTAGAAACAGAAACAAGGCAAAAGAAAAATCATAAAAAGTACTGAATCTCACTCACATTTGCATCACGAGGATTGCTTGGTTCATGGCTGCTGTAAGTCACCAAGTATTTCTCACCAGGTGAGAAATCAATCAGTCGAACCTGCAGTTGACAGTTAGAGGTAAGTACCCAAAAAAAAAAATACAAATACTAATTAAAATTGTAATCGAAAACCAAAAACAACCTGGGAATGAGCATAACGCATCAGACGATTGAACGTAGAGGCGCCTCCCCAGACTGCAACACCCAGTCTGTGAACAGTGGCCAGGTAAGTCCCTAGAGGGGACCACTGCACGAAGCTCTCAGTCCAGAACTGTAACAGACAATACATATGATTATTCGCGATTGAAATATTCAATATAAGAGAAGTTACTGTTTAGAATATAAAATTAACAATGTGTAAAGGGAAATACACATCCACTTACACTGCGTTTGTAGAACGGTTCCGGCTTCAGGTGCCTTGCATCGTTCCATAGCACTTCCGTGTCCGCACCATAACGAATGACCATTTGGTCCCTGGCCTTTTCGTCAGTCAGCCACTGTTGAAGGTTTTCCTGTAATGATGTCCAATAAGATAATATAATAAATACTAGAGCTTATTTTCAATGCATGATGGCCAAAAAGTGATTGGTTAGAGCAGAAATACCCCTGGAGTATACGGTTTACTTTCAGGAGGGGCCCATTGATCCGGAACTTTCATGAACCGATCAAAGTCGTCAAACATGTTGACAACAAAAATATGTGATCGATCCAGCTTGTATCCATGAGTCCTCTCTTTGGCAAGTTCAGCTTCCTCCAATTACAACAAAGCAATTTCACATATCAATCATTCACACCTATCAATCGGCCAAATTTCGTTTGAAACACAAAAGACGCACAAATTGTCATTTCTAAGAGAAAAGATACCTGAGGAGTATTAAACTCAAGGAAGCAATAACCCAAGGTTTTATTGGTTTCGGGGTCAAGAGGCATCCAAAAGCCGTCGTCTTTGATCACACCAATCTGACTGTAGATTTTACGAATGACGTTTTCAAGTTTCTCAAACTTTTCCAAAGGAACAACAGGGAGGTTATCAACAACAATTATGTTGCCAAACCCTGCGTCCAACTCCGAATTGTCCACTTTGTATATATCCTCATCGTCACTACGCAACCATAAATATAAATCAATCAAATCATGCTGCTACAGAGCAAAAACACAAAATTTATGAATTCCAAACAGCGAAATCCTGCTATCAAATTCCTGGAAACGATAGGGTTCCGGAAAAAACGAATCATGCTATCAAATCTCTGGAAAGTTAGGGATTGGTTCGGAGCTAGGGTTACCTGATAATGCCAAAGTCTTCGCCGGAAGGGAGGCGGATGGAATCGAGGTCAAGCTGCGAGAGGTCGATTCCGACTCGGGCCGCCGTCGCCTCTATGTCGTTGTACGCCATGACGTCCGCCATGTTTGTGTCAGAGAAGCCGGAGATTCGAGAAGGCTCGCGCAGCAGTGCAACGGAGGTCGAGAGTGTGCTTTTTAGGGTTTTGTTGCGACTCTGTGCGTAAGCTATCGATTGCGTTGCGGATGCGTTTGCCTTTGCTCAGTTGGTTCCTACGAAATAAAACGAAACTATAAATATTAATGTTTATTTTCAAGCCCAACAAATTAAGGCCACGACTATCATGGGCCTAGAAATTGTCTCCAAAACTGTGCAACTAGAGCCCAATAAATACTAGCCACGTGAGCGAGTCTAAAAACAAAAATGGGTGCCGGTCGGAACGTGTTTTAGAATTGAGTAATGTTAGAGAGATTAAATTTTTTAAACTAAATTACAAATATCATCGATAAGAAAGAAGTACGTTAATCGACACTTAATTAATAATTCAATAATCTAAATCACATAATCATTTAGTTTGCAAATTTAGTTTAAAAAATTTGGTCTATCTAATATTACTCTTCAACATCAAGCTCTAAAAATAAATAAATTTTTGTTGGGAATTATGTATGATCAAAATTTTTTTAATTATTTATATTATTTATTCTGCCGAATTTCGGGAATTACTCAATACCGCATTCCTGGTCATAGTATATTGTGAAGGATTTGTTTGAAATTTCTTTTGAAAACTAACAAACGCTTCTAATTGCAATTAGTAAAAAAACGAAAACGGTTCTCGTTGTAAAAGTATTTGGATTCATAAAAAGGTTTGTCAGTATCCGCTTGTTTTTAGTAGGAAAAACTTTTCAGTGTTTTAGGTCGTGGAAGGGTGTTTATGAAGTGATTGTTAGTGCTTCTTATGAAGTGATTGTTCGTGCTTCTTATGAAGTGATTGTTAGTGCTTCTTCGAAAAGCACTTAAATTTTTAATAAGATTTACATATTCATAATAAAAAAGAAAATTTTATTTAAATCCATATAACCTCTTTTTACCCTCAACTTAAAATTTTAAATGTTAATTGTCTATTTTACCTTATTGCATAATTACTATTAAGTACAAAATGAAATTAAAAAACTCAAATTTATCAATAAACTCAAATACTATAATTAAACCCTACGACCATTCTTTGTTTATCCTACTTTCATTCCGACTAAAACCCTAATAGCTCTCGTAAGGAAAAATAAGTTTTTTTTATTGATGTATGGTGATTTTGAAGTTTTGAATCCTCCAACCAAGGTATGACTCAATTTATGAATCCAATAGGCAGTACACTAGTTTGCATTGATGTCCTCAACTCTGTGCTTCTTTACATCCATCTCGCTAATACAACATTTGCATCCTTGACAGGCCCACCCATACGTTCACTAACGAGTGCAGCAAACCTTGAACTAAAACACCAACATTGATGACAGGACAGTCTAAAGCAATACACTCTGCAATTTGCACCAACTCTTCCTATACAGGATCAACTTTTCGATTTACTAATGAAACTTCGAATACTTACGATGAGTGTTAGGCTTCATGACCTCAGCGAGTGGTGAGGAATTACTTCCCACATTTTCTTTGTACTTGTTCCACCATTGCATGAAGTTGCTCTGGTCCAGGAAAATATCAGGTGTTACTGCAAAATTTTGGAGTGCTTTCAGCACATAACGCTTAAAGTCAATCAGCTTTTGCTTGGCATCTGGATTACTCGCTTGTTCGTTGCACAAGATAAGCGCTTTCTCAACGTGCACCCAAAAACAAGAATCATCATTGAGACTAGAAGCCACATTCTTTGCTTTTGAGTTTGACTTGGTTTCGCTACCTTCTTTCTTCTCACTCTTTGCCTTTTTCTTTTCCTCGTCTTCATTGAACCATTGCGCCAACATAATGAAATATTGAGGCCTTTCCTTTATGTAATCTTTTCCACCCCCTTGTAGTAGTCTGCAATGTGAAGCAGTTCAATCATCCTTCTGTAATTCGTTCCAGCAAAAAATAGAGTTAAAAATCAAATGGGTGTAAAAATAAATCCAAATATTGAATTGGGTTTATGGGGGTATATTAGGTAGTAAATTAGGGTTTAAAGAGATATTAATAGTTTAGTTAAAAATCAAATGGGTGCAAATAGTAAGTTGGGTGTAGAAATATGTTATATGGGTTTAAATAAAATTTCCCTAATAAAAATGCTATATAGTAAGTGTATTTTTTACATAAATGTTCCACTGCTCTCCGGCCCGTTTCTCCTAGTCCTTCACCCTCTTTTGCCTTCGATTTTAACCGATCTTATCCTTTGAACGGAAAGCCCCAATTCTGACCTTCACTCTTTCTTCTATGCCCTGTTGTTGTTCTACCTCCATGATTCCAATCCATCCATCTTCTATCTATCCAAAGTGGCTCAGTTTTCCCACCATCCCACAACTTTTCCGATCTGCATCCACATCCATCAAACGCGATTTGTCGCAGTTTTATGGGAAGGTGTGTAAAGCTTTGGCTTGGGTGTTCGCACCACCTCCTTCCTTATCCTTGTGTGTGCTGTCTTGGGTACTGTTTCTTGTGGGATGTCTCTTCCCACTAGCTTCCTCTCATTTGTGGCTGCAGAGACGATCTTTGTGGGGCTCATTGGAGAACTTCGAAGTCTTCTTCTTCTTCGTTTATGAGGTTATGTTTGGTTTGATCTATGGCATCTGCTGGGTATGTTGGCTTCTGTTGGGTGATTGGTGCTCCAGCAGCGGCAGTGACGGTAGTCGGCTAGCGTTTCTTTGTTTTGGGTCTTTCGGTTTGGGCTTCAGAACTTGTTATGGGCTCTTTTTTTGTGTCACTGTTTGGGTCCTTGTTCTATATTGTGTTTCAAGTGTATTTGGACCTCATGTTGTAAGTTTGTTGTGTTTGTAATAAACTTTACCTTTGACCAAAAGAAAAAAAAAAAAAAAAAAAGCGTAAAAAAATTAGAAAACTTTAACGAAAAGCTCTCGGTACTGTTCACTTTAATGAAAAACCACATTTTTACACTAAAAAGTCAATCCTTGTACTATTCACTTTACCCTTTATTTTGTCCTTATCATTAAAACTCAAAGTTTTCAAACCCTTTTCATTAGTTTTCCTAAAAAATTAAGAGCATTCAAGGACTAAACAGTTAGAAATTCAAGCGACATTGATTCATCGTAATTAGGGATGAAGGCAACACTAATAATGCAATGGAGATGGACAAGCGGTATGTGGAAGAAAGTGGAGGAGGTGGGGAGCTAATCAATCAAAAAATTGGTTCAAATGCTGAAGAGACTGAGATACCAGTTGAAGCTAGAATTGCTGATATTGGATCGCAAGAATCAACTAATACCAGGGAAGGTGGAGTTGGGGAAGTTCCAGATGAATGTGAAGGTGTGCAAGGCTTCCAAAAATGAGATTTGCAAACGATGCAAAGACCGTTTATGAGGATGTCAAACCAATTAGAGATATTGGGAGTGTTTCGGAAAGCAAGAATGCGGAGAACGATTTAGCAGTGGAGAAGCCAGTAGGGGAAACCAAGAATGTTAATGACGTTTTAGTGGAAGAAAAATCAAGGGCAAAAACAAGGAATTTGAAGCCTTTGGCGAGCAGCTTCACGGAAGACAAGCAAAAGCTTGTGATAAACAAAGAGGAAATAGTATGAGGAAGGAGAACCGATGATACAATCAATGAATTAGAGTTCCAGTTGATTAGAGAGAAGGAAATTGTGGTTTCAAATGCAGATGCAAGAGAGATTGCTGATGAAAGCGGCCTTCATTTGTT
Organism: Heteromeles arbutifolia; assembly: GCA_024362995.1. Taxonomy (NCBI): domain Eukaryota; kingdom Viridiplantae; phylum Streptophyta; class Magnoliopsida; order Rosales; family Rosaceae; genus Heteromeles; species Heteromeles arbutifolia. The sequence continues at coordinate 33,105,464 of JANCRC010000010.1, read as the reverse complement.
TGATGAGAAGAATGAATCTGGTCAGCAAGACTGGCATTCTTCTTATGGAATTTCTGAAGGTAAAGTTTTTAAACCAATCCTCATAGTAATTTCATGTTTTCTGGTTTCTTTCCCTTACAAATAAGGGAAAATAGCTACGATAAACATATTTAGACAATTGGTTTACAAAAATGATCCTTTTTCAGTAACAACATATCATATTTCGGCTACATAACGATGACATAACATAACACAAATCAACAATGATACAATGAAGCATAATAAACAGTGATCATTTTTGTACTTAAATGTCAAAATATGTATATTGCAACTAATTTGCCTTTTTGTTCCCTAATCCACAAATTCTAATGCTGACTCAATCTTTAGAATGTGCAGGTCATGTGGGCGATGAAGGTGCAGATTATGCAGAGCTTCCCGTTTCAAGCATTGCACATGAATCTACAGATTCTGGAATATCATCCGGAGAGGACGTTACAATGCCTTCAAATGGGGTTAGAGCTTAATTTATGTCTTTCGAAGATTAACTAATTTCATATGTACTAGCTTATAAATTTCGGGGGGGAAACAATCTTTACATCGATTTATTCTCCACGTAATGTTCATGGTGAGTCTATTTGCATGCTTAGGCACATATTGTTTGTAGGTTGACGCTACTCAATTACATTGTTACATTACAAGTTTTACTTAGAATGCCAGAAATTATACGACACAGTTTGCAAAACGACATAAGTAAATTGACATTTAACACGATAAAAAAAGAAAGTGTACAACAAACGCTATGAAAATAAGAGAATCTATATGTGTCGCAGATTATTGTATTGTTGGCAATTATTTAGACTGGATATATTCAAAACAGCATAAGTAAATTGACATTACAAAAGGCTATGAAAATAAGTGTACACCAAACGCTATGAAAAGAAGAGAATCTATATGTGTCGCAGACTATCGAAGAAGTGTATTTGTACTTCAAATTGTTTCTATAATGTAGCGTCACGATGGCTGAGTTAATTGATTTATTGCATCTGTAATCTAATGTGACTGATAACCGAGTTAATTGACTTGCATCTGCAGGTACTGTATGATGAGACGAAAATATGGGCGAAGATCGACGCTATACGAAGTATAGTCGGATACAAGGGCACACCCCATGCAACATGCATAGAGGAACTGAAGGCTCTTTACCTCTTCACAGGTGTGGAACCCCCTACAGTATCATTTAGTGACCCTCCTGATCTCGCACAGGTTAATCACAAACTTCGCTTTCTCATGTCCATAATCGGAGTTAAATTGGACTCGTGAATTGCTGGCGGCTTGTACTTGCAGATTTTTTGTTGTCTGTTTCCGGTTTGATGTCACACTAAGAGCCTTAGTAGAGTTAGATTGTGTGTATTGGTTTAGCATTTGTTTGCTGCAGGTGACAGAAAACGTTTTGATCCAAAGTTTGTGCTCCCCGCAAGCTAGAAACTGTTAAGGTTTCACATCCTCAGCCATTCATCGGCAAGCGTCCCGTAGTGTTCTTTAGTCTTGGAAGTCGCAAGCCATCTGTAAGAGTTGTACATTTGGCTCTACTTAGTGCAAATTTCTTCCTTGCTTCTCATGTTGCTTTCTTCTGTAATTCCATTTTGAGAGTTTCGACGAAATACTTCCGGTACTGTTCACTAATAACGAAAAACCACATTTTTACATTTTTTTGATACTATTCACTATACTTTTATTTGTCATTTTTTCATTAAAACTAGAGTTTTTTTTTTTTTACTTTTCATTAGTTTTCTTTTCCTTTTTTGGGCTTTAAATCTGTTCACTAAACTTATTATAGGTTTTACCTAGAATGCCAGAAATTATACCACATTGTTTGCAAAACGACAAAAGTAAATTGACATTTAACAGGATAAAAAAGAAAGTGTACACCAAACGCTATGAAAATAAGAGAATCTATATGTGTCGCAGATTATTGAATTGTTGGCAATTATTTAGACTGGATATATTCAAAACGACATAAGTAAATTGACATTACAAAAGGCTATGAAAATAAGTGTACACAAAACGCTATGAAAATAAGTGTACACCAAACGCTATGAAAATAAGAGAATCTATATGTGTCGCAGACTATCGAAGAAGTGTATTTGTGCTTCAAATTGTTTCTATAATGTAGCGTCACGATGGCTGAGTTAATTGATTTATTGCATCTGTAATCTAATGTGACTGATATCTGAATTAATTGACTTGCATCTGCAGGTACTGTATGATGAGACGAAAATATGGGCGAAGATCGACGCTATACGAAGTATAGTCGGATACAAGGGCACACCCCATGCAACATGCATAGAGGAACTGAAGGCTCTTTACCTCTTCACAGGTGTGGAACCCCCTACAGTATCATTTAGTGACCCTCCTGGTCTCGCACAGGTTAATCACAAACTTCGCTTTCTCATGTCCATAATCGGAGTTAAATTGGACTCGTGAATTGCTGGCGGCTTGTACTTGCAGATTTTTTGTTGTCTGTTTCCGGTTTGATGTCACACTAAGAGCCTTAGTAGAGTTAGATTGTGTGTATTGGTTTAGCATTTGTTTGCTGCAGGTGACAGAAAACGTTTTGATCCAAAGTTTGTGCTCCCCGCAAGCTAGAAACTGTTAAGGTTTCACATCCTCAGCCATTCATCGGCAAGCGTCCCGTAGTGTTCTTTAGTCTTGGAAGTCGCAAGCTATCTGTAAGAGTTGTACATTTGGCTGTACTTAATGCAAATTTCTTCCTTGCTTCTCATGTTGCTTTCTTCTGTAAGAGATGAGATTTTCTGCACCCATTTTTGCATGTGGCCTCTCTGTGTCTTTGCTTTTTAGCTGATGATTTGGTTTATTTTTTATTATTTTAATTATTGTCAAGTTAACATTAATTATGTTTAGTTCAAAAAGCAAAGGCACAAAGGGGTCACATATAAAAATAGGTGCAGAAAATCTCAACTCCTTCTGTAATTCCATTTTGAGAGTTTTGACGAAATACTTCCGGTACTGTTCACTAATAACGAAAAACCACATTTTTACATTTTTCTGATACTATTCACTACACTTTTATTTGTCATTTTTTCATTAAAACTAGAGTTTTTTTTTTACTTTTCATTAGTTTTCTTTTCCTTTTTTGGGTTTTAAATCTGTTCACTAAACTTATTATAGGTTTTAAGGGGTAAAAAGTGACCAATTGTGGAACTGCATAAACTAAACACAAAAATGTTAGTCTTACCACAATTTTTTATACCAAATTTGATAAGAGTAGCATTGCTCAACTAAACATAACGAAAGGCTTTTTCCATTTTTCATATAAAAAGTCATTCCTCCTTGTTAAGGGTTTTAAATGCCTAAACTGACTATGTTCTTTAGGAATTTTTGGTTTGAGAGTGATTTTTGACTCTCTTATTTTTGCATATTGAACTTCCCTTTTCCTTTCGTTATTGGATTGGATGTAACATTAAACTTGAAAATATAATTAAGCAGAAGAGGTTAGAAGAACAAACGGAAGTACGAAAATAATTACCAAAAGGAAGTACCAAAATTTATAAGAGCCTAAATCTAAAGGACCTTTATAACAAGTGGATACATTAGCTCTGTAAAAAATAAACAAAAGGTACATTATTTCTCTTAAAATTAATTAATATGCACTTTATTTTTTGTAAGAGTAAACTATTAGATACATTGTTTATTGTAAAAATCAAACAATAGTTACATAATTAACCGTGTTGTTTTCTCCCTCAAAGACTTGATTACTCAGTAATTGAAATCACCGATGAAACTCAAATGTCGCACCCTACAAAATTGGAATTATACTCAATTTTCTTAACAAAAATACTTACGTTAAGTAGAACTTCATTGGTTTTGCAACCAATAAGTATATAGTGGGAGTTGACAAAAAATCGTTGCATAGAAAAAAATTAAAAATTATTAAGAAGGGGAGGGAGGGAAGGAATCTAAATCATTACTAAATTTTTAAAAAGGAAAGAGTTTCAAAGACGCATAGATAAAACGCAATATTATAAATCCGCTCTTATTTACCAAGATACCATGCTAAACGGGCTCGTTTGATAAGTGTTTTTAAACCACTAAGAGTGATTTTAAAGAAAATGCTTTTGAAATCAATCTTTAGTAAAAATGCAAGTTAACTATAGAAAAGCACTTGAAGTTACCATAAGCACTAGAGGAATTGCTTCAAATGTTTTTGGAACCTAAAAATATTTTTTTCTAAAAACACTTGCAATCATTTAAAAGTACTGATCATCTCCAAATGAGATGTAAAAAATGTCACATAGACATGTAACGGTAACAAGTGGCGCACAATTTACTTCAACCGAGATGTCAAAGATAACATGGACAAAAAGATGTCAAATTTAAAGTTGCCTTTAAATTTTATTTTTGCTATTTCCAAAGGCATTCCACTTGCCTTTCCTTAAATGTTAACATATTTAAGTATTATTTTATTATTTTTAAACCAATAACAACCTAACTTTTACTATTTTTGTTTAGAAAAAACATAAATGAAGCAATAAACTTTGGCATACCGGATGGAAGAAATATGACAATATGTTAAAGGCCTAATCGGATAAATGGTTCCCGTGGTCATAAGGTATTCGGAAGATAGCCCATGTGGTAAAAAAATTTGGATTTAAACCCCTGTGGTCTAAGTCTGTTAGGATTTATGCCCGAAATTAGAATTTCTGTTATTCCTCCATTAGTTTAGGTGTTTTGATTAAGGAGAACATTTGATTTTGGTCACATTTCTTCCTCCCCATTCCCCAGCTTCGCCGCCGTTCCTTGCTTGGGTCGTCAGCCGGGTCAATTCCACCATCATCCTGTCCGCCATCGCCACATGCTGCCTCTCCATTTCCATCTCCACCTTATCATCCTCGTACCTCATCTTCTTCCTCAGCTGCTCAACCTTCCTCACCTGCTCCTCCGACATGGAAACCAACCTCGTTGTCTTCAACAACTCGACGAACTGGAACAACATTGATGGCTTCTACCCAGTGACCCAGGAATACGCATTCTCCAAAGGGCTTGACTAAACAGGGCAGAATAAGGCCAGGACAGCATCCTGAGTAGCAGCCCACTTCATGGTGTATACTCCTTATGAAGTTGGCTTTCGACACCGAAGCCCGAAGCTCCGCCTCGTTATGCCGCGTCTCCTCCGACAACTTGAGAAGTTGTTGTTGGAGCTGCTCGAAGGGCTGGTGAATGTGGCGATGAAGGTGATGCTGAGTAGGTTGGAGGGGGTGATGAAGGCTGACATGCCCCGATCCCGATATTCCCTGAATACCAGGATAGACACGTGATGGCCGACACCCGAAAGGTGACGAAAGCCATTTATTGAATGCAAATGCTGAGAATAAGGAATAAATAAGACTTATAAATATAAAATAAAGAGTATGCATTTAAGGACCGTGTTCAGAGCACACATCTAATCTAGAACACTAAAAGAATTAATATAAAATTGAATGAACAAAGGAATAGGTCCAACACTGAGAGGACTCGAAGATATCGATACGGAAGTGCCTTGTCGCCGGGATTGTATGCCTCGATACTAAGTCCTGAAGGGGGCGCAAAACAAACATGAGTGGACCAATTTGATATACATATAATAAAACAGTTATCAACGTACTAACCCCCAGGTTTTATGAAAACACACATATATCATGATAAACATAGGTTTTCCGAAACCTAGCATGCCGTGCGCTGTCTCAAATCATAACTTTTATATAATAATCTCTAGTGAATGTCCAATATAACTCTCCAGGCCCCATGCCGGCTCCCCATCCCTGAGCAGACAATCAGAGGAAATAACCCCCAGGCCCCATGCCGGCTCCCCATCCCTGGTCTTAAATGCCAGAGGAAACACCCTACAGACCCTATGCCAACACCAAACCTTCGCCCGGGACGGACCGGAAACTATCCCTACGTCCCGTAACGGAAAGGACCACTAGGTAAGTACAAAACCATTAAACATACGTACATTTGAAAGACATCTTCATAGTATAAAGTCATCCATCATCTATACTATAAAGAAGTGTTCGAAACGTATTCTAAATATCATATCGTCATCCATCAGATATTCTATAAGAATACGAGTTATAGGAAAAATAGTAATAATTCAAAATAACCTCAATAGGCACGATATCTCATAAAGCATTTCATAAAACATACTCATCAAATCAAGCTTTTCATGTATGCATTTCTACTATAAAACATGCATTTTAGAAGGGGTCCACTCACAGATACTCCGCCGCTGAAGAGCCATGCAAACTAGCAAAGAAGGTAACGCCACAACAATTGCCCCTAAGCACATAAAGAGTACATTTAGTCAAACTCTACTCAAACGACTTAATTTGGGAAAACGGACTTCAGAAACGGGTCCAGAACGTCGAAATTAGCCTAGGAGAGGTCTCGGACGAAAACCCGAAAAGTCAACCCGAAAGTCAAAGTCAATGGTCAACGTTGACCAGTCAAAGTCAACGTTGACCGGGTCAACGGTCAGACCGGGTCAACGGGTCAGGGTCTGGGTCGGACCAGGTCAAACGGGTCACGGGTTTGGATCCGGGTTGGGCTTGGGTTCTTGGGCTTGGGTTTTGGGTCCAAAGGGTTCAGGTTTGGGCTTTAGGATTTGGGTTACAAAAATGGGCTGAAAGCCCAAGTTCCAATTGGCCTCAAGGCCTTAATTTGAAAAGGGTTTTAGGTTGGGCTCGGCAGGAAAGGCCCAAAGGCCTTGGGTTTGGTTGCTGCTCGTCGGAGCTAAACGGAGAAGAAGGCCGGATTCGGCCGGAAAACTACACAACATTTAAACGGCCATAACTTTGTCAATACTCGACGAAACCAAGTGATTCAAAAACGAAAGTTGTAGTTTACAAAGAGAATGGTACCTCACACGACGTCTAACTCGCCATGGTTTGGCCGGAAAACGCCTCGAAAGCCTCGGAGGTCGCCGGAAACTGGGTAAGATTCAAATGAATATAACTTCTTCAATACTCGATGAAATTGGGTGAAACAAAAAGGAAAGTTGTAGTACTCAGAGAGACGAAGAGATTGATACCTTGCACGCCGGCCAACTCACCGTGGTTTGGCCGGAAATTGCCTCGAAAGGGGCGGTGCTCGCCGGAAAATTTGGAAAAGCTACTCCGAGCCATTTTCTGCGATTCAAACGTATACACCACTTAAAACAAGCTTCGATCTAACCCTAAAACATAACCCAAGGGTTTCTAGAGGCTTACCAACGTCGGAATAACATGAAACTCGTCGGGGAAGACGATGAACAGTACCGGCCGAAAGAGAGGGAAGAGTTTAGGGTGTTCTTTCTTCGTTTCTGAGAACACAGAGGTGATGGTGATGGTGTTTTGTTGTTGTTATGTGGTATGATGGTGAGGGAGATGAGGGTTTGCAGGGAGGAAGGACACGGGTGAGAGAGAGGGAGAGATGCCGAGAGTGAGGAAGAGAGTTGTGAGAAGTGAGGGAAAGAGAGAGCTCGGGTAGAAGGGGACAAAGAAATCAGGGGTGGGCCCCCTTGGGCACACCATTTAAGATCCAAAAACCATTTTTAAAAGTAAAATATCCCCAAACTTAGTGAAAATACAAAAATACCTTTTTTATACCGTATATCCCGGGACGGGTTGTTACAAAGGCGGCGGATTATGTGAGGCTCAAGACATTGAAGGGGTTGTTGGATTTGCTGAGTCCATTGCAGAGTGTGAAGTTCTTGGCTGCTACTTGCATGGTGCAGATTAAGTTGAAGGAATAGGGAGGAAGAAATGTGACCAAAATCAAATGTTCTCCTTAACCAAAACACCTAAACCTAACCGAGGAATAACATAAATTCTAATTTCGGGCATAAATCCTAACAGACTTAGACCACAGGGGTTTAAATCCGAATTTTTTTACCACATGGGTTATCTTCCGAATAGCTTATGACCACGGGGACCATTTATCCGATTAGGCCTATGTTAAATTGACAAGTCAGCCATCAAATTTAAATTTGATGTTTTGAATTTGACATCTTCTTTGAAGATGCTCTTATGACAAAATTAAAACTTCATCTAGAATATCCAAAGCTTAAAATAAATGTGTCCGTTACACGTGCGAACTCAAGTGACGTGCATACACAAAATCGCAGGTGGCCAACGGCCATGAGAGACGGGGAAAGCCACAGTCCGAAATCTCGAAATCTAAGAAGTCCTCTTCCTTCTCTCCATTTTCCCTGCAGTCTCTGCAATCCCGGACAACTCACGTTGGACCATTTCTTCTCTGCTATTAATTTTCTAGAGAGAGAAAAAGATATAGAGAGAGAGAAGGTGATTTCCAATTTTCTATGCATAAATATCCATGTTCATACGAATGAGTGAATGAGAACTCCGCCTTCTCTGCTATGTCTCACCATTGACTCAGCTCTTCTCAACCTCCCCAGCATATCCGATCTCTCTCCTCTTCCTGACCACATCCTCGTCGATCTTTGTCTGGTACTCTCTCTCTTCCTCTATTTCTTCCTTCATCTTTTCAGCTTTACATGACCAATTGGTAATTTGGTGTTCTTGTTCTTGATTTTACCGCGAAAGTAACTTCCTTTGGGGTCTCAAATGGATTGCTTTTTGTTTTTGGGGACATGGGAAGGCTTGATTTGGTAAGATCCGAATTGGGTTTGTCTTAGTTTTTGAAATTTGATGTTAATCGATGTGGTTTGGATGAATTGCTGATATGCATGATGGATTTTAGGGTTTTCTACGTCTTTTGGAATTCGGGGTTGTTTCGTTATAGCATATGTATGTTGTCATCCTGCAAACATTTCCTGAATTAAAGATTTCATTCTCGCAATTTATGTGTCTAACCTTGGTAATGTTGAAGATGTCTAGCTTCCTGAATCTTGGAGTGCTACCTGTATGTTATTTAAATGTGATGACTTTGCCAATGTTTATATTCGATCTGTTCATCGTGTGGCTCCACATGATCAATCATGGGACTAATGTGGACTGACTATGATCAAGATTTTTGTGTTTCCTTCAATATGTTGTAAAAGATTGCTGTCATTGATCACTTGGACATTGTCTATTTAGCAGAGTGAAAATAACAACATCCCCACCCTCAGCCCCCAAAACGATCCCTCTCCCCATTGTGAAAGATCAGCAAGTTTTTTCTGTGTTTGTTTCATTGTGAAACGTTGTTTGTTTCATTGTGAAACGTTGTGCTTGATGAGAATTATGGATTGGAATTTCAAATTTTGCGGAGCTTGACAAATAGCGTTCGATTCTAATAAGTGAAAACTAGAACAGCATTTTTTCATTGTCTGATGATGTAGTCGTTTTTTCCTTCTTGCTTTCTATGCTGCTATATGGGTTTGAGACATTTGTTGACTTTGTAAGCACACCTTTGTCATTTTACCTTTCTAAGGTCTCTATATGCTCCTTATGCTTTCATTTTCATGTATGATTATGCTTTTGGTATATGGAATTAGTAACATTCAGTTTAATGGCAGAAAACTTTGAGAGCTGGAAAGCTAAATGAGAAAGTGTTGAATCTGTTTGTAGCAACTGGCAAGGATGAAGTCCTTTCATTAATCCAATCACTTAATATTCGGCAGACCCTCACCCCTGTGCTTCCTACCAGTAAGTTTTGTTTGAAAATTTCCGGTGTCCTTCCTTTCCTGTAACCTTTGAATCGTTTTTGCGGGCTTCACTTCTGACCTTCAATAATATCTCTTGCAGGGTGCTCTGAAAAGTTTTGAGATTGGGCGTTATTGTGTGAGCACAGTATATAACATTTTGAAGACAGAGATCAACTAATTAAAGAAAGCACGTGCAAGTTTTGTTGTTTGTTCTCACCACTGCTGTTTGAAGATGTCTGATTCAAGCATCAACCCTAGTGAGGTTGACATCGTGATTGCCGCAATCAACTCCGACCTGACACCATTCTTGAATGAATGGAGACCAATATTCTCCCCGTTCCATCTGATTATTGTCAAAGACCCTGATATGGATGGGGAGCTCCATGTTCCAGAAGGATTTAACGTGGATGTCTTTACCAAGTCTGACATAAACCAGATGGTGGGCTCTTCCCATTCCATTCTCTTCTCTGGTTACTCATGCAGGTATTTTGGTTATCTAGTCTCAAGGAAAAAATATATTATCTCAATTGATGATGACTGCGTCCCGGCTAAGGACAACAATGGTCATATAGTAGATGTAGTGGCACAGCATATTGCCAATCTCAAAGCTCCAGCTACCCCGTTCTTTTTTAACACACTCTATGATCCATACCGGAAGGGAGCAGATTTTGTTCGGGGTTACCCATTTAGCCTGAGGAGTGGGGTTACATGTGCACTATCATGTGGACTGTGGCTCAATTTGGCAGACTATGATGCACCAACACAGGCCCTCAAGCCAGAGCAGAGGAATTCTCGATATGTGGATGCTGTAATGACTGTTCCGGTGAGATCCTTAATACCTGTAAGTGGAATCAACATTGCGTTTGACCGTGAGGTGGTGGGACCAGCTTTGTTTCCAGCTTTGAGGTTGTCGGCAGAAGGGAAGATCAGGTGGGAGACAGTGGAAGATATATGGTCCGGAATGTGTGTGAAGGTCATATGCGATCACCTGGGAATCGGCGTAAAAACTGGGATACCTTATGTATGGAGAAAGGAAAGAGGCGATGCCATTGAAAGCTTGAAGAAAGAGTGGGAGGGTGTGAAGCTGATGGAGGAAGTGGTTCCTTTCTTTCAGTCAGTTAGGTTACCACGATCAGCCGTGACAGCAGAAGACTGTGTTGTCGACATGGCCAAGGCGGTGAAGGAGCAGTTGGGAAAGGTAGATCCTATGTTTGTTCGTGCAGGTGATGCCATGGCAGATTGGGTGAAGCTCTGGAAGTCGGTGGGATCCAGCACACCGGGAGTTTAATGGCTAAATTTTGATTCAGCCTTTTCTGTTTTTGTTCCTTCTTTATTCAATACTGATTTTTCTAAGCTTCTAATGTTGATCTCCCTTATAACTAACTGATGTTGAAATTATATGTGGGTGGAAATAATTGATACCTTGTTTGTTGTTTTTCATGAAGATGGTTTCTATGATTTGGTCTTTTATGTTTTTCTAACTACTATTTTTTTAATACAAGCGATTACTATATACTAAATTAATCTAAGGAGATTCGAACTTGGGTACAACGAGAGAAAACATTGCTCTCGTAAACTTGGCTAACCTCAGGTTAGCATGATTTTCTAATTACTTATTCGTGTTGGTAGTTTGGTCAAAATGGATGATAGTTTTAGAATGCTTGATCAATTGATCTAAAACTTCATGATATATCATCAGAACATTAGGAAAAACCATATACAAACTGATCCGAAACATGCACAAAGAAGCATATATTTAACAATGGAAAAGTTATTTTCGCACATCTTTTCCTTCTTTTGCACACTCATTTATTAGAGTTTTTGGATTAAATAAATCAATGAAGAATCAAAAGAAAGAAATAAACAATACTGTGTAAAGAGAAAATGGCACGTGACAATCATTTCACTGAATGAGAACTGTTCAAAAACATGACCTAATTACACTGCTAATCAACTGGTCAGAAAAGAAAAACTATTCTTTTTTTTTTTTAAGAAAAATATTATTATTAAGGCGTGAAAATTTGAAACTATTACAATTTAGGAGGGGGAGTTTCAAACTCGAGACGCAGAGGTGGAAATCCAACACCCTAACTAGAGATAAAAGTAAGCCTAATTAGTAGCTGCATTATTCATTATTCCTTGTAGCTCTGCTGTGACTTCCTTCATAGTTGGCCTTTCTTCACCTCTCATCCTTAAGCACTTGAGTGCAAGTTTAGCAACTTCCATCAGCTGCTCGACATTTTCTGTGTTAACAGCGACTTGATCATCGAGAATGTCGAGCAAACGATCCTCATTCAGATGAGAAACAAAATACATTACCAGATTTTTTTCACGCTCTGGCCTTGAAAAACAAATGACCTGCTTACCAGTTAGCAGGTCCACCAAAAACGACTCCAAAACTATAAATGTCACTCTTTTCTGTTAGCTGGCTACTCTGAGAGTATTCTGGATCCAAATATCCAAATGTTCCTCGTACTAATGTAATTAAGTGACTTTCATCGATGGGAATAAGACTCGTGAAGAAAGTTGAGGCTCCACCATAAAACTAATTAGCAATATGGGGAGTAGCCTAACCTCTTGTAAGCTCATGCAAGGTCCCTCCTCTTATCAATGTGGGATTCATTCTCAACACGCCGCCTCACGGGTGGCGAATTTTCAAGTCTAACATGTAGACAACACAAATCTTGTGACGTGAAGCACGTGTGGCTGTTAAGCTTTACGTAGCCTATGTATATGTACGTTGGCAACCACCAGCGGGGTAAGGATTCCCTTTGTAACCCTGTTGGCATTTGCAGCGATATCCAGAACCATTAGATGAATTGTGACATTGACTAGAAGTCGACTGGCATGCATAACTAGTACTGTTTTTGTTCACTTGCTCACACGTTTGGTTCCCAACAGCCCAATCCAAAACCACAGGGACAGTAGTCTCCCTCTTGTGAAAGTCTAGAAGATCTGCAGACGAAAAATTGTTTTCCTCAACTTCTACAACAACAATAACCGCACGGATTGAAGTCAACGAGATTATTATTAGGATAAGAATGGTTGGCAAAACTTTCAACAATGATAGAAAAATCTATCACATTGTCCGGGATAGACATTTGGCAACATCCGCCACCCATGCACGTCCCATTCTTTACATCCCCTATTCCGCCACAAAGTGACAAACATCCGGTTCTGAACTGCACCGCTGTCGATGTATTCGAGCTTGCAATCGAGTATGCGCCTGAACCTACCGGGCTTGTAATTATTCCGACTGTGTCACACCCGAGAGCAATAAACATGTTGCGCTTGCTCGAGATTGGAAATTAGGAGTTGTTGATCATGTCAAAAGTGCTTATAAATTGGTCATTGTAACAGGCTCGCAGGATAGGACTGGAGACTCGCAGCTCGTGATTGGCTAGGGATATGTCACAGATGGCTATGTCGGAGTTAGGGAAATATGCTTGTTGGCCTCCGTTTTCTGTATTGTTACAAGCAATGAGAAAGGTTTCATCGAAAGCGCATACTAGAGATGTGCCAAAAGGATAGGGAATATCGATAAGATTGCCACAAGTGCTTGAGCATCCAGGCTTCGGTTGCCCGGATGCTGCTTTTTCTGTCAAGCACATCATCACCATGATCATCGTGATCTTCATCATCATCATCATCATCATCGGAAATACTCGTTCGTGTTCTTGTCAGCCACATGTAGATGTATCTTCTGCATAATTTTCAGAATATTTTGATATTATTTGTTGCCTTAAGTTTGAAGGTTTGTGTATTTAATATTTACCGAGTGAGAAAGAAACGGGGACCTTCCTAGCTCACTCAATTACGGACTGGAAATTTAACAAATCCTATGGTTTTATTTATTTAATTACTATTACCTTAATTTTTTATATACAACCGTACATTTACACTAAGGAGATGGAGGCAAACTCACAATTCATGATCTCCATCTCATTTACTTAGCATTAAGTTAAGCAATTTCAATCTTTCTAGCTTAGGTTCCTTTTCGGCACATATAGTGAGGCAGGGGAGAATCGAATTTGATGCTTAGGTCTCGCGAGTTCAGCAAAAAATACTCTTAACCAACTAATCTTGAAACCTCTTACTTTTAACTTGAGGTTTCGGACAAACTATTGTTAGCTCTATGGCCTTGGTCCTGTGCAGTAATAATCATGTCTAAAAACAGCGCCTACTAATTTTTACTAATTAATTAACATTTAGCAATGAGAAGAAGCTAGTGTCCTCAATTAATTATGGTCCTCAGACTAAATTAGAACATTAGGGAATCCCATTTCTTCCTGACTGGGTCGTCCTATTGACCGTTAAGGACCAATTTTCTAGCCAACCATTTGCGGAAAATACTCCTCCATGCATTTGCATGCATGCATGCACATCCACACCATCTCACTTCTCTTGCTTCTTTATATACTCGGCTTCCTGCAACCTCTTACAAATCCAATACAAGAATTAAGAAGCAAATCAACATTAATTAAGAATCGAAAACAACTATGGCAAGCTTAACTAGTCTGTTTAACACCCTCTCTAAATCCAGCCATGTCGGAGCAGCAATTGCAAGGAACGCCACTTCAACTACTAGGATTTTTTTGGCTTCAGCCCCTAGACGACGTATCCAAGTAAGTTTAAATATATCACTAAACATGTCTGGTTTTCTGGTTGTATTTTTATGTTTTGTATAAAGCGATATTGAGGGAGGGGGAATTGAACTCGGGGGCCTCGATTGCAAGATTGAACGTTCTTAACCAGAGAGCTACGAGCCTTTTCTATTTTATGGTGGTATTAATTTAGTGGAATTGATAACATTATATGTATTGAAGAACATGTATATTTAATTAATTGGTTCATGATCGCAGGCAAGTTCACAGCAAGATGCACCTGCGGTAGAGAATGAAGCTAGGAATGCTGCTGAAAATGTAAAAAACAAGACTTACTCAACCGTGGAGCATATGAATAACCACAAGTTTCTCGGGTTTTTACAGTGATTGACGATTCTTCGCGTGAATGCAGGTTTCGCAGACAACCAAAGACATGGCCGGCAACGTGTCTGCAACCGCACAAGATGTGTCTGAGAAAGCAAAGCAGACAGCACAAGATGCTTGGAGCCAAGCCAAGGGCACCGCCCAGAAGGCGACAGACACCGTGATGGGCAAGGCCGAAGAATCCAAGGAGTTCGTCAAAGAAAATGCTGAGCAGGTCAAGAAAAGCATGAATACCAAGAAAGAGACCATATAATGTGTCCTGTCCATGTCCATATTTCATTTAACCCTCCTTTTCAAAATTGTGTTATATATGTATTTCCCATTTCAAATGTATCCACTATTGGAGAAAGACTTACACTACCGGGATGCACAGTGTTCCAGATCAATAACATGACGGCACATGTTTTAGCCTCCTAATTGATCTGGAACACTGCCACCGAAGCTTCCCGTTTCACATAAGTCCTCCCATTGTTGAGATATTTGTTCCTTTTTTGTTTTGTTTTTTTGTTTTTATTAAACTGGGATATTGTTCCTTAGACTGCAAGAAAGTGTTTGGTCTTTCTCTCTTGTATCAAATGTAATGGAGATTCAAGTGTCAATAATAAATCCTTCCCAATTCTCTGTACAAATAGTTCAAAAGCTGTTAATTGTTTTGATTTTTTTTCATCTCAATTTCTCAATAATCTAGACTCATGAGCGGCCACAGCAGAATATTATAAGAAACGCTTGGCACAAGCTCTAGCTGAGAGGGCATTACAGGTTGTTGTAACCATTCACTAGAACCGAAAGCAAGCGAATTTTCGCAAATGTGTGCCTTACAGAAACGAGGAAGCACAAAGAGCAAAGGATGTCGAGGCAAAATGTATCAAAGGAAACCGAAGTAACATATATGATCCTTTCCAATTTCTGCAAAATTGATCGTCAGCCAGTACATCTCATTCTCTCCCACAGAAGGAAAAATGTTCTGCAGGAGCAGCAAATTCAAGCTTCACCTACCTTGACCTTTCTTTGCAGGGAAATTCTAACCAAACACTAAACGGATTATCTATGGAGTATTACAGGAAACTAGGAATTCGACATTCTAATTAACAAAGAAACATAAAAGGGAAGGGAAAATCCTAAATCAACGAGGAAAATCAAATTTCACCTGATCCCATTCTCTCCTCTCTCTCTTTCTCTCTCTAACTTTGACTTAATCTACAAACTTCAACACCAATAGCTCCTCCTAAACGTAAAACCAACAGAGAGAAAGAATATTGACTTTCACAAAACCAAAACATAAAATGGTGCTTATTTATTCATTTAAATTTGTTTTTTTTTCCTAATTTTTAATCGATCAACAATTATCAGGTTGGTTCGGTCTTCTATAACACTAATCTTGAGCAAATGTTGGTTAAACTAGTTAACAAAGGTAGTATGTTTGCCTCATAACGCCCAAGTTTAAATCTCTCTTATTTAATATTAGGCTATTTAGAATATGGGAAAGTAACCCTTGTTTCGTGTTTAGGATTGGAGTTTTGGACTTACTGGTCTCTTAACACTTATTAATCTATCCAAAATAAAAAATAAACTCATACGTTTATTAAGCATTCACAGAACGTATCATATAAGATCTGCGATGGTATTCTTGATTACAACAAGTTTGTGGCTTCAACACGGCAGTCCACCCTCTCAGGAGTCGAAAAGACTCATGAAAAAAAAAAAAGTAAAACATAAGTTAAATAATTAGGCATATTATTATTTGTCCACTGCCATAAAATGACATCTAAACATCTTAATTAGTCAACTCAAATATCAATTAGACAAATAAAGATTTCAAAGAGTTTTTAAGTTGGCCTTGGTTTCCTTTGTTTAGTGTGTTCTTGAATGTTAACCCCACTTGATTAACGACTAAAAACTTGGTTTGTTTTGATGTCTCCACGATTGATGATTCAACACTATTTTTTTAATTAAAAAAATCAATGAAAACCCTTAATTTGTTGCTTTGCAATTTGACTAAGGTACGTGTGTGTGTATGATTTTTTTTTAATTTTATTCCAACATATATATTCCTTGTATATCCATCATGGATCCGTAAAAGACTTATTTTCTTTAATCTATTGGGTCTCAATGCACATTCTAGAAATGAAACAGCTAATTCTTGATAACATTATGGCTCGTTTGGGAAGTTGTTTTAAATAATTAAAAATATTTGTTTTTTTTTCAAAATTAACTTGCATTTTTACTGAAAATTGGTAAAAATACTAAGTTAAATTTGAAGGGAGGCACCAACAGCTGGAATATGCTTAGCACTTAGCAGCGCTTGAATCAACCCGAGGATTTTGAACACAAAAATCATATACTAGAAAGCAATCAGAACTCTGCCAAAAATCAAACCCCTAACCTGAAAAACCAAACGAGAGAGTGCAAGTAGCAGCCTAGGCAACAAAAGGAAAATCCTAACCCAACCCGGAAAATTAAAACCAAACCATAAACGAATAATCTACCGGGAAAATTTATAAGTAACAAAGAAACATAAAAGGGAAGGTATTATCATATCCTAATTTATCCAGGAAAATCAAACCAAACTCTATATGCAGGAGTTCCGACAACACGAGGAGTCCCAACTTCATGAGGATGAATGTGTCGGTCTATACATACCGAACACAACATTTGATTTGTCATCAGTTAATCTCAAAACAGAACAAGTACATTGATTTGTTATTACGAACAAATATTCTATTATTGCAAGCGAAAGACTTTAAAATAAGGATTAGAATCCAGGTGTAGTGACTGAACTAGGATTTTAGAACGTAGTCAAACTAGGATTTGATAGGATTTAATGGACTTTAAAATCCGGTTGTAGTCAATTAGGGTTTTAAATAAAGATTTTAAAAGATTTTGAAATCATAGTGTAGTCAAATTAGGATTTTAAAGGATTTTAAGAATACATCCAAATCAAGAAGTAGTCGATTATGATTTTAAAAAGGTCCATACAAGTTTAGGTGTAGTGAAAATTCCAAATATTTGCTAGGATTTTAATAGAAGAGGGATTTTGATGGATTTGAGAGCCAGAAGTATATATAACCATGACAAAAAAGAATCACACCTCACCCCTAGGCATTTAAATCCGGCAATTGCTTTCAGTTTTTATGGCTTTGCATGTTTCATCTGTGAAGGCTTTGATGCCATTGCCAACACTGGAGAAAGGGCTTCAAGTTCGCCTTCATCACCACTAGGCATCACATTGTCTGAAATCTTCTGTTTTGAAATGTTCTTTGTTACAATTTTCCTTTTCCCTTTGTATTTTTTTTATCTTCTGCGAAACTGAAAGTGATAAATAATACAATAGTGTTGATTGAATTGAAGACTTTGACCAATATCAATTTTTTAAAACTTTCTACAGAACTTAATAAACGAAATTCATACAGTAGGTATGGTCTCTGAATCGAGACTTATGCCTCGAGCCTTATGCAAAGTGTGCAACATGAGTAAATTGGGGAAGGTAAATGAAAGAATACCCCGTGGATGAGATTCTGGCTCTAGTTTTGGTTTTTTACTGACTAAGCAAATTCAGATTTCTTCTTAAACCTAATTGGTTGATTGCAAATTGGAATTTTATTAGTAAATCATCAAAAATGAAAATTTCGTTGGGAAATCGAATCTCTGCTACAACATTTTGTAGGTTGAAATTTTTTCTTGAAGTTTGTGGAATCATGTTTTGGGGTACGAAGGCCACAAGAGGGAGGGGAAGAGAAAAAGTTTTTCATTAATGTTTTGTTATTAAAAAAAAAAACTA
The DNA here is from genome assembly GCA_024362995.1 of Heteromeles arbutifolia. NCBI lineage: Eukaryota > Viridiplantae > Streptophyta > Magnoliopsida > Rosales > Rosaceae > Heteromeles > Heteromeles arbutifolia. Next base: position 33,087,076 of record JANCRC010000010.1, on the reverse strand, counting down.
TCTGTATAAATGAAAATAAAGTCTTTCTAAATCCATCAAAATCTATAGATAAAGTCCACACAATTATTCCAAAATCCATATAAACATCCTTTCCAATCCCTAAGATTTAACAAATCCCATCAAATCTATTACTTACAAAAATCTTTTAAAATCCTTCCAAATCCTTATTTGAATCCATTCAAATGCAAAAGTAGTCAAGTAAAAGATTTTAGAATTCTGATGTAGTCAACTAAGATTTTAAAAGATTTTTACATAGTTCATGCAAATCTATATGTATAAAAAATAGATAGATTTTAAAGAATTTCATTGAATGAATGATTTTTAGGATTTGAGAACAGATGCTAAACGTAAAAAGATTACAAAAAATCATACCTCCACCCGTATGATTTCTTTTCAAACTCCCCAGCTTTCGTTTTCTCTCTCTCTCCACTCTGCAACTCGAGCTTAACTCCCCAACTTACTTTTTCTCTCTCTCTCTCCACGCAACTCGAGCTTTCTTTATTTCTCTCTTTCTCCTTTCATTGAAAATATTTCTCCATTTTTTACTCTTGTTTTCATTGGCTGAACGTGTTACCTCTAATCTTTCTACTATATTCGCCACATGTCCTCAGACCTTCCTCCACACTTATTGCATAAACTTCCCCTTTCTCCTTTTCCACTTATATATATCAGGACACCAATATAAATTTTTAACAAGATAAGGATTTAGGTGTTCATATTTGGGTTATGGGGATCATAATCTCATCTGGTTACCAACTAATTTCACAATTTCAATACTCATGTTTCCATAAAACTTAAGAAGTTAAGAATTGAATGAAGAAAAGAATGGCAACTTCCAAATTTATCCAAGTAAAACTAGATCATAAATTTATATTTTCTTCTTTTTAGATTGCTCTTTGGAGGTGTAGAACCGCCTATACACGCAAAGGTAACTCAAGCAAATTATCCACTGCAAATGTAACTTTCAAATTTCATCCCTCCTGATGAGGTTTAATTCTAATCCATATCAAATTATTAATTTTAAAATTTTTCTGCTGGTGGAGGATCATGGAGGATTGGGGTTACTGGGGAGGATTGGGCAAAGTTCTTCAATTTTTTTAAAGTTTTTTTTTTTTTTTTTTAATTTAAAAAACAATTTTTTAAATGATATAAGAAATCTCTCAAAATCCATTCAAATCGTTAATCAAAGCCTATAAGAATCCTTGAAAATCCATTTGAAAGTTGTAAGGATTCAATCCCTTGAATTCTATCACTTACAAACGTCTTTTGAAAACCTCAGAAGTCAAAACTGTCTACACCACTAGCATGCTTTCGATGGAGAAGGTGAGGCAATGGAGGAGATGGGGGATCCTATCATCAGTCGCACTACTTGGTTTGCTCTTCTTCTTCCCTACTAATAATGATGCTTCCAAGGCGACGACGATTTCTGGAAGGCGAGCACTGAGCAGCGTTATTAGTAATGAGCTCAACTTCAACCAGACGTTAATCCATCAAACTCAGAACACGGTGGAGCTGAACAATGGCATTGTCCGAGTCAAATTTTCAAATCCCGGAGGAGACGTCATTGGAATTCAATACAAGGGAATTGACAACGTGCTCGAAACCAAAAACCACCCAAGCAACAGAGGTTACTGGGATCTTGTATGGGAAAATGGCTTGGACAGACTACAAGGAACAACATTTAAGATTGTTACATCGACGGCAAACCAAATAGAGATTTCTTTTAACAAAACTTATGATGTTTCCCTCGGTGATTGTCCGCTACCCTTAAATGTTGACAAAAGGTACATAATGCAGCGTGGTCGCGCTGGGTTCTACGCGTATGCCATATACGAGCGTCTACAAGGGTGGCCGGCATTGCGCATAGATCAAACAAGACTTGCTTTGAAACTTCGAGAAGACAAATTTCAGTTCATGGCTATATCAGACGACAGACAGAGATTCATGCCAACAACCGAAGATCGCAGCGGAGACCACGCTCATACCCTTGCCTATCGTGAAGCTGTTCTTTTAACTAATCCAAGCAATCCCGAGTTTAAAGGAGAGGTGGATGACAAATACCAATACTCCAGTGACGTCAAAGACATTAAGGTTCACGGTTGGATTAGCACTGACGATGCTATAGGGCTTTGGATGATCACACCAAGTACCGAGTTTCGTTCAGCGGGGCCGTTCAAGCAGTAACTTACCTCTCATGTCGGCCCAACTGCCCTCACTGTGTTTCTTAGTGGTCACTACGTCGGGAAAGATGTTGGATTGACCTTTGCGGATGGCGAGGCATGGAAGAAGGTTTTCGGGCCCGTCTTTGTGTATCTTAACTCAGACGTTCCAAGCTCCAATGCGGCCTCCTCTCTCTGGGAAAATGCAAAAGAAGAGATGTATGAAGAAGTAAAGAGTTGGCCATACAATTTCACCCAGTCCGAAGACTATCCTAGCTCCGATGAACGAGGATCAGTTGCTGGTCTGTTACTAATACGGGATTCATACATCAACGAGAGCCTAGTTTCAGCAAGTTATGCTTATGTCGGATTGGCCACAAGCGGAGACGCGGGATCATGGCAAACGGAATGCAAGGGTTATCAGTTCTGGACTCAAGCTGACAATCAAGGTTATTTCTACATGAAAGATGTTCGACCGGGGAACTATAGCTTGTATGCAACTGTTCCCGGCTTCATTGGGAACTACAAGTACGAGTATGATATTACAATTGAATCAGCAAGTGAAATTAAGTTAACTAATCTTACCTTTGAACCTCCGAGAAATGGTCCAACCTTGTGGGAGATCGGCATCCCAGATCGGTCAGCCGCAGAGTTCAACATACCGGATCCACATCCAAGCCTTGTGAACCGTTTGTTTACCAACAATTCCGCAAACAAGTTTAGGCAATATGGCTTGTGGGAACGATACGAAGATTACTACCCTGACCATGATCTCATCTACACCATCGGTACCAACAATTACAGTGATGATTGGTTTTATGCTCATGTGACAAGGAACATAAATGGTACATATGAGGCAACGACGTGACAAATTGTATTTCAACTTGAAAACGTTTGGAGCACCAGAAATTATACGCTCCAATTGGCGTTGGCCTCGGCCACCTATGCCGAACTGCAAGTTCGATTCAACAACCAGAACGACACACCTCATTTTTCGACAGGGCTAATGGGGAGGGACAATGCCATAGCAAGGCATGGAATTCATGGTTTGTACTGGCTCTTCAGTGTTGATGTGCCGAGCTATCGACAACAACAAGGATACAACACCATCTATCTTACTCAATCAAGAAACTGGGGACTTTTTGCAGGGCTTATGTACGACTACACCCGACTGGAAGGACCTCCTCCAAAGTGATTGTATTTTACGTATTAAGAGTTTTACCGAGCCCAATGACGTTTTATGATTCATACTTGCTATTATATGTATGTATGCTTTATAGTAAATAAGATTTACAATTTCTTTCATATTTGTTTCAAATTATGACTTAATAAATACAATGTTTCAATAAGTTCGTAACAAAATTATGATCAGCCAGTACAGTACGGAACATAAGAACCATAATTTTAAGAAACAGAAACGGCGGAAATCGAAAAACATAACAAAAGCGAAAATACTAGGAAGAACAGAGAACGTCTCATTCTCCGCCGCTGTCGTCGTCAGGCCCGGCTGCATCTTTGATATCAAGAGTGAAATCATATTCCTGATCGCATCCCAAATATGAATCACACATGAAGTAAAGAATGTAACTCTTCTCTCCGGGTTCGGCGGGAGCAGCAAATTCGAGCTTCACCTTGGCCCTCCTCTGCAGCGAAACTCTCTTGATAGCGAGCAACGAGTTTGTCTTGGTATCGCCCACCACAAGCCACCAGCCCTCTTCTTTGGCCTTGGGATACCTCAGGGCATCCACAGGGCCAACCTCCGTCCTCCCTTCGAGGTCACGTTCAAGAGTGACTAGCAGAGTGATTTCTTCCCCGGCACTTATGTTGTCCCTATCCAGCACCTCGTATAGCATATCAATGTTGGGAAACCGGTTGCAAAAGCGTGCAATATCCAGCAACTGTGAATCTGACATCTGAAGTAGCTCACGCCTTTCATCGTCGTCCAACTCAACCAAATCAAACACAGTCTCTATACTTTTTCCAGGATTTTCTTGGCATCTCTTTGCCAACTCCTTTGTGAAGTGAGGAAGCTGTAGAAGCATCGAATCACGATCCCACATACCCTGAGTCACCATCTGGCTGACTTCCATGGCTAAGACAGCAAGGCTTAGCCAGCCATTGCTGGAAATCACATCAACCATTGCCTGAAGCAACCTACTCGCGGAAAGGATCACCTCTCGCTGGTCCAACGCCAGGTTCCCACCCAGAGGCTGCCTTGCAAAGTGGGCCTGAAGCAGAGCATTTGCCTTAACATGAGGGTCTGTGCATTTGGGATTATCAAAGGAAAACCTCTGGTGGTTAATTAGCCTCCGAACCACCTCTTCTTCCCCTGGTCGAATAGGAAGCTGGGAATACTCCGAAGCGTGAGTGAGAATTTCAAGAAGACCCTTCATCTTTGTTTTGGAAGTCAAGGAAGAACTGAAACGCTCAATGGTGGTATAACTGATGTAATAATATGAAGCTATCATGCCAAGATTTAAAGGAGAAAGGTCCATGTCATCCTCAATAGCAACACACTTGCTTGCCTCCAAGTCACTCAGTGTATTTTCAACAAGCTCGGAGAGGTGATCAGAAAGATGCCGCTGGGTAACTCCCTGGAGATTGTAATAGTTGGGATTTTGTGTGAGCCTCCGGTACAAGAAAGTCCATGTAAGGTAATCGACAGCATCTTGCTTGTTCTCAATTATTCCAGCAACAACTTCTGCATTCAGATTATCATGTAGATAATGGTGCAAATGGCTTTCAACAGGGAATGCTTCATACAAGAACTTCTTGTAGTATTCTTTACGAGGCGCGTGGCAGAGGATGACACATTTCCCAGAATTATCTAGCAGAGGGCGACTGGCATGACCCATCATCTGCAACAGATCAGTAACAGGGTAATCAGTGTGAACATTTTCCCGGCCATCATAATACTGAGTTCCCATCACAACCACCAAATGGGCTGACAACGGCACTCCCCAGCACATTGAACTGCTCATGACACAAACTTGAATCCACCCAGCTTCAAAAAGCTGCGACACAACTTCTTGGTCCAAACTGCTTAAACCTTCATGCAAGTAGCCCACTCCACTGCGCAAAGTGCCTTTCAAAATTTCATCACCAAGTCTTTCAATGAAAGGCTCAATATCATCTACAGACCGCAACAGAAATGATGGTTTCTCCCCACCGTCTGCATTTGAGTAGGTCATCAGATCCACAGCCGTTAGTCGAACATGTTTCCTTGTAGGAACATACACAAGAGCTGGTTTCGCATTCTTGGCATGCTGGACAATTGCAGTGTACGTGGGTTTTGCCATTGCTTGCATCCTGGCTTCGAAATTAGCCAAATCCACCCCCTGAATGTGTATTTCCAGAGGCACCGGGCGCACCCCAGGAGGAAAATTGAAAAGGCCATGAGAGCTAGCCCCTATCCATTCTCCAAGATCCTTTGCATTTGCAAGAGAAGTTGACAGGGCCACAATACGAATCTTGTTTTCAGATTGACTCGCTATGTATCTCATTCTAGAGACTATTACCTCCAAGATGGGACCACCCTGACCACCAATCAAGTGGAGTTCATCTATAATAAAAAGACTAACCTGTTGAACATGCTTTCTCTGTTTCCAGCGGCGGGATAAAGCATCCCATTTCTCTGGAGTGCTGATGATAATCTGACCTTTCTCAAGCAGTTTTAGGTCTGTGGCCGTTTCCCCTGTTAATAATTCAACTCGCAGATTGAGACCCTTTCCAAACTTCTTCTCCCAGTCACGGTACCGTTCCTTAGCAAGAGCTTCAATAGGTGCAATATACACAACACGCATGACATTATCAGAGCGCTTCTGATGACTCCTCAATACAGCAAACTCTGCACATATGGTCTTCCCACTCCCTGTTGGTGCGGCAACTAAGACATTGTCATCTGAATTATACAAAACAGTGAAGACCTGAGTCTGGACAGGATTGAAATGCTTGAAATCTTGATACAGAGCTTCATATAATGGATTCCTTAATGCAGTCACAGGAAGTGGTTGCAAGTCCAATAACTCTGTTGGTGGAGGATACTTTTCCGGTAAGATGAGGTGTCTGAAAGAAACAGGTAAAACAGTCTGGGACCCAAGCCACCTATCAGACACCACACGAATGAAGTATTGAGGCGGAAGTGGCTCATATATTGGCACTGTAAAGTTCAAAGTATGATCCTCATCAATATACTGCTTCTTCAGAAGAAAATATTCGTGATGAAGAACAAACTCGCCATCATTATCCTCCACTATTACCCAAAATGGCTCCACATATCCATGAACTTTGTCCTCCCACTGGAAATCTGGTGTGATAGTGAGCTCCACCCTCAATACAGTGCGAGTAATCGGCTGCACATGGGCTGCAAGGTTTAATTTGGGGAACTGGTGGATGAACTTATGAAGTGTTCTTCCCATCTTTGGCATACGAATAAGCTCCCCTAGCTCCTGTGAAGAGAGGTCATAATACCTATCCCAGGCCAAATCCTTCTTCTCCAGCTTCATCAAAATATCATTTGCAATACCAGTGAATTGGCGAAGAGGTGTTTGGACACTCCACATCTTCTTGTTAACCATCTTGCACATGTTCAAAGCCTTTTCTGCTAGTTGAGCCCATCCTCGTTTCAAGACAATCTCGAAAAGAGCTCGGAGAAGACGCCCCGCACTCTGAACATCCAAAGCCAAAATAGAGAGGCAGACAAGTGAATAACAGAATAAACGAGACAAAATAAATACATAAACTAGAACAAGCTGCAGCACAATCCTAACTGTCTCTCAAACAATAAATGAGAAAAGAGCATGAAATTAATAATACAAACCTGAGTAATGTAGACCATATCTGATGTCAATGAAAGCCCCTCAAGCTTCAGCTGTGAAATATATGCTTGCAGCAAGACATTGATCTTGGCACTGGGCTCTTCCAGGCTTTCCTTCACGGGAATGGGAACACGATCCAAAAGCTTTGCTAGCTCCATCTTTTCATCCTGCCGCACAGTAACGTACTTAAATTCTTCACTGAGCGAGAACAATCGACAAAGTTCAATATCCCCCATGGTAGGCTTCAAATGCTCATTATATGTGGATATTGTTCCATGGGTTATATAGTAATAACTCGCAATACGTCCCAAGTCTGTAACCTGGAAATATCCACTTTTTCTGTCGTACTTAATCAAATTGTTCTTGTCCAAGATGGTTGCAGCGGAATGGATCTGCAAGATAAAAAGGTTGAAGACAACATGAGACATTCATAAGAAATACAGAATGCAGGAATCCAGATAAACGTCGCAAAATACCACAGCAACGATAAGAACTAAATGGACAAGAACTAAATGAGTCCAAGGGAAATCAGATAGAACTAAAGATAAAATAAATCAACCCGTAAGCCATCATGGTCAACGACTCAACACAGAGACTCAAGTACCATAAAATATCTAATAGAATGGGACAAACAAATTCCGATAACCAATAAAAAAATTTAGATTACTATGTCAAGCCCTTATGTTCACGCATTTCCTCTCCAGTGATATGCACTTGTTTGTTATCTTGTGTAATTAAGAGAATGGTTATATACTATACTACTATTACTAATTCGGCAAAGCAATGAAAATGCCAACACCAAAAAACGAAAAGTTTGGGCGGTTCTTACCAAATCAGCTCGTCTCTCCTCCAATGTAATATCTCTGGAGAGAACATCAGCTTCCAGACCATAGAGTGTAGGGTTACGTAACATGCGAACATACAGGTAAGTGTATCCTAACCAATTGCAAGCTTCTCTAGCATTCTGAACAGTTCCAAGAACGATTTCAGCATTCAGTTGGTCAGCCAATTTGGATATGAATTGACTTTCAATGGGAAGCTGTTGGTTCATCAAAGAAAGATAGTATTGAAGTTCATTGTGGCCAGTAATGATAATCCCTTCTCCATACGAATCAAACTGAGGTCTTCCTGCGCGCCCCAACATCTGCATAACATCCAAAGGACTTAGTTCAGTCCATGCTCCCTTTTCTGGATCATAGATCTGAGTCCCTTTGATTATCACGGTGTGAGCTGGCAGATTCACACCCCAAGCAAGTGTTGCTGTGGAAACCAAAACTTGTACGTGCCCATCAGCAAAGAGATCCTCAACCAGTTGGCGATCTGCCCTGTTCAATCCAGCATGATGAATAGCAAAACCATATGGCAGAAGATCTTTGAGATCATTGCTCTTGACCAAATCTGTATGAGTAGTTAGAATCTCGCGGCTCGCACTGTCTTCTTTCAGAAACCTACCAAGGGTGTCCTTAGCAAGTGCAGTATCTCTTATTGCACGAGCTGTTTTGGCTGTTTCTTTCCTCGAATGGACAAAGATAAGGACTTGATGTTTTCCAGCTACAGCCACGACCTTCTCGTAGCAGAGATCATTCATCAACTGGAACCTCTGCAATGGTTTCCTTACCATGATTCCAATATACTGTTGAGAAAGGGGGACAGGTCTGTAACTGTTATCAAAATAAAACAGTCCCTTCTTAAGATCAACACGCAAGAACAATGCCACATCTTCGTAGTTAGGGAGTGTAGCAGATAACCCCACCAACCGAATATGATCTTTCGTGGTCTCAATCTGCCTAACGGTTCTAGCGACAATACTTTCAAGAACAGGGCCTCTATTATCATGGAGAAGATGAATTTCATCAATGATAAGAAGTTTGACCAGTTGAGTGTAAGTCCGGTCTCCCGACTTTCGGGTAATGATATCCCACTTCTCAGGAGTTGTGACAATAATTTGAGTTTCTTCGATCTGTTGGCGAGTCAATGTCTGGTCACCACTTAGCTCCCTCACAGTGACACCATAATCCTTCAAACGATTAGAAAGATTTCCAACAACTTCAGCAACAAGAGCTTTCATAGGTGCAACATATACAATCTTATAATCACTGTGGTTTATGGAACCATCCTCCTTGTTCATGTTCAGCGCAAACTGCTGAAGTATAGTAAGCACTGCAACATTAGTTTTTCCAGCACCAGTAGGAGCACATAACAGGATATTGTCTGCTTTGAAAAGCGCAGTCTCATAGACTCTACTCTGTACCCTGTTCAACTGGGTCATTCCTTTGAAAGCTGGCTGAGCCCACTCTGGCATGGCAGATATTTTTACAAGCTTCTCGTCAGGACTAAATGGTCTCGGTTTCCAGGCCGGCACATGGATTTCTTCATATCCCTTGCTGGGATGTCTGTAAGACCCATCTGGAAGCACACACTTCTTCGAAACCAACAGTCTACTTTGCTCTTGTGCAAGGCTGTCAAGATCAAGCAGCTCTGCCTGCCCCTTCAACCAACCACTGTCAGCGTCTCTATCGACAAGGCCCCTCCTACCCCTGTCCCCATCTCCACCACTCTCATCCTTCAACCTGCGAGCCTCTTCTCTAATACTCTTCTCCAAGTTCTTCTGCCTCTCCTTTGCACTAGCCCTTGTGGCATGCAACTGTTCTACAATTGCAGCCAAATCTGGACCCAACTGCAACATTTCCTCCTCAATTTTCTTCCTCTCATCTTGATCTTCGGCTCTGGCCAAACGCGTGCACCAGACAATCTTCAGCCGGTTTCGACACAGAAACTTAATAAGGCTGAATTTGTCAAACTGAAGGTGAACCAACAGCTTGGTTTCAACTTCCCTGTCATCTCCTTCAGCGAGTATCTTGAGCACCTCTTCAGCAAGCTTCTGGCATTGTTGTGGATCAATCTGTTTCTCATAAGCTTCAGATATCTTCCTCTGAAGCCAATAAGCATCAATGTCCTGAACATTAAGGCTCATACCCTCATTTGCTTCCTGCATTTCATCATCATCAATCCCACCACCCATTTGCATAGCCCCAGACTGATGTGGTTCAGCTACATCATCGTCGTCCTCTTCCTCGTCCTCCTGGACCATATCAAGATCACTCTCCTCGTCATCATCTTCATTCTCTTCAAACTCAACGGCAACACCCACATCGTCATCAAGAGCTTCATCACCATTAACCACGGCAGACCCTCCAGCATCACCCCCATCTTGAAAGTCAGTAATCAACCTCCCAATCGAAACCAACTGATCAAAGACGGTGTTGGGTATAGGATTCAACATTTTCTCAATCTCCTTTTTCTTATCAGCGTTCTTAAAGTTCTCGTTTTTAAGAACGGCCAAAATCTCATCAGCAGCACCGCTTATTATACTCGAAGGCTGGCCACCCAACTGTTGCTGAATGACGCTGAGCATGGCCTCATAGGCAGCCCTGGTTTCCTTGGTCTTAGGCTGATAAACCCCTTCCTCAGTGGCCGTGAGGACGCTCTCTTCATGCAGCCGCCGCTTTTTACTCTGTCGAACCGGGGCAGGTTCAGCATTCGGGTCCCGCTCCTTCTTCTTCTTCGACTTCTTAAGCTTGTCATCGAGCTCCGGCGGCCTACCCCTGTAAGCCCGGTCACCGAAGTGCTTGGGGTCAATCTTTCCCCATAGAGACTCCGGCTCGCCGGTGGGCTCGTGCGTGTCGCGCGGGCGAGAGTCGGTGGTCAGCACCAAACTCGAGTTAGCACGGTACTCGTATTGCTTGAACCGGGCGTGCGCCTCCGCACCGCCGCCCAAATGCTGCGCCATTTCGGGATCTCAATCCGAACCACAGAAACCCTAATAAACAAATTAAAAACCCCCAAACAAGTCAGTCTAGGGTTTTACTGCAACTTCAATATCAAATCACGACGAATACGTAAAATCCGAATTCGATAAAAAAATACAAGTAAAACAAAACCCTAGAAATGAACGCAAACAGAAAACCCTAGCGGGAAAAGTAGAGAAGATGAAAACACTCACAGCGACTTGCGACTTGAGAGACTGTAATCCGAGCTTAACGATGATTTGATTTGATTTGATTTTCTATCTGCAATTTTCTTGGTTTTATATCGGCTCTGATATTGTTTTCAACATAAATGTGTAGACAAATGTGACCGCCATGGATTACTTGGGCATCCTGAGGATTTGGGCTGAAGCTTTTGTGGGCCAATATGATTTCTATGTGGATCTTTTTCTTGATGGGCTTCGGCACCAATTTTGCCCAAAACAAAAAAAACTGAGTTTCTCATCGTTCAATTGAATCACAATTCATGAACAAACTCTCCGCAAAATGATATTTTGATCGAGTTCTTAATTGGTTTTTGTTTAAGTTTTTGATATAACTATATATTTACACTAAATTATGCGGGAATAAAGAATTCAACATTTTCAAAATTCAAATATAAGACATTTCAACAGTGAAGAGTAATACTGTTGAGAATAAATATGCGGTTTATGGAATAAGGAATTTTACATGACTTATAAGCGGTTGAACTATCCTACATATTATCTTAGTTTTATGGTGAAACTTCAACTTATTCAAATACCACTAGATAGTGTTCTAAAAAACTTGTCATAGTGGAAACCAAATGAGTAAAAGTTTCATATTGAAATAATTTATTGGACGGTGATCTATGAAAAGAAGACAGAGAAATAGAAGGTTTAAAACTTCAAATTAGGGTGAGCAGACAAACCTACAATCGACAAAAAAAAAAACAAACCGGAAGGATCGGTTCAGAATGTGGTTTGATTTTTATAAATTATGGGTTAACCAAATTAAACTGCTTATAATAAAATAATAATACTTGTATTCGCCCATTGGGAGATGAGCTCATTCCTTACTTGCAAAAACGTATCTTCATCGTAGAAATTTCATGACGAATCGTTCAACTTCTTAATCTTTATTTGAATATCATCCCTACAAAGAATTATTAAAATAAAAAATTGTTTAGTTATCCGAACATATCAAATTAATGAATAGTTCACCATGAATATGCTACTTGGTATCTATACCATTGATTTGATTCATTAGTTTGGATGACTAAACGATCTCCAATTCGAATGACTTTTTGTAGGAATGATCTTCATTGGGTTTAGTCCACTTCATTGGGTTATGTCCATTCATTGATTATCCGCATCAACTCTTTTTTTATCTTTTATTAAATTGTGATAAATGTCATCCTTCTTTATAAGTTTTCTTTTACTCAATTTCAGAATTAAATATTATTTCTCCTTTTTCCTACTCCTAATTCGTATCTTAATTTTTTCTTTTACCTCCATAGCAAGTTCTAATTAAATGTGTAAACTAATCTATATGATAGGTAATATATATATTAGCATATATCCTAGTATATTTATAAATGGATGGAAAATAAAATTCCTTTGGACTATTTCAAAGATGATAGATAGATTAAGTTTTATTTATTTTCGTAGATACATCTAGCGCAAGTTTAATGTGTTTTATCAACATGTGGTATAAGTATCATATATGATGACATGTACGGATCAAAGTACTCTATTTTTTATTTGGTTAAACCGAAAACCAAACTAAACCACCGCAACATTGGTGACTCGATGTAATCGGTTCTTAACCATTGTTGTTTGATTCTGATTTCGAATTTAACAAACTACAATATGTAAAATTTGTGCTGAATTCAGACCTAAAATCGAACCAACCTCAATCACGCCTAGACTTGGTTCGAATTGTTGTAAAAGTATGCGAAACCAGTACCACTAATGGTCCTTAAAAAAAAAAAAAAAAAGGAGATTCATCTCCTTTAAATAAGGAAAAATGCTAAGAAAACTCTTAAAAGTGAACTCTTTATAGACTCTATGTCATTTTATGTTTTTGACATAATGTTTTATAATATTGGCACGAGAATTTACGTCAAACTGTGAGGTACCTTTTCTCTTAAATAAATAATAAAGAAACCTATTTATGATTATATTAATATAGAAAATGAGGAAATTTGATACATGAATATTCTCATTTCTACTTATAGTAACAGTATTATAAGGAATCTAATTGTCATGCATACTAACCATTGAGAGATTTGTTTCTTACTATTATTATACAATTATGGAAGTTTTTTAAATATAAACATTCTATGTTTATTATAATTTCTATATCTCTTTTAATTTTTCCATGTAAAATAATTTGTCAATTTTAACAAAATTAACATGTGATATTTTTTTTTACTGTATTTTATAATATACATGCATATAGTTACAAAATTTAAATCATTCCCTTTTTCGGTTTTTACCTCCAAATTCTGAATACAGTACTACTTAAGTTGTCAAAACCTAACAAGAAATCGCAATTGTCTTGTAGATTCACTGATTGTAATATAGTTCATGATAAACATTAAAGCTAACCTGGGATTTCCTTATTTAGTCCTTTTTTTCCATGTTCTTTCCTTTCATATTAGCCAAAAATAATATTTTTATTTTTTATTAAAAGTTCCAAAGTTGATATTTCAGCTACCCTATATATATCGACATAAAATTTCATCGGTAAGAATCCTCACCACAACGCCATTTCCTCCTCTTCCTCCTTAGTGTAGCCAAAAAAAACTCAATCGGTATTCAGTCCTTGTATGTTTTTTATTTACTAGCTAGTAGTATTTCAATATCTTGTAACGTACAAATTTAATTTGTGATTTTTTTCAGTTTAACGTTTCAAATATAAGTTTATTCAAAGGTTGCCCAAAATAAGGAGCTGCCTGATATGTAAAAAGTAGTTTAGGGTTGCTGGTCGAGATGCTCTGATTATGAAAAATGTAGTTTAGGGTTGCCGGACGACACAATTTAGGGTTACCGGATGGAATTCTAAGTGTACAAAAAGTACTTCAGGAGTGTCAACGGGAATGTTCTAAATATAGTTTAGGGTTGTCAGCCGGGATATCTGAATATAAAAATATTAGAATTGCCAACAGCGATGCTCTGAATACTGTGGTGTATCGTATGGAAACAAACAGTCCACGACTATTGTTTACATTTTCCTTATTTACTATTTTCTTGAATATACATTCTACATTTTGTTTATGCAATCACAATACCCTTTTCTCACTTAGTTCTTTGGGATAATTACATTTTTTTTGTGTGTAATCGTTCATTTTATTTTGAAATTTTTTGTCATATTTTATTCTGTAAGATTTGATTGACATTTTTTAAATCTTTTTACAAGATCTCTATACTTTGCTAGCTATGTCAACTGATACCAACTCCTCCAACAACATCCTTGAAGTCATTTCAAAACCTACAAACGAAAAGGTGGTTGAAGACACCTTGGAACCTACGAACGAGATGGAGGTAATGCGTCAACCAGCTTCAGTATAAATTTATTGAATCTATTTAATAAATTGATTGGGTTATTTGAGAGTTTTTCAATGTACCCAATACCGGGCGGTACGCTATATACCATATGTACCCATATTCTGAGCACATTGAAAAAAAATTCGGTTATTTTTATATGCATGTTTGCCTCCCACTACATACATAAATTCTTAAGAAGTTAAAAATTAGATAATATTTTATAACTTATTAAACACAAGAATAAGAGCATGCATGGCAAATTGGCAACATCACGCATCAGTTTGAGTGCTTTCGACTTTCTTAAAGGTCTTCATAATTTATGAAATTATGTTAGAGTAGTTAGTAACTTTGGAGTAAAATTGGATTTTGTTGTACAGAATTTCTAATGAGGGGGCATCGTGCCTAGTAGTCATCAATGACTCAAGCTTAATTTATTCTTAATTATTTATGCCTAAATGAGGGAACTTTGCGTTAAAGTGAACAGTATCGGGAGCTTTTCGTTAAAGTTCTCTTATATATATGCCTAAATGAGTTTGTTTAAAATAATTATACTTATTTACTTTTGAAAATATGTATTTTTAAGGGGTTTTTGAACTTTAATCCTTCAAGGAGATTAAAATTTAAAAAAAAACCTGGTGTTAGATTGAATATTGATTTTAGTCCCTAATGTATTCTTAATTCAAAATAATTAATGTGCATTTTATTTAATGTCTCCCATTAAATATCTAAATTTATTAGTACACAAATTTTAATTTATTTTTTGACCAAAAAAAGAGTTTTTTAATTTATTAATTTTATTTAACATTCTTCAAACTTGAAAGACTCAATTAATGTACCTAAATGTTAGTACCGAAATGTGTGTACCTAAATATATTATATTGAACTAA
The DNA here is from genome assembly GCA_024362995.1 of Heteromeles arbutifolia. Lineage (NCBI taxonomy): Eukaryota > Viridiplantae > Streptophyta > Magnoliopsida > Rosales > Rosaceae > Heteromeles > Heteromeles arbutifolia. Next base: position 33,071,877 of record JANCRC010000010.1, on the reverse strand, counting down.
TATATTTAAATGTTATTACCGAAATGTATTTACCTAAATATATGCACCGAAATGTATTAATATTATATTAATGTACCTAAATGTGTGTACCGAAATGTATGCACCGAAATGTTAGTACCGAAATGTATTATATTGAATTAATGTACCTAAATGTTTGTATCGAAATGTATGTACCGAAATGTGTGCACCTAAATGTATGCACCGAAATGTATTATAATGAATTTAATATACCTAAATGAAGAAGATAAAGTACATTGAAATATACTGTATAACAAAAATTAGTTTATCTAAATATTCACAACAAAATATATTACGATGAATGAAATGAAAATAAAAATTATAATGAAATAAAATTAATACATTAAAAATTAGAAAGAAAAAGATAAATAATTAAAAAATCAAAATATAATTAATAAATGAGGTTATTAATGTGTCAAGGGATTAAAATTAGATTTTGATCTTACACATGGTTTTAATCTAAAAGTCATATTTGCTAAGGATTAAAATGAAGTTTTCTATATTTTTAATCGTTTTTTCAGCAAGGGCATGCTGCGGATGGTACTAAAGTCGACGCATCACGGCAATCACCAAACGATGATATTGTAAGCTGATGGCGAATGAATTGATATAAAAATAAGCTGATAAATTAATTTATCTTGTAAATAAAGCTATTAAAAATCAAGCTGATCAAATTTTCTTTTAAATTCCTGCAGCAGGAGCAAGTAGAATCTGTTGACCCAGACCACGAGCATGCAATGGATGAGACCGTGGCTGATACTGATCTCAAAGGACAAGTGAACGTTGCAGTCGATGAGAAAGTCCACGTTGTGGAAAATGAGCAAGTCGTAATAAAGAATGAACAAGTGGAAGATCTGGCTGAGAAAGTGGACGTCATGGACGATGATCATCAGCAAGGACGTCGAGTGGATGCTGACCGGGTCAGTAGTGATGAGCAAATGATAGAAGTCGTGGATGCGGAGAAAGTAGACATGATGGACGACAATGATCAAGCAACACATGAACAACCAATTGTTTCGGAGAACCAGGAGAACTCTACTAAAAGTGATGGATCTAATGATGATGAGCAGGATCCTGCAACAATGCTGCCTCGTGATCAACTGTAATATATACACATACTATATATTCAATAATTTGTTCTTTAATTTTGGGACTAATCATGAATTTAATCTGGCATCAATTAGGCCGGCGGTGGAGCCGCTCCAAGCCCATGTGAAATCTGAAGTAGGTGGCGTTGCGGATAAAGTAGACAACGACGATCAGGCAACACAAGAACAACCAATTGGTTTTTATGAGAAACAGGAGAATTTGACTAAAACTGATGAATCTAACGATGATGATGAGCAGGATCTTGCAACAATGCTGCCTCATGATCAACAGTAATAAATATACATATTATCATGTTGTTGATTACTTAATTCGTCCTATTGTTTTGGGACTAATCAGGAATTTAATTTGGTATCTTATGTACACAAATAGGCCTACGGCGGTGGAGGAGTGCCAACCCCATGTGAAATCTGAGGAAGGCAGCGGTGCTGGCAGCACTCCAGTTACTCAAGGGTACTCTAGGTCGTCGCTCTCCACTTATTCTGCATTATCAGGGCCATCGTCACTCTTTTCTGCAACTATGGTATTATCTTAGTTTCCCTCTTGAGTACTACTTTATATATTTATGCTCAGCACCAGTAATATACAGCAGTATATAATATATATAAATTGAAAAATATTTAAGGATACTGTTATTAGGACTTTGAATTATGACATCTTGCGTAGAGCAACAAAAGTTTTTACTAATATTTGTATTAATTTAAAGAGAAATGCTAGGAGGTCTCTCAAAGTGAGACCTGCCCTTCAATTGACTCTTTGTCACTTTATTATTTAACGTTAATTTCCATGACAATATTATAAAATATTATGTAAAAAACATGAGGTGACAGAAAGTTTGGGGAGAGTCCCACTTTTGATAAAATCTCATTAGCATTTCTCAAATTTAAAATGCATAATGAAGTTTTTAAATTGTCAATAACAACTCTCATATTTTAGAATGCATGTGTATGTTATTCCTTTCATATTAAGTTTTTACTGAGCAATTACCATACGGTTATTGTTATTGTTTAGGTGGATTATGCACCTCAAGAAAATGACTTCATCCAATACTTACTCAACTCTGAGCCAATTCCCATGAGCCTTCCCATGAACCTTATCCTTGGGAATAATCAGCACTCAAGTATTCCTCGGCCAAAGGGCATCCAGCAGGCCAATCGCCAACATTTTCAGCAAATGCCTATGTATGTGTGTATATATATTGGGAATATTTTGCTCACCACCCTTAAGTGATGGTGATGCTCACCATCTTATTTATTACTGTTAGATGAGTTTAAATTTCAAGATTTGTATAGTAGATAAACACAGGTCTCAAAATTTAAACTTATTCAAACGGTAATAAATAGAGTAGTGAACATTACCACAATTTGAGGGTGGTAAGCAAAAATGTACCTATATATATTAGCTAACTAGCTGAATATATATAGTTATATATAATTAATATTGACAACAATTTACAGTGTCATATTAGCTATCAGTTCTTCACCAACCATTATACCAAAAATACTAGTAATTCAACATAATATATAATTGTGGTAAATGGTTCCCAATGAATTACATTAACCTTAGCTGCTTCTTAATTCTTTGTTTAACTTTAGACAAAACATGGCCTCATCAGAAAACAACAACAGCAACCGTGCTTATGGAAACTTGCCTCAGGGTCTTCGATTGGACTCGTCCAGGCTCCCAGTGCTGGTGAGGAGTCAATTAATACTACCCAAAATCTTTGATTTCCCTAGCTACTTTGAAAGATTACTTCCTTTTTTTACGAAATTCGATGATAAAAATGGTCTTTATTATTACATTTGTTTAATTATGTTGTTTTTTGTCTATATATGCAGCCACAGTTGGAGGATGGAAATGATGGATCCCCCTTTCTGAGGCCACAAACTAATTTGAACCCCCATACAAATCTTTTCGGGTATGCTCATATTCATATGCCCAAATGATGCTTTCCCTTATCATGGTGATTCTCATTCATGCATATATATGCATACTAGACTCTTGCCGCACACGTTTTTTTATTTGTTTTAATTTTAGTTATTCTATATAATATCGTTTGTTTAAATAAAAAGTCATTGTAGATATATTATTTTTTTTATTAAAACATTTTTTTTTTAAATAATGGATTTACTAACCACCTTACTTGTTTTTTTTTTTTTTAATGAGGGAAGGACAATTTGGGTATACAAACCTGCATTTTTTTTTTATTGATACATGTCTGTGTTGAAAAAAATTTAGTTATTAAAATCTTCCAATTAACCTAGCTTTTTGGTAAGTGAGATTTTAGATTTTTATTATTTTTGTTATTGTTTTATAATTAAACTTCCCGATTAACCTGGCTATTTGGAGCGTGACAGCTGACAACACAAGATTTCATATTTTCAGTATTTTGTTCTAGAGTTAATTATTGTTATTATTTTGCTAGAATTATATAGCTAATTATTATTTGCATTTAAATAGAGGGTTGTGAATGGAATTATGTTTAACATTACATGAATATTAATATATTCAGAGCAGTGATATCTACACACTTAATAATACATGGATATTAATATATTTAAGGTAGTACTATCCATATATCTGTTTTTACCTTCTACACGTTCTTCTCAATTTTCGATCGTCGGATCGAATGATTAAAGATGATCAATTGACATAAATTAACCGTTAAACTGTTAGTGTGTGAAAAGTAAAAAAAAATGTGCGCATAACATCATCCATTATTTATATAGAATAAAAAAAGAAGAGAGAAAATATATGAAATGATACATTGTACCTATTTTTTAAATCTTAAATTGAAAAACATTAACATTGTATCCAGTCATTTCAATCAAATATAGTATTGCCAATCCCTTTTTTTTTTTTAAACTTTCCGGCCTAAATATTAGCTTTCCAGACATAGGTTAAATGGAAATTATCAATTTTTGTTTGATTTTTCTTCTGTCAAAGAAATTAGTACTCACTAACATAAAATATTGACTTGCGTCATCTATACAGGGCACAAGAAATACAATCTCAGGGCTTGACCTTGACCCCTAGCCAAGCTGCTCCTGCAGTCAATGGCAGCTTTTATTCTCCTGGAACCAATTTCAGTCAGATGAACCCGTTTGATAACATCCCTGTAGTTCCTCAAGTATGCATTATTCTTCCCAAATTTTATAATCAATCACACTCATGAGGTGCATGTGCTTGTTCTTATTGATTTAAATTTAATTTGTCTCTATCACAATATTCTGTTTTAAATAAAATGAAGCAAAAGTTTCTACCATAAAACTAATCGGCAGACCTACATATCATAGACGAATATAATTAAAATCGACTCTCGGATAAATTATTTCATATATATCACCATTGATAGATGATTTTATGGTAGAAGAAATTTATTTTTTTATCTCAAAGATGCCTAGTTTTTTTCATGTTATTCATCCCTTCGCATCAACGTCTTGAATCGATATTTGGTTACAAATTCATTTTTTCAGCAGGGGATGCCTGCCAACTTTCTGAACCGAAACAATGCATACCAGCCGGTGGCTGGAGAGTTGCCAAGGGCAGCCCCCAGACCTAGAGTACGTACTAATCCATTTTGTTTTAATTATTTCATTTTCATCAGTGATATCATATTTATCTGCGGACTGGTTGATATATTGTTCGTGTATATGTAGATTTCGATGAGCAACTGGCAAGAGAATGTGAACATTTCAGCACAGAATCTCTTAGCCAATAATAATTGGCTTCCTCAGGGTCAGTCCTCGCAGGGAATACAGTACAGCAACAATGCTTCTGCTTCCAGTTCTAGGTAATTATTAATCATCAATAATGAATTTAATTGTGATTTCCTTTATTTTTTTGGTGATTAATTATGAATATATTGTCATGAAAACTGACAATTAATCTCCTAAAATATCAAATTAATTGTGTAAAAATCCTGGCAGGGTCATTAAAAACGCACTGTATGATCCTAAGTACGAAGCCATGGGACTTCCGATAGATCCCCACCTACGCCTCTTTCTCGCCCAGCAGAGGCGTGAAAATGATCGGTAATTCTCCTCAATTTTTATAATTATTAGGGGTATCATACTAATTAGTAATTAACTGAGTTCGAATGTAGCTAATGATAATTATAAATTCATTTGGATTTTGATGGTTGCAGGACGCAGTGACTTGCCTTGAGAGCAGTTCTGTCGGAGCTATACCGATCGTCCGGTTGTTGCAGACAAGTTGCCGTCTGATTTTTAATTAAGCAGTATTAATAATCATAAACCTCAGAAACTATATTGATAGGGTTTGCATGGTTTGTTTGAAAATTTTGGATAATTAATTGTTTGGTTAATTTCTTTATGGACAAATTAAGTTGAATTTTGAATAACTATTGCTTATTGGTAGAACATTTTTTGATGAATGTTTACTAAACCCTCGTTTGGAAGTGCTTGTAAGTGACTAAAAGCGTTTTTGATGAAATTAATTTTGAGTTATAAAAGCACTTTTAAGTGTTTTTTGAAGAAGCATCATATATGTTCTTGTTATAGTAGGAAGCACTTAAAGTGTTTTTCCACAATCCACTTGAATTTTTACTAAAGATTAGTTTAAAAAACATTTTCACCAAAAACAGTTTCGTTATTTTAAAAGCACTTTCAAATGAGTCCTAATTTCCTAGCACTACAAAATCAGAATATTTACTCTTTCTGTATGAAGTAAAGAAGATATAGGCATACAAAATCATCGAGTAGTTACATTAATTTTTTTAGAGTTGAGTGTAAGATGCATATGTGTGTCAAATCATCAAATGAACAACATTTTTACAGAAGTTGATGACTAGGACTATTTGAATTAAAAATTCTTAAATTAAGATAGCTGAATGCAGCTATCTTAATTTAAGAATTTTTATTTACTAAAAAAAAAAAATTTAAGAATTTTTAATTCAAAGACCAATTGTAAAGTAGGATAAATTTTAGGAATAAATTCTAAATTTTACTCAATAAATAAACCTGTTTTTGTTTAAAATATGATATTGTAAAATTTTTACTCTACAGGTAGAAGAATTTAAACCAGAATGCATAGTACGGAACACATCCACTCTAAACATTTTAACTACTGTCTCATTTGCAACAAACCATTTAGTTTGTGTTTGTTTCATAAATAAGATAATTGATTATTTAAACTACACATTAATCATGTCAACAAAATTAAGAAAAAATAATCAAAACAAAAGTTATGAGAAATATAGTAAATAATAAACAAAATAATTTTATTTGTTTTCAAAACCTCACAGCTAGGTAACTATATAGATTATCCCAATTTTCTCTTCAACATTTTCTCTCAAATAAACGTTTTAGTGATGAAATAATATCTACAAATTGTCGCAAAAAAGATAAACATTCTCTTTAGCAACAAAAAAACCATTCGAAACGTTTTAGCGATCAATTTATACTTTCTCTCTTTATAATTTTTACTTTAAAAATTTAGTAAGTACGTACTTTACATGTGTACAATTGCTGCTGATCTTCATGACAAGAATACTTTTGAGATTATTACATACAAACCGAATTGTAATGGTCCTTGTCTGTCATGCATGCGTTTTGGGTCGGGTCGGGTGGGTGAGAAGATACTAAACCCCGACGCAAACGGATTTTAATTGGCGGTTGATCGTGCGGAGATGTGCGATGTAGTTTGGGTTGATAGGCCCCCATCTTCGTTGGTTTTTGTTTTGAACAATGATGGTCTCCCTTGTCCTCATTAGTTGTTAGTTGGCAATGTTTGGGATGACGTTTTAACTTCGTTGGTCTCTTTCGTTGTAACTCCTTACACTGCTTTCTTTGCTCTCTCTATCTTGTTGTTTGCCTCCTGGTAGGCTTTCCTGTAATCTCTTTGACATCTTTGCCCTGAAATGCAATTCCTAGTTCTTCAAAAAATAAAAAAATAAAAAAAAAAAAAAAAAAGACTCCCTTACGAACTTGTTGCGCCAGAAAACGACCACGTTTGGCCCCAGCATTATCATCATCTTCTTCTTCCTCAACCCCCAATCCCCAACGGCTGAGGGCCACCGCCAATGGCGGCCGCCGCCACTATTCCTCTTCTGCAGTTCGTCCCCGACAAAACCTTCCAGGCCAAGCACCATTCCAACAGGCTCCGACCCACCAAGCAGAGAGGTCCATTTCTCCTGAAAGTTTTGATCTTTGATCTTCTTTGAGCTTATTTGAGCTTCTTTTTGCTTAATTCCTACTTTTTCGTTGATAATTTTGGTGGGTTTTGTTTTGCAGGAAGTTTTGGTTTGTCTATGATTACATGCGCGTCTTCTAATGGAAGAGAGCCTGATTCTGTCGACGGCGGCGTCAAGAGCGTGGAGCGGTTGCTGGAAGAGAAGCGGCGTGCAGAGCTCTCTGCTCGGATTGCTTCAGGAGAATTCACCGTGGAGAAATCTGGGTAATATGATTATTAGTGATTTAAATTCTGAATTTAGTTTTGATCTGTTTTGGAAGTTTCAGCTGCATTTGGTCAAATTTGCTTAATAATTTGTTTAATGAAGTTTGATTATACTTAATTATAGCAAAAGCTAGATGTATAAGTTCAATTTTACTTTGATGTTATGTATTTGGTGGCGAAAAGTCGAAAACTTCTGTTCTTTTGGTGTTCTTAATTGTCTGAAGAAACGTCTAAAACTTGTGGAAGTAAATTAGTACCTGGGGAAGCTTTATTTTTGTGTTAATCTACATCTACATTTGTGTTTATGCATTCGTAACTCGGAGTCTCTTGAATGTGGTAATTAGTTTTCCATCTCAATTGAAGAGTGGATTGTCGAAGGTTGGTGTTCCTACTGGGATACTAGATTTCTTGTTCAGCTGGGCTGATGCACCTGAAAACTATCCAAAAATTCCGGAGGCAAAAGGAGCGATCAGTGCCATTCAAAGTGAGGCCTTTTTCGTCCCGCTGTTTGAGCTTTACCTCACATATGGTGGAATTTACAGGCTGACATTTGGACCAAAGGTTTTTTCATTTCTAATATCCATCTCATTGATTAATAGTACTCTCTCTCAAGCTTAGTGGATTGTTTTGACGGAAAGGGCGTCATTCTGAATGAATTACTTGTTGGTTCTTGCTGCAGTCCTTTTTGATAGTTTCTGATCCCGCGATTGCCAAACATATATTAAGAGAAAATTCAAAGGCTTATTCAAAGGTAAACCAAATTGATAATGTCTTTTCCTGTCCTCTCTCACTCTGTCTCTTCCTTTCTTAAGTGATATGTACTTTGTGCACAGGGAATCTTGGCTGAAATTCTAGAATTTGTTATGGGGACTGGACTCATTCCCGCAGATGGTGAAATATGGCGCGTTCGACGACGTGCTATAGTTCCCGCATTGCATCAGAAGGTATTTCGTTCTTTTCCTTCTCGTTTCAGTTGCGATTCCTTTTTTAATCTTGTGGAAAAATGTCTCTGTTTCCATACATTCAATGTTTCCAATAGCAAAAGCATTGGGCAAGGAATCCCTAGGTTCAAAAGTTTGAAGAGCATATTGATTTTGTTCATGTATTAAGAAAATGTTCTTTCTTTATAACAAAAAACACTTGATTATTTAGAAAACCGCAGATAGAAATTTTATGAGCTGTTTGCCTTATTAAAAGTCTCTTCATTTTCTAATTTGGACTACCTCACTGTAAATGTAAAACTTGAACTGGGCGTGGGAACTATTTTTAACTTTCTTTTCGTTGGTCAATTTTTATTGTTGATTTCTATTTTTTTATTTTGAACCTGTAGTATGTAACAACTATGATTAATCTCTTCGGAGAAGCTACAGACAGGCTTTGCCGAAAGCTAGATGCTGCTGCGTCTGATGGGGAAGATGTAGAGATGGAGTCGCTTTTCTCCCGTTTGACACTGGACATCATTGGCAAGGCACTTTTTAATTATGATTTTGATTCGTTAACAAATGACACTGGGATTGTCGAGGTATTCCTTTCGATTCCTTTTATCTTAGTTCCAGTTATACGAGGTTCGTTCCTGTTTAGCTTCCACTTATCTTCACTGTTCTCTTGATCACATATTGGTGTCATTCTATTTTGGCTAGAGCAGGCTGTGTACACTGTCTTGAGAGAAGCAGAAGATCGTAGTGTTGCACCAATACCATTATGGGAGATCCCAATATGGAAAGACATTTCACCACGACAAAGAAAAGTCGCAACAGCCCTCAAATTAATTAATACTACACTGGATGATTTGATAGCAATTTGCAAGGTAAAGCCATCATTTGTTTGGCACGACATGTTTCTGATCACACTCATGCATATGTATTTTCTTTCAAGTTCATACGTGGCTGGGCATGGCTGCTAATCTGATGCATTATTGCCTTAATTTTTATTTTTCATTTGTCAACTGCAGAGAATGGTAGATGAAGAAGAGCTACAGTTTCATGAGGAGTACATGAATGAACAAGATCCTAGTATTCTCCATTTCCTTTTGGCATCTGGTGATGATGTATGTAACTACAAACTATTGGACATGCTTGTCACTAGCTCAAATGGTTGAACTTATTGCTCCACTGTTTGTAGGTCTCTAGCAAGCAACTCCGTGATGACTTGATGACAATGCTAATAGCTGGGCATGAAACATCAGCTGCAGTCTTAACATGGACCTTTTATCTTCTTTCCACGGTAACAAGTTTGAGGCTTAGTAATGGAATCATGGAACTAATTTCTCACTTTTATATTCTTTAGTACATAGTAATACAGATTTGTACGTGAACGGGATAAATATAACGACTTGTAAATCTCGGGTGCTTGCTATGTTTATGTGTGTGGTGAATAATGACTACAAATAATCATGCTTGAACCGAAAACCTATTTCTCATGATTTGGTGGTTTTTGGCTTACTGCAGGAGCCTGGGGTCATGGCCAAGCTCCAAGAGGAGGTATGTTAAAGTTTTAATTTTAATGCATCCATATTTGTACCAGAAGAATCAATAGGTGTCGTGAATACTTTAGTCTATATCATACATTTTTTTTAATTATAACACTTTGTGTTCTTAGGCTGATTCTGTTCTGGGAGATAGATTTCCAACCATTGATGATATGAAGAAACTCAAGTATGCAACTCGAGTGATTAACGAAGTAAGCAGATCAGCTTTTATCAGAATGATTTCTATATTAATCGTCAATACGATTGTTTGTTTTTGGTTTAACCTTCCTTCTTCCTTTGTAGTCCTTGAGGCTTTACCCACAACCACCTGTGTTAATTCGTCGTTCACTGGGGGATGACAAGCTTGGAGACTACCCTATTAAAAGGTTAATTTGTCGTTCATCTGTATCGATATAATATATGTGGTTAACATTATCTTCCTCATTCCTTGAATATTACTATGCAACAAACTAATTCCTTTATTATATTTTCATATACAGGAATGAGGATATATTTATTTGCATTTGGAATCTACATCGCGGTCCAAAACAATGGGACGATGCAGATAAGTTTAACCCGGAAAGATGGCCATTAGATGGACCCAATCCAAACGAAACAAACCAAAATTTTCGGTATTTCATCTCTCTGCCTATTTAATGAATCGGATTTCTGTCACAATATAATGTTCTTTGTTAGTAATTATCGTATTCTGGAGTTACAACTGGTCTGTTACGCTATCTTCGTTGAGATGGGATTCAGGGTTGGATTTGTCCTGGAGGTTTTGTGTTAAGGATCTATGCCTTTTTACAAATAAATGACTGGTAGTTATGGTTTCAGTTACTTACCCTTTGGCGGAGGACCACGGAAATGCTTAGGTGACATGTTTGCAACGTTCGAGGTAATATAAACATTTGAACTTGTTGAATGTAAATCACTGAAATTTTTGCGTGCTTCTTATCACGACGACCATTTACAAGTATTCAGAGCTTCTCCTTTGCCCAAAATAGGAAAGTGTTTTGAAACATTCACTTTGCTGATTGACAGACTGTAGTAGCACTTTCAATGCTTGTTCGAAGATTTAACTTTCAAATGGCAGTCGGCGCTCCTGAGGTAAGTATCCCTATGTTATTTCCTGCGCGTATTATATCTAGCCTAAGAGTAGCTTTTTGAAGTGTGATTCTTAAACTTGGTATTTGCTGGCGCAATTGGGAAGAAGAACCACAATAAGTTTTTAATGATTCTATCTAATGATTGGTTCTCGGAGCAGGTCAAGATGACAACGGGAGCCACCATTCACACGACGGAAGGGTTGAAGATGACAGTCAGTAGGAGGATGAAACCTCCGATTGTTCCCACATTGGAGATGCCTGCATTTGAAGTGGATACGCCCGTTGGTGTCCCAAAAGGGGATTCTTTAGTTAGTCAGAAAGGTGAGGTTTCTTCTACTCATCCTTGATCCTTGATTATCGCAGTCGAGCTACATACATGATTCTAAATGGCTGAGATTTATGTTCTGATGTGTTTGATGTGCTTCGGTTAAATCTTCTGTTCGACGACGTCAGGTTTGTAGTAGATAATGCTGTGAATTAAGAGGGAGACTATATATCGTAAGATGCAATTAAACACCATTTCCGATCTAAGTTCAGTTCACATTTTTATCCACACCTCATTAAAACCTCTAAAACCCAACGCTTTTTAAGAAAAGAGTGACTTTTTTCGTTTCGGAGTTGTTCTGGTGGAACTGCTTATGGGTCAGCAGGTCATTTGTAGCAAGGCCGGAGCATGAAAGAAATCTGGGAATGTATTTTGTTTTGGGAAACTTTTTGGAAATGTCATATGTACTCAAACAATTTTTTTAAATTTTTTTATATGAACAGAAGTATTAAGCAATTGTCGTACTAACTTTCCGAAATTATGAATTTATCATCTCACCCTAACTTTGAAGTATTTCATTTAAAATAAATCACTACTTTGCACAAGACTTGTGTTCAGAGTTATTTCGGACATTTCAACATCTCACTCTCCTTAAGTTGCCTTGGACGAGCAAAATTCTAGGTTCTCAATAAATAAAAAAGGGGTTGATATGATATATGAGAATCTGAGGGCTTGGCGTTCGGAAACGAGGAACGGCGTGCACTTGCTTTTATGTGTTTCGAAGTGAATATGACTCAAAATATAGTCACTGGGACCCTCCAATCAGTGGTAAAGTTTGATGATATTCTTTATGTTAAAATGTCCGAAATAATCCTAAATACAAGTTATGTGCCTTGTACCTGACTTGTTTTGAATGAAAAACTTACTGGAATTAGGGGTGAGATGATAAATTAATGGTGTTAAAAAGTTGGTATAACAATCGTTTAAAATTTTAATTCATATAAGTTAACATGACATTTCAAAAAAATTTCACTTTGTTATCTGCTCGAAATTTTTCCATTTCGAGTTAGGCTGGAACTTGCTTAGCAGCAACCTAACCAACCCGAAGATTTCGAACACATAAATTTTATGCCAGAAAGCAATCGGAACTCCGCCAAAAATCAAACCCCTAACCGGAAGAACCAAATGCAGAGAGAGCAAGTAGCAGCCAAAGCAGCAAAGGGGAAATCCTAAATCGTCCAGGAAATTTTTTACGTAACAAACAAACTTCAAGGGGAAGGTATTATCATATCCTAATTTATCCAGGAAAATCAAACCAAACTCTATATGCAGGAGTTCCGACAACACGGGGAGTCCTAACTACATGAGGATGAATGTGTCCGACTATATATATCGAATGTAAGATTTGATTTGTCATCAGTTAATCTCAAAACAGAACGAGTACGTTGATTTGTTACTACGAACAAGTATTCGATTATTGCAAACGAAGAGAGACTAACATGCTTTCGATGGAGAAGGTGACGCAAATGAGGAGATGGATGATCCTTGGAGTATTAGCACTAGCACTACTTGGTTTGCTTTTCTTCTTCCCTACTAACAATGGTGCTTCTGAGACGACGAGAATTTCTGGAAGGCGAGCACTGAGGAGCGTTACTGGCAATGAGCTCAACTTCAACCAGATGCTAACAGACCAAACTCAGAACACGGTGGAGCTGAACAATGGCATTGTCCGAGTCACTTTTTCAAATCCCGGAGGAGACGTCATTGGAATCCAATACAAGGGAATTGACAACTTGCTTGACATCAAAAACCCCCCAAGCAATAGAGGTTACTGGGATCTTGTATGGAAAAACGGCGAGGACAGACTACAAGGAACAACATTTAAGATTGTTACATCGACGGCAGACCAAATAGAGATTTCTTTTAATAAAACTTATGATGTTTCCCTCGGAGATTGGACTCTACCCTTAAATGTTGACAAAAGGTACATAATGCAGCGTGGTCGCGCTGGGTTCTACGCGTATGCCATATACGAGCGTCTAGAAGGATGGCCGGCATTGCGCATCGATCAAACAAGACTTGCTTTGAAACTTCGAGAAGATAAATTTCAGTTCATGGCTATATCAGACGACAGACAAAGATTCATGCCAACAGCCGAAGATCGCGAAGGAGACCACGCTCAGACCCTTGCCTATCGTGAAGCTGTTCTTTTAACTAATCCAAGCAATCCCGAGTTTAAAGGAGAGGTGGATGACAAATACCAATACTCCAATGACGTCAAAGACATTAAGGTTCACGGTTGGATTAGCACTGACGATGCTATAGGGCTTTGGATGATCACACCTAGTACCGAGTTTCGTTCAGCTGGGCCGTTCAAGCAGGAACTTACCTCTCACGTCGGACCAACTACCCTCACTGTGTTTCTTAGTAGTCACTACGTCGGGAAAGATGTTGGGTTGACCTTTGCAGACGGTGAGGCATGGAAGAAGGTTTTTGGGCCCGTCTTTGTGTATCTTAACTCAGACGTTCCAAGCTCGAATGCGTCCTTCTCTCTCTGGGAAAATGCAAAAGAACAGATGTATGAAGAAGTAAAGAGTTGGCCATACAATTTCACTCAGTCCGAAGACTTTCCTAACTCCAATGAACGCGGATCAGTCACTGGTCAGTTACTGATACGGGATTCGTACATCAACGAGAGCCTAGTCTCAGCAAGTTATGCTTATATGGGTCTGGCTGCGCGCGGATACGCGGGATCATGGCAAACGGAATGCAAGGGTTATCAGTTCTGGACTCAAGCTGACAAGCAAGGTTATTTCTACGTGAAAGATGTTCGACCGGGGAACTATAGTTTGTATGCAACTGTTCCCGGCTTCATTGGGGACTACAAATACGAGTACGATATTACAATTGAAGCAGCAAGTGAAGTCAGTTTAGCTAATCTTACCTTTGAACCTCCGAGAAACGGTCCGACCTTGTGGGAAATCGGCACCCCGGATCGATCAGCCGCGGAGTTCAACATACCGGATCCATATCCAACCCTTGTGAACCGTTTGTTCACTGGTAATTACGCAAACAGGTTTAGGCAATATGGCTTGTGGGAACGATACGGAGATTATTACCCTGACCGTGATCTCATCTACACCGTCGGCACTGACAATTATGGTGATGATTGGTTTTACGCTCATGTGACAAGGAACAGAAATGGTACATACGAGGCAACGACATGGCAAATTGTATTTCAACTTGAGAACGTTTGGAACACCGGAAATTATACGCTCCAATTGGCGTTGGCCTCGGCCAACTACGCAGAACTGCAGGTCCGATTCAACAACCAGAATGACGCACCTCATTTTTCGACGGGGCTAATAGGGAAGGACAATGCCATAGCAAGGCATGGAATTCATGGTTTGTACTGGCTCTTCAGTGTCGATGTGCCGAGCTATCGACTTCAACAAGGATACAACACCATCTATCTTACTCAATCAAAAAACTGGGGACCTTTCGCAGGACTTATGTACGATTACATCCGACTAGAAGGACCTCCTCCAAACTGATTGTATTTTATGTATTTTCAAAGAGTTTTATAGTAATTAAGATTTACGATTTTTTTTCATATTTGTTTCAAATTATAACTTTATAAATTCAAGTTTCGACAAGCTAAAAAAAATTAAAATAACGATACAGGATATCTTCTGATATTGTCTGATTAGTACTGGATTAGTGATCAGCCTAAACATATATAGAATCATGAGCAGCCAAGACGTTGCTGTCGAGAGTCATGCAGGGGAGTAGCCAAAACATCTCCTGAAAGATAATAACCTTTTTCTAGTTGGCAATGACTGATCAGGTTCGTCGTCATCAGATTTATTGCAAGGGAAATGCCTGTGAAAGGCCTTCACTGCTCCCTTGACCCCATCTTCGCTATCCATGGCCTTCGCAATTTCTACAGCACGCTCTTTAACCTTTCAATGGAGAAGTTATGTTAAAATTGAATTCTAATAAACAATGTCAAGTTTTGTTCAACGCGAGTGCAGGTGGTGGAATTTTACACCAAAAAAATGACAATTTATAGCACCAGCATATGTGAATCACTTGTTAGAAAAGAAAACGATAAATACCATTGGATCTAGCATGAAGCGTATGGCATCAACCAATTTTTCAAGCGAGAATTCCTCAACTGGGATGGGTGCAGGACCTACACCTCTGGCATGCACCCTCTCGCCCCAAAATGGCTGGTCCCCGAAGAATGGTATAATTGTAGTCGGACACTACAAAGAACACAATATCACCCATAAATAAGCCACTAACTAAATCATTCCCTAATATAAGATTTCCCAATAATAATTTTATCAGTTACCTCAGCTTTCAGACCAGCAGCAGTTGTTCCAGCACCCCCATGATGTACCTAAAACGAATTTCCGTATCCAATGTGAAACCAAGTTCATTCGGAAAGAAAACAAAGTACAAGCAAAAGCCAGACCAAGGGGGGAAACCAAACGACAAAAGAAGTGCATCAAGTTTATGCATGACAACAGACTGCAACGGAGATAACATTTCAGCACAACTGTGAGAGAATGACGTTGTGAACACCAGTGCAATGAAATCTCAACCAATCAAAATGAGTTAAAAGCAATAAGAATTTACCACACCAGAGCATCGTTTGAATAACCAATCATGGGGGCAGTTGTCCACTAAGTACACAGAATCACTTGGTTCTACCGCTGAGAAGAGAAATATATAAAGCTTTTCACATGTAAAGAAGTAAGCATACAATGTGCTTGTAAAAACTAAAGATATAATATTTTATACATATGTATATATTTTATTAACGAATCGAGACTTACAATTACCAAGGCCACCCCAGCCTCTGTTGATAATGCCTCTCTGTCCAGTTTTTTCCAGAGCTTGAAGAATAATATCAGTCATTTTCTCCGGTTCTTCAAGAGGCTAATAAAAAACCGTAATAGAAGGAAAAACATTAGCATGTTACAAGACAATTTACCACTTTAATAAAATGTTCAACCAAGTAACCTTAACTATACAATTGACAGGTATACTCTGCATGCATTTGTAATGTTCTCAGTCAAATCAGATGTTGAACTGAGCAAAGGGGACAATTTTTCACTTTCATGAATAGACCCCCACAACCTGTTGGTTGGGGACCAGCATGAAGGCGGTCACTCATTGGTGATGTGTGGTTTTGGCTCTCATGGTGATTGTTTGGTCGGAGAGTAACAAGTGTTTTTTGAGTGTACGGTGGAAACAGAGCTACTCTGAGATAGAACTGGGCAAAGAACATTAAACATGAACAGAAAATGCTCCAAAAAAAAAAAGAAAAACTCACAAGGCTACCAAATCCAATATATACAGGCGCATCACCAGCTTCAAGCCACTTAGCAAGTGGCTCTGGGGGTTCATAATTTGAAGCAAGGTCAAGAAAACAAAACCCAACAACGTCAACCTTTGGTCCCCAATCTGCCAGACAAGTGAAAACCAAAGCATATTAGCAAATAATTAGCATACTGTTTTCTCATTTGGTCAAGCTAGTATATTTCTCCCCTAACAAATCATATTCTGGAGGCTTCTGCCATAATATCAGCATAAGAATCCCATTGTTGCATGATAAAGCTTATAGAGTGACCACGATGAGTATTTTGAATTGACCATGTATCTCTATCATATTTTCAGCAATAAATTGTAAACAATTACTTGTTTTTGAACAATGAGGTTATCAAACATACAATGAACCCCAAATAGGCAAGAAACAAGGTGAAAGGCTATGAGAAGGTCCTCAAAAGAATTTCAATCCAGGTGGACCAAGAATCAACAACAAACAAACCATACAACATCGAGTCCGTTTTTCAATTCGTGGAACAACGAGCAATAAAATATCAACAAGCTCACACCAAGCACATAGTGGGCAATCCATTGAAATACATCACCTGTAGAACTAAAGACAACCTCTAACCCATATATATATGGACAGAAAAGCCGAAATTAATCTTCCATTATGACATTCGATATCAGTTCATTTAGTATGGAAGAAATCTGTGACTTCATATCAAGTATTGACATGCAAAGTTTTCATCTGAAGGAAAAAGATTTAAATATATGACCTTGAGGTTTGGGAACAAGATGAGGACTCCATATATACCCATAGGGCACGTCAGGAGGAGAACTATAGTATCCACTTAAATATGTGATAGGTCTGAGCTTCAGCATTTTCTTCCTAAACTCATTAATCATGTCTCGAATTCCTAGCCAAATAAATGCATCGACTAATTGATATGATAGCTGGAAAGAAAAGAAAAATCTGTTTAATTACAATATATAAGCCTGGCAAACAAACGCATCAATATAGATCACTATCAGTTAGGTAGAAAAGGATATCGTATGAGACTCACTCTATATCCAATTGGTTGCTTGACACGAGATAGAGGATGGGGGAATTCACTCGTAGGCCTGAGAAAGGTAAATAGTTATCAAGCGATTGATCAAACAACAAAGAATGTTTCATGATTTGCTGCTTTTATCTCTTTTAACAGTACGTTTAAAGTACATACATATGCAATGAACTGTGTGTGGTTGAGAAATAATAGGTCAACCAAAATGAACAATGGACGATGAAACTGAGCAAATCATTGAGCAAAAGATACCAGCATTTGATCTAATCCAGGAGACAACACTTACGTCCATGGCATTGTGAACAATATATGAAGCGGTACTTTTAGTGCCTCGGCGACATGAGAGTGGCCTGGACAAGTGTTTGCAAAGTTAGGAGTCTACTAAATGATTTCAAACAACATAAATATTCATTCTTCCTTTTATATCAAGTTAAATGGTTCAGATATTTAATTTAGAAAGATCTTCTCGTAATTGTTATCTCCAAAGAACATAAGAATGGAGACTTTTTGAGCATTTCAAGCGGTTGAGGCTATGACCCCATGCATCCATCAACATTGTCAGTGGTAGATTGCCTTAAACACATCAATTTATTTCAACAGTAATAGGAGCCACAAACACACAAACACCTTGTTCTTAAAGCCAAATATTGTGTGTGGCCAATTCAATTGTTTGAAGAATGCCATTGATACTTGAAAACCCAAAACAATATAATAAGATGATGAAATCTAACCATAGGCTGGTGGATTGGCAATTATTGCTTCTGCTTTAAATGGAATTTTGGAATCAGGATCAGGTTCGTTGCATGCAGGAAGTAAAGAAAAAATTATTTCCTTCAACTGATGTCGCTGAATTGATATTTCCGAAGGTCCTGATGGCAAGAAACCTTTATTCTTGACCATATCTGTAAAAAACAAATGCACTACATCAATACAAAATCAATAAATAAGACAGGCATGTTCACATATGTGTGTTTTTTAAGGAACACACAGACAAATGGGCCTGAATCTTCAATGTTAAATTTCCAAGATTATTTCCTAACGATTCAAGCAAGCAGAACAAGGTACATGAAAATTAAAACCTCAATGCTAAAATAAGTTTGATATGTGGATCAAGGTAGCGGTTAAATTAACTAAACTTTATGCAAAGTAATAATTTCAGAAATTAACAAATGATAGGAATAAATGACCCAAGACTCATCATTATTGTACGCAGGGCACGGAAAAGAAACAAATTCTGCACTTACAACCAGCAAGAACCTTTGGATCTCCACCTAAAGGATAGAACTCCAACCCAGCAGTCAGGACAAAATCTTTGAAATTTGCATGAGTTGCTAGCCTAACCCTATGGCCATATTCCTGCAAGTAAACACATCCATCAATTCACATAATGTCGGGGATAAGCTTCCCAAGAAGAGCTATATTTTCCTTTCACTCATCGCCTCGAAAATTTCCATCACAATAAGTAAAATTCTCAAAGTACTCGGACTAAATTATATCTTTATGAATAAATACACGCACACAAAGCGCATTAGAAAGTAAAATGGATGCGAGTAACAGGCACAAACAAAGCAATAAATCGACAAAGCAAGTAAAATTGCTAACAACATCAATTTTCGTCATAAAATTAATCACCAGCAGAAAACACTAAGCAAAACCGAGCACGAGCATTTATCCAGCAAAAGATAAAAATTTCTCTCACAGTTGATGTCAACATTCCCAATCCGTTACACACAAAATTATGAAGCATTTCACTGTTAAGTTCTATATAGCTAAAAGCACATAAATGCGAGACCTGCAATCGCTTTCCAATGGCAACAAACGGCTGCACATCTCCTCGTGTGCCGACAATAAGCATTACAATTTGCAGAGGAGGTATATATTGAACTTCAGTTTCCGTCTCGCTGCCAGCTTCTCCACCAGAAGCTGCTTCACTGTGAGCAGCTCCAGTTCCGAAATCCAGATACTGCGGTTTAATATCTCCCGGAACGTCAAATTGCACGGTCCCGTCATCTTTCACCTTTGCCAGCCGTTTTATATATTTACGCTGCAGAATTTCAATGTAGTTCCAATTAAATCCTAGAAATTTCAAGGACTAAATTCTAAAAACATTAAATTCGAAAACTTCGGAAAATTCAAAAAATTAAATCGAGTACCTTTTTTCTAAAAGGAGTTCTTTGATCGAAGAGCTTGGCGAGAATCACAGCCAACGCCTGGTTCTGAGTCAATCGCGCGCTCGCAGTGAGTTGACTCGAACCGGACGACGTACGGACGGTGGATGATGAATTTCCAGAATTTTTCTCTGTTTGCACGTCTCTCTCCAAATGCCCTACCAAATCCACATTATTTCACAAACTCGAAACCAAAATTACGAAAATAGACAATGACGACGACGAAGAAGGAGGAGGAGGCGGTGAGGGAACCTGAGGAAGTGGTGGCATTTTCGCCATTAGGATTGGGAGGGGCTTCGGCTTCGAAATAGACGGACACGTCGCTGGAGCTGCCGGAATGGCTCCGGCGGTGGTCGGTGGAGGACTCCGTCATGGATTCGCGGGGAGAGATTCTTTCGAGGTTTGTCAATGGAGATGGTAAAGGTATCGGAATGCTTTTTCTAGTTCGAGTTGTTGGAGCCGTTGGAAAGCACAAAGCGAGAAAAGAGGAGAGGGGGGAGAGAGAGACAGAAAACAGTTGGAACTGCCGAGTTGTGACACGTTCCCAACGCGAGGGCGCCAAATACAACGTAATAACTAAACCCGACCTAACTACCGACCAAAAGGGCAAAGGATAATAATATCCACCAATTCTTTTTTACTTCTCACACACATCTTTAATTTTTGATCGTTGGATCGAATAAAGTAAAAAAGAT
The DNA here is from genome assembly GCA_024362995.1 of Heteromeles arbutifolia. NCBI lineage: Eukaryota > Viridiplantae > Streptophyta > Magnoliopsida > Rosales > Rosaceae > Heteromeles > Heteromeles arbutifolia. The sequence goes on along the minus strand of JANCRC010000010.1, from coordinate 33,051,227 downwards.
CAATGGACATAAATTTAAAAAAAATTTGTGAGAAGTAAAAATAGGTGTGTGTATAGCACACCCCAAGGGCAAATATGCCTTTTTCCTTTCTTTGTTTTACCGCGAATAGTCCGCATAGGTTTTTTTATTACTGACTTTATATCACCGACAAAAAATAGACGTGTGAATACTCTTAACCAACTGAATTATAATCTTTGGTTCACAAATTTATCATTTTGTTCTCGTTTCTTACAAGTGTCTTCCTAAAAAGCAATTTCATTTAATTTTCATCAAAATCAATCGCTTGTTTAAAACATTTGAAAATTAATTTTGTCTTAACACCTTTACCCATGAATCTTAACACTATTTTTTTTAAACGAACAATATACTCTACACTAAAAAGAGAATTTTTTATGAACTAATTCCTAAATTTTTGAAACATTAAAAAAATGTAATTTTTTGTTATTTAATTCAAGCTGTAATGAAAAAAAAGAGTATCAAACTTAGAATTTTAAGTGCAACGTGAATAATCTACCTACTTGAGTTATAAGCTCATTGTCACAAAAGATGTGGTTGGTACGATAAGAGTTCGTGATAGGTAGGCTTACAAGTAACCATCAAAGACAATTCAACAGGTGACCAAAACATAGTCACATCTTTATACAAGAATTAAAGTTTTCACAATTCAAGTGAGAATGTATGTATTGACTTCGTGACTTAGTAATTTTAAGTCTTGGTCCTTAAAATTATTAGAAGAGTTACTTTATGTTAAACAAGTTAACCATACGTGATCATTTGTTTACAGGAGATTGGACGAAACTAATGTTAAAAATATGCATTCATACCTATGAGATTCCTACCAATCTGCCCGACCCATGAGTTGGCCACGGGTCCGGTTCAAACCCGATTGAATTAGAATTCAAATCCTTTTCCGAAGAGAGAGAGTGAGGGGAGAAATTTTTAGTTGGGATAGAAATACGGATGATACACCACGTGTTTTTTTGTAAGTGGTAAGAAATTTTATATTTTAAGTTATTAACTTTTTAACGTACATATCTTACCATTTATATAGCGACACGTGATGTATCACCCGTGTGACGGTCATACTGGAAAACCTCTCGAGTGAGAGTGGCTTGAAGCAGTCCACGTGTCCTAACTGCGAACTCAGCACCCATAGCCAAACGCCTATCTCTTGTTCTTCTTCTCCCCGCTGTACACTATGCAACAAAGCAACTTGCCTTCTCAGTCGAGGCCTCGGGCAATGGCGGCTGAATCCATAGCAATGCTACCGTGGACAATATCCTCCGCCGTCCCCTCCGACCACCGCATGCCGCCGCGCGGAGGATTACTCTGCGGTTCTCACAGCCAAACCTCCGCAGCTCCAGCTAGAAATTGCGTCGTCGCCAGATACTCCTCGACGCAATCTGCTCTGCTGTTCTCCAAGAACTCGCTCCGGAAATGCCTGCCGCCGCTAAAGGCGTTGGTGGCGTCGGAAACTCTGGACGCTCCGTCGACGCCGTTTAGTGGGGAGGATAAAGTCGGAGTCTTGCTGCTTAACCTCGGTGGGCCCGAGACTCTCGACGACGTCCAGCCCTTCTTGTTTAACCTCTTCGCTGACCCGGTAGCTTCCTCAAGCTTATTAATTTTTGAGTTTTCAAGTTCTGAAATTTCTACAAAAATGCCATGAATTTGAATTTAGTAAACTTTAAGGTTTGTGAATTTTGAATTTAGTAAAATTAAAGAGTGCGAATTTTGAATTTAGTAACTTTAATGTGTGTGAATTTAGAGTGGAATCTATTGTATTGGGGTAGTGATTTTTGAATGTGCGTGAAAAAATGGGCAGGATATCATAAGACTGCCGAGGCTGTTTCGGTTTCTTCAGAAGCCATTGGCGCAATTTATATCCGTTCTGAGGGCGCCAAAGAGCAAAGAAGGCTACGCATCCATCGGCGGCGGCTCTCCTCTTCGACGGATAACTGATGCACAGGCATGACCTCTCTAACTTTCTCTTAACATTGACCTCAAGTTCTCTCGAATTGCTTGCGTATCGTGTAAAGCTTTAAGCTTGATGGAAATGCTGTCTAATTGGAATTTCATTGGGTACCCTTTTCTCCATTCAGGCGGAAGAATTGAGGAAGGCCCTTTATGCGAAGGATGTCCCAGCAAAAGTGTACGTTGGTATGCGTTATTGGCATCCATTTACTGAAGAAGCTATAGAACAGGTATTTTGGTATGATTTCATTTTGATTTTCGATGTACCTGTCAATTATATCTCGGCTAGTGAGTTATGTACGTCTTAGAGTTTATGTTGTCTTGTACAATAAACAAATATAGTTTTTGTTGAATCATTTCCACTTCAATTTTTGCTTCACAAATTACTTGAGACGTGCTCTTCTTCCTCTAACTATGACACCACTTAATTATAATGGTTGTTCTGCACTTTTGTCAAGTCTTAGGTTAAGTCCAATTGAGTTGGTAACATGCAAATTTGTTAAGAGATTTAGGTTTTCGATTGTGGTCAAAAGTTCATGGATCTGGTTGTTGATTTTAAAAAGATTTTGTAGATAAAAAGAGATGGAATTACAAAGCTTGTCGTCCTTCCTCTTTATCCACAATTTTCAATATCAACTAGTGGTTCAAGCCTTCGGCTCCTGGAGAGTATATTCCGGTGATGTCTAACTCTAACTATGTGTTGCCATATCATTGCCTCAAATTATAATCTTTAAGCTGACTGGATAATTCATTGGTTCATCAGGGAGGACGAATATCTTGTCAACATGCAGCACACAGTAATACCATCTTGGTACCAGCGTGAAGGGTACATAACGGCAATGGCAAATTTGATTGAAAAAGAGCTTCAACGTTTTGACAGCCCTGAAAAGGTATTGTTAAATCTTTCTTTTTCACATTGATTTTCATGCCTCTAAGTGAGTTACTTATCCTGCATCATTTAAACTAAATGAAAGAAAAAGTACCTCTTAGGGTTCTAAAATTCTCATGGCCTCAGAGAGGTTTCTTTAATCTCTATTTAGTGGGGGATATAAGGATTGTTTTATTATATTATGCATACTACCAAGTTGTTGAAAAAGGCTGCCACAAAAAGCAAAGCTATCTCGCTATAACTTTCCCTTCTTCTATTGACACATTTGTATATGGTTTCTTAGCAGTTGAGTGTTCCTGCAATAAATTTTTAGTGCTGCGAGAGACTATAGTAACGGCCTTTTCAGTTTTGGTATATAAATGTATGGTATAATATGCAATTCTTTTCTGTTCTGCTCTAGCTTTTCTCTTACTGACAGTGACACCTAAGTTCCAAAATGAAATTACTTGGTTATCATCCTTGTGTAAATGTCAGCCAGCTTAATTGGGAATGTGCATTACAGGTAATGATATTCTTTAGCGCTCATGGGGTGCCACTTGCATATGTGGAAGAGGCTGGTGATCCATACAAGGCGGAGATGGAGGAATGCATAGATTTGATAATGGAAGAGTTAGAAAAGAGAAAAATAAATAATGCGTACACCCTTGCCTATCAGGTGCATTTCTGCTTTTAATTTGATCTGATTTTAGATAAGTTTATAAAGGAAAATTGAGTTCAAGCCTCTAGTCTCTCACGAATAGGGATGGTTTTTTCGAAGATAATGTAAAAATAGTGACATACTCGTCTTCGTTGTTTAGATTTCTTTTATTGTATTCGATATTTATCTTATACATCCATGATATTCTTCGTGACTTGGTTGATTATAGTTAGTGAATGTTCTAACAGAGCAGAGTTGGACCTGTGGAGTGGTTAAAACCCTACACAGATGAGACAATAATTGAGCTTGGACAAAAGGGAGTCAAAAGACTGCTGGCAGTCCCTATAAGGTAATTGTTTGTCATCTTTTCTTTTCCCCATTGTTAGCTGAATTTTAGCTGCATCCTCTCTAGCTCACTCTCTCACTCTTGCTCAATCTCAGGCACACAAACGTGCGTGCATACGATCATATATATGAATTATGGAACTTAATTCTGTGATTAACTGTTGATGCATGATCCACAGCTTTGTCAGCGAGCATATTGAAACTCTAGAAGAAATCGATGTTGAGTACAAAGAATTGGCTCTGAAATCTGGTATAGAGCTTTGGGGGCGTGTTCCCGCACTAGGATGTGAAGCCACCTTCATTTCAGATTTGGCAGATGCAGTGATTGAGAGCTTGCCATATGTTGGAGCTATGGCAGTCTCACATCTTGAAGCTCGACAGGTAAACTCTCTCCTGAACAATGTTGTGTCTTGTGTGTGCCCTCCATGCGCTTGAGTCCGTGGGTAGGTGGCATAGAGAAGCTAGCTTATAGTACGATTTTTCATTTGTTTGTCCCTGCTGTTTTCCGTATTGAAAACCCATCTGGGATAGGTTCTTACTATAGTTTTCTACTCTGTGCTTGTCTTTGGATGGTGTTTCGGGTCTTTTATTGCAGTCTTTAGTTCCACTTGGGAGTGTGGAAGAGTTGTTAGCGACATATGATTCACAGCGTAGGGAGCTACCGGCACCTGTGACTGTTTGGGAATGGGGTTGGACAAAAAGTGCCGAGACTTGGAATGGAAGAGCGGCTATGTTGGCAGTGGTGGTTCTACTGGTCCTAGAAGTCACCACCGGGGAGGGGTTTTTGCACCAATGGGGCATATTACCCTTACCTCGCTAAATCTAACCTCTATATCTCTCTCTCCCTCCTCCCTTGCCCTCTTTCTTCTTTCTCTTCCCCTTTTACTCAAATGTACCTATTCATAAGATTGAGCCTCCTTTTTTCCTTCTTCCCATACACGTTGTAAGTTACATACTGATGCATTTGAGTCCCTGCTTACACGTTCGGATTTGAGCTGTCCAGGTGCAGCACTTTGTGGGGGAAAAGTGGAAAACTTGTATGATAAATGAAGTGTATGTAATTCGTATGTTCACAGCCTCGCACGGTGGACCGTGAATTTACATGTAGTAAAGTTTTGAGCTCTACTTTGAATGTTGATTTTCTTGGTGTTGAACTTTCGTTGTTCAACGGCAAGAAGCTATTGTAATTCAAAATATTCAAAGCAATTTGTGTACTTACGCAGATGATTACTGGTTGAGTTCGATTTGGCCAATTTGGTCATGTGCTTCAATATCTTAACCGTTTTAGTTATTTCCATCTAGTTTAGATGCGAATGCGCGCACATTATACGAGTTAATGTGCGCACATTGCATGTGCAAAGATTTGCATACATAATATTTTGGCATCAAACTGGTCAAAATCGAAACACAAGAACCAAAAATTCTAAATAAAGAATCGAGAAAAATGACAGCTATCATATACAATTTCTTGGATTTTATTTGTAGAGTTTCATAACACAAGGAATAGATCGACATTAGGCTTACACATCTTCTTACAACTAGCTTAGCTCCTTAGCGAAGAGTGGGATGACCTTCAATCAATTACTTATGAACGAATTACATATTTCAAGATTTGACTCTCGCTAGTAAACAAAAAAAATAAGGATTCAGGCTCGCGCTCGCTAAAGTGCTATGGAAAGAAAGAAGAGTGCACCAAAATGTAGGTGCTGCACCAAATGCTGGTGGTTGTTTCTTGTTGTAAGTGAATGCAATGAAATGATTCGGAAATAACGAATAATGAAACAATTCAAGGATCATAACATATTTAACCTTAAAATTAACATTAGACTCGTACAACCCAACAATAAAAAACCCAAATTTTGTACTAGCGGTACTCTAAATTAATTTAAATACGAAGAAGAAGATTCAAACTAAATATTAAAAAGAAAATTCAAATTCAGTTGTATAATAAAATAAATATATTTTGAAATGACCATATAAAAGTAGCAAATTCAGAATTATCAGAAATAGCCACAAAGTAGTAACTGAGCGGGAGAGTTCATTGCATGTCCAGTGTTTTGAAGTGTGGTAGAGGAGCCCACAGATACAAGAATCCGGTGGACCATACCCGTAAACACAAACTCTTGTGGGGGCCACTGAACAGTGACGTCATTTCGAGATGGCGTGTCTTTTGACGCGCGTGAATCAAAAGCTATCGGAGATGCTTCTTTTGTCTGTCTGCTTCTTGTATCCTCTTCCCGCGTGAACTTCACGTGCTTGGTCAAGACGGGACGTAAAAAGAAGAAACGTCTCGATGAGTCACTCAGTCACTTCACGAGATATTTTTTGTTTTTTATTGTGATCAAATATTGATAGGACATTACATGTTTATTGTGATCGAAATATAAATAGTACATTACGTGTTTTTATATAAATGATGAAAATTTTTATTTTTTAAATTATTAACTTTTTAACATACATATTCAACAATTTGTATAACTACACGTAATGTACAATTTCGTGTGTTCCGATGACATTGAAAAATCTCTCGTCACTTCAGTCACTGATAAATACTGATAAATGCTCTCTCTCTCTCTCTCCTGTCTTTCAACTGAGGAACAGCAAGTAAACCACTCAAGTCTTTTCTACAAAAACACAGAGGTCACACCGGCGGTGTGTGCACTGCTCCGACGTCGTTTCGCTGGCCGGACTCCGGTTTGATCCATCTCCTTTCTTTTATACCCGATGCTTTCTGTTTCAAGTATTTGTTTGTATGCTTTTCTCAGACATCAATTATTCTTCATTATGCTTGCTTGTGGAAATTGCACAATTATCCTTTGATTGCTTCGTGAAAAATAAGGTAATTTGTCTTTGATTGCTTCGTGGAAAACGAGGTTAGTGCTTGGAAACAAGAAAAAAGCAAAACAAATTTAGAAAATTTAAGCAAGAACGATGCTTGGCAGCTCAATGAACCGTCTTGGGTGCTTAATTAGTAAACCCATGTGAGAATATGAATGTAAATCGCCCTCGAATCGCGGAGGACATGGAGTTCTCTGCAATTGTTTAGCTTAGTGAGAAGTCCATGAATTGAGAGTGGAACATCATGGTAAAATTTGTGTTCTTGGAATGTTTTATTGGTTTTGATTTGGTGTGTAGATGTGTGTTGTTTGGAAACAGGTATGGTTTCGTGTGTTTGGTAGCTTATATGTGCGTGTTACAATTTTTTATTTGGTTAAATTTTGAATTCCCAGCTCTTCCTTGAAGTAAAAGTTGTGTTCTTGGGTGAATTTCGAGCTCTAACTTGAAGTTCATGAATTCAATGTGTAACAGTAAAGTAAAAGTTGCGTTCTTGGAATGGTTTATGGTTTTTAATTTGGTATAGCATGTGTGTTGTTTGGAAACAGGAATAGTTTTCGTGTGTTAGGTAGCATAATCGTGCATGTTTTGCTTTTGGACTGGGATAAATTTTGAATTTTCTGAGATCCTTACCCCTTGTTCAACTCTTATGTAAAACCGAGGATTTAAGGCAGCAAGTCTCATTGTACTTGTCAGTTCCCGATATACATGAGTTTTATCATTTTTGGCTCGTTTGATGCCTGGGATTGGATCGGAATGGATAACACATATAATTGAACATATAGGTGAATGAATTTTCGTTTTGAGGAGATTATTAGGAATGAAGGAAAGTTCTGCTGTATAATATCGCCATTTTGTTGGGATTGGAAGGGATAAGTTTCCTTCAACATACTCTGAATATAGTGAGTTTATGAATTTTCGTTTTGAGGAGATTATTAGGAATGAAGGAAAGTTCTGCTGTATAATATCGCCATTTTGTTGGGATTGGAAGGGATAAGTTTCCTTCAACATACTCTGAATACAGTGAGTTTCCAATCCAATCCAATCATAGGCACCAAACGAGCCCTTCCTCTCGTTGTCTTAACCAAACAAAAGTTTCAAAATAGAAGAAAGAATGGAAAGAAAAAACAAAAGAAAATGTGCTTGTGGAGAACAAAGAAAGATGGAATATATAACAAGTAGAAAAAGCGGAAAAGAAGTCTCGTTTTTAATTATTCCAAACTGATTTTTTTCAACTGTTTAACGTGTTTAGCAAATGAATACCCGTGTTTGACAATTTTAGTACATTTTTTGTGTGTGACAGTTCTTGTAAGAGTGATTACCATTTCACAGTAGACTTGGAATCTGTCGTTTTCCCTTCATCTATCATTGTATTGCTACTCATAAGTGTTTATTTGAGTCATATGTTTTTGTTTGGTTAACTGGATTTTATTTTTTTCTGCAGGTTTTTGTGTGTTGAAAATGTGAGTTAACATAGTGGAAGAAATAGTGAGTGTGGAATTGCAGCAAGATTTCATTGTGAAAGGTTAAATGTCAGGGACCAAAGTGCTTTTAACATACAAGCGAAAACGGCGATCAAGAAAAGCTCTTGAAGAGGGACATGATTGCCATAATTCACTTTTTGTGTCTCCGAGTGACACTTCTCTAAGTAGAGAAGACTTGCAACTTTGTTTGATTGATAAGCGTGCCCCAGAAGACTATGACAGAAATGATTCTTCAATACCTCAGCCAATACGAAAATCAAGCAGACTGGAGAGTCTCGATGAGGGTCTCTCCCGTCACAAGAAAGTTGGCTCGTCCTCAAATACTAATAGTGAAGCATTGGTTGACGATGATAATGCTGGAGGGAAGTTAGTTTCCGGGTTAATGGGGAATGCCACTGAAATGACCGCTGATTTTGTCAGGCCGAAATCATCATCATCATCATTTGAAAGAAAAGCCACCTCTGAATGTGATGGTATTATGCTAAGATTGAATGCACCAAACTTGGAAGAGACTGATCCATTCTCTAAAATTAAGGCGGATAACTTATGCTACGATTCAGCTGTGCAGACCAAGTTGACTGCCCCATTAATTACTTTCTGCCGAAGGAAAAAAAGAAGAAAGGATATAGATAAGTCTGATATACAAAGCAAATCTGTGCCTGCAGAAAATGATTGCTCATTGGTAACCAAATTGAGTAATCGTGTTTGTGCTAATGCCGCTTCGTGCGAAGAAGCTTCCCCTGAAAAGTGCTCCATAGATCATGAGACAGATTTGAAGCACTCCAGAGACAAAGCTCAAGTTTTGTCAAGTGATGATCTTAAAGTGACAGAACTCCCTTGTGTAGGCCAATCACTTCCTTATTTGCACCTGTCCGTTATCCCAACCTGTAAGACTTCATTAATTTCTAGGCATGCGTTATTGAACCAGTTACCTTATTTTAACTGACAATACATTCTTACTAGCAGATTCATGTGGCACCGACTGCAATTTTGACTTAAACTTGAGTCCTCAACAGCAGCCTAATATTGCCACGCCAAAAACTATGGGGGGCTCCTTGGATTCTACTAGCCGAAATCATGCCGCTGTATTACATGAACTGTCTCCTCCACAAATGCCGGCTGCGAGAAATGAAAGAGTAGAAACTCAAGCTTCACAGTTACACAGAGATGCATTTGAATTTTTAGAAGTTGGTGCCAGCTGCAAAGATAATGATGATAAAGTTGGTCCTCTGATTTCCGAGGAATTTACTTCCAAAAACAAATGTCTGCCAGTAAGTTTTGTAAGTCTTGCTTTTTGGATATTTGGGGATAATTTGGCTGCCAAATAATTTTATTTTATATTTTCATCTCCAGCTGTTTCCAGAAGAAAAAACCAGTGACATTTTTTGCCCGGTGATAACAGAGCCTGAGGTAGTTGCTTCTTTAGCTTCAGAATGGAGAAAAGTTCTTCAGTTGGGAGGCCAAAATAATCAACCAAAACAAGGATCTCCTATGCTTTTGGGTCTATCCTTAACCAAAAAACCTGTATTTGCAGGATGTGCTGCCAATACCTGCTTCAATACATCTCCCTTTTTGAACTCCATCATTGGAACAAGAGAATTCATCCGAGATGCAGCTCTCCAATCTTCCTCAAGCCGTTTATCATCAGTTTTGAAACACAAGCTTGTGCATGACAGTGTTGTAAGCCAAGCAAGAGCTTTGAATGAAAGGGGTAGTTTTCCTGACAATTATATGCCATATAATACCATGTGGTCTGAAGAAGAGTTGGATTTTTTATGGATGGGCGTGAGGAGATATGGACGGGACAATTGGAATGCTATGTTAAGGGATCCAAGATTGCACTTCTCACCATGGAGGGTGGCAAGGGACTTAGCTGAGCGGTGGGAAGAGGAACAGTCAAAACTTTTTAGTGGCATATGTGTTCCCCAATTGGGATGCAACTACTCCTCGGGTCCAAAAAGAGGAATATGGAAAGAAAATACAACCGACATGACCCAAGTTTCACTTGGCGATGTTGATGCTTGTAGAGGAGGTAATGCCTCGAGGAGGCCACTAGTCAAGTCGGCTTATATTTGCAACAATGGCAATGAAAATTCCCGGAGGCCTCTTGGTTACACAAAAAGGGCATCTCATTTTGAAATGGGAAGGGACAAATATGAAGATGATGAATTTAGTATTCTAAATAGAAGTAAAAGTATTCGAAGGGGTAAGTTATTATCGACTGATGGGCCCACCACTTGTGTTGGAGCAAAGGGAAATTTACCCCACTGGCCCAGAGAATCTGTTACTTCTCCACCGTCAACTGTTTCATCAATTGCTCATTCAGACAGGTTGAATGTCAACCTTACTGGTTTTGATCCTCGGGAATCACATTTTGCACCAAGGAATGAAATGCAGTTTACATGTGGTGGTTTAAGAGTAAATGACCCACAGCCATTAAGTACTGCTCCTCTTTTCAACTACCCATCGGTAGGACTTGAGATGGGGAAACTGAGAAGGGATTATTCTCATCGTGCGGGTAAACAAGATGACGTAATTATTATAGACAGCGATGCATCTTCTGAAGAGACTATATCTGATGATCGTAGTGCAAGGCTGTAGCTTCAATGTAGCTTGGCAGGTGGAAGTATGTTTATTTATGTGGGAAGCTGTACAAAGGTGGTGTACACAGTTTGTTAGTTGGGCAATTTGTAAATGCAAGGAATAAAAGGGAACTTGGAAGTCTAAAAGAGACAGATGAATCGATTGAGCGGTTTATGCTTATAAGATAATCATACATCAGCTGCGAATTTTGTGATGAAGTCCACCGGATCATGCACTGAAATAAGCTGTCATTTCCGTAATGTGGCTCCAGGACCAACTGTATAAAACATGCTCAAACTGTAGATGATGACGACGGAACCTAATACTGTGTATTGTGACATGTCCAGTGTTCTATACGATCAACTTTTCCAAGCTGGAAGCGGGAGGTACTTTCCGATGGCATGGTACTTCAACTAGCTGAGGATGTATTTGATGGTAACTTGGTAAGGTTTCAAGAAAAGAGTTCCTCGAATTGTAGATAGAACTTATCCCGCTGAGGTGCTGCCTTGTGTGTGTGTGTTTGCTTGTCTGTGTTTTCTTCTTTTTGTTTTTATTTTTATTTTTATTTTGGTGTTTCCTGGTCAAATATTATATCAGTAGGAACTACTTTAAGCTTGCAATTTGTTTCTTGTTTGGAAATCTATTCTATAAAATCTCTTTTGAATTGTGTATTTCTGATTGCTATAGTTCATGGTCGAATCAAATACGGATGATGACGAGGAACATGACAAGGAAGCCGATCCCCAAGACTGTAGGAAAGACTATGGAGAAGAAGAGAAGGTAATTTAACAAGTTCATGTATTTCATTGTACCTTTTGTAATGTTCTTGTTGTGAGAACTAATAGCTACTCTTATCTTATGCACTAAAAATGTAGTTTTGTCAATGAGTATTAGGACGGTTGAAGTTTCAATAAATTCATAACAGAAACCGCGACTCAGAGAAGGTTTCCGTGGTCTTTCGAGAGGTCAGTGTCGAGCCAAATAAAACAGTTTGGGGCAATCTAAATGGATATTCAAGATGAAACTCACATGTTTTGCAGCTCCCAGGTAGCCTTTTTAGTTTTCGGCTTCTGCTATGATTAAGGCAACAGAGCCTTGATGGTAACCATTGTCAAATTCTACTTAAACATTTTCATGGCTGAGACTGGAAACCAAGAACAATGAGATTTATGAGTTTTTAAGTACAAGTGTTTTTTACATTATTCTTCCGACATGATTTTTTCTTGACCTTCACCTTCCTCCGAGGGCCTCAAAGTAGACCAAGTTCACTCCGATACATCTATTAGCTCGACGTACATTTGGTTCTCTCGTGTATGACATTCGAAAACAACCTTTAATTTGCACATAGAGGAATGAAACCGAAAAATCTGTAGCGTTCCTTGGATGGATATGACCAAAGTTTATTTCTTTCAAGAGTAGAGTTATTGCATATCACAATATTTCTACTATGTTATTGCTTCCCTGTTAAGATCAAGGCTAGCAATACCATCAACGGAAGCTGCCTCATCAGTACTAGATGAATCTCGCTTCCGCAAAGACATATTAGAGAAACATTCATTGATATCAGAAAATGATATATCTTGGTAGGTATAGTCCTCCATGTCATGGGAAGGAGGAGGAGGAGGAGCAAGAGAACTGCTTGCAGTTGTCCCCACCTCCTTGAGCTGCTTGACGGTGTCAGCCCTCTCCTGCAACTCCAGTGCGCACTCAAGTTCCACCTGCACTTCACCCATCGTGGGCCGTTCAGCTCCTGCATGGCGCACACATCTCTCGGTGATGTTCATAAATTTTCTCAAACAATCTGGAGCTACTTTTCCCACCAGAAACGGATCAATCATAGCAGGGAAAGTCTCACCCCTTTTCGCGCATTCAGGTATCTCTCTCTGGCATGATTTGGCGAACAACACTTCGAATAACACAATTCCAAATGAGAAGACATCAGATTTTTCGGTAAGTTGGCCAGACGAAACATACTCTGGATCAGCATAGCCACATGTACCGGCCACCACCGAGTTCAGTCTGATTAATGCATTTGACAAGACAGGAGGACCCGTCTTGGACAACCCGAAGTTAGAAAGCTTGGGCACCAAGTTTTTGTCCAATAGAACGTTGGAGCTCTTCACGTCTCGATGGATGACAGCATGCTTAACCCCTGCGTGGAGGTAGTGTATTGAACGCGCTACCCCAATACAAATTTTCAGCCTCTGCTTCCAAGTCAAGGGAAAGAGATCTTTATTTTTAATATTGGAAGGATCAAAGAGGTAATCAGAGAGGGTACCGTTGGGCATGTAGTCGTAGACAACGATACACTTCTTGGCAGAATCCGATAAGAGAGATGAGGTTGGGGTGGCGCAGCTGGCAGAGTAGCTGTACCTCCGCCCTGAACTCACGCACTCCCTGTAATGAATCTCTGGAAAAGCGCTTGATTGCAACGACGTCCTTCCTGTCCTCATCCCCATAGACCTTAATACGCCCTTTGTATACTGAGTCAAAGCCACCCCTACCAATACATAAGGTTTTGTCGAAACATTGAGTTGCTGCACTCATCTCAGCAAGTGTAAAACGACGGCATAATTCTTCTGGAAACGCCCAATCATTTTGTTTCTTCTTCCGAAGAGAGAAGAAACGAGAGACAGACTGCGCAGTACTCCCCATCACTATGCATCTAAGACATGGACTCACAAAGTGATCCTCCTCATCCTCTTACTTTATGTACATTCGAGAGAGGGGGTCTAAAATTATTAACCAGGTCCAGCTGCTGTCGGCTGGTTTTTTCTTGGAAATTAATGGCAGCATCAAGACTCAAAAGTCCTCCAAAGACCAAGACTTCACATTAGACAAAGTCAACTGAATCTTTTTACGATATGATTTTTCCGATGAATCCAACAAGTGTGAGCTGTGTGGAAACCCGGCCCACATTCACACAAACATATATACGGTATACCTACTTAAACCCAGTGTCTGTGACTTGGTGTCATGAGTTAATTCATTGTTTTGTGTTTTAAATTTCTCACTATAATGCTTTATTATTTATTTTGTAGAAACAACTTTGTAATGTATTTTAACGATTCAACTGTCTAATTTTTATGTCTTCCCTCATAGATCAATGCTACCAAATTTCATCCAAATCCAAAATTATATGACTGTCAGATTTTTTTATAGGCGTATATGATGGTCAAATTAAATGGAATTGGATCCCCTCCTGAGCATTAGGTGGGGATCCTCCTCATCAACGAGTGTGGGCCGTTGGATGAAAATCCAACGGCTATAATTATTATAACTTTAAAGGAACCCCATGTTTGTAATCGTTGAATTTTCATCAAACGGTCCACACTTGTTGATGAGGAGGATCCCCACCTAATGCTTAGGAGGGGATCCAATTCCAAATTAAATGATAGTAATTTTAGTGTTTCCTTTCAGAGCTGTGTTTGTCTATTTTCTTCGTTACAAATAAATATCTTAATTGTTTTGAATTGATTTAATTTTTTTGCAAGAATGATTTACGAATAATTAATTAAAATATAAATGATTCAGATCTTTAAAAAAAGTTACGGAGTCTGTCCTACAAAGTGTTTGTGAAAATGTGTGTTAAAGTATGATAGCCCCTTTGTATGTTGTTTATGAATTAATGAATGCTGTGTTGTTTTTTCTTAGCCGTTCCCATGCTCCAAAAAATGGTAATCGTGAAGGAAAACATTATGATGACTCTTTTATCCTTTTGCTTTCCCTTTTTCCTTTCGGTGCCATCATCACCCTTGTTTCTTTCCCTTCTTTTCCATCATTTACTATGAATTGGAAAATAATTGAAGGGCTGTGTCGATATTACATGATCATAGAATAACCCCACATTCACATCAAAATATTTCCAGTCCAGTATGCCAGAGTGGCCCCCTCACCACCTTCCCAACAAGAGGAGAGAAACTTTCAAGCTATCCTCTTGCAACGAGAGAGAGCGAAAGAGAGAGACAGACAAACAAATATAAACTCGGGGTATATAATATAACTATGAAGTAAGAATCTTCCCGATAATTACCTACTGAATGAGATTTGGACGGTGGTAAATATCAAAATAACTGTGAGTTAGTTATACAAATCACAATACATAGCTAGTTTGGTTATGTTCTTTTAGTAGATAAGAAAGAAAGAAAAAAAGAAATAGGTTCTTCTTCTTTTTTTGTATGTAAAATTAACCTTTGTTCTGCTGTATTTGAGGATCAGGAAGTGGCTAGCAAGCACAAAGTATGGCAGAGTTTGTGGTATCATTTGTTGTTGAGAGACTTGGGGACCTGCTGATCGAGAAAGCTACCTTGTTACATGGGGTCAAGCAAAACGTTGAGCAGATCCGCGTCGAACTAAGGCGGATGCAATGCTTCTTGAAAGATGCCGATAAGAGGCAAGACGAAGATGATAGCCTTCGAAATTGGGTTTCCGAGATTAGAGAAGCTGCTTACGATGCCGAGGATGTCATTGGGACTTTTACCATCAAAATTGCAACACCAATTTCCAATCCACTAAAAAGGTACGCTTGTTTTTTCGACCGAGCTTCAAACCTTAATCAAGTTGGGTCTCAGATTGAGGCCATCAAAGCGAGAATCTCTGACCATACTAGAAGTACACAAACTTACGGCTTGAGTAGTGTCCCAAGAGATCATCAGGGCTCGTCGAGTATTGCGTTTGAGATGCAAAGACAATTGATGTGGTCTTATTCCCATGTTCTTGATGACCATATAGTTGGTTTACACGGAAACATAAATGAACTGGTGGCGGAGCTCATGAATGAAGAAAAACACGGTCGAGTTGTGTCCATTTGTGGGATGGGCGGTTTGGGAAAGACCACTCTCGCCAAGGAAGTTTACCGCAATGATCGTGTTAGGCATTATTTAGAGGGTTCTGCGTGGGCTTATATATCTCAACAATGCAAACCAAGGGATGTTTGGGAAGGCATTCTGATTAAACTAACCTCTCCGTTGAAAGAGGAGAGGGATCGTATTTTGAAATTGAGAGACGAAGAGCTTGCAAAGAAGCTTTATCAAGTTCAAATGGAGAAGAAATATTTGGTGGTTCTTGATGACATTTGGTCGATTGAGGCCTGGAAAATTCTAAGTCCTGCCTTCCCATCGTCGGGAAAAGGGTGCAGCAGAATATTGCTTACAACTCGTAATAAAGATTTAGCTTCCTTTGTAGACCGAAGCGGTCTTCATGAGCCAAGGAATTTAACTGAAGAAGAGAGCTGGGAGTTGCTTCAGAAGAAGGCATTTCCAAGAAATGGTGATCCAGGTAGTTTACCATTCCAATTTCTTAAGCATGCATCCGGATTTTGTATCATTATGCATTTCCTTAATATATAAATAGTACTCAAGCACTAACTAGTTAGAAACTTAATACGTGGCTAACCAATGAATTAATAACTCTATTCTTGCGAGATATATTTGAAGTTTGTCGTTAAAATCTACCCAACAAAGGATCCATAAATGAATAAAAAGTCATCACTATTTCAGATTTTCAATCATTTCTTCAGTTTCACCGATCCTAATTATTGTTAGACTGTTAGTTGTTGATCCCTTTATGTGCATACTCAGTTTCATCACATTTTCTTATGGGATTGGTATCCCCAACTCAGAGTTTCGCTAAATGGTTTTCTTCTTTAACATTGCAGATTTAATCAGGAGCAAAGATAAGGAGCAGTTAGGGAGGGAAATTGTCAAAAATTGTGCTGGCTTGCCTTTGGCCATTGTTGTGCTTGGAGGACTTTTGGCCACTAAAGAAACAGTGCACGAGTGGGATGTCGTCCACAGAGATATTCTTTCGTATCTAAAGCGAGCCAAAGGGGACGAGCAACACTCTACGGTACCTGAGGTTTTGGCTTTGAGCTATCATGATTTGCCTTTTCAATTAAAACCCTGTTTCCTTTATTTGAGTCATTTTCCGGAAGATTTTGAAATTCCGCGAAGAAAACTGGTTCAACTATGGATTGCAGAAGGCATTGTATCGCCACATCATGAAGCAGAGGGAGATGAAACAATAGAGGATGTTGCAGAACGCTACTTGGGTTACTTGATTAATAGGTGCATGGTTCAAGTCGGAACTCTCGGATCAACCGGAAAAATTAAAACTTGCCGCCTCCATGATCTTATGCGTGACTTGTGTTTGTCGAAAGCAAAGCAGGAAAACTTTCTCCAGATTATTCACTATCTGGATGAAAATATGGTGGTGAATTCTTCTTCTTCTCTCATGCTTTCTGAAACAACATCAACTGGTAAAACTCGCAGACTTGCTGTCTGCTTACCTTCACAAGTCGATAATCTTATCCCGTCTGAATACGAAGAAGATCCCAACCTCAGTCTCAGGTCCCTTATATATTTCCATGCAAGCAAGTGTAGATTGGTAAGTTGGCAGCTTACAAAAACAATTTTTGAGTTCAAAATGCTCAAAGTTCTCGATCTTGAAGGTGTCAAGGGACCATACGAAAAGTTACCTAAAGATATTGGAAGCTTGGTTCATTTGCAGTTTCTAAGTTTGAAGAAAACACATATACAAGCATTGCCATCATCCATCGGCAATTTGATCCACTTGAAAACTTTAAATTTGCAAACCATAAGTAAATTGAGTTGGGATCCGACAGTGCAAATTCCGAATATGATCGGGAAGATGGAAGGGCTAAGGCATTTATATCTTCCCAAGTGGTGTGGCAATGCAGTTGATAAGCTGCAACTGGGAAATCTCATCAACTTGCAGACACTCATAAACTTTCCTGCAAACAAATGCGACCTAGAAGATCTTCACAAGTTGACCAATCTCAGAAAATTGGTGTTGAATGATCCAAAACATTTCAAAAGTTTGGTGAAAATTTTCAATCCCCAAAGCAGAACGTTAAGCTGCCTCGAGTCTCTGTCCTTGACAAGTGAGACACTTTCGTTCCCTGATGAGGTTGTTGATGTTAGACAACTGATGTTAAGTTGTGGCCGTCTACAAAAATTGCACATGGAAGGGCGGATAGAGAAGCTGCCAGAATACCTTCAGTTCCCTCCAAACCTTGCCAAGTTAACACTGTGGGGCTCTAACCTTGAGGAAGATCCAATGCCAACACTGGAAAGACTGCCTAACTTGAGAATTTTAAGCGGATGGCAAATGTTCGCTGGGAAGAAAATGGTCTGCTCTGACCAAGGTTTCCCAAAACTCAAGTCTCTACTCCTCCGAGGGTTTTCTAATTTAGAGGATTGGACGACGGAAGAAGGAGCCACGCCTAGTCTTTGTCGTTTGGAAATATCAAGTTGCATTAAACTGAAGATGATTCCGGATTCTCTGAGGTTTGTGAAAACACTTCAGGAATTGGAGATATATGGATGCTTATTCAAGGTCAACATCGGAAGTGAAGGAGAGGATTTTTACAAAGTGCAACATGTACCGTCCGTTGTAATCCGCAACTGAAGTTGATTAGGTAAGAATTGTTGAAGTTTATTTCTTCACTGGTTATTTCATCGTACCTTTTGTAATGTTCTTGTAGTGAGAACTAATAGCTACTCTTATCTTATGCACTAAAAATGAATAGTTTTGTCAAAGAGAAGGTAATTTAACCTGTTCATGTATTTCCTGGTTTGCATCGTCTCTTTTTGAAGATTTGGCTCCTAAATTCGTTATTTGCTTCGTAATACATCAATGTTGAATTGTCATGATTCTAATTTTATACGAGGGTTATTGTCCCAGCAGTACAAAAAATTATGCTCTGTGTATACAAGTAGATATACCAATGTTGAATTGCATGCATTAATTTTCTACTGAAAATTTGCAGCAGGATTGGAACTAGAGCTACACAAAACGGAGTTAGGAAACCAGAGAAGCTATATTTCTGCGGTGACTAGAAGAAGCTGAAAGTAAACTCTTTCGATTTGCATAGTTGCATATGTTTTCTCTGCTGATGGTTGTGATTCTCTAATGATGTACTGAAGGGGCATTTGTTTAGCTCGAGTCTCGACCGTTGTTTATGTATTTTTGAAATACTTGGTATAATTGATTATGGCAACAGAGCGTTGATGGTAACCATTGTCAAAATCCATTTAAAACATTTTCATGGCTGAGACTGGAAACCAAGAATGGTGAGATTTATGAGTTTAACTACAAGTATTTTTGACATTGTTCTCGCTCTAACTTTCAACGAAGCTGGTAGTTTATTCTTCCAACATGATTTTTTCTTTACCTTCACCTACCTCTGAGGGCCTCGAAGTAGACCAAGTTCACTCCGATACATGCAATTAGCTCTACATACATTTTTTTTTCTCGTGTATGACATGCGAAAACAACATTTAATTTGCATATAGAGGAATGAAACCAAAAACTCTGTAGCGTTCCTCGGATAGATAAACCAAAGTCTATTTCTTTCAAGAGTACCGTTATTGCATGTCACAATATTTCTTCTATGTTATTGCTTCCATGTTAGAATCAAGGCTAGCAATGCTATCAACAGAAGCTGCCTCATCAGTACTATATGGATATCGCGGATGCCTATTCCAGAAATTTTCATTGATCTCAGAAAATGATATATTTTCGTAGGTATAGTCCTCCATGTCATGGGCAGGAAGAGGAGGAGCAAGAGAAGTGCTTGCACTTGTCCCCAACTCCTTGAGCTGCTTGACGGCGTCTGCGCTCTCCTGCAACTCCAGTGCGCACTCAAGTTCCACCTGCACTTCACCCATCGTGGGCCGTTCAGCTCCTGCCGGACGCCAGCATCTCTTGGCGATGTTCATAAATTTTATCAAACAATCCGGGGCTACTTTCCCCTTCAGAAATGGATCAATCATATCCGGGAAAATCTCACCGCTGTCCGGGTATTCATACAATAATTTTACAATAGATTTGGCACACAACACTTCTAATAACACCACTCCAAATGAGTAGACATCAGATTTTTCTGTAAGTTGCTCGAACAATGCATACTCTGGATCAAGATAGCCAAATGTACCATACTTCTCCGAGTTTAAGGACTCAAATTTGATTAATGCATTTGACAAGACAGGAGGACCTATCTTGGACAACCCGAAGTCAGAAAGCTTGGGCACCCAGTTTTGGTCCAATAGAACGTTGTGGCATTTCACGTCTCGATGGATGACAGCACGCTTAACACCTGCGTGTAGGTAGTGTATTGAACGCGCCACCCCAATACAAATTTTCAGCCTTTGCTTCCAAGTCAAGGGAAGGGGATTAATACTGGAAGTATCAATGAGGTAATCAAAGAGTGGACCGTTGGGCATGTAGTCGTAGACAGTGAAACACTCCCCATTTTCTTGGCAGAATCCGATGAGAGAGATGAGGTTGGGATGGCGGAGCTGGCATAGTAGCTGTACCTCCGCCCTGAACTCCGGCACTCCCTGATTTGAACCTCCGGAAAAGCGCTGGATTGCAACTACGTCTTCCCTGTCGTCATCCCCATCAACCTTAATACGCCCTTTGTATACCGAGCCAAAGCCACCCCTACCAATACATAAGCTCTCGTCGAAACATTGAGTTGCTGCACTGATCTCGGCATATGTAAAACGACGGCATAGTTCTTCTGGAAACGCCCAATCATTTTGTTTCTTCTTCCGAAGAGAGAAGAAACGAGAGACAGGCTGCGCAGTACGCCCCATCACTACGCAACAAAGACATGGACTCACAAAGTGATCCTCCTCATCCTCTTACATTATGTAGATTCGAGAGAGAGGGTCCAAAATTATTAACCAGGTCCACCTGCTGCCGGCTGGTTTTTTCTTGGAAATTAATGGCAGCGTCAAGACTCAAAAGTCCTCCAAAGACCAAGACTTCACATTAGAGAAAGTAAACTGAATGTTTTTACGCTATGATTTTTCCGATAAATCCAACAAGTGTGAGCTGTGCTCATACCCCACTTTCCGCGGATAAGACAACGTCCACTTACCTAATTGAAATAACTGAAAGCCACTGTTTGGAAACCCGGCCCACATTCAACACAAACATATATACGACATTGTCACATCCCGGCCCGGGGTGCATCACTTCCCGGGCCCACTCCACCACCATAGCACGATATTGTCCGCTTTGGACCCCGACCAGGCCTTCACGGTTTTATTTCTGGGAACTCACGAGCAACTTCCCAGTGGGTCACCCATCCTGGGAGTGCTCTGACCCCCTTCTCGCTTAACTTCAGAGTTCCTACAGAATCCGAAGCCAGTGAGCTCCCAAAAGGCCTCGTGCTAGGTAGGGATGAGAATATACATTTAAGGATCACTCTCCTGGGCGATGTGGGATGTTACGACATACGGTATACCTACTTAGACCCAGTGTTGGTGACTCGGTGTTATAAGTTTATCACGCATTGTCTTGTGTTTTAATTTTATCATTATAAAGCTTGATTATTTATTTTGTAGAAACCATTTCGTAATGTATTTTAACGATCTAACTATTTATCTTTTATGTCTTCCCTCATAATGAGGGTAAAATTAAATAATAATTATTTTAGTATTTTTTTACTTGCATACCTTTTTTGTCTATTTTATTTACTACAAATTAATTTTTTTTTTGTAAGGATAATTTATGAACGATGAATTGAAATATAATAAATTCAGATTCTTAGAAAAAAATTACAGAGTATCATGCAAAATAATTGAAGGACTGTGTGGATACCATATGATGATATGATAGCCACACATTCACATCAAGACATTTCCAGTAACGCACGCCATTGACCCACTCATCACCTTCCCAACAAGAAGAGAGAAACTTTCAAGCTATCCTGAGAGGGACATACACAAACAAAGATAAACTCGGGATATATAGCTAAGAAGTAAGAATCTTCCCAATAATTACATACTTGTAGATGTAAATTTCCGTCGCTTTTTTGTTGGACAAAATTGCACCTACAAAACAATTAACACCTTTGGTCAAGGCCAAGAGCTTCATGCGCCCACGATGAATTGGAAGAGCTTTGGCCGAAGAACCTCCGATGCCAAAGTTAGAATTTAGAGAGAAAAAATGTTTAGAGAATTTTTGGGAGTTTTGCAAGAGTATGAACTTAGCTTTTTAGAGAAAATGGAGTCATATATATAGCACATGGGGTGGCCGGCCCTTAGAGGCTTTTTTGGGTGAAAATGGTGATTAATGGATTAATTAGGAATTAATCCAATTTATATGGAAGGTTTTGTAAGTTATGAAATGATTTCCTTGTAGAGGTTTTGTAAGTTATGGTATGAGGATGAATGAGAATATCTTTGAATTGGTTACCTATTTTGGACACTTTTAACTTGATTGACGGATGATTGTCCGCTGCTCGCGCGTAGGAATCCCAGTATGCCTCAAGGTTATTTTTGTCCTCTTTTACCCAAAAATCCACGTGTCGCATTGTGAATATTTTTGGCTCTACAGTACTGAATGAGATTTGGACGGTGATAAGTATCAAATAATTGTGAGTCGGTTATACAAATCACAACACAGAGCTAGTTTGGTTATGTTCTTTTAGTAGATAAGAAAGAAGGAAAAAAAGAAATAGTTTCTTCTTCTTTTTTTGTATGTAAAATTAACCTTTGTTCTGCTGTAATTTTGAGGATCAGGAAGTAGCTAGCAAGCACAAAGCATGGCTGAGTTTGTGGTATCATTTGTTGTTGAGAGACTTGGGGACCTGCTGATCGAGAAAGCCACCTTCTTACATGGGGTCAAGCAAACAGTTGAGCAGATCCGCGTCGAACTAAGGCGGATGCAATGCTTCTTGAAAGATGCCGAGAAGAGGCAAGACGAAGATGATAGCCTTCGAAATTGGGTTTCCGAGATTAGAGAAGTTGCTTACGATGCCGAGGATGTCATTGGGACTTTTACCATCAAAATTGCAACACCAATTTCCAATCCACTAAAAAGGTATGCTTGTTTTTTCGACCGAGCTTCAAACCTTAATCAAGTTGGGTCTCAGATTGAGGCCATCAAAGCTAGAATCTCTGACCTTACTAGAAGTACACAAACTTACGGCTTGAGTGTTGTAAGAGATCATCAGGGCTCGTCGAGTATTGCGTTTGAGATGCAAAGACAGTTGAGGTGGTCTTATTCCCATGTTATTGATGACCATATCGTTGGTTTACAAGGAAACATAAATGAACTAGTGGCGGAGCTTAAGAATGAAGAAAAACACGGTCGAGTTGTGTCCATTTGTGGGATGGGCGGTTTGGGAAAGACCACTCTCGCCAAGGAAGTTTACTGCAATGATCGTCTTAGGCGTTATTTTGAGGGTTCTGCGTGGGCTTATATATCTCAACAATGCAAACCAAGGGATGTTTGGGAAGGCATTCTGATTAAACTAACCACTCCGTCGAAGGAGGAGAGGGATCATATTTTGAAATTGAGAGACGAAGAGCTTGCAAAGAAGCTTTATCAAGTTCAAATGGAGAAGAAATATTTGGTGGTTCTTGATGACATTTGGTCGATTGAGGCCTGGAAAATTCTAAGTCCTGCCTTCCCATCGTCGGGAAAAGGGTGCAGCAGAATATTGCTTACAACTCGTAATAAAGATTTAGCTTCATTTGTAGACCGAAGCAGTCTTCATGAGCCGAGGAATTTAACTGAAGAAGAGAGTTGGGAGTTGCTTCAGAAGAAGGCATTTCCAAGAAATGGTGATCCAGGTAGTTTACCATTCCAATTTCTTAAGCATGCATCCGGATTTTGTATCATTATGCATTTCCTTAATATATAAATAGTACTCAAGCGCTAACTAGTTAGAAACTTAATACCTCGCTAACCAATAAATTAATAACTCTATTCTTGCGAGATATATTTGAAGTTTGTCGTTAAAATCTACCCAACCAAGGATCCATAAATGAATAAAAAGTCATCACTATTTCAGATTTGCAATCATTTCTTCAGTTTCACCGATCCTAATTCAAATTCTTGAACTTCTAGATGTGAAGGATTTTAAAACAACGGTGTCTCACTCGAATTATGGGAGCTTACGTATATTGTTAGACTGTTAGTTGTTGATCCCTTTATGTGCATACTCAGTTTCTTCACATTTTCTTATAGGATTGGTATCCCCAACTCAGAGTTTCGCTAAATGGTTTTCTTCTTTAACATTGCAGATTTTATCAGGAGCAAAGATAAGGAGCAGTTAGGGAGGGAAATTGTCAAAAAGTGTGCTGGCTTGCCTTTGGCCATTGTTGTGCTTGGAGGACTTTTGACCACTAAAGAAAACAGTGCACGAGTGGGATGTCGTCCACAGAGATATTCTTTCGTATCGAAAGCGAGCCAAAGGGGACGAGCAACACTCTACGGTACCTGAGGTTTTGGCTTTGAGCTATCATGATTTGCCTTTTCAATTAAAACCCTGTTTCCTTTATTTGAGTCATTTCCCGGAAGATTTTGAAATTCCGCGGAGAAAACTGGTTCAATTATGGATTGCAGAAGGCATTGTATTGCCACATCATGAAACAGAGGGAGATGAAACAATAGAGGATGTTGCAGAACGCTACTTGGGTTACTTGATTAATAGGTGCATGGTTCAAGTTGGAACTCTCGGATCAACCGGAAAAATTAAAACTTGCCGCCTCCATGATCTTATGCGTGACTTGTGTTTGTCGAAAGCAAAGCAGGAAAACTTTCTCCAGATTATTCACTATCCGGATGAAAATATGGTGGTGAATTCTTCTTCTTCTCGCATGCTTTCTGAAACAACATCAACTGGTAAAACTCGCAGACTTGCTGTCTTCTTACCTTCACAAGTCGATAATCTTATCCCGTCTAAATACAAAGAAGATTCCAACCTCAGTCTCAGGTCCCTTATATATTTCCATGCAAGCAAGTGTAGATTGGTAAATTGGCAGCTTACAAAAACAATTTTTGAGTTCAAAATGCTCAAAGTTCTCGATCTTGAAGGTGTCAAGGGACCGTATGAAAAGTTACCTAAAGATATCGGGGACTTGGTTCAGTTGCAGTTTCTAAGTTTGAAGAAAACACATATACAAGCATTGCCATCATCCATCGGCAATTTGATCCACTTGAAAACTTTAAATTTGCAAACCATAAGTAAATTGTGTTGGGATCCGACAGTGCAAATTCCGAATGTGATCTGGAAGATGGAAGGGCTAAGGCATTTATATCTTCCCAAGTGGTGTGTGCAAATTACGAATGTGATCTGGAAGTTGGGAAATCTCATCAACTTGCAGATACTCGTAAACTTTCCTGCAAACAAATGCGACGTAGAAGATCTTCGCAAGTTGACCAATCTCAGAAAATTGGTGTTGAATGATCCAAAACATTTCAAAAGTTTGGTGAAAATTTTCAGTCCCCAAAGCAGAACGTTAAGCTGCCTCGAGTCTCTGTCCTTGACAAGTGAGACACTTTCGTTCCCTGATGAGGTTGTTGATGTTAGACAACTAATGTTAAGTTGTCGCCGTCTACAAAAATTGCACGTGGAAGGGCGGATAGAGAAGCTGCCAGAATACCATCAGTTCCCTCCAAACCTTGCCAAGTTAACATTGTGGGGCTCTAACCTTGAGGAAGATCCAATGCCAACACTGGAAAGACTGCCTAACTTGAGAATTTTAAGCGGATGGCAAATGTTCGCTGGGAAGAAAATGGTCTGCTCTGACCAAGGTTTCCCAAAACTCAAGTCTCTACTCCTCCGAGGGTTTTCTAATTTAGAGGATTGGACGATGGAAGAAGGAGCCATGCCTAGTCTTTGTTGTTTGGAAATATCGAGTTGCATCAAACTGAAGATGATTCCGGATTCTCTAAGGTTTGTGAAAACACTTCAGGAATTGGAGATATATGGATGCCTATTCAAGGTCAACATGGGAAGTGAAGGAGAGGATTTTTACGAAGTGCAACATGTACCATCCGTTGTAATCCGCAACTGAAGTTGATTAGGTCAGAATTATTGTTGAAGTTTATTTCTTCACTGGTTATTTCATCTTACCTTTTGTAATGTTCTTGTAGTGAGAACTAATGGCTACTCGTATGCAAATAAAATGTATATTTTTGTCAAAGAGTATTAGTACGATTGAAGTTTCAATAAATTTATAACGGAAACCGATTCAGGTTTCCGTGGTCCTTCGAGCGGTCAGTGTCAGGCCAAATAAAACAGTGTGGGGGCAATCCAAATGGATATTCAAGATGAAACTCACATGTTTTGCAGCTCTCAGGCAGCCTTTTTAGTTTTCGGCTTCTGCTATGATTAAGGCAACAGAGACTTGATGGTAACCATTGTCAAATTCCACTTAAAACATTTTCCTGGCTGAGACTGGAAACCAAGAATAATGAGATCTATGAGTTTTTAAGTACAAGTATTTTTTACATTGTGCTCACTCTAACTTTCAAAGAAGCCGGTGATTGATCTTCTGACATGATTTGTTCTCTACCTTCACCTTCCTACGAGGGCCTCGAAGTAGACCAAATTCACTCCAATACAAGCAATTAGCTCTACGCACATTTGGTTTTCTCGTGTATGACATGCGAAAACAACCTTAATTTGCATATAGAGGAATATATGAAACCAAAAAATCTGTAGCATTCCTGGGATAGATATAGCCAAAGTATATTTCTTTCGGGAGTAGTATAATTGCATATCACAATATTTATTCTAATTCATTGCTTCCCTGTTAGGATCAAAGCTAGCAATACCATCAACATAAGCTGCCAGATGAATACTAAATGAATCTCACGGCCACTCCCGCAAATATATTATATGGTAAATGTTCGTTGATCTCAGAAAATGATATAACTTGGTAGGTATAGTCCTCCATGTCATGGGCCACATCACGAGGAGGAGGAGAAAGAGAACTGCTTGCAGTTGTGCCAAACTCCTTAACCAAAAAGTTCTTCCCGAAAAGTTATTCAGTTGGGAGGCCAAAATAATCAACCAAAACAGGGATCTCCTATTTTTGGGTCTATCCTTAACCGAAAAACCTGTATTCAGGATGTGCTGTCAATACCTGCTTCAATACATCTCCCTTCTTGAACTCCATCATTGGAACAAGAGAATTCATCCGAGATGCAGCGCTCCAATCTTCCTCAAGCCGTTTATCATCAGTTTTGAAACACAAGCTTACGCATGAAGTTGTAAGCCAAGCAAGAGCTTTGAATGAAAGGGGTAGTTTTCATGACAATTATATGCCATATAATACCATGTGGTCTGAAGAAGAGTTGGATTTTCTATGGATGGGCGTGAGGAGATATGGACGGGACAATTGGAATGCTATGTTAAGGGATCCAAGATTGCACTTCTCAACATGGAGAGTGGCAAGGGACGTAGCTGCGCAGTGGGAAGAAGAACAGTAGAAACTTTTGAGTGGTATATTTGTTCCCCAATAGGGATGCAACTACTTCTCGGGTCCAAAAAGAGGAATATGGAAAGAAAATACAACAGACATAAACCAAGTTTCACTTGGCGACGTTGATGCTCCAGAGGAGGTAATGCCTCAAGGAGGCCACTATTCAAGTCGGCTTATATTGGCAACAATGGCAATGGAAATCTCCGGAGGCCTCTTGGTTACACAAAAAGGACATCTCGTTTTGAAATGGGAAGGGACAAATGTGAAGATGATGAATTTAGTGTTCTAAATAGAAGTAGAAGTATTTGACGGGGCAAGTTATTATCGACTGATGGCTCAGAGAAGCTGTTGCTTCTCCACCGCCAACTGTGCCTTCAACTGTTTCATCAATTGCTCATTCAGATAGGTTGAATCTCGCCTTCTTGGATTTGATCCTCGGGAATCACATTTTGCACCAAGGAATGAAATGCAGTTTACATCTGGTGGTTTAAGAGTAAATGACTCACAGCCATTAAGTACTCCTCTTTTCAACTACACATCGGTAGGGCCTCATCACGCGGGTGAACAAGACGACGTAACTATTATAGACAGCGATGGTTCTTCTGAAGAGACTATGTCTGATGATTGTAGTGCAAGGCTGTAGCTTCAAGCTAGCTTGGCAGGTGGAAGTCTGTTTGTTTATACGGGAAGCTGTACAAAGGTAGTATTCAGGCAATTTGTAAATGCAAGGAATAAAAAGGGAACTTGGAAGTCTAAAGAGACTGATGAATCGATTGGTGGTTTATGCTTGTAAGCGAATCGTTCTTATACATCAGCTGCGAATTTTGTGACGAAGTCAGCGGATCATGCACTGAAATAAGCTGTCATTCCTGTAACGTGGCTCCAGGACCTACTGTATATATAAAACATTCTCAACATGTAGATGATGATGACGGAACCTGGTACTGTGTATTGTGACATGTCTGATGTTTCTATAAGATCAACTTTTCCAAGCTGGAAGAGGGAGGTACTTTCCGATGGCACAGTATTTCAACTAGCTAAGGATATATTTGATGGTAAGGTTTCAAGAAAAAGAGTTCCTCGAATTGCAGATAAAACTTATCCGTGTGAGGTTCTGCCTTGTGTGTGTGTGCGCGCGCGCTTGTCTGTGTTTTCTTCTTTTGTTTTTTTTTTATTTTTATTTTGGTGTTTCTTGGGTCAAATATACTCTGTAGGAACTACTTTAAGCTTGCAATTTGTTTCTTGTTTGGAAATCTAATCTATAAAATCGCTGTTGAATTGTGTATTTCTGATTGCAATAGTTCACGTTCGAGTCAAGTACGGATGATGACGAGAAACATGACAAGGAAGCCGCTCCCCAAGACTGTAGGAGAGACTATGGAGAAGAAGAGAAGGTAATTTAACAAGTTCATGTATTTCCTGGTTTGCATTGTCTTTTTTTTTTTCAAGATTTGGCTCCTAAATTCGTTCTTTGCTTCGTAATACATCTGGTTCCATTGATCAAACGAAATGAAATGGTCATGATTCTAATTTTATACGGGGGTTATTGTCCCAGCAGTGCAAAAAATTATGCTCTGTGTATACAAGTAGATTTGGCTCCTAAACCCATTCGCTGTTGAATTGCATGCATTAATTTTCTACTGAAAATTTGCAGCAGGATTGGAACTAATGCTACAGAAAACGGTGTTAGGAAACCAGAGAAGCTATATTTCTTCTGTGACTAGAAGAAGCTGAAATTAACTCTTTCGATTTGCATAGTTGTATATATTTTCTCTGCTGATGGTTGTGATTCTCTAATGATGTACTGAAGGGGCATTTGTTTAGTTCGAGTCTCGACCGTTGACTTTCGTTGTTTATGTATTTTTGAAGTACTTGGTATAATTAATTATGGCAACAGATCCTTGATGGTAACCATTGTCAAAAGCCATTTAAAACATTTTCATGGCTGAGACTGGAAACCAAGAATAGTTAGATTTATGAGTTTAACTACAAGTTTTTTTGACATTGTTCTCGTCTAACTTTCAACGAAGCTTGTAGTTTATTCTTCCAACATGATTTTTTCTTTACCTTCACCAACCTCCGAGGGCCTCGAAGTAGACCAAATTCACTCCGATACGTGCAATTAGCTCCCACATACATTTGTTTTTCTCGTGTATGACATGCGAAAACTACATTTAATTTGCATATGAGGAATGTGTAAGATGTAATCTAAAAATCAACAAGTTACTAGGATCACAGATATAACAAATATAACTACAATAAACCAATCAAACAATTAAAGGGAAATAAACTTATCTTCCAAAACAGAGGAAGAAGAAGCAATGACTACTAGGGTTTCAAGAAGGAACTAGGTTCAAGAATACAACAGGACACGTAAAGCACCAAGCCGTGGCACTGTGTGTGCAATCCGACTTCTCCATCTTCTTCAACTGTCACATTGACGCATACCAAGACACCCTCTACACACAACCTTCTCCTCTCTGCAAAACTCAATGCTCTCCAAGTTCTAGGTAATTGGAACAATAAGAGCGCCCTTTTGTGAGAGCAGGGGCTTGTGATTTTTATACTACAAAATCTGGATTACCCTATAATAATCCTCCAAGGAATACAAGACCAAATCCTTGTACAAGTATGAGTTCTATTCTCAAGCCAACAGTAGAGTTTCAATCCAAACCAAAGTTGAATTAACTCTTATAAACACATTAAGACCTCTTTATACCAATCTGAAATAACAATGATTATTACTAAACTATAAGAATCACACTCATACTCTAACAGAATGAAACCAAAAAATCTGCAGCGTTCCTCGGATAGATAAACCAAAGTTTATTTCTTTCAAGAGTACAGTTATTGCATATCACAATATTTCTTCTATGTTAGAATCAAGGCTAGCAATGCTATCAACAGAAGCTGCCTCATCAGTACCAGATGGATATCGTGAAAACCTATCCCAGAAAATTTCATTGATCTCAGAAAATGATATATTTTCGTATGTATAGTCCTCCATGTCATGGGCAGGAAGAGGAGGAGCAAGAAAAGTGCTTGCACTTGTCCCCAACTCCTTGAGCTGCTTGACGGCGTCTGCGCTTTCCTGCAACTCCAATGCGCACTCAAGTTCCACCTGCACTTCACCCATCGTGGGCCGTTCAGCTCCTGTAAAGCGCAAACATCTCAAGGCGATGTTCACAAATTTTTTCAAACAATCCGGAGCTACTTTTCCCTTCAGAAATGGATGAATCATATCCGGGAAAATCTCGCTGCCCTCCAAGTGTTCTATTAACAATTTTCTATAAGTTTTGGCACACAACACATCTAATAACACCGCTCCAAATGAGTAGACATCAGATTTTTCGGTAACGTCCCCGTAAATAATATTCTCAGGATCAATTTGGCCAGTTTTATCTCTTTGAATAGTGTCCCACCGCGATGGCAGTTTCAGTTTCAGTCTGATTAATGCATTTGACAAGACAGGAGGACCCGTCATGAACATCCGGAAGCCGGAAAGCTTGGGCACCAAGTTTTGGTCCAATAAAATGCTGGAGCATTCCACTTGTCGATGGATGACAGCATGCTTAACCCCTGCGTGGAGGTAGTGTATTGAACGCGCCACCCCAATACAAATTTTAAGCCTTTGCTTCCAAGTCAAGGGAAAAGGATCTTTATTTTTAATATTGGAAGGATCAAGGAGGTAATCAGAGAGGGAACCGTTGGACATGTAGTCGTAGACAATGATACACTCTCCATTTTCTTGGCAGAATCCGATGAGAGAGATGAGATTGGGGTGGCGCAGCTGGCACAGTAGCTGTACCTCCGCCCTGAACTCACGCACTCCCTGATATGAATCTCTGGAAAAGCGCTTGATTGCAACGACGTCTTTCCTGTCCTTATCCCCATAGACCTTAATACGCCCTTTGTATACTGAGCCAGAGCTACCCCTACCAATACATAAGGTTTGGTCGAAACACTGAGTTGCTGCACTGATCTCGGCAAGTGTAAAACGACGGCATAATTCTTCTGGAAACGCCCAATCTTTTTGTTTCTTCTTCCGAAGAGAGAAGAAACGAGAGACAGACTGCGCAGTACGCCCCATCACTATGCATCAAAGACATGGACTCACAAAGTGATCCTCCTCATCCTCTTACATTACGTAGATTCGAGAGAGAGGGTCCAAAATTATTAACCAGGTCCAGCGGCTGTCGGCTCGTTTTTTCTTGGAAATTAATGGCAGCGTCAAGACTCAAAAGTCCTCCAAAGACCAAGACATCAGATTAGAGAAAGTCAACTGAATATTTATACGATATAATTTTTCCGACAAATCCAACAACTGTGAGCTGTGCTCATGCCCCACTTTCCGCGGATAAGACCACATTCACTTTATGTAATTGAATTAACCGAGGGGCGCTGTGTGGAAACCCGGTCCACATTCACACAAACATATATACGGTATACCTACTTAGATCCAGTGTCGGTGACTCGGTGTCATAAGTTAATTGTGCATTGTTTTGTGTTTTAAATTTCATACTATGATGCTTGATTATTTATTTTGTAGAAACAGCTTTGTAATGTATTTTAATGATTCAATTATCTAATTTTTATGTCTTCCCTCATAGATCAATACTACCAAATTTCATCCAAATTCAAAACTATATGACTGTCGGATTTTTTTATAGGCGCATATGATGGTCAAATTTTAGTGTTTCCTTTCAAAACCGTGTTTGTTCATTTTCTTCGTTACAAATAAATGTTTTAATGGTTTTGGATTTATTTAATTTTTTTTGCAATAATGATTTATGAATAATTAATTAAAATATAAATAATTCGAATCTTTAAAAAAAATTACAGAGTGTGTCCTACAAAGTGTGCGCGAAAATAAACCTTTGTTCTGCTGTAGTTTGAGGATCAGGAAGTAGCTAGCAAGCACAAAGCATGGCAGAGTTTGTGGTATCATTTGTTGCTGACAGACTTGGGGACCTGCTGATCGAGAAAGCCACCTTTGTTAAATGGGGTCAAGCAAAACGTTAATTCAACTGAATCTTTTTACAATAATGATTTTTCCGATCAATCCAACGAGTGTGAGCTGTGCTCATACCCCACATTCACTTTATTGAATTGAATTAACCGAAATGCGCTGTGTGGAAACCCGGCCCACATTCACACTAGCTATATACGGTATACCTACTTAGACCCAGTGTGGGTGACAGGATTATTTTTAATTTTCTTACCACACTGCATGATTAGTTATTTGATAAGATCTACTCTGTAATGTATTTCAAGAATCTAACCGTTTATCTTTTAAATCTTTTTTCATATATCAATGCTAACAAATTTCATTCAAATCCAAAACAATATGATGGTTAGATTATTTTTAGACGCATATGATGATGGTTAGAAAAAATGAGAGTTATTTTAGCGTTTCCTTACAGAATCTTGTTTCTTTTTTACTAAAAAGCAATACCTCTTTTCAAAATCACCCATATGTTAAAGCATAAGGAAGAGTACCCCGAGGTGTCCCCTTCCAAACTCGATGCCTAAGTATGTACCTTTGAAAAGAGTCAATATCTAAGTTAGTATTTAGATGAAATACAAAGAAATTGATATTGTCGAATGAACAACAGAGCTTTAAAAGGAAATACAATGCTTTGAAAGGAAAAACAAGGCTTTTGCAGGGAATTGAAGTAGCAAGATACTGTATTGAGTTGAATTGTTTGATTGTTTGATTGTTTATGAAGAACTAAGAGAGCCTTAGAAACTGCCTAGAAGAAATCCACGCCATCCATTCACGCTTGACATAAAAGAAAAGGAATTTTAATGAAACACTCTTGGTACTGTTCATTTTTAACGTTAAAGATATTTTTATTTTGAAAAATCACTCATGATACTATTTACTTATACCTTTATTTTGTTATTTTGATTAAAATTAATTTTTTTGTGAGGAGTTTTCGTTAGTTTTCTTTAAAAGAAAAGAAGCCAACTTGCATATGAGAGTATTAAAAGAAGCAAGTAGTGGCTCCACCGAAAGAAAGGAAAAATAATTCACTTCTTTTATGCTAAAGTTAATCCGCATGTGGAGTGGAGATGTCTTCCACTTTTAAAAGGGACAATGGAGCTGATTAAATAATACAATTGGCACAACAACTCCACCGATTCAAAGTCTCCCACATGTGCCACTTTGATGACATTTTAGCACAATTGCACAATAATCCTCCAAAATGCCACAATTTGGTTTTAAACCCAAATAAGTATAATGTGCACATTTCAGGTACAAACAACTTGAGTTGAAGTTTCTAGCACTATCAATTGCTTTCTTAGGTAATTTTGATTCTAAAAAACTCTAGGCGATAGTCGAATGTATTTCGTCTAGAGCCTAGGTGGATTTATATTTTTAAAACAAAATTGTTATATAACATACAAATAAGTGCATGTTTATACATAAAAAACCATGCTTATATATAAAATTTGAAAAAAAAAATAAAATGTATAACATACAAAAATAAATATTTATTACAAAATATGGACATTGTGTAAACTTTTAGGGTTTTTTTAAGACCATAAATTTTAATTTATTATTGAAAAAGAAAAATGAAGTTGGGCTTATATAATTTGTCAAAAGAAAATGTAAAAAGCTTTTAATATTAAAAAAAATGAAAAAAAAATGAAAATGACTTCAAATCTTTACATTTTAATAAAAAAACCACCCACTAACTTTATTTAATCATAAAGACAAAAGACTAATAAAAAAATAACCTTAACAAATCCAAGCGCTGGGGCGCGTACCCTATCCCCCCTCCAAAAAAAAAACTTCAAACACTACTTCTTTTCCCCATCTTTTTGTCCCATCGGCAGGTACATTAAAAGTTTTTTTGTTTTTTTGTTTTTGCTTAGAATAAGAAAAATACTTCGAATTGAATTACATTATCCTGTTTTATTTTTGTGGTGTTGTTTTTCAATAGTAGTCATGATGATGAGAAACTTTTCAATGTGCCAAGAATACGGGGTGATACACTTTATACAAGTTGTGAGATTTTTGTGTTAAAAAATTAATAACATAAAAAATAAAAATTTTCACCACTTATATAATAACACGTGGTATACCATTTGTGTTACGGGCACAAGGAACAATTTCTCTAAGATGACACCCAAGCTCAAGAAATTGGATGAAGAGCTACATTTATTATTGTAGGTATGTGAAAAAAGTGAGAAATTTAAAATGGTAATTGAAAACAGCTTTGTAAATATAATTACTGAGAACATAATCTTCTCAATGTTTTGATCTAAAGAGTCATTTATGGGTTCATCGTTTTCGGCACAATGTGTGCTCAGGACCAAAAATGGTCTAAGTTTCAAACTTTATGAAACTGAACCAAGAATAAAACACTATTTATAAAACTTCACCAATAAGTAGGCACTATTCATGAAACTAAACCACTAAGTAGACACTATTTATGAAACGAAAACAAGAATTAGGCATTATTTCCAAAACTAAATCAATAGGTGGAAACTATTTATAAAACTGGACTATACACTATTTATGAAACTGGAGTAAGAACTAGATAATATTTATGAAACATGACCAAGAACTAGGCACTATTTATGAAAGTGGATCAATAGTTAGACACTATTTATGAAATCAGACCAAGAAAGAGAAACTATTGATGAAACTGTACTAATTAATGTACATTATTTATGAAACTGGACCCAATAACTAGGAATTATTTATGAAACATGACTAAGACCTATACATTATTTATAAAAATGGACAAAAAACTAGGCACTATTTATGAGATTGAACCAATAAATAGTATAATACCATTCAATTTTATAAATAGTGCAGTTTCATAAATAGTGTTCAGTTTCATAAACAGTGTTCAGTTTCATAAATAGTGTTCAGTTTCATAAACAATGTTCAGGTACTGCGCGCACGTTAGTTTTTTTTTTTTTTTTTTTTTTTAATTTTTAAATTGTGTCCTTTTTATTAAAAATTAAGTTTTTTTTGTCCTTCTTATTAAAAATTAAGTTTTTTTGTCTTTTTTATTAAAATTTAAGGATTTTGCATTAAAATTTAATTCTTTTTCATTAAATAAAGTTATAGCATGGTTTTTTGTTAAAATAAACTTAGCCCAAGTCCTTTTCATGAAAGTTCCCTTAAAAAAAAACCTATCAACCCTAGCAGATCATTAGCCGCACCCAACCCTACTTTTCTCTCAAATCTCATCGCACGCTCTCTTCGATCTCTCTGTCTGTGTCAGATCCATCTCTTTCTCCCTCCATTCCTCTCTGCACGATCTCCCTCTCTCTTTCACTCCCTCGTCAGATTTCATCGACGAATCTACGATGATTCGATGCGACGGGACGTGGAAGGCGACGGGGAGAATGGCCTAGCACCACCGCCTAGGAACGCTTAGGCGGGCGCCTAACAACTTTTCGCTTTTGTCCACCGTTTGGCACCCAATTAGGAGGGCACCTCACCGCTTAGTGCCTAAGGCGATTTTTTTAAACACTAGTTTATTTTTTCCACTAAAAATAAAAATATTTTTTTCACTAAAAATAAAAATATTTTTACAAGAATGATTTATTTAATAAATTAAAATATAAACAATTCAAACCCTTGAATAAAGTTACAAAGTGTGTCCTATAAATTGTTTGTGAACATGTGTGTTAAAATATGATAGCCATTTTGTGTTGTTTTTATCTCAGCCGTTCCTATGCTCTTGTTTATAGGAAAGTAGGTTATGATGGGAAAACATAATGATGACTCTTTTTACTTTTGCTTTCCATTTTTCCTTTTGCTTTCCCATTTTCCTTTTCCCTTCTGTCTTTCGGTGCCACCATAACCCTTCTTCCTTTCTCTTCTCCTTTTCCATGACTTACTCTGAATTGGAAATTAACTGAGGGGCTGCGTGGATTGTATCACCTTTCCTATCAAGCATTCACATCAAATTTTCTGTCACGCACGTCAGATCGGCCCACTCACCACCTTCCCGACAAGAGTTTAAAAGGAGTCAGATTGTCAGCCCTCCTAGTTGTGTTGATACTCCATGTTCTTCTATTTGTACGGTAACGGTTAAGCCACGTTAATATTTAATATTTTTATTATTTTTTATCTTATTATCTTATTATTTTTATTAAAAAATTAATATAAAATGTTGAAGTGACTTAACCGTGATCGCATAAAATAGGAGGACATGAAAGAGCACCACAACTATGAGAGGGCACTCCAGTTTGAAAAGCCCTTCCTTATCCCCTCATCAGCAGGGTGACAGACGCAAGTAAATATAAACTCGGGATATATAGCTAAGAAGTAAGAATCTTTTCAATAATTACCTAAATGAGATTTGGACGGTAAAAAATATCAAAATAATTGTAAGTTGGTTATACAAATCACAACGTAAGTTTTCAAAAAAAAAAAAAAAAATCACAACGTATAGATAGTTCGCTTCTGTTATTTTAGGCGTATATGATGGTCAGAAAAAATAATAGTTATTTTAGTGTTTCTTTGAAGAATCTTATTCGTTTATTTTTTTCGTTATAAATGAAAACATTTTTACATAATTGATCTATTTAATGAATTGAAATATAAATAATTTAAATCTTTAAATAAAGTTACCAAGTGTGTCTTACAAAATGTTTGTGAAAATGTGTATTAAAATATGGGGTTAATCTTAGTTTATTACTCTAAAGTTTATTGATTTTCAACATTTGATACATCAAGTTTTTTTCGTCCCAGTTTGGTACTTAAAATCATAATTCTAGGTCACTTTCATACATTCGTTAAGTTTTTTATCTCTGCTTACATGGATACTGACTAGGCGCCACGTGTCAATATGGGCTCATGTGAATTTAAAAAAAAAAAATTTAAAATTTAAAATTTAAAAACTTAAAAAATTTAAATTTAAAATTAGAACTAAAAAAAAATTACCCAAATTATTTTACACCATACTGACTTCTTCTTCCTCGGCCACACACCCGCACTCAACCTTCATATCCTTACCCCTCCTCACACCATCCCAATTCCGATTCCTCAACCTACCAAAATGTAGCGTTTCGTTTCGATGTGTTCTTCATGTTGGAAAACTAGGAGTATATAATATTAACAAGTATCTCATATTACATATATTCAACTAAGTGCGATACCGGGAGCAATCATGTTTTTGGTTGGAAATACAATTCTTCTACTTGTTTAAGACCTTATGTTCCTGTTTGGACCCGATTTTACAATATCAGCCTGAGCAATCGAGGGTGTTGAATGAGCGGGTTCTAGACTGTTAGATTTCATATTTTTCTAGATATTACCAAAAGATAATTGAAATGGCGATGTGGTGTGATCAGATGGGTTTTGAAGAGATAAGAATTGGTAAAGAATGAAAGAATATTCCTTTTGTTTTCCTATATGATCAAAACAACAATTTGCATGCAAATTGAATGTTTGTCAGATAAGGGAATAAGGAAAATAAAGATGAGAATAAATAGTCAAATGTTGCATGCAGACGTGTGGGTTTAGGTCTGAGATGATGCGATTTCATTGGTGCATGAGGCTCCAGGAAAGCTTTAAAGCATTAATCACGTGGAAGGCTTTATAGTTTTGAAGTTTTCGACATTATCTTTAAGAAATCGGGAGGCATATGCTTTGAATTGTCTTGAAGAAAGTGGATGGTAGAACTTAAGATAGAATTTGTATACAGGATGATGTTCCCTATTGTTGGATTGTTGATGAGACTCTACAAGCACCATCAGGCCGTGCCAAGCAGATATCCAACCCTATAAATACAAGACTTTGTGCATCGGAAAAGGCCCCCTCCAATTTAACACATAAATCTACCATGCGCAAACCCTCGCTCTACGCGAAACCTCTCAGCAACCTTGAGATTTTTATTTTCTTTTTCCGCCAACACATCTTCAGTTTGGATAAACAACATTGTGAAGACAACCGGTGATATCTTCAGTTTGGATAAACATCACTATCG
Source organism: Heteromeles arbutifolia (assembly GCA_024362995.1). Classification (NCBI taxonomy): domain Eukaryota; kingdom Viridiplantae; phylum Streptophyta; class Magnoliopsida; order Rosales; family Rosaceae; genus Heteromeles; species Heteromeles arbutifolia. Next base: position 33,013,269 of record JANCRC010000010.1, on the reverse strand, counting down.
TCGTAGAACCAATCGACTGCGAAACACCTTTAGTTTGGATAAACAGCACTGCGTCGAGGCCGAGTAGTTATCTATCCAAGTCTCGATCGAGAAAGACTTTCGAGTCTTTATTGGCAGATGTCATCTCATTAGCCTTCTCGGCGAAGTGAGGTGTTACGAGTTACTAGGCTCGGCACATTGAACTTTGCGTTATTTTATGATTGGATACTCACAAGTAAGCTTTAGAGTTCGGCATTCTGACGGTCGAACCACATTTACTATCAAGACATACGTCTCTTTTGAGTACTTGTGTCCATACAGTCTGGTACCAGTTCGACGTGCTTATACTCTTACGAATATAATCACTGTGACCGAATCCGGCGCTGACGATTCGTGAACTTCGTAAAGTTAGCAGCCTCGTCTTCAGGCTCTAGAACCCGAAGGCCGAGACGTGTTCCTTCCTCGGCCACAGTCGTAAGACGCAGAAGTCAGCCGCGCACTCAACGCAACATCAACACACTTTACTCATCAGCCGAGCTCGGCCGACGGGTTGACATGCCCTGTGTCACATCTCGGCCCGAGATGGATCACTTCCCGGGCCCGCTCCACCACCGTAGCACGATATTGTCCGCTTTGGGCCCCGACCATTCCCTTACGGTTTTGTTTCTGGGAACTCACACGAGAACTTCCCAGTGGGTCACCCATCATGGGAGTGCTCTCGCGCGCTACTCGCTTAACTTCGGAGTTTCGATGGAACCCGAAGTCAGTGAGCTTCCAAAAAGCCTCGCACTAGGTAGAGATGGGAATATATATTTAAGGATCACTCCCCTGAGCGATGTGGGATGTCACAATCCACCCCTCTTAGGGGCCTGACGTCCTCGTCGGCACACTCGCGGCCAGGGTTAGGCTCTGATACCAAATTGTCACATCCCGGCCCCGCTCCACCACCGTAGCACGATATTGTCTGCTTTGGGCCACTACCACGCCCTCACGGTTTTGTTTCTGGGAACTCACACGAGAACTTCCCAGTGGGTCACCCATCATCGGAGTGCTTTCGCGCGCTACTCGCTTAACTTCGGAGTTCCGATGGAACCCGAAGCCAGTGAGCTCCCAAAAGGCCTCGCACTAGGTAGAGATGGGAATATACATTTAAGGATCACTCCCCTAGGCGATGTGGGATGTCACACCCCGCACACAATCGAATAACGTAGTTAGCTCATTAGTTACTAGGCATGCGCGCCACGTAGGCTTGGTAGTTTTCAGGGTCAACAATTCCAAAGGTGATAGAACCCTTTAATCTCAGAACGATTCTTCACAAGTAGGGAATTGAATTATATATACACAGGCTTCATCTAATTTCCATCTATCATGGAAATCAGTTACCTGCAGTTGCCGACAGTTTTCACAGAGTAATGGATCAGCAGTTATCATTTGCTGCATGTTATCCACGTATCCTTGCTTATAGGAAGCAGTTTTTTCCACGTTTGCAACTTCCGTCAAACTGTATTGTTACCAAACACATTTCGTCCTTCACTAAATGATAGTTTAGTCCAATTAAGTTTCTAACATTCTCCCACTTGGACGTAAACTAATCATTTAATCGAAATGTTATCACAATTACAATATTGACTCCTTAGTGATCACATCAAGTTACACGTAATTTGCTTCCCCACATCTACCAGTATTAGTTCAAATGTCGAACTCTAAAAAACCATGTGCAGCTCTTTGGCACATGCACTCTAAAATTACTGTCATTTGAATCTAATCTGCAGATGTCAAACTTTCAATGAACTTAACATTCATTTTTCTATGAATCAATTCAATTAACTTTATGGATCATCTTTGGATAATCACAATTCCTTTACTGAATTGAAAATCATATACCACTTTGTGTTATATAAACTATATAACTCAGAATAATCATAAAGATTCAGCACATGCATATTTATTACTGCAACTCAATCTTAAACCATCACTTCATAATTGTAATGGCATATCGATGATCATGTAAATACATATAAATACACATTCATACATGCAATTACCCAGTGTACCTTTATAAAGCTACCTTTATGTTGCCTTCAACCTTAATCACTGGATACTAGCTTTTCAAGCTTCCTGTATAATCATACGAAACCAACATGCTCTTTGGAACATAAGTTAGTTGTACTAATATATATTATAAACTGAATCAACATGGCATTATTTACGATAACCACAGGGAAAATAAGATAAGCCAAGCATCACCATAGGGAAAATAAGATAAGCCAAGCATCAGGTCCATATGCTATCAAAATTACGCAGCAACGCTTTCTTTACTCCCACATTTCAGTTGATTCCAGAGATTCGTGCACCAACTTCACAGCACCAAAGTTGGTGTTTCTTTTGAGCCTGCCTTCCTCCTGAGCACATATGGAAATTAGTTCATCCAGTGACCATTTTTCCTTCTGTGTGTTGTAAGTGATCTTCAGTTGATCATAGGATTGAGGTAGAGAAGTTAATGCCACATGAACAAGAAAAGCATCATCAACCGGGACCCCCAAGTCCTTCAATTTTGTTGCAGTGCCAACAAGCTTCAGTATGTGCTCCCTTACACCTTTGCCTTTATCAAATTTCAAACTGGTCAGCGTCGTCATCAATTCACCCATCTCGGCTTTCTCGGACTCTTTGAACTTTGCTCCAATTGAATCCAGAAAATCCTTAGCTTTGTCACATGCAGGTATCCCACCTCTCACAGTCTCACTCATAGTTCTTTTCAGCACTATAAGCGACATCCTGTTGGCTTTCTGCTACTTTTCATGCTTCAATCTTTGCTCAGCAGTCGAAGTGTCAGTCAGCGGTGCAGGTTCATCCTCCCTTAGTGCTAAATCAAGATCCATTAGGCCTAGCAAAATCTCAATATCTTGTTTCCACCTTTTGATGTTTCCCCCATTGAGAGGCTCGATTGATGAAAGACGAAGTGCAGATAATGTTGCTGGAGCAGTCATATAAAACATTAAATACAATTTTAATTTCATGCATCACTTACACATGTTTATATATCCCCTTTAGGTTATAAACACCCCTTCAAAGTCATCATGCACATTCTGACCACTTCAATCATCTTTTATCACAGATATATTAAGTCTTTGGACAAGATAATTACAAGATTATACAAGGAATGATTCATTGAAACCTTACGCATTTTATATAAGGAAAACTAATGAAAATGGCTTGAAAACTTTGAGTTTTAACGATAAGGACAAAATAAAAGGTAAAGTGAATAGTACCAAGATTGACTTTGTAGTGTAAAAATATGATTTTTCGTTAAAGTGAACAGTACCAAGAACTTTTTGTTAAAATTCCCTTTTATATATTCTTTCCTTTGGAAAAGAGTATGAACATGCAATGAATCTTTAAACCCTTCTTTGCCAGAATATACATCCAAATCATTCACTTTGGTGAATTCAAAATATTATCGTAAGTGTTGCATGACATTAAAAACTTCTGAGGCAAGACTCCCTCATGCATTTTATTGAAAGTATCGGTGCAGTGATGTCATGTGTTGTCAGATGGAATAATGGAAAGCATGGATGCATTGAAAGTATCGGTTCGGTGCTGTCATGTGCTTTGGTTCAACACATGTCATAAAAAAAAAATTCACATGCTTGAAAACATATGCAGTTCGACACGTACATTCGAATCTAGGATTTGTTAATTTGGCTCTGATACCAAATGTTGGAAAACTAGGAGTATATAATATTAACAAGTATCCCAGATCACATATATTCAACTAAGTGCTATACTGGGAGCAGTCATGTTTTTGGTTAGAAATACAATTCTTCTACTTGTTTAAGACCTTATGTTCCAAAGGTGATAGAACCCTTTAATTTCAAAACGATTCTTCACAAGTAGGGAATTGAATTATATATACACAGGCTTCATCTAATTTCCATCTATTATGGAAATCAGTTTTCACCAAGTAATGGATAAGCGGTTATCATTTGCTGCATGTTATCCACGTATCGTTTGCAACTTCCGTCAAACTGTATTGTTACCATGGTCTAAAATATCCATAATATCCCGATATTTCCATCGAAATTTCCGTGTTTTTGGACTACCGATATTTCCGATGTCATCGATATTTCCATCGAAATTTCCGTATTTTTTAAATTTCTATATTTAAAAAAACACCAAGGGGATTCGAACCCCTCCCATTTTACTCCTTCAACACCTTGACCACTATATCACTTATGTTTTTGTGAAAATATGCTAAAATATTTATATATTTTCTACTCACAATGTTTGTCAGCTTGCTATATAATCAACTTAAATCAATTAAATCCATCATGCAATGCATTTCCTTCCAATTTTTTATGATAAACTAATAGATAATTGACTAAATAAACATCCTGCAAAGCTTCAATAAAAATTTCCAAGTTTTTCTAACAATTTCCGTGGTTTTTATTCAATTTTTATCGATATCGATAATATCCCGATATTTCCATCGAAATTTCCGTGTTTCTAAACAACCGATATTTCCGATATCATCGATATTTAAGACCTTGATTGTTACCAAACACATTCCATCCTTCACTAAATAGTTTAGTCCAATTAAGTTTCTAACGCTTCGTTTCCAATTCCATCCAGTTAAATTAAATTAAATTAATTACCTGAAAATTTGGGAATTTGTGAAGATAGCAGTCACCTTCTTCTACCTCGGGAAGCACTGGTCCGATGGATTACAGTGGCTCCTCTTCTTCACCACCACCACGCGTCGAGCACGCTCCGCCGTCTCCGTCTTGCCCAATCTAGACAACCCTTTCAACCTCTCTGCCCTCATAAACGAAACCCTAGCTCCACCTCTACTGCTTTCGCCTCCTCCTTCTTTGCCGCCGCCTAATGTGGTCCAGAGGTTCGGCATCGTCGACGAGAACGGCACCATGTCTGACGAGTTCGAGGTCAGGGATTTCGATCCTGATGAGGTGTTGGGGAATTGGGGCAGCCAGAACGGGACTGTGGCGGAGAGTAAGCCGAGCAGGTCGGCCTCCTCGATCCCTGACGAAACGAAATGCCGGGTTATGTGGGTTAAGGAATCGAAATAGGGATGGTCTGAGAGGAAGAGTGAGGATGAGTGTGGGTGTGTGTGGCCAAGGAAGAAGACAGTCACCGGATCCCAACCAAAAAGCAAAAAAAAAAATTAAAAAACCCATCGTGTGTGGCCGAGGAACTACACTGCTGCATTTCCACGACGGTCCCCACTAGGCTTCAATCGGAGCTCTGTCAGCGGCATGGCTAGGTTTTGTATCAGAGAAATTGGAGGTTTGGTTTGTTGATTAAGGGATGTGTGGCTACGGTTCTCGCCGCATGGGGGTTAGGTAGGAGATGAGGAGGGAAGGATGGCTGGGATTAATGATGGTAACGGTCCGGTTTGGAGACAGAAATGCTATATCTATCTTTATAACCACAAAAATTAACCATATTCATAACCACAAATTAACCACCGGGTATTATCCATAACCATACCTACCGGGTAATAGATTCCCCATCGGTTAACGGTTATATCCATTTTCATCAATACAAGAATATATTTGTTCAATTGACGTATGATAATTTAGGAAATATTAATTTCGTTATTATATAATTGATGATAAAATGATTTAGTGAATGGATCTTGTAGAACATAAAAATTAAAGCTAAACATTGATAATATTGGCTAATCTTTGATATCTCCTACAAGTACCATTGAATTCTCATATATTTTGATTTATATAAAAAATTTTGAACTTTCTCACAAAATGCAACTCACACAATGCAATTTTTGTATTTTCAAGATAATGAATTCGATGAATAATGAATATAGATATATATATATACACACACACACTATTTAATATTTTAATATTACATAATTATATTATATTATTCGGTTCTGATTCGGGGACGGATACGGATTGAGGACCCCTATAACCATATCCAAAACCATAACCGAACCATATTCACTGTTTTTTCCCATACCCAAAATATATCCAAATTTTCATACCCAAATCCAATCCATTCGGACGATTATTCATGGTTATCGGGTTTAACGATTAGAATTGCCATCCCTAGCTGGGATACAATTTTGAATTTTGAAATTTTTGGTTTTTTTTTTTTTTTTGAACCCCTTATCCCGGAAAAAAAAAATTCACATGGAGCCTAAATGACACGTTGTACCGAGTTATTGTCCACGTAGATGATACGTCATCCGTTAACGGCAGACTTAACAGCCAGACTAACGAATGTATGAGACTGTCCCAAAATTAATACTTTAGGTACAACTCTAAAACTAAAAAAAAGTCATGTACTAAAAGTTGAAAACCATGAAACTTGAAGGTAGTAAACTGATATTTACCTTAAAATAAGATAGCCATTTTGTGTGTTGTGTACTTGTGTATGAATTGATGAATGTTGTGTTGTTTTTATCTCAGCCGTTCCCATGCTCCTGTTTGTAGGAAAATAGGTAATGACGGAAAACATAATGATGACTTTTTTGCTTTTGCTTCCCCTTTCCTTTTCCCTTCCTTTCTTCTTTTTCCCTTCTTTCTTTCGGTGCCACCATCACCTTCTTTCTTTCCCTTGTCCTTTTCCATGATTAACTCTGGATTGGAAAATAATTGAAGGCTCTGTGGATATTATATGATGATAGAATAGGCCCACATTCACATCAAATTATTTCCTGTCACGCACGCCAAATTGGCCCACTCATCACCTTCCCAACAAGAGGAGGAAAACCTTCCTTATCCCCACGTCACGCGAGAGACAGACACAAGCAAATATAAATTCGGAATATATAGCTAAGAAGTAATAATCTTCTCAATAATTACCTACTGAATGAGATTTGGATGGTGGAAAATATCAAAATAATTGTAAGTTGGTTATACATATCACAACGTAGAGCTGGTTTGCTTATGTTATTTTAGTAAATTAAAAAAAAAAAAGTTTTTTCTTTTCTTTATTTGTACGTAAAGTTAACCTTTGCTATCCTCTAATTTTGAGGATCAGGAAGTAGCTAGCAAGCACAAAGCATGGCAGAGTTTGTGGTATCATTTGTTGTTGAGAGACTTGGGGACCTGCTGATCGAGAAAGCCACCTTGTTACATGGGGTCAAGCAAAACGTTGAGCAGATCCGCGTCGAACTGAGGCGGATGCAATGCTTCTTGAAAGATGCCGATAAGAGGCAAGACGAAGATGATAGCCTTCGAAATTGGGTAAACGAGATTAGAGAAGTTGCTTACGATGCCGAGGATGTCATCGGGACTTTTACCATCAAAATTGCAACACCAATTTCCAATCCACTAAAAAGGTACGTTGTTGGGTCTCAGATTGAGGCCATCAAAGCTAGAACCTCTGACCTTACTAGAAGTACACAAACTTACGGCTTGAGTGTTGTAAGAGATCATCAGGGCTCGCCGAGCATTGCGTTTGAGATGCAAAGACAATTGAGGTGGTCTTATTCCCATGTTATTGATGACCATATCGTTGGTTTACAAGGAAACATAAATGAACTAGTGGCAGAGCTTATGAATGAACAAAAACACGATCGAGTTGTGTCCATTTGTGGGATGGGCGGTTTGGGAAAGACCACTCTCGCCAAGGAAGTTTACCGCAATGATCGTGTTAGGCGTTATTTTGAGGGTTCTGCGTGGGCTTATATATCTTAACAATGCAAACCAAGGGATGTTTGGGAAGACATTCTGATTAAACTAACCTCTCCGTCGAAACAGGAGAGGGATCATATTTTGAAATTGAGAGACGAAGAGCTTGCAAAGAAGCTTTATCAAGTTCAAATGGAGAAGAAATATTTGGTGGTTCTTGATGACATTTGGTCGATTGAGGCTTGGAAAATTCTAAGTCCTGCATTCCCATCGTCGGGAAAAAGGTGCAGAAGAATATTGCTTACAACTCGTAATAAAGATTTAGCTTCCTTTGTAGACTGAAGCAGTCTTTATGTGACACTCCCCGATCCCGATATTCCCCAAATACCAGGATAGACACGTGCTGGCCGACACCTGAAGGGTGACGAAAGCCATTTATTGAATGCAAATGCTGAGAATAAGGAATAAATAAGACTTATAAATATAAAATAAAGAGTATGCATTTAAGGAACGTGTTCAGAGCACACATCTAATCTAGAACACTAAAAGAATTAATATAAAATTGAATGAACAAAGGAATAGGTCCTACACCGAGAAAACTCGAAGATGTCGATGCGGAAATGCCTTGACGTCGGGATTGTATGCCTCAATTCTAAGTCTTGAAGGGGGCGCAAAACAAACATGAGTAGACCAATTTGATATATATATATATATATATATATATATATATATAGTAAAACAGTTATCAACGTACTAACCCCCAGGTTTTATGAAAACACATATATATCATGATAAACATAGGTTTTTTGGAACCTAGCATGTTGTGCACTGTCTCAAATCATAACTTGTATATATAATAATCACTAGTGAATGTCCAATAACCAGCAGGCCCTATGCCGGCTCCCCATCTCTGAGCAGACAGTCAGAGGAAAATAATCCTCAGGCCCCATGCCGGCTCCCCATCCCTGGTCTTAAATGCCAGAGGAAACACCCTCCAGGCCCTATGCCAACACCAAACCTTCACTCGGGACGGACCAGAATCTATCCCTACGTCCCGTAGCGAAAAGGACCACTAGGTAAGTACAAAACCATTGAACATACGTACATTTGAAAAACATCTTCATAGTATAAAGTCATCCATCATCTATACTATAAAGAAGTGTTCGAAACGTATTCTAAATATTATATTGTCATCCATCAGATATTCTATAAGAATACGGGTTATAGGAAAAATAGTAATAATTCAAAATAGCCTTAATAGGCACGATATCTCATAAAGCATTTCATAGAATATAATCATAAAATCATGTCTTTCATGTGTGCAATTCTACTATAAAACATGTATTTTAGAAGGGGTCCATTCACAGTACTTCGCCGTCGAAAGCTGCGCAAACTAGTGAAGACAGAAACGCCACAACAATTGCCCTTAAGCACATAAAGGGGTACATTTAGTCAAACTCCAATCAAACGACTTAATTTGAGGAAACGGACATCGAAAACGGGTTCAGGACGTCGAAATTAGCTTAGGAGAAGTCTCTGACGAAAACCCGAAAAGTCAACGTTGACCGGTCAAAGTCAAAGTCAACGTTGACGGTTGACCGAGTCAACGGTCAGACCGGGTCAAAGTCAAACGGGTCACAAGCCTGGGTTTTGGTTTTGGGCTTGGGTCCTTGATGGTTTGGGTTTCAGAGGAAAATGGCTTAGGGTTTGGGCTTGAACCCCCAATAGAAACCAGCCCAAAGGCCCTTAAACTTAAAACAATTAAAAATAAAACAAAAGTTTTGGGTTGGGTTTAACAGGCCTAAAACCCTAGGTATGGCCCTAGGTATGGCACAGCCCAAGGGGCCTGGTTCAAAAGCATTTAGGGCTTGAAAGCCCAACCTGAGTTCAAAACATGGGTCGCCGGAACCAATGAAGAAGAAGGCCGGAATTCGGCCGGAAAGTTCCTTAACTTTAAACGGCCACAACTTTGCCAATACTCAACGAAATCGAGTGATTCAAAAACGGAAATCATAGTTCTCGAAGAGGCGAAGAGACAAAGAGAATGGTACCTTGCAAAACGTCTAACTCACCATGGTTTGGCTGGAAAACACCTCAAAAGTCGCGGAGGTCGCCGGAAACTAGGTAAGATTCAAATGAGTGTAACTTCTTCAATACTCAATGAAATTGGGTGAAACAAAAAGGAAAGTTGTAGTACTCAGTGAGACGAAGAGATTGATACCTTGCATGCCGGCCAACTCGTCGTGGTTTGGCCGGAAATTGCCTCGAAAGCCGCGGTGCTCGCCAGAAAAATTGGAAAAGCTACTCCGAGCCATTTTCTGCGATTCAAACGTATACACCACTTAAAACAAGCTTCGATCTAACCCTAAAACACAACCCAAGGGTTTCTAGAAGCTTACCAACATCTGAATAATACGAAACTCGACGGAGAAGATGATGAACAGTACCGGCTGAAAGGAAGATGGGGGTTTGGGGTATTCTTTCTTCCTTTTTTTAGAACACAAGGGTGATGGTGATGGTGTTTTGTTGTTGTTATGTGGTATGATGGTGAGGGAGATGAGGGTTTGCAAGGAGGAAGGACAGGGGTGAGAGAGAGAGAGATGTGCCAAGAGTGAGGAAGAGAGTTGTGAGAAGTGAGGGAAAGAGAGAGAGAGCTCGGGTAGAAAGGGACAAAGAAATCAGGGGTGGGCCCCTTGGGCACACTATTTAAGACCTAAAAACCATTTTTAAAAGGAAAATATCCCCAAACTTAGTGAAAATACAAAAATACCCTTTTTATTCCGTAAATCCAGGGACAGGTTGTTATAATCTACCCCCTTAAAAGAATTTCGTCCCGAAATTTAAAATAATTTGCTACACTGAAAAACTCAAAAATAGGAAGAAGAATATATGTATAAAGAGAAATGAAGTCAGAGTAGGTGCATCAAAGAGAATATGCCACACCGCCGCGAGCAGGTTGCAAAATCCTCTATCATGCCTCCAAGCTCTTACTTTCTTCCCCATCAGTGTAAAAGTAGAAAACATATTTCATAAAAATATAAAGTCGAAAACATAAAACAGCTTAAGGTCAAAAGTAAGTACGTAAAATACGGTAATCGCCAAAATAGGTATGTACTAGCATATAGGTCGAAAACTAGTGCGAACTTAAAACTGAAAACGGAAATACATTCCCCAAAACATTTGTAACGACAAAAACAAATAACTGAAGTAAATGGAGTTAAAATACTTATACTGAAAACCAAAACTGAAAAATGAGAGTGGGTCTCGCCCAAGAATTCGATATGTCACGTACTCCGAGAATAGATGTGTCTTTGGGTCGAGCCCCAACAATAGCAAATTTGTAACAACTGCCGTAGACGGATCTTCCTGCTCACTTGCTTAACGAACCGAACGAATAAGTTATCGATATCACAGTCTGCAGCCCACAATGTCGACAACACATTGTTGTCTCGATAAATAAGTAGTAATTTCCTGAGGATGCACAATTTCTCATAACGTATTTTCGATCTTCCGAATACCAATTCATAATACTCTTCTGACAACCAGTGTTTCCCGTAGAAAACTCTCGTACCATGTCGCAAAAAGTGCCATACCCAAACCAAACAAAATAAGAACTATCGTCATAAAACTCTATCTAGCACCAAACATCATATCCTCCTCAGTTCTTACAAATGTGACCAACTACTCCAGTGTTTCACAGCAAAGAACCCATTTGAAAACTGTACCTTGGGATTCAAGAGAAGTGGCTACCATGTTAGTAATAGACCCAAAAGCTCGAACCAAGCAAGCAGAAAACGAGAAGTCATCTTCCTCGACAAGCAGTATTTCTTAGGAATTGTTGTAGTACTCAATCCACCTCTCTATTTTTGCTTAGCAGCAAATTTCTAGTCAAACAAGGTCAAAGTTGGTGGAAAGAAGAAAGAATTGACTCTCGAGTGATCAACCTTAAAATCCCAAGAGAGTATACACATTTCCAGAGAAGTGCAACTTCTAAATGTGCTAACGCCACAATACGAGTGAACACAACGCGTTCAACATGGTCTTGATAGTTCGTTCAGAAATTCGACTTAGAACCCAAGATGGAATCTAATCTCAGTAGATGCCTACCAAATGTGTGTTAAGGTTGAGTAGAAGATACCCTTAAAATAATTGAGCACCTGAACTTATTTACATATTGTTGGAAAAGAACCGATGTGATGCCTATGAATTAAAGTAAGATGGTGATACAATCCGCTGACCTTCTATACTAAAACCTTCATCCAACTCTTACTAAAAGAGCGCTCAAACGTCACGCCTGCGTGCTAGCGATTCAAATGATCCTGGTGCGCGGTAATGGAAAGCTGTGTTGAGGCGAACACATTACATCATCAAAAAGGTCTACTAGAGTACGATATGATGTTTATGAATTTCAGCAGAATAATGAGTGATGACCATTCAATTCAGCATGAAGATAGTGATGCAATCTGTTGATCACTTGCACTACAAATCTTCACCAGTCTCTTACCAAAATACGGCTCAAACTTCACACCCACGTGGAATTCTTTCTGGTAATTCTAGTAAGCTTGTGAAAAGGTTATGCTCCTAACGTTCCTGTCTAAAACCTTAAGAACTGGGTGCACACTTCCATCGGATTGATCAATCGTGAATTCTTCACTGAATGAGCAAGAAACCACTTCAAGAAGGCTAAAAGAACACTTTAGGATTTGAGGGTCAAAACAAGTCCATCAAAACTGGAGTACAAGATATCTGGGTTGAGCAATATCTGGGTTGAGCGAGAAACCATGCCGAGAACAAACGTTTTTTTTTTTTTTTTTTTTCCACCCTCGGTGTATTGTTCTGGCATGATCCAGTTTACATGAGAAACAAACAAGCGAAGGAAGTTAAAGATGCAGAAATGGAAGTCACTATTTATGATTATTTGGTTAATCATCACAGTAAGGTCAACAAGGATGCAATGTTTCCCGCTGTAGAGAAAACGTCACCAGATTTTTCAGCAAGGAAGGTCATTACCAATTCTAGATCAAAGGTAGAATGGTTCACATCGTGCAGTTCCAATCATCAAGAGGCACACGCGTGACTCCATCCTCCTGCATCAGCGTGCAGCCAAACATTTAAATAATACACCACCGAAGAATTTGAAAAGTGTAAGAACTACGATCAGATGAGACAATACCCCGTTGTCAAAGATTTCGTTCACTGCCAGCATCGCACCAAAACTGACTGGTTTCTTAGCCAAAAGGAAATAGGGTTAAGCTCAAGATTTGTTAAGAACTGCTAAATAAGATTTGACGAGGCCAAAGACAATTCAAAATTCATAATACTTTGTGAGAGCTGTTTCAAAGTTCAAAAATTAAACATAGAACCTTTGAATCAACAGAATGACGAAGAAGTAAAATACGAAGCAGCCTGCGTACATATGCAATGACACGATTGGCTACCTTAAAGTGATGCTCTTGAGAAAACCAAAGCTTAATGAGTCCAGAGAAGTTCAAAGCAAAGTTCGATCTTTGTACAATGATGCATATGAGTCTCAAGCCATTATACTGAAAATTACAAGGTTGAACAGTTAGTGGACAAGAGCACAGATCAATTGGGCTACAAGCAGGAGGCTAAGTTCATTGCTACCGAAAAGTATGTGGACACAGAATTAGGATTTACCGCCGAGACCAAACCCAGGTGAAGTTCAAGGAGTATGTTTATCCAAACAAGTCTGGATCATCATCATCTAATTCCACTATGACAATAACAAGAATCGTAATTCTTTTTGGAAATTGATGGGAATAGCGTCTGCTACCGAAGAGTTTCCCAAGAAAAGTATAATCTCTAGACGAAGTCAACGCTCGAAGGATTTAATGTGAAGCTAACGGTCAAAGGTTAAGGGATTCTACTTCGTCGTTGGGAAATCAAGAGGGTTATCGATAGAACAATCGTCGGGGACTTGTTCTAAAGATCCACACAAATTTCTTCAATGGGAATGAGTCTGAGAACTTTGATTCGATCCCACCAACTACCACTTACTAACCGTCGTCACAACCAGCACTTACTCGTTTTCTCTAACACGCACTTCGAATGTTTCGAGTAGTTGCCACTGAGATACGACTCCGCCCGCCATTCCTTGGGAACGCATGTCGCAGAGTGATATCACCGTTTCAAAACTCCAGTTGGTCTTAGCCAATTCGTACCACCAAGATCTTTCCATTTCCCAAGATTTCAATGTAGAGCAGACTTTGCCCGTAATTCCTAGGGAACACATGTTGCAGAGTGGCATCACCATTTCGGATCTACAGCTGGTCTGGACCAGACTTCCACAAACTGAGATTTCTAAGACACGTTGCTTCCAAGTAACACCGACTCTGCCCGCTATTCCAGGGAATGCACGTCGCAGAGTATCGAACTGCTGTTGAAAGTCGTCCAACAATCCACTTCACCACTACTGTGGCACAATCCCGACACGAATCCTTGTATTTCAACCAGAAGATGACAATTCAAACCGAGAAAGATTTGCACAACTGCGCTAAATGGCACCAAATCCAGAAGTCGTGACATCCAAATGATGTCATGACAGGCACACTACTACAGAAATCAAAGATCCTAAGTATGCTCTGAACGAACCACGCTCTGATACCAATTTGACACGCCTCGATCCCGATATTCCCCGAATACCAGGATAGACACGTGCTGGCCGACACCCGAATGGTGACGAAAGCCATTTATTGAATGCAAATGCTGAGAATAAGGAATAAATAAGACTTATAAATATAAAATAAAGAGTATGCATTTAAGGAATGTGTTCAGAGCACACATCTAATCTAGAACATTAAAAGAATTAATATAAAATTGAATGAACAAAGGAATAGGTCCTACACCGAGAAGACTCGAAGATGTCGATGCGGAAATGCCTTGACGCTGGGATTGTATGCCTCAATTCTATGTCCTGAAGGTGGCGCAAAACAAACATGAGTGGACCAATTTGATATATATATAGTAAAACAGTTATCAACGTACTAACCCCCAGGTTTTATGAAAACACATATATATCATGATAAACATAGGTTTTTCGGAACCTAGCATGTTGTGCACTGTCTCAAATCATAACTTGTATATATAATAATCACTAGTAAATGTCCAATAACCAGCAGGCCACATGCCGGCTCCCCATCTCTGAGCAGACAGTCAGAGGAAAATAACCCCCAGGCCCTATGCCGGTTCCCCATCCCTGGTCTTAAATGCCAGAGAAAACACCCTCCAGACCCTATGCGAACACCAAACCTTCGCTCGGGACGGACTGGAATCTATCCCTACGTCCCGTAGCGGAAAGGACCACTAGGTAAGTACAAAACCATTGAACATATGTACATTTGAAAGACATCTTCATAGTATAAAGTCATCCATCATCTATACTATAAAGAAGTGTTTGAAATGTATTCTAAATATTATATCATCATCCATCAGATATTCTATAAGAATACGGGTTATAGGAAAAATAGTAATAATTCAAAATAGCCTCAATAGGCACGATATCTCATAAAGCATTTCATAGAATATAATCATAAAATCCTGCCTTTCATGTGTGCAGTTCTATTATAAAACATGTATTTTAGAAGGGGTCCACTCACAGTGCTTCGCCGTCTAAAGCTGCGCAGACTAGCGAAGACAGAAACGCCACAACAATTGCCCCTAAGCACATAAAAGAGTACATTTAGTCAAACTCCAATCAAACGACTTAATTTGGGGAAACGGACATTGAAAACGGGTTCAGGACGTCAAAATTAGCTTAGGAGAAGTCTCGGATGAAAACCCGAAAAGTCAACGTTGACCGGTCAAAGTCAAAGTCAACGCTGACGGTTGATCGAGTCAACGGTCAGACCGGGTCAAAGTCAAACGGGTCACAGGCGTGGGTTTTGGTTTTGGGCTTGGGTCCTTGATGGTTTGGGTTTTAGAGGAAAATAGCTTAGGGTTTGGGCTTGAAGCCCTCAATAGAAACCAGCCCAAGGCCCTTAAACTTAAAACAATTAAAAATAAAACATAAGTTTTGGGTTGGGTTTAACGGGCCTAAAACCCTAGGTATGGCACGGCCCAAGGGGCCTGGTTCAAAAGCATTTAGGGCTTGAAAGCCCAACCTAAGTTCAAAACATGGTTCGCTGGACCCAACGAAGAAGAAGGCCGGAATTCCGCCGGAAAGTTCCTTAACTTTAAACGGCCACAACTTTGCCAATACTCAACGAAATCGAGTGATTCAAAAACGGAAATCATAGTTCTCGAAGAGAAGAAGAGACTGGTACCTTGAACGATGTCTAAGTCACTGTGGTTTGGCTGGAAAACACCTCGAAAGCCGCGGAGGTCGCCGGAAACTAGGTAAGATTCAAATTAGTATAACTTCTTCAATACTTAACGAAATTGGGTGAAACAAAAAGGAAAGTTGTAGTACTCAGCGAGAGGAAGAGATTGATACATGCACGAGGGCCAACTCGTAGTGGTTTGGCCGAAAATTGCCTCGAAAGCCGCGGTGCTCGCCAGAAAAATTGGAAAAGCTACTCCGAGCCATTTTCTGCGATTCAAACGTATACACCACTTAAAACAAGTTTCGATCTAACCCTAAAACACAACCCAAGGGTTTCTAGAAGCTTACCAACGTCGGAATATTACGAAACTCGACGGAGAAGATGATGAACAGTACCGGCTGAAAGGAAGAGGAGAGTTTGGGGTATTCTTTCTTCGTTTTTTAGAACACAAGGGTGATGGTGATGGTGTTTTGTTGTTGTTATGTGGTATGATGGTGAGGGAGATGAGCGTTTGCAGAGAGGAAGGACACGGGTGAGAGAGAGAGAGATGTGCCGAGAGTGAGGAAGAGAGTTGTGAGAAGTGAGGGAAAGAGAGAGAGAGCTCGGGTAGAAAGGGACAAAGAAATCAGGGGTGGGCCCTGGGCACACCATTTAAGATCCAAAAACCATTTTTAAAAAAAAAATATCCCAAAACTTAGTGAAAATACAAAAATATATTTTTTATTCCGTAAATCCCGGAACAAGTTGTTACATCATGAGCCGAGGAATTTAACCAAAGAAGAGAGTTGGGAGTTGCTTCAGAAGAAGGCATTTCCAAGAAATGGTGATCCAGGTAGTTTACCATTCCAATTTCTTAAGCATGCATCCGGATTTTGTATCATTATGCATTTCCTAATAATATAAATAGTACTCAAGTGCTAACTAGTTAGAAACTTAATATGTCGCTAACCAAGAAATTAATAACTTCTCTTCTTGCTAAATGGTTTTCTTCTTTAACATTGCAGATTTTATCAGGAGCAAAGATAAGGAGCAGTTAGGGAGGGAAATTGTCAAAAAGTGTGCTGGCTTGCCTTTGGCCATTGTTGTGCTTGGAGGACTTTTGGCCACTAAAGAAACAGTGCACGAGTGGGATATCGTCCACAGAGATATTCTTTCGTATCTAAAGCGAGCCAAAGGGGACGAGCAACACTCTACGGTACCTGAGGTTTTGGCTTTGAGCTATCATGATTTGCCTTTTCAATTAAAACCCTGTTTCCTTTATTTGAGTCATTTTCCGGAAGATTTTGAAATTCCGCCAAGAAAACTGGTTCAACTATGGATTGCAGAAGGCATTGTTTCGCCACATCATGAAGCAGTGGGAGATGAAACAATAGAGGATGTTGCAGAACGCTACTTGGGTTACTTGATTAATAGGTGCATGGTTCAAGTTGGAACTCTCGGATCAACCGGAAAAATTAAAACTTGCCGCCTCCATGATCTTATGCGTGACTTGTGTTTGTCGAAAGCAAAGCAGGAAAACTTTCTCCAGATTATTCACTATCCGGATGAAAATATGGTGGTGAATTCTTCTTCTTCTCGCATGCTTTCTGAAACAACATCAACTGGTAAAACTCGCAGACTTGCTGTCTTCTTACCTTCACAAGTCGATAATCTTATCCCGTCCAAATACAAAGAAGATTCCAACCTCAGTCTCAGGTCCCTTATATATTTCCATGCAAGCAAGTGTAGATTGGTAAATTGGCAGCTTACAAAAACAATTTTTGAGTTCAAAATGCTCAAAGTTCTCGATCTTGAAGGTGTCAAGGGACCGTATGAAAAGTTACCTAAAGATATCGGGGACTTGGTTCAGTTGCAGTTTCTAAGTTTGAAGAAAACACATGTACAAGCATTGCCATCATCCATCGGCAATTTGATCCACTTGAAAACTTTAAATTTGCAAACCATAAGTAAATTGAGTTGGGATCCGACAGTGCAAATTCCGAATGTGATCTGGAAGATGGAAGGGCTAAGGCATTTATATCTTCCCAAGTGGTGTGGCAATGCAGTTGATAAGCTGCAACTGGGAAATCTCATCAACTTGCAGACACTCGTAAACTTTCCTGCAAACAAATGCGACGTAGAAGTTCTTCGCAAGTTGACCAATCTCAGAAAATTGGTGTTGAATGATCCAAAACATTTCAAAAGTTTGGTGAAAATTTTCAGTCCCCAAAGCAGAACGTTAAGCTGCCTCGAGTCTCTGTCCTTGAAAAGTGACACTTTCGTTCCCTGATGAGGTTGTTGATGTTAGACAACTAATGTTAAGTTGTCACCGTCTACAAAAATTGCACGTGGAAGGGCGGATAGAGAAGCTGCCAGAATACCGTCAGTTCCCTCCAAACCTTGCCAAGTTAACATTGTGGGGCTCTAACCTTGAGGAAGATCCAATGCCAACACTGGAAAGACTGCCTAACTTGAGAATTTTAAGCGGATGGCAACTGTTCGCTGGGAAGAAAATGGTCTGCTCTAACCAAGGTTTCCCAAAACTCAAGTCTCTACTCCTCCGAGGGTTTTCTAATTTAGAGGATTGGACGATGGAAGAAGGAGCCATGCCTAGTCTTTGTCGTTTGGAAATATAGAGTTGCATCAAACTGAAGACGATTCCGGATTCTCTGAGGTTTGTGAAAACACTTCAGGAATTGGAGATATATGGATGCCTATTCAAGGTCAACATCGGAAGTGAAGGAGAGGATTTTTACAAAGTGCAACATGTACCGTCCATTGTAATCCGCAACTGAAGTTGATTAGGTAAGAATTGTTGAAGTTTATTTCTTCGCTGGTTATTTCATCGTACCTTTTGTAATGTTCTTGTAGTGAGAACTAATAGCTACTCTTATCTTATGCACTAAAAATGAATAGTTTTGTCAAAGAGTATTAGTACGGTTGAAGTTTCAATAAATTTATAACGGAAACCGACTCAGGTTTCCGTGGTCTTTCGAGCGGTCAGTGTCAAGCCAAGTAAAACAGTTTGGTGCAATCCAAATTGATATTCAAGATGAAACTCACATGTATTGCAGCTCTCAGGCAGCCTTTTTAGTTTTCGGCTTCTGCTATGATTAAGGCAACAGAGTCTTGATGGTAACCATTGTCAAATTCCACTTAAAACATTTTCCTGGCTGAGACTGGAAACCAAGATTAATGAGTTTAAGTACAAGTATTTTTTACATTGTTCTCACTCTAACTTTCAACGAAGCCTGTAGTTGATCTTCCGACATGATTTTTTCTCTACCTTCACCTTCCTACGAGGACCTCAAAGTAGAGCAAATTCACTCCAATACAAGCAATTAGCTCTACGCACATTTGGTTTTCTCATGTATGACATGTGAAAACAACCTTAATTTGCATATAGAGGAATATATGAAACCAAAAAATCTGTAGCGTTCCTCGGATAGATATAACCAAAGTTTTTTTCTTTCAAGAGTGGTATAATTGCATATCACAATATTTATTCTAAGTCATTAAGTCCCTGTTAGGATCAAAGCTTGCAATACCATCAACATAAGCTGCCAGATGAGTACTAAATGAATCTCACGGCCACTCCCCGCAAATATATTATATGGTAAATGTTCGTTGATCTCAGAAAATGATATAACTTGATAGGTTTAGTCCTCCATGTCATGGGCCACATCAGGAGGAGGAGGAGAAAGAGAACTGCTTGCAGTTGTCCCAAACTCCTTAACCGAAAAGTTCTTCCCGAAAAAGTTCTTCAGTTGGGAGGCCAAAATAATCAACCAAAACAAGGATCTCCTATTTTTGGGTGTATCCTTTACCGAAAAACCTGTAATTGCAGGATGTGTTGTCAATACCTGCTTCAATACATCTCCCTTCTTGAACCCCATCATAGGAACAAGAGAATTCATCCGAGATGCAGCGCTCCAATCTTCCTGAAGCCATTTATCATCAGTTTTGAAACACAAGCTTATGAATGAAGTTGTAAGCCAAGCAAGAACTTTGAATGAAAGGGGTAGTTTTCATGACAATTATATGCCATATAATACCATGTGGTCTGAAGAAGAGTTGGATTTTCTATGGATGGGCGTGAGAAGATATGGACGGGAAAATTGGAATGCTATGTTAAGGGATCCAAGATTGCACTTCTCAACATGGAGGGTGACAAGGGACTTAGCTGAGCAGTGGGAAGAGGAACAGTCGAAACTTTTGAGTGGTATATGTGTTCCCCAATAGGGATGCAACTACTTCTCGGGTCCAAAAAGAGGAATATGGAAAGAAAATACAACAAATACAACAGACATAAACGAAGTTTCACTTGGCGATGTTGATGCTCGTAGAGGAGGTAATGCCTCAAGGAGGCAACTATTCAAGTCGGTTTATATTGGCAACAATGGCAATGGAAATCTCCGGAGGCCTCTTGGTTACACGAAAAGGACATCTTGTTTTGAAATGGGAAGGGACAAATATGGAGATGATGAATTTAGTGTTCTAATTAGAAGTAGAAGTATTCGAAGGGGCAAGTTATTATCGACTGGTGGCCTCACAACTTGTGTTGGAGCAAGGGGAAATTTACCCCTCTGGTTTAGGCCAACCGGGCCTTCAACTGTTTCATCAATTGCGCATTCAGATACATTGAATCTCACCCTTCTCAGATTCGATCCTTGGGGATCACATTTTGCACCAAGGAATGAAACGCAGTTTACATGTGGTGGTTTAAGAGTCAATGACTCACAGCCATTAAGTACTGCTCCTCTTTTCAACTACTCATAGGGATGGGGAAGGGATTATTCTCATCACGCGGGTAAACAAGACGACGTAATTGTTATAGACAGCGATGGTTCTTCTGAAGAGACTATATCTGATGATTGTAGTGCAAGGCTGTAGCTTCAAGGTAGCTTGGCAGGTGGAAGTCTGTTTGTTTATACGGGAAGCTGTACAAGGGTGGTGTACACAGTTTGTTATTCAGGCAATTTGTAAATGCAAGGAATAAAAGGGAACTTGGAAGTCTAAAAGAGACTGATGAATCAATTGGTGGTTTATGCTTATAAGCGAACCGTTCTCATAAGTCAGCTGCGAATTTTGTGAGGAAGTCAGCTGATCATGCACTGAAATAAGCTGTCATTCCCGCAACGTGGCACCAGGACCTACTGTATAAATAAAACATTCTCAACCTGTAGATGATGATGACGGAACCTAGTACTGTGTATTGTGACATGTCTGATGTTCTATAAGATCAACTTTTCCAAGCTGGAAGAGGGAGGTACTTTCCGATGGCACAGTATATCAACTAGCTAAGGATATATTTGATGGTAAGGTTTCAAGAAAAGAGTTCTTCGAATTGCAGATAAAACTTAGCCCGGTGAGGTTCTGCCTTGTGTGTGTGTGCGTGCTTGTCCGTGTTTTCTTTTGTTTTGTTTTTGTTTTGATTTTTATTTTGGTGTTTCTTGGGTCAAATATACTATCAGTAGGAACTACTTTAAGCTTGCAATTTGTTTCTTGTTTGGAAATCTAATCTATAAAATCGCTTTTGAATTGTGTATTTCTGATTGCAATAGTTATGGTCGAATGAAATACGGATGATGATGAGGAACATGATAAGGAAGCCGCTCCCCAAGACTATAGGAAAGACTATGGAGAAGAAGAGAAGGTAATTTAACAAGTTCATGTATTTCCTGGTTTGCATTGTCTTTTTTTTTTTTTGAAGATTTGGCTCCTAAATTCGTTCTTTGCTTCGTATACATCAATGTTGAATTGCCATGATTCTAATTTTATATGAGGGTTATTGTCCCAGCAGTGCAAAAAATTATGCTCTATATATACAAGTAGATATACCAATGTTGAATTGCATGCATTAATTTTCTACCGAAAATTTGCAGCAGGATTGGAACTAATGCTACAGAAAACGGAGATAGGAAACCAGAGAAGCTATATTTCTTCGGTGACTAGAAGAAGATGAAAATAACTCTTTCGATTTGCATAGTTGCATATATTTTCTCTGCCGATGTTTGTGATTCTCTAATGATGTACCGAAGGGGCATTTGCTTAGTTCGAGTCTCGACCGTTGACTTTCGTTGTTAATTTATTTTTGAAATACTTGGTATAATTGATTATGGCAAGAGAGCCTTGATGGTAACCATTGTCAAAATCCATTTAAAACATTTAAAACATTTGAATAGTGAGATTTATGAGTTTAACTACAAGTATTTTTGACATTGTTCTCGCTCTAACTTTCAACGAAGCTGGTAGTTTATTCTTCCAACATGATTTTTTCTTTACCTTCACCTACCTCCGAGGGCCTCAAAGTAGAGCAAGTTCACTCCGATACATGCAATTAGCTCTACGTACATTTGTTTTTCTCGTGTATGACATGCGAAAACAACATTTAATTTGCATATAGAGGAATGAAACCAAAAAATCTGTAGCATTCTTCGGATAGATAAACCAAAGTTTATTTCTTTCAAGAGTAGAGTTAATGCATATCACAATATTTCTTCTATGTTATTGCTTCCCTGTTAGGATCAAGGCTAGCAATACTATCAACAGAAGCTGCCTCATCAGTACTAAGGGCTGGTTTGGTATTGCTATGCTTTGAAAAAAAGCTGCTTCTGCTGTGCTGTGAGAATAAGCAGCTGTGAAATAAAGCAGCAGAGTGTTTGGTAAACTTTTTTGTAAAAGTTCTTTTGAAAGAAAAAAAGCAGTATTATAGTGTTTGGTAAACTTTTATGTAAAACAGATGTGAAAAAAAGCCGGTTTTTCAAAGCTGGGTTTTGCAGCTTCTTGTTTTTGGCTTTTTTTCACCCAAAACTGTGAAAAAAAGCTGAAGCTGAATGTTTACCAAACACCAAAAACTGTCACAGCTTTTTTTTATAGCAGCTTTTTTTAAAATCACCTCAATCCCAAACTGGAACTAAATGAATCTCGCGGGCCTCTTGCGGTCGCTCTCGCGAACCTATTATAGAGAATTTCATTGATCTCAGAAAATGATATATTTTGGTAGGTATAGTCCTCCATGTCATGGGCAGGAAGAGGAGGAGCAAGAGAAGTGCTTGCACTTGTCCCCAACTCCTTGAGCTGCTTGACGGCGTCTGCGCTTTCCTGCAACTCCAGTGCGCACTCAAGTTCCACCTGCACTTCACCCATCGTGGGCCGTTCAGCTCCTGTCCAACGCAGGCATCTCACGGCGATGTTCATAAATTTTTTCAAACAATCTGGAGCTACTTTTCCCTTCAGAAATGGATCAATCATATCCGGGAAAATCTTGCCGCCGTCCGGGTATTCCATTAACAATTTTAGAAAAAATTTGGCACACAAAACTTCTAATAACACCACTCCAAACGAGTAGACATCAGATTTTTCGGTAACGTTGCCGGAATCAAAACACTCTGGATCAATATAGCCCGGTGTACCGGGCGGCTCCCACCTTGAACTGGCCGGCTCCGATTTCAGTCTGATTAATGCATTTGACAAGACAGGAGGACCCATCTTGGACAACCCGAAGCGGGAAAGCTTGGGCACCAAGTTTTGGTCCAATAGAATGCTGGAGCAACTCACGTTTCGGTGGATGATCGCATGCTTAACCCCTGCGAGGAGGTAGTGAATTGAGCAAGCCACCCCAATACAAATTTTCAGCCTTTGCTTCCAAGTCAAGGGAAAGGGATCTTTATTTTTAATATTGGAAGTATCAAAGAGGTAATCATTGAGGGTACCGTTGGGCATGTAGTCGTAGACAATGATACAATCTCCATTTTCTTGGCAGAATCCGATGAGAGAGATGAGGTTGGGGTGGCGCAGCTGGCAGAGTAGCTGTACCTCCGCCCTGAACGCACGCACTCCCTGTATTGAAAGTCCGGAAAAGCACTTGATTGCAACTACGTCTTTCCTGTCCTCATCCCCATAGACCTTAATTTGCCCTTTGTATACTGAGCCAAAGCTACGCTTAGCAATACATAAGCTCTCGTCAAAACATTGAGTTGCTGCACTGATCTCGGCATATGTAAAACGACGGCATAGTTCTTCTGGAAACGCCCAATCTTTCTGTTTCTTCTTCTCTTTTTGTTTCTTCTTCTCTTTTTGTTTCTTCTTCCAAAGAGAGAAGAAACGAGAGACAGACTGCGCAGTACGCCCCATCACTATGCATCAAGGACATGGACTCACATAGTGATCCTTCTCATCCTCTTATATTATGTAGGTTCGACAGAGAGGGTCCAAAATTATTAACCAGGTCCAGCTGCTGCCGGCTGGTTTTTTCTTGGAAAGTAATGGCAGCGTCAAGACTCAAAAGTCCTCCAAAGGCAAAGACTTCACATTAGAGAAAGCCGACTGAATCTTTTTACGTTATGATTTTTCCGATAAATCCAATAACCGTGAGCTGTGCGGGAAAATTGAAAAAATAACCAAATTTCGGATAGCATATAGAATTATAACCAAATTTTTAAGTGTATGATAATTTTAACTTAAAAATTATATAAAAGTATTAATATATCCTTGTGTGAGGTTTTCTAAAAGGAAAAAAAAAGAAAAAAAGCAAATTCCCGTCGGCCGAACATTTAAAGTTGCTCCCTTTCATTGTTCTCAGAGGTGATTTTTTGAATTTTTTTTTCACTTGTCTGTTGTAAGAAATACATAAGCAACCAAGAATTGCAAAAACAATCTATCAACATAGGAGCAAAACAATAACTAAAACAACCTTCTAACACCCTTAACACACAAATACAGAAGCAACAAAGTATGGAGAAACAATCTAGCAACAGAGAGATATTGAAAGAATGTAAAGTAGAAAAGGAACCTCAATTTGATTTGTTGATCGAAGGAAACATCAACAAAGCATGAAGAAACACAGAAATGACACAGTGCAACCCCGTAAGTTATAAAGACACAAACCTGACTCTAACAGTGTACGAAACAGTGCACTAAACAGACTAATCTTCCTAACACCCAACTAAACAGGCTATAAACATCCTTTACAATTTTATTGAAACAACAAAATGTCAATCACAGTTTTAACGAAGCAAATGGCAAACCAAACAATAAACAATGATTTCAAAACAGTGTTTTACCTGTTGAATCAGAGGACAAAACTGAAAACCCACTCTCTCCCATACCTCCCTCAGCCATCCTCTCCTCACCAACCCCGTGGGGTAACCCGGTAACCCCAAAAATTGCTTTCTGCCATCTCTCTCTCTACCTGTCCATTCTTCTCTCAAAAAGTGGACAAAACCTCTAAATATCCATCCCACTCAGTCGAAACCATGCTTTCTACCCTCTCTCTATCAGGGTCGGCCCTGAGAATTTGGGAGCCCTAGGCAAGCCTTCGAAGTGGGGCTCTAAAATTCTCTGATCTCTGGTTCTCTGTATATTGATTTGTATAAAAAAGAATTTGCTAAATACATAAAAAGTTCTATTTTCATATCAAATATCATTAAAAATTAATATCAAAAGAAGATAAATATACACACATTATTTAAACATTACACGATTCACGTTTTTAGACACAAATATACTAAATGTTTGCAATCAAGAGTTAAGATTGATAGTAAAGAACAATAAAACTTGATGATCAAGAGAGTAAATAACAATAAAACTTGATTGACAAGTATAATAAATTCAATGCCAATTGTTTCTCTTGTGTTTTTTTTTTTTCTTCTAAAATCAACATCACACTAACGAATTAAATATTAAAATAATCCATTGAATAAAAAGTTATTGAAAAGAAAAATATAAAATTCAAAGTTTTGATTACCTTAAAGTACAATCTTTAAGATCATATGATATTTGGTTTAAACATTCAATAGAAATGGAGAGAATGAGTTTAAACATTCGATAGAAATGGATAGAATGAGAAGTTGAAAGAAAAAATATTGCAAAGAGAATTGAGTTTTATAACTTTATTTGCATTTAGAAAAATCTAGTGACTGAAAGGCAGCTTCATGTTTCGAACTCAACATCCCAAAGAAAAATGAAGCCAACATTTCCACTGCACTAACAAATGAATTATAATATTTCTTACTTTTTTTTGTATTTATATGTTAATTACAGGATATAAATTTTTTTTGGAGGCCCTAGACGGGCGCCTACTTGAGCTACCCTCTGGGCCGGCCCTGCTCTCTATCTCTCTCTTACTCTCCATCCTTCTCTAAAAACAAGGATCTCCTATTTTTGGGTCTATCCTTAACCCAAAAACCTGTAGTTGCAGGATGTGCTGTCAATACCTGCTTCAATACATCTCCCTTCTTGAACTCCATCATTGGAACAAGAGAATTCATCCAGATGCAGCGCTCCAATCTTCCTCAAGCCGTTTATCATCAGTTTTGAAACACAAGATTATGCATGACAGTGTTGTAAGCCAAGCAAGAGCTTTGAATGAAAGGGGTAGTTTTCATGACAATTATATGCCATATAATACCATGTGGTCTGAAGAAGAGTTGGATTTTCTATGGATGGGCATGAGGAGATATGGACGGGACAATTGGAATGTTATGCCAAGGGATCCAAGATTGCACTTCTCAACATGGAGGGTGACAAGGGACTTCGCTGAGCAGTGGGAAGAGGAACAGTCGAAACTTTTGAGTGGTATATGTGTTCCCCAATAGGGATGCAACTACTGTTAGACCTACAACTAGTTAGTCCTCACCAAGGATCACAAACAACATACACATATATATATATATATATATATATTTGAGAAGTTTGAGTAAAGAACAATGATCATACCTGAGGATGCCATGATTCAAGCAACAAAGCAACAACACAGAGAGTCTTCTACTCACTGAGGAACCTAATGTCAAAACCCTAGCGATAGTTCTAGTTCTTATTTTGACGTAATCTTCCCGTGAGCAGGGACACCTCCCATATAGACTTACAACCCAACTGCATCCCATCTATCGTGGGATCGTCAAAGCCTAAAAAACCTCCACGTTTGTCAGTTGTTAAACCACAACTGAAGCACGTATTTAGTGTCCTACAAACAAGGGATTTTATCCTTTAAATGGTTTTGACTTTGATTAATTAATTCCACGTATGATTGTCCTTATTATGCTCAATGACAATTCAATAGAGTCCTAACATTCTCCCACTTGAATTATCACTAATCATATCCTTAATCAACGTATTGAATCAAATTAATCCCTTAGTGATCACTTTTGTCAACACAACCATCAATCCCTTTACATATCTGCCATAAGTTATTTCAAAGAAATGAACCTTAGAAAATCTTGTACATCAATTCGTACAAGCACCCTAAGATCACATCACCCAAAATAACTTATGCATGATACAAGTACCGAAACAAATTCAAAGCTTTGTTTCCAAGCTCCCACTGATCGGAGCAGTCCACCATTGTCAAGCTTTTGTTTAGCTCCAATGGAATGCTTACGATACCAAGCACATTTAGTCTGAATCTTTCATCAGTCCACAACATTTCAATATATTGCATACATATATTTGTACATATACACAATAACTGAAATAAAACCTCAACCATTAACATGGTAAAATTCACGAGCACATAAGTCCATGCTTTATTTAAAATACAAGGAAAATTGAGATGAAAGGAACAACCTTTACTCCCACATAGCAGCGGAATCAAATGAGTCAACGACTCCCATATTCGACATGATCCTGGAACACCCCATAGTGAAGGGTTTCGTGAGAAGATCTGTAATCACTGATGCAGTGTCTCTGTGCTCAATAGACACCTCCTGCCTACCTTTTCCTTTTTAGACAAATATTTCACGTCCATCATTCATACATGTTTATGTTACGCCTTTGGGCAAGAAACGTAAACAACCATCATTTGGAAAATAGATTATGTAACCTTATTGTATAACAGTCATGTAAAAGATTAAGAAAACAACCAAGATTTCAAGTCTTTGGACAAGAAAATAGTCAACTTAATTCTCTTAAAAATGTTATATTCTGAAAAAATCTCAAACCATTCATACATTCCTCTCTTTGGAAAAGAATATTGACATGTTATGAATTTTAAAAAACACAATTTACATAATCCATTACCTGAAGTCTTTTCACTGTTGTACCAAATCTTAGACTTTATTGTTATGCTTCCAACCATCTGAAGAATCCAAGAAACATTAGGCAAAGGAACAATCCACTTATCAGTTTACAAAGTACAATATACTGAATAACGATTTGAACCACACAAAGTTCTTTTCTTTTGAAAAGAATAAATACTCGGTATAAATTGTTGATCATAAACATATATATATATATATATATATATGTTTATATATAGTTTCTTTGAACAAAACTTCCTTATAATTTCACTTTATTGAAAAATTATATCAACATTTGTTCAAGAATAACTCATTATGGTTATTGCTCCTGCAAAATGTTAGTTTCAATAACTGCCGAGATGAATAATTTTTATCATCTTGCCATTCAACTATGGCGCCTGAGAAACTTTATGCATATGAATTGTTAAAATCGAAGACCAGAAACCCAAGGTCAATTTATAAGGTGATTTGAATGACTTCAGATCAATACTCTTTACGAATCTCAGGCAAGCTAATTGCATCATAAATCAAGATACAACATGAATTAAGTCTCTGTTCATATACTACATATACCATTTGTAATAACATTCAAGGTTGAGCATGCATTTGATATCATGGTGAATTAAAAGAATAAGTCTTTTCGGAGAAAATTAAGGTTCATTACAACTTTATGCATATTGGTTGCAACATGTAAATCAATTAGACATCAATAGCCACATAATGAATTCATAGCAACATTTTTACCTGCAATTGACAGCAATGGCGGCAATCCAGGGGTACACATACCACGCCAGCCTTCGGGGACCATATTGAAGTCCGCGAAGTGAGACCTTCCCTTGAGCCCGATGGATCGAACGTCTGGGAACCACCTGATCACCATCCTAGGGATGACAGCGTAGCAAATCCCATTGAAATACTTGGTATAATTGATTATGGCAACAGAGCGTTGATGGTAACCATTGTCAAAATCCATTTAAAACATTTTCATGGCTGAGACTGGAAACCAAGAATGGTGAGATTTATGAGTTTAACTACAAGTATTTTTGACATTGTTCTCGCTCTAACTTTCAACGAAGCTGGTAGTTTATTCTTCCAACATGATTTTTTCTTTACCTTCACCTACCTCTGAGGGCCTCGAAGTAGACCAAGTTCACTCCGATACATGCAATTAGCTCTACGTGCATTTGTTTTTCTCGTGTATGACATGCGAAAACAACATTTAATTTGCATATAGAGGAATGAAACCAAAAACTCTGTAGCGTTCCTCGGATAGATAAACCAAAGTTTATTTCTTTCAAGAGTACGTACCGTTATTGCATGTCACAATATTTCTTCTATGTTATTGCTTCCATGTTAGAATCAAGGCTAGCAATGCTATCAACAGAAGCTGCCTCATCAGTACTAAATGAATATCGCGAATGCATATTACAGAGAATTTCATTGATCTCAGAAAATGATATATTTTCGTAGGTATAGTCCTCCATGTCATGTGCAGGAAGAGGAGGAGCAAGAGAAGTGCTTGCACTTGTCCCCAACTCCTTGAGCTGCTTGACGGCATCAGCCCTCTCCTGCAACTCCAGTGCGCACTCAAGTTCCACCTGCACTTCACCCATCGTGGGCCGTTCAGCTCCTGTAGGGCGCACACATCTCTCGGTGATGTTCATAAATTTTCTCAAACAATCTGGAGCTACTTTTCCCACCAGAAATGGATCAAACATAGCAAGGAAAGTCTCACCCCTTTCCACGCATTTAGGTATCTCTCTTGAGCATGATTTGGCGCACAACACTTCGAATAACACCATTCCAAATGAGAAGACATCAGATTTTTCTGTAAGTTGCCCGGTCACTGCATACTTTGGATCAATATAGCCAAATGTACCGACCACCCTCGAGTCCAGTCTGATTAATGCATTTGACAAGACAGGAGGACCCGTCTTGGACAACCCGAAGTCAGAAAGCTTGGGCACCAAGTTTTGGTCTAATAGAATGTTGGAGCATTTTATGTCTCGATGGATGACAGCATGCTTAACCCCTGCGTGGAGGTAGTGTATTGAACACGCCACCCCAATACAAATTTTCAGCCTTTGCTTCCAAGTCAAGGGAAAGGGATCTTGATTTTCAGTACTGGAAATATCAAAGAGGTATTCAGAGAGGGAACCGTTGGACATGTAGTCGTATACAATGAAAGAATCTCCATTTTCTTGGCAGAATCCGATTAGAGAGATGAGGTTGGGATGGCGGAGCTGGCATAGTAGCTGTACGTCCGCCCTGAACTCACGCAATCCCTGTTTTGAATCTCCGGAAAAGCGCTTGATTGCAACGACGTCCTTCCTGTCCTCATCCCCATAGACCTTAATACGCCCTTTGTATACTGAGCCAAATTCCCTACCAATACTTAAGGTTTGGTCGAAACATTGAGTTGCTGCACTCATCTCGGCATATGTAAAACGACGGCATAGTTCTTCTGGAAACGCCCAATCTTTTTGTTTCTTCTTCCGAAGAGAGAAGAAATGCGAGACAGACTGCCCCATCGCACATCGAAACATGGACTCACAAAGTGATCCTCCAAAATCATTAACCAGCTGCTGCATGGAAAGTTTCTTCTTCGACTATTATTTGCTGCAAATGGCCGGCAGTGTCAAGACTCAAAGCCTTCCAGAAGATCAAGACTTTTCCGATCAATACAACAAATGCGACTTTTCCGATCAGTCCAACAAATGCGACTGTTGGGCGACCAAGTAAATGTTAGATGTGAGTTAGGCCACTTAGCTAAGTCAAAGTCAATGTGCCTGCTGCCCGACCGTCCCCTTACACCAAGTTCGAATCTCCTTTGTATTAGAATATAATGAAGAATGTCATAATTGACATAATTGACTTTTTAGTGTAAAAATGTGGTTTTTCGTTTTCGTTAAAGTTCCCCGTATAATATCGTCTAATTTTAGAGAACGAAAGCCCTCTGCACTTGCAGTTGCCTCAAACTCAACTCATTCATACGTCTCCAATCATCAAATAATCTCATGCTAATGAAGAATGTCATCGAATCATGATCGAGAAACCCAAAACCAAGTTTCGTGGAAACTCACCACAAGTTATGTGGTTCAATGTTCAACCCAACGACTTGTAGGGATAACACCGAGAAAGTTTACACCCCACTTCCCAAAACCAAAGGACTTTTAAGTTTAATCGCATTCGTAAGAGAAACGGGTTTAAGGGAAATTAATCACAATCCTTGATCGTCAGAGATAAGTTTAGTTAAGCACTGTTCATAGAAAGAACACTTCCATTATTATGTTGTGCAAATTTCCTATTGTTTCGTAGATAAAAAGAAGAGTTTACCTTTCTTTGTCAAGTGCACGATCAAAAATGGAAACAGCCTGGCATAAGAGTATTAGCATGTGAAATTTCAAGATAAGTGTAGCAGAAACTGACTTTAAAGAAAAAGGTTTTGGGTGGTCGTTCAAGTGGTCAGTGTCGAGCTAAATGGAGCAGTGGGACAATCCAAGCAGACACTCAAGCTTAAACTCACATGTTTTGCAGCTCGAGCAATGTCTTCATTGCTCGACATCTAAATTCGAATCTGTTCCCCTCAATTTAGATCACATCGATCGAACAAAAAAATGGAGCAAAAGAAAAAAAAAAGGGCTTGGTCTTGGCTTAGGCCCATAACCCATAGTAATTGCATAAAAAAAATCTGGGCTTCAAATTGAAAACCAGTTTTCGCACCAATTACCGCCAAACCGGGTCGGCTCGTATCTGCAATTTAATTAATTAAATTACCATTTTATCCCCCACTTTCTCCTTCCCTCCACGTTTCCCCCAGATCCCATATGAGAGAGCGTATGAGATGATCATCTGCAACAACACCAAATCCCAGATAGACCACCACCACGCGCATTCCCCTCCTTCGTCGTAGGGTTTATCCCACTCGCCCCGAGTCGACTCACCCGACTCGCTCATGAACCGGAACCACTATTACAAGAGCAGCAGCAATGCCTCCAACAAAGAGATGGTAATCATGGACGCCCGACCCGGAAAGTTGAATAGCCGATCTAATTCCATATCCGACCCGAACACCAGCCAGAGCCTCGCCTCCATCCTCAACAACCCCAATGCCTCCGACGCCTCCTCCTGGGTCGGCTGGTGGTCCTCCTCCGCCTCCGTCGCCCCTCCCGAATTCGCTCCTCTCGTGCCGAAATCGGCATCGGACTCCGTGACCCGATCCGACTTCCAGCCTTACCTCGCCTCCGTCTCCGATCACTACAACCGCTTCGCGGACATCATCAACCACGTCAAGAAGGAGAAATCCGACGTCGACTCCATCGGCGGCCAAGGCGAAGCCCTCGTCGCGTGCCTACGGGAAGTCCCGGCGCTCTATTTCAAGGAGGACTTCGCCCTGGAGGACGGCGCCACGTTCCGTTCGGCGTGCCCGTTCACGAACGTCTCCGAGAACCTGGTGCTGCAGGAGAAGCTATCGCATTACTTGGACGTGGTGGAGCTTCACTTGGTGAGGGAGATCTCGCTGCGTTCCAACTCCTTCTTTGAGGCCCAGGGGCAGTTGCAGGACTTGAATGTCAAGATCGTCGAGGGATGCAGTCGGATTCGAGAGCTCAAGGAGACAATTTCGCTCTTGGATGTCGATTTGGTCGAGTGCGCAAGGCAGATTCATGATCTGAATGAAACCAGGAGCAATTTGTTGGCTCTGCAGCAGAAATTGAGGCTCATTTTATACGTCAATCAAGCTCTTTCGGCACTTAAACTCGTATGCATTGCGCTTCAATATCTTTCTTTGGGTTTTAATCATTTCGGGTTTGTATTGTATTGAATTGTGCATGTATTGATAGTTATTACTTAGTAGCTATTTGGTCTAGAATTCACTTCATTAAGAATTGCCAATTTGCGATGTTGAATTTGATCTTTTTTCTTAGTAGATTGACTTCCTTTGAGAATCGGTTCAAAGTATAAAACTTGATGACCATTTACATTTCTTGCAAATACTAGCAAGACCCAATTTGAAGCACTGATGTGTGATTGGTGATGTTTCCGATAGCTCTACTCGGATTCATTGATAGATTTTGAATGTGTTGCACAATTACTCAAAATTGTAGTTGCCTGTTGACGGATTATGGAAATTAAACTCTTGTTGTGCACCCAACTTTCGGACGAAGTCGGTTGTTTTTCGTCCCTGTCTTTAAGAAATGCTCATGATTTTCAATTGAGAAGTTGGGTGAAAATGTATATGGTCATTTTTATAAGTAGCAAGTTTCTTAATATAAGTTGATTTACTTTTTCTGTCATACAGCTTGTTGCCTCTGCAGATTGTGCTGGAGCCTTGGATGTTACAGATGATTTACAGCATTTGCTGGTATGTTTTTATTTACATTTTGTTTGATCTGCTCCCAAAAACTAGTGTACTAAACCAAGGAACGGTGTACCGGACTACAATTTCTGTCTACCTTATTGATGTCAGTCTGTTTGATAGGATGGGGATGAGCTTACTGGTCTACATTGCTTTCATCACCTCCGGGATCGTGTAGCAGCTTCAATTGAATCGATAAATAGGTATGATTTCCTGTTGTAGTGGCACTATTATTAAACAAATGAGTGACACCCTTTGTGTTGGTTATGATTTTTTAAATATATGCTGGTCAATATTATTGGGACGGGCGTTGGCAGCTTTTAATTTCTTTCTTCTGAGAATCTGAAATAGAGATGCCCTTCTTCATCCTGTTTGGCTTATATTGACCAGAATATTGGAATAAACATTTTCTGTCTTTCAAATGGAATAAAATTATATGAGGCATGTTTATAGTAACTTATTAAATTTATTCTTGTAGCATTCTTTCTGCAGAGTTTATGCGTGCTTCAATACACGATGCCGGAGATACAGATGTTATAATTATATCCAGAGTGAAAGCAAGGGCATCTAGTCTCATGAATGGAAAAGGAGAAGATGGTGAAGTAAGCTCAAGTCTTTTTCTTAAATTGCATAATATTTCAAGTCTATTCTCTCCCGTGAGGAGCTGCTCTCCACTGATTGAAAAAAAGCAGATAATTAAGTTTAGTAGTCATTGCATTTCTTTTACTTCCGAATCAGCTGAAATGCTTACAGATAAATACACTATTGTAGGAAGTAACTATTTCTTTGCAGAAATTATGTGGCACCATATCTTTTCAATAGTATGCTTTGACTTAACTGTTTTTATACACCCAGTGCCTTGTCCAAACTTCATGGTTTCTTGTTTGTATATGTTATATGCTGTAACTGCTTTTTTCAGTTGATATCCTTTATCGTGATTTTCAGAGGTCTGGGCATGATTCTATATGTGAACTGGTCACTCTTATTTTTGTATCAGCAGATTAAGTTGGATGATGAAGAAACCTCCAATTTTCAAGATCGTCTTCTTCCTGTCATCATTGGATTGCTTAGAACAGTGAGTAGTTATCGTTTTGTCAAGCCTAATATGTTTTCAACCGTATTTTTTTTCTTTTTTCGTTGGGATGGAGTTTATTTCTTTCTGTGATCAATGAGTACATTTAGTGATCTTTTAAGTAAAGTTGGTATCCTTTTACTTTCAGGCCAAGCTTCCTTCTGTGTTGAGGTTATATCGTGACCAACTTACAGCTGACATGAAGACTGCTATTAAAAATGCGGTTGCAGAACTGCTTCCCATTCTTGTTTCGCGACCACTGGAGTCAGATTTTACACCTGGAGAGCGAGTTGATGCAGATGGTGAGAAATTTGTGGTATTGTTTGTCATCTATGCCTATGAAGAATTACACTTAATATAGAAGAAAAATAGATTATATAATTCTCAATTTTTATGTTTACGTTCTGTCTTGTTCTTTTCTTTTTGTGCCATGTTTTTTATGCACGAATTTGTCTTTGATCTTTTAAACATGGTTTTTTAGGTTTTGGCGCATCACTTGCGAGCAAGTTGAGGAGCTTGTCATCTGAGAGCTTTGTTCAACTTTTAAGTGCTATTTTTCTAATTGTAAGGGTATGTGTTCTAGACTATTCTTGTTTTGTTTCCTAGGCATTGTATTGCTGAAAAATAAGATGCTTTATAATTGCTTTGTTGAATTCCCAGTATACTCACTATTTATTTTCTTCAAGTTTAGTGTGTATATTAAATTTGATATTTCTAATGGTTAACATTTATTGGGCTTAGCTTGAGGATTGATTTGGCTTGGGGTTGTCTGTGATGCATAGTCAATTATATCTTTTGTTTCTTGCAAGTTGTGACTACTTCACTAATATGAACCAACTAATATCGCTTGTCATAATTTTCAATCACTTGATAGCCGGTTGAACCAATTACAGATATTCTTTAACCCTAATACGTGTAAAGAAATCATAGATGGGTTTCCTCCTTCATTTTGGTCAATTCTGTTGCTTTAATATTTGAGTCTATCAGTCAAATTCATTTGGGAGCATTAGGGTAAGGGACAAACAGTTTTAAGGGCAGCAATTTTTATAAAAGAACAGGTACTGGTCACATAAACTCACCATACATACGATCTGTTTTTAGATTGCACGATAAGTTATTATCAGATGGCATATGTGCTGTATTTCATTCATTTTTTCGTGTGAGCTTCATCTAAGTTCTTCTTGTCTATTTTCTTTAAGCATCAACCACTATTTGAGTGTGATGTCATATGATTTATTTTAGTGAATGCAGGCACATCTAGTGCGGGCTGCTGAAGTGAAGAAGGCCATTGAATGGATTATGTGCAACCTTGATGGTCACTATGCAGCCGATTCAGTTGCTGCAGCGATTGCAGTTGGTGCTGCGGCTGCAGAAACAGCTCAAGAGAGTGATGGTCAAGGCGGCTTGCTTATGCCATATTCACCCCATAGGGTTGCTACAAAGGCACTTTTAATTCAAGGGAAAGCTAATGATGCAGCAAGTCCTTCAAACATCTCTAAGAATTTTAGGTGGGCTCTTGTCTCTTGATTATGTTACTCTGATATCCAAAATTTTCACCTTTGCTGAAACCTTATGCATCTTTGAATTTTAAATTTTGTTTTGTGTTCATCTTGCCATGTAAAATAAATTTTGCCCTTAGGAAGGTCTGAAATTCTTTGGTTAATTTTAGGCGTTTAGTTTTTATATGTCCAAATATTAGAGTGCTTCCAAATGTATAGAGTCTGAAACAATGTGATTCTAAACAGAGCTGATGTGTTACGAGAAAACACAGAAGCTGTTGTTGCAGCATGTGATGCTGCTCATGGAAGATGGGCAAAGCTACTCGGTGTTCGTGCTCTTCTTCATCCAAAGTTGAGATTGCAGGAGTTTTTGACCATATATAACATCACCCAAGAGTTTATAACAGCTACAGAGAAGGTATGCATATTTAATCTTTTATCTGTCCCCTTTCTTTTATTGTCCTTTCTTTGATCCTTTAGTTTTATGATCAACCATGTTATGTCTCTGGTGCCATTTTGTGCCACTGCCAACCTAAACAGATAGGGGGAAGGCCGGGATTTAGCATCAGGGGAACAATACAGTCACAGGCCAAAGCATTCATGGATTTTCAGCATGAATCTCGAGTTAGTCTCCGATAGTATATACTTATATCCGATAGTATATACTTATACTTTACTTTCTGCTTTATCTTGTTTGTTGCTATGAACTAATTGTTTATTTTTTGGTTGTTGTAGATGGCAAAAATTAAGGCAGTTCTTGACCAAGAAACTTGGGTGGAAGTGGATGTTCCTGATGAATTTCAGATCATTGTCACTTCACTATTTAGTACTGAATCATTGGTTTCCGAGAACCTGGATGCTGTCCAAGATAATACGGAAACAAGTTACAATGAGGTGGCCACAATCAGTAATAGTTCACATGCAGCGGAAACGGGATCATCAGTTGCTGAACAGCAATCTAAAGGGCCGGATTCTAGTGAAACATCTGCGGATGTTACTGCAAAGGAGACACCAAAGTCTGATGGAACTGAGAAAATTAAGGCTGATATTGCAAATTCTGTTGCTCAAAATAACCATAGCAATAAGGAGCGAGGAAAATCAACCTTTCAAAGCCTTTTCTACAAAGGTGTTGGTTTTCACATGGTAAACTGGTCAGTTGCCTTGTTTTTCTTATTTCTTTTTGTCTATCTTTATGTTTCCCCCATTTATTCTTTATTTTCTTTACACCAATCCTGATTTGCAATTTGGAGTTTTGGTTTGCACTCTACTTTCCTCCGTCAAGGAACTTACTATTAATTTTTTTCAATAATTATAAGAATTTTTCAGTATAAGCCTTTAGTTACATTTTCTCCTTGTCCTTGGTTTTTTCCTCCAGTGGCTTGATATTGATGAAGATGTTGTCAGAGTACATTGATATGAACAACTTTTTTCCAACACTGTCCTCAGAAGTTGTTCATCGTATTGTAGAAATTTTAAAAATTTTCAATACAAGAACGTGTCAGCTTGTTCTTGGTGCTGGTGCCATGCAGGTACTAATTTCTCTCTATAATAGATGATATTGTTGCAAATATTTAGGCATTTTCCCTCAGAAACCTCAAAAGGGTTATGCAACTGAGGTGATCAAATGGCTACTGTTCTTCAATGTACATGTATCAAAAACGTGTTACACTGATTTTATATGCAACTTTCTTTCTTGAGGCCAGAAATGCTTTAAGTGATTGTTCAAAACGCTGTTCGAAGTTTGTGGTCACTTTATCCTGTATTATCTACTGACTACGCTCCCCGGGGCCATTCTTGCGGCTTTTTGATAGATCACATGTGATAATGCAGGTATCCGGTTTAAAGTCTATTACTTCTAAACACTTGGCCTTGGCAAGTCAAGTCATCAGTTTTACATATGCTATTATTCATGGTAGGTGATTACAACTTTATTTTGAAATTGTTGGCATTACTATGAATGTATATATGTATGTATTTGTAGAATTCTACTTTGATCATCGAGTAATGACTTTATTCATTCCGTTTCTGCAAGAAATCAGGCAAATTCTTTTTCAAAAAGTGCCAGAGACAAGAAAGGCATTGCTGCTATCTGAAATTGATCGAGTAGCTCAGGTTTGTCTTCTACTTTTATTTTAATTATATATATGTAATTTACATGTTTGTCAAGTTTGTTGACCTTTCAGAATGCACCTGTAATCTCGAATTCTAAAATCAGATTCTTTGAGCCCACATTTGCTTTAACCAAGTTTTTTGCACGTATTCCAGAAACCATTCTGATGTTTCTTCATTCAATTTAAAACAGGATTATAAGGTTCACAGAGATGAAATACACACCAAGCTAGTTCAGATCATGAGAGAAAGGTTATTGGTTCATCTACGCGGGTTGCCCCAAATAGTAGAGAGCTGGAATAGACCTGAAGAGGCTGATCCACAGCCCAGCCAGTTTGCTCGATCCCTTACCAAGGTATCTTTTTTTCCTTTTAATAGAAACAAGTGGTTATTGTATCTGTTTATGTAACAGCCCTCCGGAGATTTCTTTATCTTAATCGATCTTTATGGGCCTCACCCAACTGATTTGCAGGAAGTCGGATACTTACAACGTGTTTTAACTCGAACTTTACATGAGGTCGATGTCCAAGCGATTTTCAGGTAAGGCTCATATCACATGGAATTTGCTTGGAAACTTGGTTAAAGACTCGAAGGGTGATGTGCTTTGGTTGATGAGAGGGGCAGTTAATGATTACTGTGGTTTCGTAATTTTTAGGCAAGTAATTTTGGTCTTCCATTCACAAATATCAGAAGCATTTTCATGGTTAGAGATCAGCACACCACAAGCCAAGGACAGGTACTACCATTTCAGTTTCCCCCCTTTGTGTGCGTACAAATTGTTAGAACTCCTTAATGAAACACAACTTTTCACTTTGTCTACCAGGCTGCGCCGGGATGTCAAACACATTCTTGGTTGCATTCGATCTTTGCCTTCAGATAAAATGAGCGAATCTAGTAATCCAAACTGGGGTCAGCTAGATGAATTTTTGGTGCAGAGATTTGGCGAGGAAGCCAGTTAAATGTTGTTGTAAAGTAGCGAATCACTTGCTTCGTTGGAGATGGCTAATCAAATTTTGGGGATGTCAGAACCAATTTCGGTGGCCTATGCATTTCCCTTGTACAACTTTATTGAGGTAACCTGAGTGTAAGCTTTATGGCCCTCTCTCCCTCCCTCTCTAAGCACACACTCGCCGTCTATTTTTTTCTTTTTGCTTACCGGGCGTCTTTATTTTTCAGGTTTTACATTTTTTCTGAGATGTATAAAGTCAGTGTATCAGATCCAAATATTTCAAGAAGGTTGTTGAAATTGAAACCAGAATGTTTTTTCTGTAGCAGTCACACTTGAATTACCATTTGTATTTACTTGGACGACTCAAATCATTCTTTTGCTCCCCTGATTGTAATTTTGAGTTAAAAGATGATGACGATTGATTTTTTTTTTTTTTTCTAGTGAAGGGACAACGGGCGGTATCGCTTTTGAATTCTCGACTTCCGTCGCCGGAATCGCATCTAATTGTATCAATAGTTGAGTCATTTACCTGAATGCCTTTCTTAAATGGTAAATAAGGGCTTATTTTTCATGTACCATTCGTATTTACCAGCTAAAGCTTGTCACTCTTCGTGTTGGGCTTTTTCTGTTTGGGTTGTTGTTGGGCTTGCTAGTCTTTACTATCTTTGGGCTTTACTGAAATTATTTTTGAACCCAATATGAAAATGTTCGATCATGCCCCCCAAAAAGAGTCGATGGTTTTTTGAAGCTCTCCCCCTTTAGAACCAGGATCCTCGCCAGATTCTTTCCTTAGGGATCTTAGAGATCACGCAATCGTGTCCGTTCATCGTATATCGTGCGGTTTTTTGTTAGGTACTATTTATATTTGAATTTTAAATTTTAAATTTTAAATAATTTCTGACTTCACAATATATAATGAACGGAAACAATTGAGTGATCCCTAAAATCCCTAAGGAATGGATCCAACAAGCATCCTGGTTCCCCCCTTTAATGTCGCTTGCGAGGAAAATTAAGATTTTTAAATTAATTTTGAAAAGCTTAAGGAAAGGGGCTTAGAAATAAAGTTTGGACATATGGCAAATATTTATTCTATCTTTTAGAATGCCGTTGTCGTGACGTTGATCCCGCTTCTGCGACTACTGCATTCGCGTAGCTCTGAATACACGCATTAGAGCTCTTCGGTTGATATCCCGAGTCGATAATTACATAAACTATTAAAAATTATTAATATTAATTTTGTTTTTTATCTTATTTGTTTTCAATGAGACTCATGCATTACAAAATTAAATTAAAGACATTTGATTTCATTTTTGTTTGCGGCAAAGAAGACTCTTATAAAGTAAGAGTCAAATGAGTTATCTGCAACGTCATATATGACATCACTCTTATAAAAAATGGAATTTTAATGAAAAGCTCCCGGTACTGTTTACTTTAACGAAAAATCACATTATTACACTAAAAAGTTAATCCTGCTATTATTCACTTTACCTTTTATTTTGTCCTTATCGTTAAAATTCAAAATTTTCATACTTTTTTCATTAGTTTCCTTATAAAAAAATCTTAGATGTTTTTTAGTCCTCGTTAGCTTGTTTGTAGTCTAGTTTGGAGATGGCCTCTCCCTCGCTACAAATATGAGCCACATACACAACATGATGAGCCACGTACGGCGGCAGCGGATATCAACAAGAGAAGCAAAAGAAGACAGTCGACGCCGGTACATCGGGAGAAGAAGGAATCACTTGCGGTGGCTGCGGGATCGATGGCACTCGATGACGATCATCATCATGTTCACATGGATCTGCAGGCGTTGCCCGAAGGATGCATAGCTAACGTCGTCTCTTTAACGACGCCTCCAGACGCGTGCCGGTTTTCGGCGGTGTCTAGGAGTTTCATGTCGGCCGCCGAATCCGACGCCGTTTGGGACAAGTTCCTTCCCCATGATATCTCCTCCATACTATCTCACTCCTCCTCCACCTCCTCCAAGAAGGAGAGCTTTACCTCACTCTCTGCGAAAACCCTGTCCTCCTTGACGATGGCAAAATGGTAACTTTCATTATCTTGTGGTAGGATTAGGGTTGACCCCCAAAATTTGAAACATTAATATAACTTTGCATGTATTTAGGTATACTGTATGGGTATTAGCGGAGGAAAATGATTTCTACACGCCAATTTTCTCGCAATACGCAGAGTCTATTTCTAATATTTAGATTGAATAAATTAATCAAAAGAAATCTATGCTAGGGAAATACATGTGTGCGTAGAAATCATTTCTCTTAATGGATGATGAGTTACTACCGGTGTGGATATTCTTGCCTTCTTATGATCTATGTATGCAGATGTTTTTTCTGGACAAATGGAGTGGGAAAAAATGTTACATGATATCGGCAAGGGACCTTATGATTGCTTGGGTTGGTACTTCTGACTACTGGGGATGGAATTATGTTGCCTACTCCAGGTCTGTAAAATTCTTCATTCGTTGTACGTTTTGTTGGTTTGTTTACTGATTAAGCTAAGTGCTCAACTTTGAAAATATTAAGCAAGCGTTTGTTGGATTGGTTGTAGTGTTATATCTATAGATTGAATTATGTGTGTTTATGTGTGTATGAATGTATGTAATTAGGCAATTGATTAGTATGTAAAATTATGTGGAACAGATTTGAGGAGGTGGCTGAGCTTAGGTGTGTTTGGTGGCTTGAAATCCGTGGCAAAATTGAGACACGGATTCTCTCCCCATCCACAGTCTATCAAGCTTATCTTGTGTTCAAGTTAAGATAAGCGCAATGGCGAATGGGTTTGATCATGAAGATCCCTTGGAAGTCACGGTAGGACTTCTTGGTGAAAAAGAGGCCAGTAGGAAGCGCGCTGTGCTTCTGGACCAAGAAAAAGTAGGAAG
Source organism: Heteromeles arbutifolia (assembly GCA_024362995.1). Taxonomy (NCBI): domain Eukaryota; kingdom Viridiplantae; phylum Streptophyta; class Magnoliopsida; order Rosales; family Rosaceae; genus Heteromeles; species Heteromeles arbutifolia. Next base: position 32,971,518 of record JANCRC010000010.1, on the reverse strand, counting down.
GCGGAGACATAAGACCCCCATTGGAACCAGTGAAACTCAATATCCGAAGAAAAGGATCGAAGGTTGGTTGGAGGTGGAGATGGGTGAGTTTTTCTGTCCAGGAGAAGAAGATGGCGCGATAATAGAGATGACTTGTATGGAAGTTAAGAGGATTAAGAGCGGCCTCATTGTTAAGGGGATTGAGGTCAGGCCCAAGAGAATGTAGAAAGTTTCTTATGGTGCATTTTCTCACATGATGTGTCAGCAACAGGACGGGCACTAGAACTTATTGTATCATAACATTAATATGACATCCCAAAACTTAAGATATTATTTTGGTGCATCTATGTATGCATTACTCAAGCTCCAAAGCTACCATTTAGTTTGCTAGTGCAATTGTACCCATGTAGCTAGTTTACATTAGGTTGCAATTTGCTTATCTTTAAGCTACCAAACTACTTGGAAATACTAGCTAGGTAGTGTGTTCTTAGACAATGATGATAAAGCATGAGAGATCACAAAAGGGCTCCCTCACAGCATATTTGCCACTTCTTCCCAAACAATTGCACCAAACGAGATGGCTTCTTCCTCGGAGTTTTTGTAATTGATTGCCAAGTATGTTCATGGAGCACAACAAATTGATGCAGTCATGTGTCGTCGCATCATAAATCAAACCAAGGTCAAGTGCTCGATTTGGATTTATTTGAGTAGCTCGGGAAGCAACCGTAAAATTGAATCCGGGATCTTGAATCTGACAGCCGGAATTATCCAACGGACTAGATGTGGTCATTAGGGCAAATCTAATAGTAGCTGCACTGCACTCAGGGTGTGAGGTTTCTCAAGAGAAAGGGGTAGCCATGGATGTCCTAGGATGTGAGTCATTGGACAAGTAAATATTGACACGCCCCGATCCCGATGTCCTTAGGACATCGGGATGGTCACGTGCTGGCCGACACCCGAAGGTAATGAAAGCCATTTAGAAATGCATGAGAACGAGAAATAAATAAGACTTATGAATTTAAAGGAAATTAATAAGCATTTAAGGAACGTGTCTAGAACATACAACTAACTAGAACACTAAAAGAAAGAATGTAAAATTAAATGAAACAGGGGATGGGTCGTACATTGAAAGGACTCGAAGGTGCCGATGCGAAAGTGCCTTGACGCTGAGATTGTATGCCTCGATTCTAAATCCTTAAGGGGGCGCAAAACAAACATGAGTGGACCAAGTTGATATATATATATATATATATATATATATATATATATATATATATATATATACAGGACCCTTACCAAGAAGGATCACCATTTTTCTAAAAAAATGGGGACACCCTCTTGACCGTTGGATTGACTTTAATGAAATTGTGTGGTTGAGATTAAAACACAGGCCACACAATCTCAACCACACAATTTCATTAAAGTCAAATCCAACGATCAAGAGGGTGTCCCCATTTTTTTAGAAAAATAGGGATCCCTCTTGTGAAAGGTTTCCTATATATATATATATATATATATATAATTAAACAGTTATCAATATACTAATCCCCATGTTTTATGAAAACTCATATAGCATGATAAATAAAATAGGTTTTCCGAAACCTAGCATGTCGTGCAATGTCTCAAAACATAACTCATATATATCATAATCGCTAGTGAATGTCCAATCTCACTCTAGGCCCCGTGCCAACTCCCCGTCCTTGTGCCAATGCCAGAGGAAAATCACCTTCAGGCCATGTGCCAGCTCCCCGTGTCTCTCAGCCCGTAGTTAGAGATTAATTCTCCCAACCCTATGCCAACACCGTAACCTTGCCCGTGACGAAATCTAGTCCTTGGGAAAAATAGTATAATTCAAACTAGCATCAGTAAGCATGTTATCTCATAAAAAGTAGTCATTAAAACATGTCTTTCATGTATGCATTTCTACTATTAAAACATGCATTTTTAGAAGGGGTCCACTCACCATACACCATTGGCGCAAAGCCATACCAAAAGGGATAACGGAAACGCCGATATTAATTGCACTCAAGCACATAAAGGGTCCAATTAATAAAACTCTATTATAACAATTGAATTTGGGAAAACGGACGTAAAAAACGGATTCAGGACGTCGAATTACCCTAAGAAGGGTCCCGGGTAAATTTTTGAAAGGTCAACAAAAGTCAACATGAGAATATTCCAGAAATATTCCCTAACAGAATATTCTCTGACGGACGAAATATTCTCTGACGGACGGAATATTCTATCTGGGTCCAATGGGTTTTGGGGTAGATGGGGAAAATGGGTTGGGCTCTAAGGCCCAAAGGAAAATGGTTTAGGGTTCAAAGGGCCGATGGCCCTGGATTGCATAAATGAGGCTTGGGCTTGAAAGCCCGGCCCAAAGCCTTTGGGTTTTTAAAAAGAAAAATAAATAAATACAAATAAAACTAATTGGGTTGGGTTTAGGGTTACACGGAGTTGGGCTCGAGGATTTAGCGGGCCAAGGCCTAAGTCACAACGGCCCAAGGGCCTGGGTTGGTTTTTCTTGCCGGGGAAGGAGGCCGGATTCCGGCCGGAAAATTAGACTAAGTTTAAACGTTCATAACTTTGTCAATACTCAACGAAATCGAGTGATTCAAAAACGAAAATCATAGTTCTCGAAGATACGAAGATAATGGTACCTCGAAAGACGTCTAACGCGTCGTGGTTTGGCCGGAAAATGCCTCGAAAGCCGCAGAGGTCGCAGGTAACTGGATAAGATTCAAATGAATATAACTTCTTCAATACTCAACGAAATTGGGTGAAACAAAAAGGAAACTTGTAGTACTCAGCGAGACGAAGGGATTGATACCTTGAACGCCGGCTAAATCGTCGTTTTTTGGCCGGAAATTGCCTAGAAAGGAGCAGTGCTCGCCGGAAAACTGGGGAAGTTTTCCCCCGTGAGGTTCCTAAGTCCAAACATCGATAAAACTTCTTAAAACCACTTACAAACATACACTAAGACATGATCTACAACTTTTGGACGAGGTTCAAGGCTTACCTTCGCCGGAGGAGGATGAAACTCGCCGGAGAACTTCGGTGAACAGTGTATGCCGAGAGAAAGGGAGGGGTTCGGGGTGTTCTCTTTCGACTCTAAGCTCACTAGGGTGTTAATGGAGATGTTGATGTTGTTGTGGTGTTGTTTGTTGGTGAGAAAAGTCCTCGGAGGGGGCTGAGATAGAGAGCCGAGAGGGAGTTTAGAGAGAGGAGAGAGGTCTCCCGGGAAGGAAGAAAGAGGATGGGGAGAGTTGGGGTGCTGCCACGTGGCAGCTTGTGAGCGCAGAAGCAAATCTCCAGCTTAGATCCGGATTTGGTAAGTAAGTGCCAAGTGGGGACCAAAATGCAATATTTCATAAACTTTTAGGGACCAAAATGAAATTCTACATAAATAAGGGGGTGGGGTTTCACAAATATTTTGCCCTATTTGACCAACTATAATTTGGAATCCAAGTAGTCGATATTGGAGAACCCGGTGCTCAGGGAAGGAGCTAGGATTTGACTTGGGGGTGGGGGAAATTAGCCCGGGGTCTGAGAGAAGGGCATGGCCACCTTTGACAACGTGGCGGTGCCATTACATCAAACTCATTAGCAAGGTAATTTAAATTTGAGACTTCTAACTTAAAATTAAAAAGTATTCACAAGATAGTAGATGGTACTAATGGCTTATTAAAGTTAAGCTTGAAATAAAAAGGGAAAAGGAAACCAATGACCTTATTTTTTCCTTATATTTTGAAAGAAATGAATAAAAATATCACTAGACCATAATACTAAGTAGTTGTTTTATACCTTTTTTCTTTTTCTTTTTTTTAAAGTTGAACCTTCTATACGTGCATTGAATGAATTGTTCATAATTTAAGAAAAATAGGCCCATTTTACTGAGAAAAAAAAGAGAGAGGGGGCCGGCGGTACGGAGAGATAATAGAGAGAGTTTGAGATTTTTGTGGTATGATTTTTCACACATTTGTGTCTTTATTTATATTAATAAGTAAGTGAAAATCTTTATCTCCAAATAATAGAAGATCTCACACATACACATATTCCACTAAGATTTACACAATCACACCGTAATAGAATTAGAACTGCAAAACATTCTTATTAAGTATTGCATCCTTTAGAGAATAGAAGATCATGATTTTTTTTTTTTTTTATTTGGTAACCCTGCAAAAGAGTTTGACTTCTATTATCTTGCGAGCCCTAACTTGACCCCCAAGACATCGTCTAGGAAATCCCTACAAATATTACACATTTACAAACACAAAGATAAACAAACACGCAGTGAAATTATTATTATTATGAGTATGGTTATGACAAAGGATGAAAGATTGCTTCAAGACGCGTAATAATTATGCTTTCAGACTCTATTCGGCCCCATATCCAATGTGCAAAGGGGTATGCAAACAAGCCTTGTGGATACAATGAAACTCATCCTAATTAACATTTTATTCTGGCTACATACATGATCATCAACTCAAACAAGAGGGCTCCTGACAGTGTATTTTCTTTTTTGTTCGATCCAAACAAGTGCGCCATATGAAGCCTTCCCTTTTTCCTTCTCATACTTGTGCGCAAAGATCAGTATCTCTGGGGGGACTGTTACCTTAGAACCCTTTGGAGCAATCACCGGAGCCATGTACCTAGCTGCGCCATCTCCCACACATTTGTCACACTCCTCTGAAATGTTTGAACCCTTGTCTTTGTTTTGTGATGAATGTTGTACAACGCAATGAAAGATGGATAGTTCAGATCAGAAGATGGTTTGGAACAATCATAGGCGCGTGATCTAGTGATGCATAATATTTGCTTACGTGTAAAATCCATGGAGCTTAAGAGATTTGACATACTCTTGCAGGGTGGCATCGTATATTAGGCCTGGCTCAAGTGCTCTATTAGGATCGATGTGACCTGTTCCCATAGCGAATGGTGAAGCAGATTAGAAATTGTCACTGTCGTCAAGAATTGGATTGTGAGTAGTGTCCAATGGATTGGCTGTGGTCATCAAAGCAGACCTTATTGCTGCTGCACTCCACCTTTCAGTCGCGCAGCTACACCTGAAACATGAGGGCAAGCCATGGATGTCCCGGATATCAAATTGTAGTCAATAGGTAAGTTCACAATGAACCCAATTTGAACTGCTGCAACCTCCGGAGGCCAAGCAGCCAAAACTAATGACCCCGGGGCCATTATATCTGGCTTCAAAATGCCCGGATAACTGAAGGACCTCTCGAAGTGTACAAAGAAGCTGTGGGTGCAGGCTTTGTCTTGAGCAATGTTTGTTCGAACGTTATGCTCCGTGCATAGTCAATCACAGCTGGCCCATCCTTTGTATTCACTACAACACTAGGAGTTGTAACGTATCCTAATTCACGTATCTCAGGATTATTGGTAATAAAGATAGCTCAAAGAAGCCCCGATTGAATGATGTGATATACTGCCACCATCCCCTGCTCTCCTGCACTACTTAATGAAAGAACAGACCTTCACTAATTACATCGAACTTGTAAATCTAGACTCTTGAACAATCTTATCTTTATCACTACCACCCAAATTGGAAGAAAATAATCGTAAACTCATGCCCGAGAACACAATTTGATATCTGAACTGAATCATACTACATGAAGGATCATACAGTGCCACAAAACATACTGAAAATCAAATGGAAGCATACAAAAAGGAGGATGTTTTCTCCAACCTGTAGCAATCAAGATTCAGTACCAGGCCATGGCCGACCTCAGTCATTCCATTTCAATGGGGGCTCGAGCCACTTCAACAATAAAGCCCTGTGATCTCCAGAGACTCAACCCGAATATTCAGTATCGGTCTCCATATGAACGGCCATATACGATTGTGGGTCTCCTCCTCTTATATGTTAACAGATAACAAGCAAAGAGGTGGCTTTTGGGTCTCCTCCTCTCATATGTTAACATGGAACAAGGATTGAGCTTTTTGGGCCTTCTCTTGTACGTTAATACAGACTGATTAACCCTGCTCCTTTTCCTGTACTTGAAGTAAAAAGGATCAAGCTTTGAATCGCGCCTTTCGTCCTTCGGCATTGTAACACAGACACATTCATCTTGCTCTTGTTTATTGAGAGCAAAAGACTCCAAGTCAACACCATTGGAGCAGCTCCCTTGTCCTTCATTCAACTGCCCGTCATCGTCCCCATTCTCCTCTTCGATATCCAGCTTCAAACAACCAACATCCGTCGACGAATCACAAACACACACACTCAAACTCCGCGAACGCAGTTTCTTAGCAGAGCCATTCATGGCAGCCAACTGCCCATCATCATCATTGTCGTCGTCGTCGTCATCATCATCATCATCATCGAAAGCCGCATCCTTTGAGCCCTCTTCAGCACCAGATACATCACGAATTTTCCTGCCATCCACCACGGCCGAAACCCTATACTTCCCCAATCCCAAACAAGCTCCCCCCTTTCCACTCCTCCGCGCATTCCGACTCCTCACAACCCCTCTCCAACGCGTAAGCGACTCCGGCAGCCAGCAATCAGAGCAAACCTCAACCTCCACCGCCAAACAAGAATCCTGAGACAACAGCGCAATCCCTCGATACTCGGAATCGCAACGCCTGTGGACTCTCCGATTACACTGGCAACAAGTGAAGGAGTCCTCCTTCGACGGCGAGGTGGCGGCGAAGCAGTAGGAGCAGAGCTCCGAGGACTCGACGCGCGTGAGGCATTTCTTGCAGAGGAGGACGACGCGCCACTCGCTGTAGAGGATCTGAAGCTTGCTCTTGGCGCTGGCGTTGGCAATGTCGACTCTCAGGTGGCAACAATGGCACTCTGACAGATTCGGTAACTCTCTGGTTTTCTTCGTCGATTGCGATTGGGGATCTTCGTTGTTCTTCATTGAAGCATTTGGCAGCGACGACGATTCGCTTCGAATCAAAGGGGGTGGTTTTTGGTTGTAAATTAGGGTTCAATTCAAGCAAAATAGGGTCCCCTATTGATCGTGCCGCCAAGACACGACGCCGTATAGGGAATAGCCCTTTTTGTTTTTGTATGCCGCTTGTGCCATGGTGTTATTGCAATTGTGTCAATGTGTCTATATATTGATTATTTCTGTCCGTTATAACGGTAAAGCGTCATCTGCAATTCTATTTTTGAAATCGTCAAGAAAATTATAAACTTAGTTGTTGTGGAACTGGAGGTAAAATAAAGAAAATACCAGACCTAAATTCCAACTTCACGTTCAGTCTTAATTTCCTGCCAAGCAAATGTTTTCAATATCGACTTACAAAGTTTCAAAAATGAATACCAATTCCAATTTCAAAATCAACTCGATGTGGCCCTTGCATTATTTTCACTTTTTTCCCTTGAATTCTCGAGGGTAATGCTATCTATATGCCCAATTTTTCCTTTTTAAACACCTCTCTCAATTGTCCGATCGTTGAAATGAATTAAAGAAGATAAATGATAAAAAATTAATAAGGGTGTATGAAAAATAAAAATTGATGTGGGAATATAACGATCCATTTTCAATTGCATGACTTTGCGGCCTCATGTGCTTTCGTGCTTTTGGCTATCCCGTTCTATCAATCAATCAAGTTAACTATTTTCTTGATCAACTTGATGAAATGGAGAAATTTTTATGTGTATCCGAAATACAAGACGATACACCACAAATTATAATATAAATGAAAGAAAAAATTGATACGTTCCACTTTTAAGTATAATTTATTAATGTATCTTCACTTACATTATGACATGTAATATGACATTTTTTTTCGAGTGCACTAAAAAATCTTGATAGACCGGGCACAATGAAAGAACATGGGGCCAAATCGCACAATTAAAATTTTAGAGAGGAAAGTGAAATTTTGGTAATAATACAGGGGCACATAAACAAATAACAAGCTTACAGAACGTGGAGATAAACTCCATGAAAACACCAAAATACCCTCCGAAAAAAAAAAAAAGGAAGAAGAAGAAGACGCCGCCGATTTTTACAGACGGTGAGCGAACGACGGAGAGAAATAGAGAGAGAGAGTGACGATGGAGAAAAGAGAGGGAGAGGGAGAGGCAGAACCAGAACAGCAGGAAGACGAGGAGCAGGTAGTGAATCCATGGATGGTGTCGGCCAAAGGTGGCGGGAAAATCGACTACGACAAGCTCATCGACCAGTTCGGCTGCCAGAGAATCGACCAGTCGCTCGTCGACCGCATCCACCGCCTCACCGGCCGTCCTCCCCACGTCTTCCTCCGCCGCGGCGTCTTCTTTGCCCATAGGTCCCCCCCTCTCTCTCTCTCTTAAGTTTTCATCTTTTTTTTTTTCTGGAAAAATTGCAAAAAATTGAATTGGGGGTCGAATTTCGAATTTATGTGAAATGCAGGGACTTGAATGAGATTCTGGATGCCTACGAGAGGGGAGACAAGTTCTATTTGTACACGGGACGAGGGCCCTCCTCCGAGGCTCTGCATTTGGGGCATCTTATCCCCTTCATGTTCACTAAGTAAGCACCCACTGCATCGTTTTCTGATAATCTGATGTTGGTCTTTTCCGAAATTTTCAATCTTTTCGGGTTTTCGTGAGTGTGATCATTGGTATCTCTGTGCTTTGTGTTGGAATTGGTATTGATCGCGTGTCCGATGTGAAGTAGATTTTGAAAAGTTTATGAATTGAATTATTTATGCAGATATTTGCAAGAGGTCTTCAAGGTTCCGCTCGTTGTACAACTTACCGACGATGAGAAGTGCATGTGGAAAAATCTGACCGTGGAAGAGAGCCAGAGACTGGCCAGGGAGAATGCTAAAGACATTATTGCCTGTGGTTTTGACATATCAAAGACCTTCATCTTCTCCGATTTCGACTTCGTTGGTGGGTAAGGAACAGATATGTAGGCTTAACTCCGTTATGAAGTTAATATAGCTTCGTGTTGATATGTATGTGAGTTTATGCTTGAATTTGTTGTCAACAGTTTAAGTGGGTCACAAAAGCTATTTGCTTCTCTACCCATGTTGGAAGGGTTTGAGATTTTAGAATGATTGACACTCGCGTGAGGTTCCATTTTTATCAAACCAGAATGAAATGCCCTTGATAATTTAGTTGGCTGCAAACTGCTTGACAAGATACAATAATAATTAGGAAAACCTAGCAGGGTTTGATTCTATCATGGATACTTTGTGTGTGTGCGCGCTCGTGTTGTAACACTTGCTTACTGATTTCATGTGTAATTTGCAGTGCCTTCTACAAGAATATGGTGAAAGTTGGAAAGTGTGTCACATATAATAAGGTGAACTTTCCCCCCACGGCGAAATGTTTGCTTTGTATACCTCTTTGTTGGAGTTTTTGTAATAATTTTGTGAATTTCGGATTTAATATCCAGGTTGTTGGTATCTTTGGTTTCACTGGAGAAGATCACATAGGAAAAGTTAGTTTTCCACCTGTGCAGGTAATTTCCTTGGCTATGCTGGTTATCATATGAAGAATTATTAAATTATTGTTAGTTGTTACTGGCTAATTCCACAAAATGACTGAAGTTGGTATCTGTTTTCTTTTTATATCTTCACTGAAACCTCGCCTCTTGTAAGTTTGATTTAGCTCAATAAGTGCTTTTTCTTTCCTTTGAGCACTTATTGTTGACTCGCTGCCAGTCAACTGTACATCTTTCACCAGTGAACATCTTTGATCTTTCATATTTTCCATCATATAAGGAAAACAATGCATTGCTTAGTCCAAGTCGAAAGAATATTGATTTTTCTGAAACCTTCAGTTTGATGTTCTGTATCTGTTATGTGACTATGTACGATGACATAAGGATGCAAAAATGCACTGGGATACATAATAAAGAGATCCAATATGGTCATGTCTTAATGCAGGCAGTTCCATCATTTCCAAGTTCATTTCCACATCTCTTCCCTGGCCAAGACAATCTTCGTTGCTTAATACCTTGCGCGATTGACCAGGTATGCATGATATGGATAATTCTCATCTATGATATACATGTGTTTTTCCCCTTGGCTAAATCTCTACGGGACCACCTTACCCTTAAATCCTGCACAGCACCATTTAAGAGTATCAAATAGTTTTAATAACTTTGTGCTAGTCAATTTGATTTATCGTTGTTTTTCTTTCTTTTGTTTGTTTTCTAATACCATGGTTTATTTGTTTGTGATTTGTCAAGGATCCTTATTTTAGAATGACACGAGATGTTGCTCCACGAATTGGATATCACAAGCCTGCATTGATCGAGTCTTCTTTCTTCCCTGCCCTGCAGGTATGTTAATGATCTTATGTTTTACTGTGTGTAGCTTATGATGTGATTTCTGATACCTTTTCTGGAATGTGGATATATGCAGGGAGAGACTGGAAAAATGTCAGCTAGTGATCCAAATTCTGCCATATATGTAACTGATTCTGCAAAGGAAATTAAGAACAAGGTTTGCATTTGATGTTGCCGTAGTCTCACAGTGCCAATCTTTCTAGCTGAAAATCACAATCCAAATGGTCCAAAAATTATTCAAGATTAACCTAAAACAAAGAACTTGTGTGTATATGCAGATCAACAGGTATGCATTTTCTGGTGGACAAGATTCAGTCGAGAAACATAGAGAGCTTGGAGCAAATCTCGAGGTATTTCGATTGTCTCACTTGTTAGTAATAGAAATGTGCCCTCCCCGATTGGCATGAGAGTGTGTTTGTTGCTGGATGTGCGACCTTCTTTCCTCAGCATAGGTTGTCTGAGCAAGAAGGCAAATTTGCTTACCAGTCGACAGTTCACGCCAATTTGATTTCATGTTATGAGATTTCTTTGTTAGTACTTGTTTGGTGCCTTGTAACTTATTGAGGAATTAATTTATCTTCTGGAAACTATTCAGGTAGATATTCCATTCAAATATCTAAGCTTTTTCCTAGACGACGATGATAAACTTGAAGAGATACGGAAGGTGAGACTCATCGCCCCAGTGAATTTATTTGTTTTCTATGTCAACATATTATACATCCTCTTTTTGCTAATTCACCTGGGGTGCTATTAGGAGTATGGTTCCGGGCGCATGCTAACAGGTGAAGTGAAGCAACTGCTTGTTGAAGTTTTGACAGAAATGGTAGAAAGACATCGGAGGGCTAGGGCTGCTGTGACTGATGAGGTAAGCTTTTCTAGCATTTTTAGCTGATTGGCCGTCCTGTAAGTTGTTATTTGTCTCTGCGTGCTGCGTGATTTTGGAAAGCAAACATGTTGAATTTATGAAACCCCGGTTATGACTTAGAAGGACTTATGGAAATGTTTTTGCTTATTTTTCAGATGGTGGACGCATTCATGGCGGTGAGGCCCCTACCCAATATGTTCATCTAACTTCAAGGCAGAGAAGCTTACACACATCTTATAATCACTTCTCAAATTGAAGCTTAGCATTCATTTCTGTTACTAAATTTAGATTTAGTCATTTTTCGATTATTAATACTCAAATACAAAAGAAATTGGATGATAATCGACGCGGCTACACCTATGTTCTGTAACAGTCGCGTGAATTTGAACTCAATTTGAGCTGATTACAATGGTTTTAAGTCTGGATTTGTACGATATTTTTCGATGATAGCTGTTTGTTCACATCCATTGCAAGGTTGAAACATTTTTGGACAAAGTTAATGTTCATGATACCACCGTCTCCATTAACTCTCATCAAATGACACAGAATTGTAAATTGCAGAATCCATACCAGAAAACACAGCTAAACCAAAAACCGACATGATGAAGTTGCAGCGTTTAGCAATTCACCGGAAGTTTATGCCGATAGAACTGAGAGATGCGTATGCCTGGACATTTATGATTCGATCTAACAGATAAACAGACCGTACTGTGCAGAAGAAAGAAAGAAAGAAAAAAAGACCGAATCGTTGTTTCGCAACTAAAGTAGTTAAAATTAAAACAGACATTAACATTACTACAACACAACTGATTCTACAGCGTTTTAGAACAACGAAAGGAAAAGAGGAACCAAAATCTACGTTGAAGAACGATTTTAAACAGTCTAATTCAGGTCAATTTGGTAAGGTACATTTCTTTTGAGAATGTCCTAACATATGGCAGCGACCGCATTGAACAACTCTCTTCGGCCTCTTGAAGTTCTCTACACGAAGGACCTTCTTCTTGGGTCTTCCAGGTGGCCGCCGAGTCTTGGGTGGGCGTATCATGATATCAACATTGGTGCTTCCCCCCTCTGTTCCGTCGCCTGGCTCCTTCCATAAGATCTTATCCGGAATAGGATGAATCAGCTGCGAATAGGTCTCTCGGTAACTTGCTACTGTGAAGCAAGGCTCAGCAAACAAATGGACATTGTGTCCACAAGACATAAGTGCAGCAGCAGCATGTGCACAAGGTAGACCATATACATGCCAACGGCGACATGAGCACACGCGAGTTTGTATATCCACGATATTTGTCCGCTCGGTAGACACAATCTCAAATTCGACTTCATTTGCACGAAGTACTTGGTAGCATCGAGCATCAGACATTGCCTCTAGAATCCGCTTCTCAGCAGATGGTACTAGAATTGATGTCCAACTCATTACCATATCCCGGCGGTCATTATACCATGATGATAACTGATCACGAATATGCTCCATCATTTGCACAATAGGAAGCTCATGGCATTCAAGAGCCCAATTATACAATAGCTCTGTAACACCGAGAGTAAAATGGCCATATCGCACTCCTTCAAAATATGCTACAGCCCAAAGTTGGGGAGGGAAGTGTTGAAACCATTGTATCACGTCTTGCGAGATATCTGCCATCTCTGCAATCTTGCTGTCAAATTCAACTGTAGTGAGAGCATAAACAGCATTCCAGAAGATATTCACCAACTTCGCATTTTTAAAGGTATCACGAAAATTTTCACTAACATAACGCAGACAAAAACCATGGAAGGCACTAGGAAAATGAGTTTCCACTGCCTCTACAACACCCCTTTGTCTCTCAGAGAGAATTGTTAGCCTAGGCATGTTGTCAGTGTTTACTCCAAGAAGCTTTCGCAATTCTGACATAAACCACATCCAACTTTCGTCGCTTTCCACATCAACGATAGCTATTGCCAGAGGAAATAATGTATCATCAGCATCAACAGCTGCAGCACAAAGTACGGAACCCAAGTATTTGCCTTTGAGGTGCGCTCTATCAAGTTCCAAAAGTGGCCTACAAGCATGTATAAACCCATAGATTGATGCACGGTAAGAAATGAAGAGACGGTGGAAGCAATTTTCTTGTCCAGTGGCAAAAACTGAAGCAATGCTTCCAGGGTTGGTTTTCTTTATTTGCTCACAGTATGCAGGAAGAAGGCGATACCCTTCTTCAAAAGTTCCATGAAGTGCTGCCATGCTACGTTCCTTGCCACGCCAAGCTTGCATGTAAGAAACAGCAACTCCATGCTGATCACGGATATCTTGCAGGATCTCTTTTGGTTTATACCGTGGGTTATCCCGAATCCGTGCTTCTACAGACCTAGCAACCCAACCTACTGATGCTTGCTGATGATGAAGGTTGCGAACTCCTTCACAGGTATGCTCACCATGCAGGGTTCTTACTGTAAAGGTTGGAACTCCGGGACATTTTGCCACATGGACACGCCATGGGCAACCTTCTTTGGAGCACTTGGCTATAAACCGGCTGCGATCTGATTTCACTATACGAAGATCAAAATGTTGTACTAAAGCAATGTTCTTCAATCTTCTTCTGCAAGTTTCAACATCAGGAAATTCTTGCCCAATAGCCAAGTCTAAAGCATATTCCGTCAAGGCAACAGAATCGTTCTGCACAGCTAACGAATGATCTTCCATGTATCCACGACAGTAGCAGAAGTGTCACATGATTCTAACAGTTCCCCTCATCCTGACACAGATTGATAATTCTCCAGAAAGGCTGTATTGTAAACACTCCACTACATGAGACCTCCTGTTATATATGGATACAGCACGGGAACACAAGAACAAGAAGGCAGCATTTTTCTGTGTGTGCGTGTGTGTGTGCATAACTGATCAACAGGAGACTGAAATGGGAAGAATCGTACCAGTCCTAACTAATCAATACTCATCAGCGAAGGGCGCCTTTAATTGAGGATAATAGCATTTCAAGTTTTATCCTTTGACCCTTTGGTGTTGATGAATTATTACCACACCTGTGAAACAAAAATAAAAAGAGTAATTTTATTAATAACTGGTATCAACTATGAAACAAATTTTGAAGACACGAAAAACCTCACTTATTGGCCTAATTGTGAAACTTTGAATCTACCAGTAAGATTACATGTGTTGGAGCCACATCCAACAAGCAATTCAAATGAGGGGTAATCCATTTTGATGATACTAAAACTCCCTATCACTCTTGCTCCCGTAGCAGACTCAATTTTCATTTGCTACAGAATCTACGGATAACACGATTAAACTACCTAGTAGCGCTAACACCTCGCACATTTCTCACCCCCTCATCCTCAGACTGACGGCAAAGACTGAAACCGAAAAGCGTGGCTTAAGAACAGTCTTATCCAACACAATGTAGGTTGAATTTGAAGAACCCTAAGACCCGACTCGACTGCACAAAAGGCAAACGTCACCGGAACAGCCCATGTGGCCATTTGAGTCACCAACTAACTGGTGATTACTTACAACAATATAAAACTAAAATCACCGATAACCCAATAAATCAAAATAGAGCATTCTGCCCCCAAAATTATGCCCAACTCAAACCCAAGACTTGAAATTTTACAAAAACAACAATCAGCAACCAGAAATTCCCAAATTTTTTTTCCAAACGACAATTTGGGAATCGCAGAACGGATCCAAACACTAATCCTCAGATCCCAATACCCCAAAAGGCTTTTCAAATAAGCACTTTTACGAAGTGGGTTCTTCTCCTTTTCAACAATCATTGACACCCATTAAAATCGACAACTTGTGCTTTAATTTCTATTTGAAGTTCTGTGGGATGCGGTGGATAATAAATATATGTGAGATTAAAATAGAAAATTAGAGAAGGAAAAGGAGGAAGAAATGGAAAACCTGGTGGAGGTGAGAGTGGGAAGCTGCTTCTGCTGAAAGTGCTTTTTTTTTCGCTTTTGGGTCGTCTTCGTTCTCTAAGCTCCTTTGGCGGAGTCTGGCAACTCGAGGAGGTGGAGGAGGAGATGGACCAAAACTGGACAGAACACTTTCGTCTTGGGTTTTACGACCCACTGACAACAAAACAAAACCGTCCTTATTTGTGTTTCTCACTCAAGAAAAATAAAAAAAATAAAAAATTTTGTCTAAGAAAAATATCAAAAATTTATATTTCTCCCTTTTCTTTTTCTCACAATTTTAAATGGATTTAATATTAACCAGTACTTGTATAAAAGTAATTAATTAATTGGTGTAGCAAGTAGGTTAAGTTAATAATTGGAGATAATATAGTATTGATTAGTAGTGCGTTGTTGGTTCATCTTTTTGAATCGAGATATTCTTCATATATAGCAGTCTAGAGTCGAGGGACAAAAAAATTCAAACCACTCATTTTAAATTTTACGGCCTCCGTTAACCCATTTCACTCGCCCACCTCACACAAACCTAAAGTTCAAATCTTTTTCTCTGGATTACTCGATTTGTCAGCTCCAGACAGTGAATTTGGAGAGGGTGTGACTTCCATCTTTTTTAGATCTTGACATTGTATTTCTTTGAACCTACTTTTGCAGTAACATGTTAAGTGCTTTTGAGATGTTGACAATACGCGACTCGAACTATAGTTTAGATATCAAGTATTGCGTTTGAGGAGAGCTAGAGATCAAAGGTTAGAACCAAGTATTCAGTGTATGATCAATATTTAGTAATCTAAACTGGGATTCTAAGTGAAGAATTATTCTAGTGAATTCAGACGTCTAAAATTCATATTATCCTCTTCTTTTAGTGTAATTTACAGTAATGTTATTGTTTATAACAGTAAACTAGATTATGCTACAATGAAAAATTTAAAGACATAGAGAAGCAGTTGAACACAGAGATACAACAAAGATTTTTGCTCAATCTTCACAAGTCTTGGCTTTTCCATGGAACCGATAGTTTTATATTTCTATAGCACCGAACACAAAGATTACAGCAATGAAGCAATTGGCTACGATCATGATAGTAGTATGTCATGATCGTATTAAGTGATCTGTAAAAACCAAAAACCTCATTCATAAGTGATATGTGAGGCTACAGTCATGATAGTAGTATGTCATGATCGTAGCCTCGCAGGTTGAGGTAGCCTCCTCCCCCCCTAAATACCTTTTTGGTTCTAAATTACGAGAAATTTTTGGTTCTAAATTACGAGAAATTTTTAGTTGTAATAGGAACACGGATGGTACACCACGTGTTTTTATGTAAGTGGTGAAAAATTTTAATTTTTAAGTTATTAATCTTTTAACACACATATCTCACCATTTGTATAGGGACACGTAGTGTACCGTCTCGTGTGACGGTCACACTAAAAAATATCTCCTAAATTACAAGCTCAATAATATTTTTGAAATTACAGAGACAATAATATCTATTGCCACTTGATTTCTACATCTTTTTGGGCCTGATCTCAATCCCTTGAAACAAGAGGCCACCCTTCCAGTGTATACGCCTAACCTCTAAGCAAGCCATCTCCAACTCGCCACCTTCACCCCCTTCACAGAAGAACTCCCCCATCTCTATCTCCAGCCATCCGTCGTTGCGCTCTTTCGGGTACTGGGCCTCGTTGACCTCGATCTCTCTGAGCTGAAAATCTTGGACTCCCACAATGTGTCTCCGGTTGAAGACACTAATACGCCGAGGCCTGGCCATGGGAAAGTCGGGGCCTTGGGAACCAAGGCCTCTTTGAGCGTCCAGAAACACCTCGTGTTTCGTGGGCTCCTCCCCAATTAAACCGACTGTGACCTCCACAGGTTGTTGCTCAAATCCATAAGCCCCTGTAGTTGGCTTGAATACAAGATAAGCTTTATAAAGGGTGGCCGGGGACAGCATCCGCGTCTCAATTTTGCCACGGATTTCAAGCCAACACACACACATAAGCTCTGCCACCTCCTCAAACCTGTTTGCTTATTACAATTATATTTATACTCAAAATTTAATCTCTGAGCAACCAATAACACATAGTTTATGCAATAAAAACATGGAACTGTTATCGCACTCCAAAAAAATCTTCTGCAGTCCTTAATTTCGAGGAACGGGTGCAGAACAGATGACTATTTTGGAATGCTGATAAGATAACAATTCCTTTAAAAGGAAGAAGAACGAAATTTGAGACCTCGAGTCGGGGAGAGATATCCATTCCCAGTATTGAGGAGTGTCGCCCCAAACGATCGAAAGGGCCCTTGCAGCAATCATATAGCATTTCTTCCCACTCCATTTGTCTAGTGAAAAGCTCCGCATGATCATGCCAATTAACACTCAGGATCTTAGAGCAGTGAAAAATAGAAAAGGTATACAAAAAACGGAAGAAAAAAACCTAAATCAAGAGAATGCATTCTAATTTTAACTAATTTTTTTATGCATTCTAATTTTAACTTATTTTTTTCTAGCCTTTCTTCGTATTTCTTCTAATGCTAAAAAGAATTGAACACTAGCGATTTTAACGCTATTCCTTCGACTCTCTGCACTTCAAACTGAATATTGTACCATTTTTCCTGTACTTGCGAAATAAGAACGAGCGCCAAAATCACTAGACTTTGTATTTTTTTTTCAAAAACTGAAAACGAAATGATTATAAAAACGAGCTCTAAACTCGAATAAATCCCACAAAAGAATAGGAGATAAGGAGAACAGTAGTGAAGTTACCAACTTTCCCTGTTCGATGAGAACAGGGTTGTCGCATAGAGCGAGGTAAAGCTCCTTCTTGGGTTTGGAAGCGGAGGAAGGATACACATGCGGTGGCTGTACGGACATGGAGGGTGACGAGGAGGACAGGATAGTGTGGATATCGGGTGGAAGGAACCTGTCCCAGACGGTGTCGGATTCCGCTGCCGACCTGAAACTCCTCGAGACCGAAGACAACGTGCCCGCGTCTCGAGGCGTGGTCAGCGAGATAACGGTGGCTATGCACCCTGCCGGCAAGGCCTGCAGATCCATGTGATCGGCCGTCGTCCGTTTTCTTCTGGTTCTCCTGGTTTCCGCCACCGCCTAAGAAGAACAACAAATTTTTGGGTTCCTCGGATAAATGAAAAATACGTTGTAATTTGCTTTCGTATATTTTATGGTTGCTACGTGGTGTTTGGTTGTGTATTTATAGATAGAGGAAAGCTTAGCCGTTAAGTCTTGGTTCTCTTTCCCGCTGTGAAAAAAAAGGTATCAGAATCCTCCGAATAGATATATTTATATTTATGAATACTTTGGATGCGATTCATAGTCTCTAACATTTTTCGACTAAAACCTTAATGGTATTCAAAATTTGATCAAAAGTCATACACCTCATTATATTACTATTAATATTTATATTTTTATAGTTTTGACATTCATTGTTTGATATTTTATGAGATTTATAATCCTATAAATTTAAAATCCCTCATTATAATACTATTAGAAATGGCTACAATAAAAAAATTCAAACAATTTAATTGAATAAATGGATAAAAACTATGTAACAATAAGAAATAATAAATGGCAAAAGAATGTATCCATAGTGTTAAAAAAATTGGTACATTTCACATATAACAAAGTGGTACATTAATAAAGAAGAATTGGTACATTATAAATAAATTAGGGTACAAATAAAAGATTAAAAAATTATGAGTACAAATGAAATTTTAAAAAATATGGGCGCAAAAAGAAATTAATACAAAAAGAAATTAATACATGGGTATAAGTTAAAACTAAAAATAAAATACTACAAATTTAAAAAAAGGTTGCAAATTAAAAGTGGGTACAAACTAAAAATATAAATATATGATACAAAGTTTAGCCATAAAACATAAATATACCATATGTAATTTTTCTATCATTGATTAATTATACAATGTTACGTGACGGTAAACATGTAACAGCCCGTCCCGGAATTCTCGTAGCGATAATGTGAAAAGTCAAATTTGCCCTTGAGCGTTGGGTTGTGTTTGTGTAATTGGGCTAACAAAAAGGGACCAATTAGTTCTATTCCTCACTAATTGGACCCAATTAAAACTAAAGGACTTAAAGAGTTGATTGGTGACAAATTGGACCACACACACACACCCACATCATCCACTCCCGTGTACCTTCTCTCTCATCCCTCTCGATCTCTCCCATTTTCCATACAACCGTACGGACAACACCAAACCGAACCATTTCTTCACGGATCGAGCCTTTAGTTACCATTATCATCACTCTTATGAGTCCAAGAGTCGATCCGTACCATTTTCTAGGATTGAAACCTTCGAAAACCCTAAGAACCCGTGGGCTCCGTTGGAAGTACTGTTCATGCACTTATGATTGTGAAGGTTTTAAAAGATTTTAAGATCATAGGGAGCTTCTAGACGTCTCCACGAAGCTCGGGGAGCAACGCTGATGTGTTTTGGACGGCGGGATCGCAAGTTTCATAGTTGGCCGATTTTCATGGAAATTCTCTGGCGAGATCCTGTGATTTTTGGAGCTTAAAAGTGGTAAGGATATGTTCTCCTTGTCATAAGCTTCAATTTGGTATAAGATTTGTGAATTTTGGTTGAGAAATGGAAGAGATTTTAAGGTTTAACGTTTTTCCAAAAAACCTGCAAGTTGCAGCGGTGCCGGCGACGGTCTTCGACGAACTAAGGAAGACGAATGAGAATATTCCGTCAAGTCTGACGGAATATTCTAACGGCGTCAGGTTAGTTTTAACGGAATATGCTACTTTTTGACGGAATATTCTTGACGGCGTTAACTGACGCCGTCAGTGTGCCAGGCACGTGGCCGCGCGTGGGGGCGCGTAAGGCCATGCCCTTGCCGGCACGTGGCAGTGCATGGGTGGTCGAAAAGTTTTTCTAAAAATATGGGGATGGTCATGAGATTGTGTAGATCACTGTGGTATATTCATATACCCAAATTGAGCAATATATGAGAAGTTATTACCTATTGTTGGTTATGTGCGTTAAATAACGTTTTTTCGGTTATTACGCATATAGGTGAGGCCTATCCAGAGGACGAGCGCCATCAATCGAGGCTCGGGGGTTATGACCCTTCGACTTACTTCCCGCACCATACGCTCACCTTGGATCCAAGTTAGATGCATAGTCTTGTCGTACATACCACTATAGGTAGTTCCGACTCGTAGGTGACCCGCGATTAGCGCACAGTCTTCACGTGATCATAGCACTAAAGCGTATTTATTTACACCTAGTCTTGTCGATAAGACCACAAGAGGTGGTTCCGACTCGTGTGCAGGATATATATACATATATATATATATATATATGTGATGATGAGATTGATTATGAGCTATAGTTCAATCGAGCTGATCACTCGGTGGACATGTTATCATCTATGATGAGTTATTTCACCTGATATAGTTATGTGATTTGTTGAGATATATTTGGCATGGCATATACCTTGCATATCACTACTTTTGGCATAATTTTGAGTTATGAGTTGAGATGAGTATATATGTATATATGCTATTTTTCTGGGAAATTATACAAGTTTTACGGCGAGGGGTTAGAACCTTTGAAAAGAGAAAAGGTTTTGAAAAGATTTGTTTTTGCCCACTCACGCATTTTGTTTTTCGCCCCTCCAGGTTCTAGGTAGCAGTGCTTTGGTGGCCACGAGGGATCCAACGGTGTTCTGACAGAATTCACAAAAGTAGGATTCACCTTCGGGTGTTATATCTTAGTAATTGTCTTTGACTGCAACTAGGCGTTCTTATTGCTCTGAATGTGTATTTATACACTTAGACTCTCTCTAGCATGTTATTTGGATAGTACAGTTAGTAGTTGGTTTTTATTTAGTCGTAGTTGGTTTTTATTTAGTCGTATTTCTATTTCTCTTCTTAGCTTCCGCACTGTGCACATGGTTACGTCACTTTCACGTGACGGCCAGCACGTCCTCCTTAGGATGGGGTATGTCAAAACACATGGGCACAAATATAAATAAAACTTTAAAAAATATGGGCACAAAAAGAAATTAATATATGGCTACAAATTAAAACTGAAAAGAAAATTGGTACAAATTAAAAATGGTTTGCAAATTAAAAATAGGTACAAACTAAAAATAAAAATATATGATAAAAAATTTAGCCATAAATATAAATATACTAATTGTAACATTTTTAACACTAAATGAATATTTTTAGGTAAAAATATTTTATTATTGAACTGACACACCCCGACCTGAAAATGGGACGTGCTAGCCGTCACGTGAGAGTAACGTAGCCATGTGCACAATGCAGAAGCAAGATTAAGAATAGAGTTTACGGATCAATTAAAACCAAAACACTAGCAATACTAGTGTAAAAGAAGTGTGAATTCCACTAATACAGAGCATAAAAGTCTACGTGCAGTCAAGCAGAAGTACTAAAATAGAGATAACACCCGAATGTGGTTCTACATAAGTGAATTCTGTCAGAACGTCCGATGAGCTTCTCGTATGCCACCAACGAACACTACCTAATACCTGGAGGGGCGAAAAACAAAGTTGAGTGGGTCAGAAACAAATCTTTTCAAAACCTTTCTTTTCTCAAAAGTTATAACCCCTCGCCGTAAAACCTGTATAATTTCCCAGAAATAAAGTCTATACTCATATATATAATTCTCAAAATCCTGCTGGAAAATATGTATATATGAATGAATATATGTCATGCCAAAGTATCATAACTGAAAGCCAAATCATAACTCTGTGAATGTGATTGAATACTAGATATCATCTTAACCCTCAGCTGTATATAGCACATAACAATCTCATCATATCATATAGCTCATAATCATCTCAATCATATCATATATATCCTGCACACACATCAATACCACCTCTAGTGGTCTGCACAACATCACTAAATATAAACTAATATACTCTAGTGCTACGATCACGTGAAAATTGTGCGATAAATCGCGGGTCACCTACGAGTCGAACCCACCTACAGTGGTCTATTCGACAGGACTGAGCACCTAACTTGGATCTAAGGCGAGCATGCGGTGCGGGAAATGAACATCACGTGAAAGACTGAGCCCCTATCTCTGGGCGGGAGCACTAATATCAATGTGCAGGTTTATGAGCTCTAATCATATCACATCACATCATTCATTCTCATCATAACTAGAATATAAACTTATCTGTCACTTACCTGTGCGTCCGCAGCACCAACATTAATATATGCAATCAATAACGCATAATAAAATAAATAGATACTCTGCATGGCATTTCATATCACATTTCACTTAAACTGATTTTCTGGGAAAAATCTCATTTATATAGGTATATACGGAAAACAAAAGCCCACTCACTGATAAGTAGCCGGGTCGTAACCCCTGTGCCTAACCTGGCTACGCTCGTCCTCCGGATAGGTCTCGCCTATATGAGAAGTAACTGAAATAACGTTAATTAACGCACATAATCGAAACCTTAGAAATAACTTCTCATACACTGCTCAAATTGGGTATATGAATATACCACCGTGATCTACACAACTTCACGAACATCCCCATATTTTTAGAAAAAAATTTCGACCACCCACACGCCGCCACGCACCGGCCAAGGCATGGCCAGACGCGCGCGGCCACGTGATCTACACACTGACGGCGTCAGTTAACGCCGTCAGGAATATTTCTCGGAATATTCTGTTAAAACCCAACGGTAACAGTTAAAGATGACTGACGGAATATTCCCTGTCTTCTCCGGCGAGTGGCCAGTCGTCGGTTTCTGGAAAAATTTCCAACTATGGTTTCTCCTTCATTTTTGCATCATTTTCTACGTACTTTATACCAAAATGAAGATCTCACAAAGATGAACACAACTATACCTGACTCGACCCCCAACTCGCCGGAAAAAGCCTCGATAATTCTAGCCAAAATGAAACTCCCCGATCTCGCGATTCCGACGTCCAAATTCTTCCAATGAACTTAGAATCTCCAAAAACACAACATTTTACGTGAGCTGAATAGTACCCAAATCGGAGCTTATGAGAACTCTGGTTTTCAAAGGTATCCTTACCTAAAATGGGTTCCAATGTATTCGTCTAGACCTCAGGAACACAATAGGGTGCTTCACACCTTCGATCTGCAAGGTTTGCAAGGGTTATGGGTGTGTCCGTACAAAAGCCGAGAGGGAGAGAGAGAAAGAGTCTGAGAGATAGAGATAGAGTACAGGAATGAGAGAGAAATAGTGTGTGAATGTGTGTGTGTGTGTGTGTGTGTGTGGTCCAAATACCACCAACCAAACACTCCCAAACTTAAATTCACACACGTACCTTAATTAACGCCCAAGGGCATTTTCGTCATTTCACATCCATCGTATGAAATCTCTGGGACGTGCTGTTACAATTGAAATAATTAATGATGTTATTAATACCCAAGGACCTTGATCAAAAATTGAAAAGGAATAAGGTTTTAATCAATGGAGTAGCAAAGAAAGGGATGAGAACCTAATTTCTCCTTATATTTATTGCCACAACGTAATAAGGGTAGTTTTATTAACACCTTGTAATCTTACGAAAACACATTGGATTTTCATTTTTTACGATAAGAAAAACGAGATAGGATTCTTGCTAGATTCTTTTTGTGAGGATCTAGGGGATTCTTTAATTCTGTCCGTTCATTGTACATTGTGTGGTTAATTTTCGTCAGGTACTGTTTATATTCAAATTTGAATAATATAATTTAAAATAATTTATTACTGCACGATGTACGATGAAAAGACATAATTAAAGGATTCCCAAAATCCTCACAAAGAGGATCTGACGAGGATCCTATCTCAAGAAAAACCAAACAACCTATTCCACATGTCGTCAGCCAACCACCGCAGAAAATCTAAGGCAAAGAAAAAAAGCAACCTCTCACCATAGCACCATATCTCCGTTCTCTCTACCCGACAACTTGCACATACTTCTTCAACCCTATTTGGAAATTTGGATGGTTGGTGAAGTTTGGCAATAGGAAATTTGGAGTGGGGAGGGCGAGTTAAGGTGTTGGACGTACGACAGACTTTCGTGTCACAGACAAGTTGGATGGTGATGACCGACAACTTCTGTAACGGACATGATGAGGTTGAAAGGTTATCCAGTTGGATGAGTTAAGGTGATTGGTTTTTACTAACGGCATGGGAGTTGTCGTTCGTGCCGATATCAAATTGTCAATGACGAAGGTATTTAGAGATAGGTGGTCGTCAAATCAGGGCTTGTTAGGCGATGACTTCTTTATGGGGGTGTAGATGTCTTCAGAAAAATGAAGGATAAAGTTGGAATTTTCTAGAAATCTTTTAAATGTGTGGCATTTCTATAAATTTGTGAGATGTTGTCATTTAGTACTACGATAGGATGGTATTCCTCTTCACTTATAAGTGAGAGATCTTAAGTTCGATTTTCACCAAAGGCGAATTCCAACCACATTATTGCTAACCTATTGTGAGGTTTAGCGCACTCTTTCACCCCCTCAATGTAGATAATATTGTTTGTTAAGAAAAAAACAAAAGAGCTTTATCCTCGTCAGCAGACCTAGTGGACTACATTTAGTTTAGCTTTGACTAATCAAGATTTGAGCACAATTATTAATTTAGTAGGCTGTTTTATGGGCATCTCACATATTTTTTTTTTTTTTGAACTAACGGTACTGTTGAACAAAAAAAATATATAAATATGGGAAAGTAGAGTCCATACAAATTGGGTCAAAAAATACAAGGTTAAAACAAACATGTAATCCAGCCCAAAAAAATGATGATGGGCCTTACATACAAAATCAACATCCACAAATAAATAAATAAATAAATAAAATATGCATCTCTGAAGGGGGAAGAAACGTGCAAAAACAGTTGTTCCCCCCATTTTCTGCAACAAAAAGGAACGTGGAGTCAGTAGAGAGGGGGGGGGGGGGGGGGGGGGGGTTAAGAGAGAGTGGCGAAAAAAAAGGGCCTCTATCTCCCCCACGTAAGAGCTCTGGAACCCTCATGGGATGCCTATAAATAGGCATCAGCTGCAGCAAGAGAAGGAAAAAAAAAAACAGGGGATACTCTGCAGAAAGTAAGAGAAATTTTGAGAGAAAGTACCAAGAGCAACGAGGTGCTGCCAGAAAAGAGAACGAGTTCAACCATTCGTGCTTTCAAGTCAAGATCCAAAAGAAGAACACTCATCACCAGGTATGAAACAAAGCCCTGTTAAAATTATTTTTCTCTTGTTTGATGTTATGTTGCAGACAAAAGTGGGGTAAAATATATATATGAGAGACAGAGAAGGACAAAAGAAGAGCAACACAAAAAGAAACATTGCAGCCGAGACCACCAGGCGATGGTCGACGACAAATCATCCTTCTCTTAGACACTTTCTTTGGCTCTTGTCTCTTTTCTCGGCACTCCCCTTTCACCAAACAGATGGAGTTGGAGACTTTGAACAACCCAACTCCCCATCTTTAAATGGACAGATAAAAGAAGGTTCAAAGCCTTCTTTGCCACGCGAAGATGAAACAAAATTTTCCTTGTGTCAAGATCTTGACCAAAAAGCATTGAAATGCTACAAGACAAGGAAAGAAGAGGAAATTTCCCCACCTTTAAATAGACAGATAAAAGAAGGTTCAAAGCCTTCTTTGCCACGCGAAGATGGGACAAAGGTTTTCATTGTGTCAAGGTTATCACCTGCTTCTAACATTTAAAAGAAGGTTCAAAGCCTTCTTTATCACCAGAAGATATAAAAAAAAAGGTTCAAAGCCTTTGTATTGAAACTTGCCGTCCCAAATTTACAGAAGAGGAAAAAGACTCACTGTCAAGATTTCCAAATCAATTGAGAAGGTCACTCATATGACAACCTTTACATTAAACAACGAGAAGACTTGGTAGACAAATCAAGACTACAAAAGATTTTTTTTGGAAAAGCATCACTTTATGCAAGTGTTAATAAGAAAAGAATGGCAAGTATCGAAGGCAAAACATAAATGGGAACACAAAAGGTGTGTCCAAATGCTCACTGTCAAGACCAGTCAAATAATTTCCCCTGAGGAAAAAGAAATGCCAGAGAGTAATTACACTCTAATACATCAAAACTCATTCAAAATGCAGCAGATACGAGGATGCATTACCACGAATTTAAAAGTGCAAAATCCCACCTTTGGAGCCATGAATCAACACTTGTTTTCAAAGCACTGCAAGAAAGTTTGTCCAAACAACCAATCGAAGAGATTCTGTTACTTCTGCACAAATTAATTAAACCAATCAGTTGCAGTTCAGAGCTTCAACCCACTCCAAAATAAAATCCATAACATAAGGAAAACAAAAATGGGTAACCTGCTTGATTTCTTCCCCTCTTCGTTTTGAGTTTTCGATCCACAAAGGATGCACACGAGCAAAAGAACAAGGCAGCAGAAAAAATGAAAGAGTTTATGACCTGCACAAGGAAAAAACCTCTGCGATTTAGGAGGAAGAGAGGATAAATTGGAGCGATTCAAAAGAGTTTGAACTCCACCCATCTTACCCATCTTCGTTTGGAAATCAACGGCTGACAAACCTGAAAAGAATTCCAAAACATTACGAAATCATTAGAAGCCCAAGTATTACGGTTGCTTCTGGAGGAAGACCACCTGGATATAGAGTCAGGCCATCTCCAACCGAAAGGTCCGAGGGCCAGAGGGCCAAAAATAATCCGAAAATCGTCTTCAATCAAGAGCTAGGCTAGAGGGCTCTGGAATCTGGGAGGGCCTCACGGAATCGGAGAGGGCTAAAGGGCTAGAGGGCTGGCCATTATTTTTTTAATGTTTTGTTATTTCTGTCGGTTAACCGACAGAAATAATTAGTGTCGGTTATAACCGACACTAATAGTGATTTATATATTACACCTAGTTTCCAAATTTTTTATGAATTTAAACCTTATTTTTTCCTATAACTTCCTATAATTTTTATTTTACAAAATTTGCTTCAAATTTTTTTAAATTTTTTTTTTCTATAACTTCTATTTTAAAAAATTTGTTTCATATATTTTTTTTAAATTCCATTTTGTTCCTATTACTTTAGTCTAAAGTAGAAGGGGAAATTGCACTATTCATGTGAACAGTGTTTTGGACCACATTTCAGTTTATTTACAAGAATGCCACTCTCATGGTTTTAGCCAACTTTCTCTTTATTTACAAAAATGCCACTCAGGCTTTAAGACCCGATTTTCAGCGGCTTCATCTCTGGTTCTCCCCCAACTCCAAAAACCCTAAACCCCAAATCATAGATCCGAAGCTCTTCGCCAGAACCTTAATCCGAAATGTGATGGCGAGCAGGTCTTCCTACATGAGCAGGACCTACTACACGAGCAGGACCAAGTAGCCGACCCTCTACAACAAGCCTCTGCTTCAGTCACAACGAAATCAACGCAACCCCAACCTCCACCACCACAATACATTAAAATCTCCTCCGAAGCCGACTCGGTCCCGACCACTGGGTCAACTCGCCCATTCGACGATGACGGTTACCTGGGCTACGACCCCCGACTCTCCTCCCAACGATTCGACTCCTTAGTCGACTCCGAGTAGCTCAAGGACTCCGCCACCGATTCCCCAATCTTCCACGGCTCCGCCGTAGACGACGCTTTCGCCACTCAGCCGACGTCGGAGGTCTTCTCTCTTCCGTCGATCTACGCCGAATGGAACGGCCAGGGCTTTGATGGAGGGTTTGGCGGGTCCGACGATCCGTTGTTTGTGAGGTCCCCACGTAGAAGCCCGACTCTGCTGTGAAGAGAGCTTGGCAGGTCGAAAAGAGGAGCATTTACAACAAATCCTGGAAATCCAAAATCAAAACCCAAATGAAGAAGGTACTTCTCTTTTCGGCAAGTTAATTTGATTTTAACCAAGGGTTTTGCTTCTTTTGACTTGCATTGTATGTAAAATATGTTTATTCTGATTGTTAGTATGAGAGATTTTTCTCCTATCTCTAACCTAATTGATCAAGTGTCGTAGTATAACCAGAAATAAAAAATTTGAGCCAAGCTATAGAATAAGCCTACTATATTTATATTTGGAATGAGAATTTATTAATAAAAAAAGAAATTTGAGTTAGGCTACGCGATAAATCAATATAAAAATTTGTTATCAAATTTATCGTCTAATTTAAAACTTATTACTTATAAGTTTAGAAGAATACCGATAAACTATAGGACTAAGCAGCAAGAATGCCAAGAAAGGTCTAAGCTTTTATTAGTCTATCCTTGATATTCCCAAGTTGAAGTCTTAAAAGCCTTGGAGTGTTCTACATTCGTAAATTTTCTAAATATAAAATATAATGAGAGGCAGATGACAATTATAGGGACATCTGCTTATTAAGCAACAGCTCTTCTCTCCTTTTCTCTGAGACTTGGGCAGCTCTGCCAAATTTCCAATATTTGAGAGAGAGAAAAAGAGGGTTTACCTATAACTCTCATGGGTTTTTTTTGAAAGGTGATTTGGGTTTGCTTTCTGGTTTTTTAGTGTGTGGAGTTGGAGTTGGAGTTGGAGTTGAAGGGACTGATGGTTTTTTCACCTTCAAATTCCGTGTTCAAAATCTGCAAAGATGCAGCTGGAATTGCAGGTACTATTATTCTTAGCCGAGTTGATATCTTATCTACTGCACTGTCCACCTTCTTTTCTTTTAGAGAAGATTTGTTTTCTATTGAATTAAAGCATCGGGTGTAAGGTTTTCCTTTTCTGTTTTCTTTTTCCCGATTTGTTGAATTTGTATTTTATTGTTTGCCTATAACCCTTTGACGACAAGGTAGCAATTGTGATGGCTTCCACTCAAGGCATCGGCTCTTGAAGGCGCCTCCGTCGTTATCTCCTCCAGCAAGCAAGGTCACTCTTCAACACTCCGGAGGCGGTACAGTAGCGAGGAGGATTCGGATCCGGAGTACGGCGACAGGAGGCGGAAAAGGAGGAGGAGGGAGAAAGATGATGATAGAGAAAATAAGAGGAGGAAGAGAGATAAGGAAAGGAAGAGGAGGAGAGAGAGATGAATAAGAAGGAGAGAGGAAAGGTAGGAGCGGTGATGAATTCATGGGGACAGTATGGGATCATCAGAGAAACTGATATGTGGTATGTTTGCTGAATTTTCTATTGTTTTAGGGTTTTTAAGTTTCTGTTTGGCTGATGAGGAAACGTAGGAAAAAGAAATTTACTTCTCCCACTTGAATTTGATTGTTGTGTATAGGAACAAACGACCAGAGTTCACAGCATGGTTACTGGAAGTAAAACAGGTAATTCATTTTCCAACTATTTGACTACCACATGAAACCATTAACTTGCAGAGTGTTTTATCTTATTAATAAAGTTTCTAAGGTTGTAGAGTTTACCTTTTGATTTGTATGTGTTTCGAAGCCTGTGTTGATCCGTTTCGGAATTGCAGTCGTCGATAAGATAGTTCTAATGAAGATAACATGGAACATCTGGCAAATTGAGTAGATAACATGGAATATCTTTCATTAGGTGAACCTGGAACATTTGGCAAATTGGGAAGAGAAGCAGATGTTCAAACAGTAAGTGGGTGTGTGTGTTTACGGATGTGTGGATGCATTTAGTTTATCTTCTCCAAAAGCATCTTTATAATGAAGATAACATGAATTTGCTAGGGTTTTTATTTTTTTTATTTTTATTTTTTAATTTTGTTTCTTACAATTTGAGTAGAAATTTGTTTCCATTTTAATAGGTTCATGGAAGATCACAGTACAGCTAGCTTCCCGTTGAAAAGTAAGCTTCTATTCTATTAGCTTGGGGCAGTTTAATTTACTTGCCGGAAAAGAAAAAGTTATAAAGCTTTGTTCTTGCTGTTGTGGTCTCTCCTTTTAGGTAGAAATTATATCTTAATGTGCTTAAGCACCTGAATTTAGGCTAGGTCTAATGAAATGATATGCTATATTTTCTAGATCAGTCACAATATTTTTGAACCCGAGGTTGTGGTGTTCACACTTTTTCTCTTAGGATTTAGAGGAGGATACAATGTGTATGATCTAATTTGAGTGAAATATCCTTCTTGATTTGCCTAATTCTTTCAAGTGTTATCATAACTTTGTGTGTGATTGATCATTGTGTATAACCAATATTCCAGACAACCATAACTGAAGTCCATGCCTGCAGAGACTGAACCATAACTGAAGCCCATGCCTGCATCAATTGATTGAAAAGGTAAAAATCATTTCCAAATCTTTTGTGCAATGCTGTTAGGTTTGCACAGTCTATTTATTTGTTGCATTTTATTTTTGGCCTGAAATTGTGCTGATATTTTCTAGGTTGTGTGAAATTTCACTAAATCAAATATGAAATCGTCTTAATTTTCACGGCATTATCGATATCGGCCCCGATTCTTTGTTTGTGAATGAAGCTTGGAAATTGGAATAGATGGCCCTGGTTGTGTGAAATGTTTGGATGAGATTTTGTATTATTCCATTAAATAAAAATTAATTCTCTCTGCGAAGCCAAATATTTGATTTTTCACTGTGGTTTGTTACTTTGATGGTTGATCACAAATATAATTTCTTTCTTTTTTTCTTATGCGTTCTTGGTAGCGCCCTCCCCTCACTTTCTCGATTATCGGTTGGGAATGCAAAAATGGACGAGCTGAGAAAAGGAGAGATGTTAGTTTTCTGCATTTGACTAGAACCATATTTAAAACTTTTTATATCTGAAATATTATTGATCAATTGTAACTTGCCCTGTTGCTATTTGCTAATGACAGAGGCTAGGAAGATTGTACTTATTCTGTTCGTAGATGCAAGGCTAGAAATTAAGTGTGTATAGGGTTAAATCAATTGATGCTATAGTATTTGTTAAAATTGTTGGATTTAGGGGTTTGACTCTTAATTGCCATATGGCATTCAATATATACTCTATTGCTTGCTGGGGTTTACCCTTTGGAGCATTTTATTACGTTTCTTCTTGCTCTCTGACTGAAAGTTTTAAACGCTATAGGTGAATGCAGACGTTGCAAAACCCGGCCCGAAAAAGGGACGAAAGCCAGCAATTCAACTTGCTACTGCGATACACAGGTATGTTGAAAACTTTCCCAAATCCTCTGTGGTTACACAATTATACAGGTGTGTATGTACTGCTTTATACATGCATCTATGGAAGTACATACATTTGAGCCTGGTTTTTGTTTTAGATTTATAGGCTGGTTGTCAGGTTCTAGCTGTGTGAAGTTTATATCTTTAATTTTAATTTTGTATGAAAGTAGCTCATGTTTGCCTACCCGGCGGTGGTTGTTCTGATTTAGTGGTTAAAAATGGAAATTTCACTCGCAATACGGGATTAATTGAGGTTCATGCATGCATCATTGGTGTAAATTTGAGAGATGGAATGATATATGTGTGTAAAATCCCTCCGTTTGGTTTTTTATTGCATTGTTTAGGTGGTGAATTGCGCAGAAAATGGGGGAAGAGAGGGGTACAATCTATTTAAGGCAAAACAGTAACTTTTAAGCTTGGTTAGTGAGGATTAGAGTCAATAAGGCGTCCTCTGTCTTTATCTGAAATCTGCATTCATTGAATGATGAATGAGGTTGTAGTGTAAGAGAAATTGAGAAAGTAAAGAAAAGATGGAAGACGAAGCTACAAATATATGATAAACAATAATGATAGGTCAATTCATCTATGTTGGTTCGTTAAACTTGGTAAGTTCTAAAACCTTTGTAGACCTCATGTTCATTTCAGATTTTTGTATCAATCTTTGTACGCACGGATTCGTTTCGTATTTGAACAAAATTTTAAAACCTATAAGTGTTGGGACTCAGATTTCTCACTTCGAATCGGTATGTTCTATGGCACATCAAATTCCCTCAAAATAAGCAGAGGTATGGACAAGCTTCGAATTCCTTAGTTTCCTCCAATTAGTATGCAGAACTCTCAAAAAGAAACAAGTGAGGGTTGACTGTGTACCCTCATATATACAAAGAGAGATATGGAAATGCTTAGAATGGTGAAGTGGTAGCCATGGTGCTAAGTTCTTCACTTATCATAATTTCCAAGGACACATCAATTTCCAATGACTTATTACTCATTTTGGTCTATTTTAATAAAGTTTGTGTTCCTGTCTTAAAAAAACTTTTCTTTGTTGTTGGGCTTTTTTGTTTATTGGTGAAAGGTTCACTGAGTTGGGATTGGGTTGTGCATATTTCGTTTGACTTAATTTGGGTTGTGTTTGAGCATTGTACAAGTATGAGTAAATTTTTGTATTTTGATTTTGGGTTTTGCCAAATTCAATGGTGGTATTTATGGGTTTGGTATTGATTTTCAGTTAACAATGACTTTGGGGAAATTGACTGAGTCTGCATTCTATGTAACTTTTCATGCAGTTACATACTGATGAAAAGAATTCAATTTTTTCATTCCCTTCTGTTTTTTTAAATGCAGTTACATTTATATGATGATTTACAGCATATATTCATCTTTTGGTTTCTAATTCTTCATGCAGTCTAAGCCATGAAGGATTTGATAAACCCACAATTGATAACAGCGTGCGGCGGCACCAATGGTTTTGGACAAGGAACAAGTAAGTAACCTTTTGCTTCATTGTTCCAAAGTATTATGTAGAGATTGCTTTAATATCTTTGGCTTATTGGCTGTATGTGGGGTGTCCGAGATAGGATTTGGGAGATTTGGTTTAGGGTTTGCAGAGAGGGAGAGGGGGTGTCCGAGAGAAATGTGGGAGGATTTAGGCGAGGGATTTCAGGATTTGTTTAGGGTTTCTTTTCTGCGATTTGCAGATAGAGAGATAGGACAAGGGTGAGGGAGAGAGATGGGAGGATGTTCTGCGAGGGTAAAGGGAACGGGTAAGGGAGGTATGGGTATTGGTAGGGGATGGAAAAGCACTTTGTTTTCCATTTGCTTCCTCAAACCCAAGGGATTTCTGTGATTGCAGAGAGAGATGGGGGTGTCCGTTAGGTGCCCTTTAATTGTCACTTTTGTGTTTGTCCACCCTTGATTGTTGTGTGATTCATTCTCATGGGTGTTCTATGCACAAGGTCTCATATTATTCCTTCCTTTTAATTTTGATATTGTTGTGCCTAATTTCTGTTTTATTTTATTGGGTGATTAGATTACAATTGTTCATCTCTACAATTCGACTGGGTTTTCATCGCTTTACCGTTTGGTTTGTGTTTTGTCTATCGCCACTCTCTGCTTCTCTTTTAGTTCTTCTCGAATCGTCTCTCATCGTTAATCTCTCTACTTCAACTGCATCTTCTTCACTTTATCTTTGGGTTTGGTATTTCAGCTTTGCTGACCTATGATTCTCTTTGTCTTCATCTCTGTAAACCTAGCCTTCTCAGCGTTTTGTTGAAATTCGCAAAATTGGTTTCAATCGCTGGGCTCTCTCTTTCGTCTTCCTCTCTTGCTTTCCGCTTCGTGCTCTGTCACTCAAATGTTTTTGACATCATCTTCTTTCTTTTACCTTTCGTGTTCTGTCTTGCAGATGAAACATTGAACATGCAAGGTATGTGTATCTCCCAGATTTTACCTCTATTTTTACTTCCTTTCTTTGTGTGATTTTTGAGTGAAATTATTGTCTATTTTTGTGAAATGGGTGATTTGTGGATGCAGGTTTTAGTTTAATAATATTGTTTACGTGTAAAAAAATCCCTAATTCGTGTTTTGATGCTACCATTTTTAAATCAAAACTTACACTAACGCTTTCATGGAGTTTTTGTGCTAATCAGTTATCTTCCATGTTAATTTTTTTTTCCAAAATGTTGACTTATTAATTTTGTGTTTGTAGTATTAGTTTACAGGAAGACACGCCAACATGCTTATCGATGACGATTAAGCTAATTTTGATATTGTGAGAATTAGCAGAATTAAGAGAGGCAAAAATACAATGCAATCACCATTTATAGATAATCTCGGCCTTTTGTAAAATAATTTTATTTTAAGAGTTTAAAATTGCTCATTTTGCACCACACTAGCAGTTTGACTGTTATCAAATTGGATATGTGTTTTCTCTTGATTTCAATTCTTGGTTCTATCCATTTTGCACCCCTATTAATTCCCAAATCATTTGTCATATAGATTGACATAAAAAAAAACAGAGAGACAATTATGGAGTGCATACAGATGCTGCATGCGCTACCCAGTCTGCCATCAACAGTGGTGGAATACTTCATTAGGTACACAGTATACTCATTCCCTTTATAATTGGGTTTAGTACGAAAATTTTCAAGCTGGTAAATATGATTTGGTTCTGTTTGATTGATTGTTTATTTAGGGTTTTTCTTTATAATTCAGTAAATGATTGCTCCTTTGGCTGTAAAATTTGACCTCTATAAATTTCCAGGTTATTCTGGGACTTTGTCAACAGCGCAGAGTTCTCTTCACAGCGCATCACTATTCCGCGCAGCATAGCTCGGTAGCAGTTTTAGGTGAGTCTCAATTGCCCAGTACTGTTCATATTCTTTTGAATTTCTGTGCAAATATTTTTGAAGTCCAAGTGATTCAAATTTCAAATTAGTGTAAATTGATAAGTGTGGGTGTAGACACCCAATATGGCTTTTACATGGTGTTCCTATCTGGTTTTTGACAGAATTATATTGGGGACTGTCTAGATTTTGGTTTAGCTGCAGATGAAGAAAGATCAAAAGGTTATAAATTAGAGGTATAATTTAATTTTTATAGTTGATGCATCGTTGGATTAATGAATACAGTAAGAACATTGACTTGGTGTATGTGTTTTCATTCATTTTTTAGAATTGAATGAATTTTGTGTGTTTATGACCGTGTATATACTCAGTACTTATTTTAATTACAGTAAAAGTGATTGAAAATTATCGAGAATTAGTATAAGTTTACACACCGAAAGAAATAGATTGAAAATAGCATTATTTGGTAGTAAGGAAAATTAGGGTTTCAATTAAAGGATGGCAGGAGGAGGAGGAAGACCTTTGGAGCAAGCACCAACTAGGGCAGTTGTCGATGTTTGTTTTGTTTTGGTTTTGGTTTCGATCCACATCGAATATTTCATTCATTTAATGGAAAGGTTTCCTTTCACACGTAATTGGGTTAATTTCCTCTTATGAAGTCACTTTCGGGTTTATTATGAATGCGAAATGAGGTATTTTGATTACATTTTAATTGCACTCCTTGCAGTGGTTGACAAAGATTGAGAATATGGTATATGTACATCGAAGGCTTTGCTTCTAACAGTAGGATAAGACCGCATTTCAGATATATGTACATCGAAGGCTGTTGGAACAACTTGGCATCCATGCAATAATAAGCAAGATGTAGACAAAGGCAAAGATAAGAGTGGTGCTTCAGATTACAACTCCCGCAGAAGGCTTCTCTCAGCCTTGGATTCTGGTGGGAGGTGGCCGATATGAGCTGCTGGAGATGACAAATGTGCAACCAAGGTGCACTGAATTGTCCATGCTTTTAGTTTTATCAAATATGACAAGTTGATATACATGTTTTCTTTGTTTTTTGACTAATACAAATGAAACTAAATGTGATTTTACAAGGTTGCTTTGATTGTTGCCAATTTGATTCTAAACCAATCTCCACTGTTGTATTGCATATGATCTTAAATGCTATCTTTGTAGCTACGAATGTGCTATACTTACTGTTAACGTGATTCTTAAACCATCTGTGCTAATTGTACAATGTCTTTTCATATCAACTAAGTTGAATGTATATAAAAGCCAAGCTGCATATCTTACTAACCCCATTCACTGCATATCCCTGAGTTCATTCATGATTGTGTTCAATTTATTCAGGTTAAATGTGTCTTATTCATATGGTTGAGGGTACATTCAATTCCTGCAGCATCGCGCGGACATTTTTTCTAGTAACTTCTATTTCACAAAATTTGTTTCATTTTTTTTTCAATAACTTTCTATAACTTCTTATTTTTTTTTCTATAACTTTCTATACTCCTACGATGGCGGATGATGATGTTGATTATGGATATTAAATTTAAGTTGTAGTTTTTAAATTTAATTTGTCGTTTTTAAATTTTAGTTGTAGTTTTTAAATATAAGTTGTAGTTTTTAAATTTAAAGTGTTGTTGTTTTTAAATTTAAGTTGTAGTTTTTAAATTTAAATAATAAATTATGTTTGGCCGTATGGCCCTTTGGTCCTCGGTTGAAGACGGTTTTTTATGACAGGGCTAACGAGCCCTCTGGCCCTCTGGCCGTCGGTTGGAGATGGAGGCAAATATGATCATGTACTGTTCATTAAAATATTAATATCTTGAAGAATTTTGGAGGGTCAGAAGGTTAAAATGAGCCCTCTGGCCAGTACTCGGTTGAAGATGGCCTCAAGGAAAAAGAGGACTTCTGAAGGAATTTGTGAAATAGGTGGGATGAATAAAGTTGTACCGCACGAGGGAGCCTGCTCACGTGGAAAAGAGGAAAAGTTGTTGGACTTTGAAGCTGTAATTAAAGTCACATAAAAAGATGATAGTAAAGTGTGCTGTCAAGGGAAAGAAAATAAAAAAAAGGGAAATGGCTTTATCCTTTGTGGAAGTCCCACTTTTTCCCAAAGCTACTTAAGGGAAAGTACAAAGATAAAACCCCTATTTCACAAAATTGGTGCATCCCACGTGGAAGAGTTTCAGCCACTTTTTCTCTTAAGGGAAAGGACAAAGATAAAACCCCTATTTTACAAAGTTTTGGTGCATCTCATGTGGGAATTGGCTCACGTGGAGCAAGGTATTAAATATCGATGATATCGGAAATATCGGTAGTTCAAAAACACGGAAATATTGATGGAAATATCGGGATATTATCGATATCGATAAAAATTGAATAAAAACCACGGAAATTGTAAGAAAAACTTGGAAATTTTTATTGAAACTTTGCAGGATGTTTATTTAGTCAATTATCTATTAGTTTATCACAAAAAATTGGAAGGAAATGCATTGCATGATGGATTTAACTGATTTAAGTTGATTTTATAGCGAGCTGGCAAACATTGTGAGTGTTATAAATATATAAATATTTTAGCATATTTTCACAAAAATATAAGTGATATGGTGGTCAAGGTTTTGAAGGAGTAAAATGGGAGAGGTTCGAATCCACCTCGATCTGACCGAAAGGCGGAAAACAAACAACTCTAGGGGAAAGAAGGTAGTTCGTTCGCTTCGTTCTCTACTTAGTATATTTCTTTAGTGGTCGTAGACCTACTTAAGTAGTTATGGTAGTTACGGTTCTTCGCTCTACCTTTGAAATGCATTCTCCACAACGTTTCAGATTTGCAAGCTCATCTCCGCGCGTATGACTCACTTCCTTTCAGTCCATGTCGATCAACCATCCTTATTTCTTTCTGTCTTTCTAGAAAGAGGGGTAAGTGGGCGCTTCTTCAATTTCGTTGTGAAAAATAAGGTGAGGGGCGTTTTTGTTGGAGCAGTTCTCGTTAGTTTGGCACTCTCTGAGTGAGTGTCTCTGTGGGGTTTTAGTATTGTGTTATGTAATGGACATTTTGTTATCAAATTTAGTTGTGTTTTCTATTTCTATGCCAGGGGTACTCGAAAGGGGTTCATATTTGTTAGCTAAGAGGGGTTTGCTCTTCTTTTCTTTGCTCTTGCCGGCCGCCCTTCTTTCTTGTGTTCTTGCTTGCTCGCTGGGAATGAAATGCGCAGCATGGAATGATAGGTTTCTTTGTTAAGCAAGATACAGCTTCGTATTGCTGCAAGCTATTGGGAGCCGTTTCCTCTTTTTTGCTCGTAACTGAGCTGAGTGAATAGATAACGTTTTACTGGCTAAGCAAGTCATAACTGCGTATTTCTTATAGTTTAGTGAAATGCTCTGGCATTCACGATTGCAGCTCGGTTCCTCATGTGCTGCGACAAATAGGGGTTCATATAGGGTCTTTGCGTAGTATGCGCCAATCCCTGCGAAAGCACAAGCATCATTGTCTGATTCAGGAAAGAATAAGCTTTGTATTGCTTCGAGTGTAGTGAACGCTGCCCGGGAGGTTAGTGCGAACGGTTGAAGCAGCTTCTTTTAGAACCCACTATGTAATTAGCTGTTCCTGCCTTAGTTGTAGTTGTGGAAGCCGGGTCTTTCTATTTCTGTGTAGTGAAATGGTCTCTAAAACGGGCTCAGGACCGCGGGTAGCAGCTGTTGAAACAGAATTCATAGGCAGCAGCGCCAGATAAGTACTTCGCTAACCGCAGATAAGGACTTCTTCACAAAGTGGCACAAGTGCTCATAGAATGACTTTGCCTGTCTGAGATATCCTTTGATTCACCTACTTCAATCAGATCTGGCAAAAGCAGCTACAAGATAGGAGGAGTTAGAAGGTTCGGATTGATCAGAAGATTAGGGAGTAACTCACTTAGTGCTTATGCCAAGGAGTCGCTTCTAGTACATCTCTTCCAAACCTTGATACGAAATAGCCCCCTCTTCTCTAACAAGTCTTTTTCGGGAGAACTGCATGCTCCACGAAGGGCGTAGACCGACCGATCAGTTGAATCAAAGTAATGCTTTGACCTTGCAGTCCCTGCGGTTCCACCACGGCATTCTGATTGGTAAGTTAAGTACGGTTTTGATCGGTGCATGTGAATAACCCTTTATTATTGAAAGTGGCATTTATTGAGTGCTTAGAAATAGAAAAAAAGGCCTATTTCTGATGCCCACTTTCTGGTGACCTGAGCTTGCCTTGAGCCTTTACTTGCTTCTGAAGCAACCCCGCTGCTTGATCCGGCCGAGGGACATATAGTATAGTTCCACGATGCGCATTGACTTGTTTAGCTCTCTTTTGTAACAACAGGGAATTCCCTCGCTTGCTTCTTGGAAAATAGACGTTTCTGTCTTCCACCGGCCCATTATAAAGCTGGGGGTGAGTGGTTTACTTCTTCCTAGTGAACTGACTAAAACTACTTAATGGCTGGCTACTTCTGCCACTTTTAGGGCTCATTTGGGATACCTCAACTAAAGATATGTATCTCCGAAACAAGAAAAGAAAATTCATTCTTAGAGAACACCAAGCCTCCATATCCTCAACGGTTGGTTGCGCCCAAGAAAGACACACTCATTACAATGAAATCATGGAGATGTTTAAGAAAGTCCAAATAAATCTCCCATTACTTGATGCTATCAAGCAAATTCCTTAAATCCGCTCTTAGAGTTCGAGAAAAAAGCGCAGGCAAGTCAGCTAGCGGGGCAAAGAAAGGGTAAAAAGCCAGTTCCGTGCCTATAGTCATTCATTTCTCTGGTAACAATCCGGTCTTCAGTCGGTGGTAGTAAAGGAAGGCTTTCTGTCCAATCAGCGCGGGCAAGCAAGTAGGAGTCCCAATGCTTTCGTCTCAAGCTAGAAACTATAGATTCTCATACGCTTGAACGGGATGAGTTTCAGTTTCCTTTTCTTACTTTAGTATTCGCTTCATCTTGACTTAGGAACATGGATTTGACCTCGAGCCGCTCTATTAGAATGGAATTCCAGGGCGCTTATCAACCGCATTTCTTCTATATTGTATACCTAAGTGACTTCTCGACCTTGTGTAAAAGAGATCAGTCTTCCTCGCCAATGAATGTCTTCTTTTAAGCTAACCTTCCTTCTTCACCAATTAGTTACTTAATATTCTAGAAGTGGAGCACCTTGTATTTACTTAAAAGCTTGCCGGACTCAATCTATATCTATAGCACTAGCTAGCCTGCTTCCTTAAATCATGACGGTGGAGTGCCCGATGTGAGTCAAAGAGAGTAGTACAGTCACTACACGTTGTTAGCTGTCCCCAGTGCGTGCCGGCTTCCCTAATCAGAATTCATCCCAATCTTTCTGAAGGAAGTGTTCGAGTGGTGAAAGCTGAAAGATAAACTTCGAAAAGTACGATCTCTCTCTGGTATCCCACCTCTATCTGTCCCTAGTTGTTCGCAGGTGAATGAGAAACAGGTAATCCAAGTCGGAAGTCCTCAACAGGCAACGGTCCTCACCTCATCACTAAATATAGATTCTACGGTGAGCGAATCAAGTCATTTTAGAACGACTCTGGCGAATAAAATGCGATTTCAGTAATGCCAATATAATTCGTTTTGTTCAATCGGCAAGTCAATTCCTTCTTGCCTGCTTTGTCTCTGCTTGAAAGCTTCCGTGTTCAAGTGAACGGTCAGGGATTGAAAAGTCAAAGTCAACAAAGTGGAATGCATCATCCGAATCGAGGCAGAAGGCGTGGGGAAAGAAAGAGGTAATTGCTTGTCGTTTTCAACTCCCTCCTATAAGCCTTAGATTGGCTTTCTCAAGATAAGTTTGAAGTCGATTAGTCTAGTTAAGCTAATCCACTTCTTGAATCACATAAAGAGGTTCCTATCGGTCAAAGAAATGAGAATTCGTAGTTTGGTTGGCAGGGGACTTGGCCGTTCAGGATTGATCCTAGAAGGCCAACTTATAAGCGCATAAACTCATTTTTTCACGGTTCGGGTATTATCAGTCAATTGAATGTGTTTCCTAAGCTTTCTTCTAAGCCCAGTAACAAAACTTCTTTTCGAACTAGAAATAGATTAAATAGTCGAAACGGAAGCTATCGAGTAGCGCACCAGTAGTCTAAAAGGAAGGTTGTAGTAAGGAGATGCGCTCAAGCTGAAAAAGCTACGATTATGCTTGAACGGTCCAGTCCTATTGTCTTTGTTCTGTGCGCCTGTGCCGGAAGTCTTTGACTGTTAATTCCTTCTTTCCTTTGAAGGAACTGTTCTAGTGTTGAAAGCCAAAGTAGAAAGAGAAAATAGAGCTAGTTGTGAACCAGGAAAGTGATAAGACAGTTCGAGGGAGTAGTGAATCGGCCATTCCCACAAGGAAGAAAGTAAAGTAAGTAAGTAGCTCACCCCCAGCTTTATAATGGGCCGGTTTCGGTCCAATCCAATAATCTAAGTAGCGAACCAGAAGAAATTCCTGTAGTTGAATATGCCTCGTTCGATAAGTTCAATCCTTTCAATATGTTATCTTTGCTTAGTCTCGCGAAGTAGGGGATTCCCGGATAGATACGATAGGCATGAAATGTAGAATAGCACGCCACGTTCTAAGCGCATAAACTTTCTCCCTGTCATGGTGTTAGCTCAGGTAGAACTCTTTCTCTCGGTTCCTGTATTTATGTAGTGAAGGGTGTGAAAAGGATAGAATCCAGCCGGGGAAGTAAATCTTCCAGATTGCCCTCACCACTTCAGTTCTCATAGAAGGAGAAGCTGTGAGCTAAGAAGAAGAAGGAAATGTTCTATGTAATAAGAAGTTAGATTGATAGGAAGGTACTCGCGGGAAATGAACTCTAGTCAAGATGAAGTTGGTAGGTCCGGAGGGCGGGAACCAAAAGAAGAAGGGGGATCGATAGCCTATTGAAACTGGAGCAAGGAAGGACCTATCTGAAAGTGACTAGCTCGCTTTGAAACTGGAATTCTATAAGCAAGACCTATCTTCAAGAGTTCAGACTAGCTCGAGTTCAGTTCAACCGGGCTAAGGCGCGATTATGATTTCGGTTACGACGTCCTTATTTCATTTCTTCTATAGAAAGATCTCCGTATTTGTATTTCTTCACCGCTGAAGCACCTGGAGTGAGGCAGTTAGTTTATTAACTGAGTTAGGAGTGAATGTGAGTGAAACTCCGCTGGAGTGAGGGGATTTATCGGAATCTCGTTCAGAGTGAGGAGTCAATGAAGGTTTGCTTGTGGTTCTATTGATAGGTGTTTGCAATGGGCTTTCGTCTCAGGCTTAGGTAGTTCAGTCTCCGGTGAAGTAGGGTTAGATCAGTCTCAGGGTCCGAAGGAGATAGAGTT
This sequence comes from Heteromeles arbutifolia, assembly GCA_024362995.1. Lineage (NCBI taxonomy): Eukaryota > Viridiplantae > Streptophyta > Magnoliopsida > Rosales > Rosaceae > Heteromeles > Heteromeles arbutifolia. Next base: position 32,929,754 of record JANCRC010000010.1, on the reverse strand, counting down.
ATGGCATTTCTAGGGTTCGAAGACGGTACTATTGATTTCATCAATACCAAGCGGGACTTTCTTAATGGGACATTCGAGAAGGAGCTGGACAGAGGAATTCGATCTTCAGCTAAAGGTACTCGAGGGTAAGGAAAGCCGTATAGTGAGTCAAGCTCAATTGTAGTTCCCTTTCCCCTATATGTGCGATTAGATTACCTTTCTCATTTGCTTAGTCCCGCTCCGTCTGTCCTTTCTTCCGTCTCTATGTCTATTTCTCAATAGGCAGTGAATGAACAACTTCTTATATAAGGATTTCTCGTAAGCGAAGAAACTTCTTTTCTAACTGGGTGAAGGCACGATAGCTACTGAACTAATGGGTGAGGGTACGACACTACAAGGCAACGAAGTTAAGAATAAGTTCTTCTAGTAGTCAAGGAGCAGCCAAAGGAAGGTACTCTCGGGAAAATCCATGTGAATAAGGAATGAGATCAGCAGGGTTAGGGAAGGGAGGAATTTTATCTTCTTCTTGAAAGCTGAAGGAAGTGTAAACTGTTCGAACGGCCGGTACTTAGCAACGGAAGTAGGAGGAGATCGAGCTAATCAGTCTATGTTGCTCCCGCTCAGGAAAGAAGACAAATTCGACCGAAGACCCTAGAGACCGTTGATGACAGCAGGCCAGGAAGAATTAAAACCATTGGTTGATCTCTACTATATACATGCAGCTGAGTCAACATCTACAGGAATGCATGCAGTCGATCCCACAAAAATAATTTTATAATTTCCGCCTTTCATAATGATTGAAGTATGGAAGCATGGCTGAGAATGCATTCGATCGGACAAAGATGCGAAGTAAAAGAAAGAAAGTCGTTGTGAATAAATCGACTAAAATGGATTGATATTGGCACGATCCTACCTTAAATCAATCACTACAAGCAAAAGGAAGGTATGGGCCTAGGTAGGGATATTCGAATCGATCCAGCAGTCAGCAGACTTCATTCAACTCACTGTGAAAGCAAACCGGGGCAATCTGATCGGTATGAACCAACTAAGAAGGGGTTCGTTCTTCTTCCGGGTGTCCGCATCTCCACTTAATTGATTGACCTCGCAACCTTTCTTCACTTTCTTTGTTCAGAACCTCTCCCTACTGCGTAACCCCACTTTGCATGGTTTACTTCTTCATTTCACTATCGTTCAGTGCCTTGCTTCTTCGACTTTTCGAATCAAAAGATCATGATTTCTACTGATTTCTATCCGGAAATGCGTGTACACCAAGTAAGGTCATTAAACCTATTTGCATGGGGCTTAAGCCCCGGCCTTTATGCCACTTAGGGACAACGAAGAAGCAACAACCAACAGCCAATAATCAACGGCCAATAACAGATAGGGAAGAACAACTACTTCCTTCTGTTCATACTACTTCCCAAGCAGCGCTCACCGGGATGAAATATTCCTCGTTTATCATCCGTCCACTGATAACAGATTATGTCTTTCAATGCATTCTCGTCAAAGAGCCTCGCTTCCCATAAAGCAGTTCTTTACTTACCGTTCATGTGCCACAACTGTGCCCCATTTACTCAATGCAAACGCGGCAAGGGTAGTTTACTTGCTCTTATGCAGCTAAGCAAGAAAGTCGATGAAACCGAAACAAAGCATAGGGCTCTTAGCTCAATCCATTGTCATCTAAAGCCCCGCCTCCCTTCTCCCCTACAGAGCTCTCATGCCAACACGTCACCCTCCGCGCCTCTCTCTACGGTCAAGAAGTTACCACCTTTCTTTCCGCCCCTCTCCCTTTTTATCAACTTTTGTTTCCCGTGGATCGCTCTTTCTATCGTTATCAATGGAATGCCCCTATTAGTAAAGCTTATGGGTTGCTATTGCGCTTTCCGTTCCCTTGTGTCATGATGGTTTACGGGCCCTTCACGAGCTCTGACACCAAACATTCAATTCAATAAACAATAAAGAAGTTCATAGAATGAAGGGGATTCTTTATCTTGTTTTACTCGTTCTTATGTTGTGGTTGGCCTTATCCGATCCGAATTTTCTATTCGTTTTATAGGAACACAAGAGTGAGAGGGCAAAATAGATTGAAATGGAGTAAAAAAGCGCTCTGATGAAGCTGATGAAGGTGGAAAGGGAGAGGAAAGCAGATGTGTTCCGTTAACCTAATCCCTTGAAGCTGCATTGAAATTAAATCTGTATATTTACTTTGAGTGGACCTTCCTATCATGATAAGTAGTAGCACCGAAGCTCATGCTGTCATCAAGTTGAGGACTTCTTGAGGATTCCTTGCAACGGGACAGAGACTAGAGAGTCAAGACAGGTTAGATTTGAAGCTAACAGACCATGCCCAACACGACAAGGGGCAATTTTATTAATTCCAGGCCTTTGTGGATCCTTTGATTACGTAGTTCAGCTGATAATCAGGCTGCCGTCGTTCCCGCGGGAGGAGTGAACCAACCAATAGTGTTCGTGAATGGACCTATCTCTCCTTCCCCAATCACCCGTTTTGATAGCTTTTGCCTCATGCTGGCTTGAAAGATTTCATCGATTTAGATAGGTTCAGTACAGAAGGTGCCCCTTTCGATCGAGGTTCATCGACCTTTTTAGGATTCTTATGAGCGGGAATTGCTATTTTTAAAGCTTTTGCACGTAGGGAGAGATGAAAACTTTTTCATCGATATCCTGCTTGTGACTCCTAAAAGTAAGCTAAAATTGGTGGAAGAAAAGAAGGGAACTATAAAGTCCCGATTAACTGAATGGATCCTGATTTAACCACCTTGGCGCAGGGTTTATCAATAACCCCGGCACTGTTTATAAGGGTGTGGGACGAGAGAGTTAGGGTTTGATTAACTTGTCATTTAGAAAAACTAGATGGAATGCATTCACTCTGGTGTTCTTTAATTATGGAAATTCTCCTATCGCTTTCACTGTTCCATTAATAAGAGCGAAGGTGCTCCGCTGGTCTCTATCTTTATTCTTCTGAAAGGTGGGCTACAAGCAGGCAAGCATTACTGTTGATAGGGAAAAAGCTAGAAAGGGGACAGGGGTAAGAGCCTTGTGAGACCTAAATATGGTACTGAACGACCGAGATAGCAACCATTAGTCGCGCTTCGGCATCTTGTAAGCTGAACCTTAGCCATAACTCCATTGCATCGGGTCAGTCTACTTTACTTGATAGGAAGAACCTTCACAACAACGATAAACTACTGGCTAAACGAAACATGGGGCGAAGCCCGGAGCTTTAGCCTGTATTTCTGACTGGTTCTGGTGATAGAGTTTCATGAGCCAAGCATTAGTAGATCAAACTACTTGACTTGAGGGAGCGTAGCATCGTAGCTGTCATTCAAAAATGCTTACAAGGCCGGTACTGGGAGTGCCTGAGCCCAGAAATGGCAATGGAACGGGCGGACAGTTTCAATCACCATTCATTTGGAAATCGAACTAAAGGTGCTTTAAAAAAGCACATGCCACTGGAGCAGCTGAATATTCCGCTTAATGAAAAAAGGAGACGAAGATATTTTCAAAGAAAGAACTTAAGACTTGTTAGACGGCCCTAAAGAAAGAAGTACATGAGCTGAAGTCGATTCGCCAACAGAGAGGGAGGTCGGACATGAATACGATTTTCGGACATGAAACAACATAAAGGAAGATACCAGGAAGAGGGCAAGGAACTTCCATAGGGACTTGAGGAATAGAAGGGCTTGTTAGCAAGCAAGAGATGGCATGAATAAGCTGTTTTCAAATGCCACAGACGGAATCGAATAAGCTCTTTTCAGGTCTAGAAGCAAGAACTCTTGAGTCAGTCGATTACCTTCTGACTTTCCTTTCCTCTTGATGACGGGGGTTTCATGAAAATGGGACCATTGAGATGTCACTTAGGAAGGGAAAAGTAATTGATGACAAAAATACCGGGAAATATAATTTGACTAGGAATATCCAATTCGTGAAAGCGGGGAGACAACATCTTTGTTGATAAAAGACGTCTAGATACCCTTAGCGTGAAGGAGATCGTAATAGGCTAGCTTTCATTTAGCATATCATTTTTCTGTCTAATGTCGAGGAGGCCATCGTAAGCTCTAACATCCGAAGCTAGAGTGGTTGCTGAGCTAGAACTTCCATATTCACGTCCGAGCCCTATAAATTAAGTAAGGGGCCTGATTCCAGATCCGAAGCAGCAGCAGTCACCGAACAAGGAGCAGCTTATGACTTTGAAGTAGTAGGAAATGCTTTTTCTTTCCTTTATCTACTTCGGGAGCTAAGCTAGGAGTGGGGAGGAATCCCAGTAGTGGAACCTAATCAATTGACATCGGGGATGGAAGAGAACCCGACTCTTATCAGATTCTGCTTTCCCTTATATTATAGTTCAAACTCGCTTAAGAGCTCTTTAATCAAATATGCTAAAAATTAGCTAAGTAGGTTGATGGACAGAGACAGAGGCCAACTTTTATCATATGCCTGCTCGTTTCGGAACTCTTCTGGATTTCGATCTGGGAGAGGACGACCACTAGGATTGATACTCAGAAGAGGCTGGGGGGGGTCGAATTTGTAGGATGAAAGGCCTACGCTGGGATATTCGTGCGAATCCAATGTTGTTAGACGTGGCTCCAAGAGGGACACCGGAGATATGTATGATATCAATTCTTGTACTTTCCTTTTGTCCGGTCTGCCACTTATTGTTCGTTCATTCAAGGGGAAAGAAGTTTCGCTTGGCCAGAAAGAAAAAGAAAGGGGTTGTGCTAAGGCGCAAGGGCTTTCGCGCTAGGCGCTCAGTCCTGTTCTCTCTTCATTCTTTCTTTAGATCTCCCTTTATGTTTATGTTGATCCAGAAAGTCGCTTATTGGTCTATAGTAATCGACTGCGGCCTGGTGGAACCACAAGACGTATTCAAGACAGGAAAGTGTCCATACAGACAGCTACCACTTTTCTACAAATAGAGCCCTGTCGTCGTCGAGCTGCCTTGAAATTATTTAAACACGACCTTGAGGCTCTGAAAAAGAAGGTGTTCCAATGAATCCGAGGAAAAGAGCACATTAATGCGCTATGATGACTCTGATCAATCAAAGTCAGCTCACGAATAGGGTTCGAACCTATACAATGAATGCTACTTTCCTTTTAGTAGATCGTGAGTGGGTATATCGTCCTCCTCATTCTAGTCCTGATGCTTTTCTCCTCTAGCCACAGACATGCTTGACTACCACTACCTTCACTATCAAGCCAAGAAGGGGAATTAGTAACACAGGCTCGGTGGCAGAAGATAAGGCCAACTCAGTAGAGTAGTAAATAAGCGCCTCTACTAATGCGGGTGGGGTTCCAGAAGTGGACCTCGATCCAACCGAAAAACAATTGTGTGAAAAAGAAACTATCTTTTTAAAAGTTCTGTTAGGTTCTTAGTAGCTCGGAAACCTTTATCTGGACATTAAGAGCGTCAAGGATTAGAGCGGATACAAGACAGTCCCTTCCCTTCCATCCAACTACACGGGACTCCTCCTAAAAAAGCGCGTAAGGGGCCACCCACTCTTTCCCCTTGCCCCTCTCACTCATATGCCCGATACACATATGCCATAACTGGGTAGAAGCAGCATCTGAATCTACTGTAGATGACACATTAACACTACCAAGAATAGTGCTTCCCTGAAGATGGTAGAGACCGTTAATCAACTTCCCTTTTATCACAACCAGGGCACCCCGAAAAACCTTCAAAACTCCACCTCCACCCAAACCCATCTCTAGGCGCCAAACCAAAGAAGATCGTTGGACCCCTTCCATACTATGGTTTTAGACTCAAGGTCTTTCTCTTCGCAAGGCACCAAAGGCCCTATTAGCCTCAAAACATTCCATTCCCTGCCTTGACATCGAGATACCCGCTACACCCAACAAGGAAATAAAACCTCACTGGTGTGCGCCACTCAATAATCCTTGCGGGCCCAATGATAAGAGACCCACCCGCCCTCTCTCTCTCATTTATTCAGCGAAAAAAAACTACATAACGGGGGCCCTTCCGTTCAGAGGTAGCATATTCTTCGAACTTAATGCACAAATAGATGGAATAGCTGCAAATAGCATCTTTCTGGCATGCATATGACAAAACTAGAAGACATAGTTGATTAGATCAAGAAACTTAAAAATTTCCTGACATAACCAACTATTCGACCCATGTAACATTATATCATAGTATGAATCCGTCAGAAAGCTTGGCATGTGAATCGCTTCCTCCCCCATCACTGTCTGAACAAGGTCTGGCATGTTCTATTCTGGGGGTAATTGCTTATTGGCTCTCACCACCCACTTGGTGTATTCCGAACAGAGTGCCTCAAATATCCGCTCACACTCAGGTGGAGCGCTTTGCGCGTCCGACCTAGTTGAAGAGGTACTTGACGAGAAAGACATATTTTCATCATCTATCATAAAATTTAAATCACTCGGAGTGGGGTTCTCATAAAGTATAAGTTGGTTATACATAATGATTAAAATTCACTTGTAGTTCCGCTTCTTGCTATAACAGAAAGACTTGTCAGAAATCTGGTTGATCCAACCAAGAAAGACATAGGACTTTTGGGCATTGTTTGAGCTAAGTCACGCTCTTTTTCTATTTTGTATCCTATGTAGGCTTGCTTCGCATAGGCTACACAAGCTGCGGTAGACTGAACACCAACTAAATATGACATAAAATGAAAAGTACAAGCAACTACATCAACAGCCTGACGCGGAGAAAGCTTTTTTTTCTTTGTTTAATCAGGTCGAATCAAAACCTTTCTTTTTTACGCTTTCTTATCTTAAGATATTTCTAGTTAAAGAGAAAGATCCTTCCTAAATGCAACCCAACCTTTCTCTTATATACGATAGCACCAGACACGCCCCTGAGAATTGCGTCGTTGTGCCTGCTCTGATCTTGACTTACTATAGTAAAAAATTACTAGTAAAAAAGAAAGTATGAACTTGTGACCGTATTTCCCGGGGGGAAATGGTCCGATCACATCACCAGCACAACTCGTTTTCTGCTACTATCATGGGAGCCGTGTTAAGCATAGGCGCTGAGAACACCCTTATTTGGCGATGCCCAAGATTGCAATGGATTCCACCGCGACTTTTATAATAATATATATTATATATATATATATATATATATTATACGATACCGGTCTATGAGTGTTTAGCGTACCTACTTGATAGAGCTACGACCGTCACGGTCAACTTTCTTGTTCTTTTTCTCTCGCTATGGTTTGCAACTATAAAAAAGGATTGTACGATATTTAGTTCAAAGCTTCGGTTTTTTAAGGAGTGAAAGAAGGCAATCACTATGCCCTTGTTTCTGAAAAGTTGCTTTTTTTTTACTTATCTACTTATGCATGGTGGATTGATTCGGGTACCAGCCTTCACTTGATGTGACCTATTCTATGCAGGGTTTTCTTAAAAGCAGACTTCCAGTAAAGGATTAACAAAGCATCATCACGGAAAAGGGGATGCGTTCTCGCGTGGAGGCTGTGGGGACTGTGATACTCATCCTGTATACCTGACATCACCTGGCCCTAGAATACACCTTTTTTTACATCCCACGTTTTTGGCCTACTTTCTCTCGGGCCAGAAGTGAGGGAATCTATTGAAGAAGAAATTGACGTAGATGATAGAGGCAGAATAAGCGCAGTTGGTGCTTTAGTTGTAGGTTAGCAGGGATAAGTTGGACTGCATCAGATGGTAATACCGCGATCGAAGGGCAAACTTTTTTATTTAGCGACTGTAATCCCTTCTAAAAGGTACAAACTGAGATGCCGGATGTCGACGAATTTGCGCAGTGTACCATAGTATCCTGTTACAGGGGTATACCTTACGTATAGAGAAATGGAAGCCAGGGTCCTCTATGAAAGAGCATTAAGAAGTATTTTACCTAGGTGACTCGTTCACCTATCACGAATAGGTGGGTGGCTGCGTAATAGAATATAACCTGCGGAAACTACCTCATCCAGGGAAACAGCCCTGCTACACTACCACTACCTGTAAGATAGAAGGAGGGCACTTCACTCACCTCACTCACTAGTAAGCGCTTTCAACTCTCCCTTGAATCCGTTCACCTGTCTTTAGGCACTCAAAAGGCATAATCAAGCATATAAGATCTAAAAGGCGGATCAAAAATGGAACTTCCAGAGGCTGATAGAATACGTTATTTTTAACTTTAAGCCAATCAACGTAGGATCCGAAAAATTTCTAGAGAACAAGGGCCTGTGCCTTCGTTTCACTCGTATCCATGACAAGTCCCTGATTCACTTCTCACGCCCAAGGAAAACAGGGAATACAGTTATATCCGACTTTCGGTGGGGAGACCGTAGACTGCACTGAAAGCGTAACTGCGGGAAGAAGGAAAGAAAGCTCCTAGCTATAGAGTTATGCTCCTAGCGTTACATAGACTTATGCTCTGAGCCCACCTACCTTCTTTATTGGCTTACCGAGCTCGAATACACCCGCTGCCTACATTTATTCTCTTTGCCAGTTCAGTGCACTTTGAAAAAAGAAGCGAAAGAAACCCCTTGGTGTTGAGCACTACTGAAAAAAGCTATTAAACAAGAGGTTAGGGCTATGCTGTCACTTTCCCTTTCCATAGTTTGTTAATCGAAGACTAATAAATTTAAGACTCTTTACAGCTTCTTGTGTTGAAAGAGTCACTACTTTTTCAAACTCTTCTTTTCCGCTCAGCTACTCCAGTCTTCTTTTGGAGTATATGGACAGGTAGTTTGAGAGTAAATTTCTTGTTCCAGTGAATCAAACCTATTCTTTTTTTCTGCTCTTTACGGGCTTGACTTCTTTCTTCCATTCCACATAGGCTAGCTTCCTTGCCTCCCTTTCTCAAAGGCTAAAGACATCACTGAAAAAAAAAACTCATTTCACCTACCTACTCTTAAATAAGGACCCAAAAAAAACTTTTTCATATATCAACTTGGTCATAGAAACCGTTTTTCTTATTGAAGGGAATGATTTCCTTTACAGTGATTTCAGAAACCACTATCTAGCTCGTACATTCAAAAAAGGTGAAAGGCATTATCAACTCAACAGTCAAAAGAAAGAAGAGGAAATAGATATAGGAAGGTCCAAGGCCTACTCTCTTCCTGCTTTAGAGTTTTTAGAAAGGTGGGTCAGGAATAGAGGGACTTGGCTTGTCTTACCGGTAATAAGATTATTTTCCAGTCGTAGAATAAGATCGTTTGCTCTTCCTTATCAGGAATGAAAGAGAGAGAGGAACTGACATGACCTTATTTTATCACATTATAGAATAATGTAAACCATCTTTTTGAAGGAGATAGTTTGTTGAGATGTTGGTTTGCCATTCATCACGTTAGAGCTACTTTTTTTTTAACTAGAATAGGAGAGTTCTTTCTTATTGACTGAAGCGTAAATATATCCCCTTCCAATGAATAAATGATGAACCACAGTCTTTCTTTGAAGAAGACAATCAAATTCGAAAAGAACCCATTTCTTCCCGTAAATAACCTAATTCACTAGATGTAAAAGAACCTTCCAAAAGAGTTGGTGAGGAACCCTCTTTCCCACTTCCCCACCTCCCCTATATCGTGGGGTCCTCGCCTTCGCGTCGTGCTTTGGCTACTCTCTTCTTTCGGGAGCAGATAGGGCTACTGCCCAACCCTAATTCCCCCAATCAACCAACAGTTCTTTTTCATTGGAACTCTATTTGTATAAAGCCCTCTTTCTTGAGAAAAGCAAGCCTCCCAAGCAGAGGATGGGCTCCCCCCCTGGAACTGCGCGGTCGAAGTTGCCAACTAAATCCAATTCCTTTAAAATATCTGTAAAGGATTCTATTCTAAATCTAAAGGGATTTTCTTATTCCTTAAAAATGGGTACAAGGATCTCATCGTCGAAGCCGGCATATTTCCTATTAGGGAACTAGACTTCCAACTCGCGATCCAAGTCATCCAAAAATATATTCAAAAATTCAGAGGCTATGAAGACAACGGGAGGAATTCCTGTCTTTATGGACCAGTCTTTCCCCCAACCATCTAAAATTGGTAGATAAAAAAAATTAAGATATTCATTTCTTAAGAAACTCATCCATCCTTACCTTAATAACCGATTTCACTTTGTATAAAAGTCGAGAACGAGAGAATGTGGTTATAGATTCGGATAAATCAATTCTAAGAAGAGTATCTACTTTTTTCCAACCGTATCAAAATAATGAGAAAGTTCTCTATCCTCACGGGAAGAACTAAAACAATTATTTGAAAAAATGAAGATTGTTCGAATGCTTTCATTAATATACCACCAAGCGTACCAATAAAAAATTCATCAGCGAGTTCGAGTTCAAGCGAAAGCAAGGGCACATTAAAACCAGGATGGTAACAGTTCTGTTCTCTCAAAATGCGAAATTTTGAACTTCCGTTTAAAAGGGCGTTTTGAATGGCCAGAATATCTACTTCTGTGATGGGAAAGTCGCTTTGTCGTTTTTGATAAAAAGCATAAACCTCATTTTTTTTTTAATGAGATGTTGAATCGAACAAGGCATATCGTAACTTCTTTGCATGTCGTTTCCACCCTTTTTTTTTAGGAAAAAAGATCATAGCATAGCGCAAGTATGATCTTCACATATGAACCGGCCGGAATCGAACCGACATTTTGTTCTAGGTCCAACCTCAGCTCCGATAAAAAGAAATATACACTTTCTTTATGAAAATGCAAGCGAAAGGAGGATGCCCTTTGAAAAGGACTTGATTAAAGTGGATTCTGGAATGGGTGCGTCCTCTCAGCTCTAACTTTTCGCTATATCAATCAAAGAGATTGAATTCATTGATTGATTAATTTCGAAAGATAGGACTTAGGAGATATATTCTATTAAGTGCTTTCTTTCCGGGTCGTAAGTTATCTAATGAAAGCTAATGAAGTCTAACGAAAGCCAGGGACTGAGCCATCTGACCGGATAACATGGTAGCTCATGCCACCGTCAGAAAGGTTGGAAGAGAGAGTGATTCGATCCGCCTGGGAGGCACCTTGTCGATTCCCCCCGTGCAGGTTTCCATCTTGAGGAAATCGGCGGCTAAAAGATAAGATAGAAGACCAAGCAAGATCCCCTTCTATTACTGGCCAGGGGACCACTCATCAACCAGAGAAAGCACGAACCAGATCACTTGCAAGCCTATTACTAAATTCATCATAGTGAAAGGATAAAAAGAAATAAACCGCGGAAATGGAAAGTACAAGGCAAGAGGCAACTCACGTGTGTTAAGCATATAGGACCACCAAAGCAACCAACAAGCAAACGTACAAAATAGGACATACGCAACTTGTTGAAAACAAACCAAAAGTCCCTTCTTGTAGAACGATAGATCCGGCAAGATTTTCCTCTCGGTGGTCATGCCCAGATAGCCCATTTAGATCCCGGGAGACAGACAGGGACTGACAGAAGAATGGTTTAAGGTAACTTAAGCATCTCCTCGAAGGCCATCCTTTCAAGGTAGATGTAAAAAGAGCGGTTCTTCCATCACCTACGGAATTTGGTCCGCGCCCGGGTAGACGTTTCATGACCGCCATGCTGGACCCTTCATGTAGAGCGGCTTCTTAGGTTGGAAGCCCAGTGACAGCTAGCAATAAAAAAAGAACGACGATATATAGTTAAAGCAAAGCACAAAACATAACAAAAAAAATATAGAGTGAACCCTATCTAAGCTATATCAACATAGCCAACTAGAAAACTCATCCGCTTGTCAATTAATTCTTGGTGTAATACTCACTCGTAAATGATTGGTGTCAGAATTTTTCACTGATCAGATGTGATCGGTCTCATCCGTGTAAGAATTAGGAATTCCTCTTCCAACTTGTCCCGGAATGGGCGTTATGGCAAAGAATAAGAAGAATACTAAAGGAGAAATTTGTCCAATAGTAACAAATGGTGCCTCCACAGGTTGACATCCGATCCAACCTAGTAGTAAGCAATCCGCCAAAAGCAACCAAAATATTCCTTGGTGAATAGGGCGAAAACTTGAACTACGCACATACATACTTTTAAAAAAAGGTAAAGCCAACAGACATATAAAAACAGGTGTTATTGCGGCTACACCTCCCGATTTGTCAGGTATACTACGAAGAATGGCATGGATCGGTAGGAAATACCATTCCGGCACAATATGAGGCGGGGTGGGCATCGGATTAGCAGGTATATAATTGTCGGGATGCCCCAAAACATTAGGAGCATAAAAAATCCAAATGGAAGAAAAGATAGTAAAAGCTACCCAACCTACTAGATCCTTTACATAAAAATAAGGGTAAAAAGAAATTTTATCCATCTTTGAATGTACACCCAATGGATTATTTGATCCATATTGATGCAATGCGGCCAGATGAAGAAGACTGGCGCCTACTAAAATAAAGGGGAGTAAATGATGAAGACTAAAAAAACGATTTAAGGTGGCATTGTCCACGGAGAAACCGCCCCAAAGCCAAGTAACTATGGTATCCCCTACTACAGGTATGGCGCTAGCTAAGCTTGTAATTACTGTAGCTCCCCAAAAGCTCATCTGACCCCAAGGTAGTACGTATCCTGTAAAAGCTGTCACAATCATTAATAGGAAGATTACAACTCCGAGACACCGAACAAATTCCCTAGGACTGCTATAACTCGCATGATATAGACCGCGAAAAATATGAAGGTGAACCACAATGAGAAACATACTTGCCCCATTAGCATGCATATAACGGAGCAACCAACCCCCTTTAACATCTCTCATAATGTGTTCTACGCTGTTGAAAGCTAGATCCACATGAGGTGTGTGATGCATAGCTAAAAAAACGCCAGTTACTATCTGAATGACTAAACAAATACCAGCTAACGGACCGAACCCCCACCAATAACTAAGATTGCTCGGGGTTGGATAATCTATCAAATGCTGATTAAGTGTGGAGGATATTGGTTGTTTAAGAAGAGAGAATCGTTGGTTCCTTATAGTCATTTATCTTTCCTATCGTGACAACTCTAGTTCCCCCGCCTTTTAGCGTTCTGGGGCCCTACTTACTAAAAAAAAAATTATATATATATTTTATGGAAGATTATTCTTTCCTCTTCGGTGAAAGAGGGCAAGGGTGTGTGGGAGAAAGAATTCTAAAAAAAAGGAGAGAAGATTTCGTCCACCAAGCGGGAGAGAGTGCGACCCTTAAGCAATTGGAGGTTCTCGCAGGGGTCCATATCATCTAAATACTTTTTCTGTTCCATTAGCATAGCTAAATTTTATTAGGATGACTCAGCGTCAGGAAAAGTAAGCCCCCCTTGCCTTGATTAAATTTGGCTTCGCTGCGCCCTGAATCAATCAATAAGCTTTTTGATTTAATCCATCCCATTTCATTTGGGCGAGAGGGAGGCTGTGAGTCACCTGGGCTACGGATTTGTCGGTTGATTGATTCTCGGAATCACCTTTTGAGAAAAAAAAGGGCCTTCGGGTCCCGACCCACAAATGAATAGGAAGCGAGACGAGGTTCTTTCATTAAAGGGAGAAAAGAGGGGTGGGGCTTTGTTCTGGGGGGGGGGGGTCGCCTTGCGCAGCTTTAGAAGGGAGAGAATTTCAGGCGGTTAAAGTAACTCTCTCCAACCTTTTCTATATATCCTTAGAAGTAGGGCGAGAGAAAGTCAATATGAGATTTGCGTTGGTTTTTCCAACGAAAAAAGCACTTTTTTGTCTTTATCATTCGGAAGGCTCAGCCCCACACTCTGACTTCAATGATGGGAACAACCCCCGCGCCCCGGCGCTCTAATGAACAATAGTTCTCCGCCTTACTATATTTAGAATAGTGGTCGATCCATCGGGAGTTACATTCGTAACTTAATGTTATGTTCACGCGGTGATATTCTATCTTTCCAGGAGTACTACCTGTACGTAGTCTATGTCTGGGGAGCATACTTGACAGGAGATAGACACAGGCGGTAGAGGGGTCTCCCACTTCGATTCCCGCCCCGTTAGCATCTCCGATCCGAGATAAGGGATTACTCCGTTAGGTCTTTTCGGTCCGGAGCCGGCCGGTAATGGACCTACTTACCTGTGGACCAGCTGCGGAGCTAACCCTTGCTCTATTGGTTTGGTGGTTGCTACCAAGACGATTTCTTTATGCCCATCGAGATGCGAAAAACTATACGATAAATTTGAAAGAACTCATATACGGAACGAGGGCGGCTTATAACGGATTTTTGTCCCGCATATCACTAGGAAATCTTTACAAAAGGCTTTAAAAAGCTTTCGTCTCAATTCATATTTAGTCGCGAGAAATCGACGTTTGTGATCTCGTATATTTCGCTTCTCCGACATCTTACGGAGTTTCCCCCTCATCTTTTTGCAAAAAGCCGCTCCACGGTGGTAAAGTCTCATCTTGCGTGTTGGCCGAAGTGACAATAGTCACATTGAACCCTCGAATATGCTCGAAGATCTCGAAATGATCTTCCAGTTCCGGGGAGAATTCGCAAAACTCCGTTTCCATCGAGAATTGAATGAAGTTTTCTCGTATTTCGACCGGGGAATCTAACAGAGACATTACTGTCGAGATTCTGACCGAAAAATTAGACATTCCATGCCCTCGGAGAGTGCTTTGTCGTGCTAGGTCACTGGCATATCCTTTGTCTTTATTTGACCCCAAGAATGGATTGGATCGAAACGACTTTCCTGTCGAACCCCTTTTTGTCTGTATGAATTTCTGACCGCGCGGAATCTCCATAGCCAATTTTCCATTTTTAATTATGAAATCATAGGGTGCCTTTGGTAAAACTCTTATTTCACACGATCCAGGAACTTCCATAACATT